>OY720682.1:34957786-35701855 GCA_963170755.1 Amphimallon solstitiale | reverse complement strand
ATGTGGCGCCATCTTTAAAGTAGTAGCCACACTATATCGTGAATATAGAATTCTATATTCACATGTATTAGGAGTAAAACAATATAGAATTCTATATTCACAATAGTAGCAATATTTAGGATATAGTCCAGCTACTATTGTGCAGATGGCGCCAATATATTTAATTTTACTCCTGATATATTTGATATACCTCCTCGCTTTTCTGCTGCCCTGATACTACGGACGAAATTTCAAATATGATGTTCGCTTGCATTTTTATCTTGACAGATTAAAAAATGTCTGTCTCCACAGAATTAAGACATATTATCACTGGCGATTCAGTTTATAATTTAAAATTACTTTAAATGTCGAGCATAATTATTTTTCAAATTCACATTCTTTTAAGAAAGCGTAATTTATGAAAATAGTCATAGTAATTTATAATTGTATTGGAATTAAATGAAGCACTGATAAAACGTATATATAATTAACTCTTTATTACTATAATAATGGTCATTAAGCACGACCAATTAGCAAAACTGCCCATATGAAATTTCGTCCGTATTATCAAGGAAAGCAGAGGAGCCAACAGATAATATATTTTATTTTACTCCTGATACATTTGATATACCTTCTCGCTTTCTGCTTCCCTGATACTACAGAAGGAATTTCAAATGTAGACTTACCCCAGATAAATTTAAAAGAATTAAATTAAAAAAAAATATTCTCTGCATTTAGGGTAATTTTAAATTATAAACGGAATCGGGGCGGCAGATAATGTCTTAAATTCTGTCTAGACAGACTTTTTTACTCTGTCAAGAAAGAATATTTCAAGTAATTGAAACCGAAACACTCACTGCACATTCATTTGAAATTTCGTCCGTAGTATCAGGGTAGCAGAAAAGCGAGGAGGTAGATGAAATGTATTAGGAGTAAAACACAATAAATGTGGCGCCATCTTCAAAGTAGTAGCCACACTATATCGTGAATATAGAATCTATATTCACAGTAGTATCTACTCCTAATACATTTGATATACCTCCTCGCTTTTCTGCTTTCCTGATACTACGGACATGTGTAACAGTAATTTGTTTTTCAATGTGTTCCATTGAAAAACAATTACTGACATCAACACTAAACATCAATGAATTAGTTATTAATCATTTTGCTGATCGTAAGGAACGGCGAATGGATTTTATTTTCAAACAAGTTAAATAAATAACATACTGAGTTTATTTTTTTGTCTGTACTTAATTTTTGATTTTAAATACTCAGACCTCAGACCCCCCTCCCGGTGCCCTCCCTTCCCGCAAAATCACGGGCCGCCACTGATAACAGAGCTATGTCGTAGGTGTACATAGTCATAAAACTTGACTGCGTCGATGGTAGGATGCTATAATTTGATAAAAAATCCATGAGTTACCAGGCAATAATCTGCTTAAAAATTTTAGACATGGTGGGTAACAGGCTTATTGGTCTGAGTTCTTTAAACTGGGTTGATTTCATTAATTTGGGTAGGGAACAGACAAAGGTATATTTTAAGCAGTCCGAGAATACAGAATCGAACAATCAAGTATCATTTATGTGAATTATATTATTATTATTATTATTATTAATGATAATAATATCTTCTACTTAGTAATTAGTAACTTATTTTATTAAGACTTTATATTGTATTTACGATGGCACAAATAAGTTTTTTGTTTTATTTTGGAAAACATTTTGCGACACCTCAGTTTCTTAACATGATCCTCACTTTGGGAACCACTGCTATAGTCTGTTGTTTCACTATAATCCCACGTTGTTCTGATTTAAATAACCAACGCGGAATATATTAAAATTTACTTCAATATTTCTAATGTACGTTACATACATATATATATTCACTTCCACAAATGATCGTGTCCAGAATGTATATCCAAGGGAATATACGTGTCTTAATTTCGAACGCAAACAGTCGTCAATGCATGATGGCATACGATATGTGCGTAAGAGAAATACTATAACAGCTAGCTCACATGAAATATGAACTTGTTTAGCGCGTGTTTAATATGTGATTCTTCTTCTGTATGCATGAAACTGTACCTTTTTTTCTTTTGAGATAAGAAGCGCGTACTCCTCGTGAATGCGGATAAAGATAAAACGTGCCCGTACCGTTCAGAATGTGTTTATTTGAGGTGAATTTTGAAACTGCACACAGAGTAGAATGAACTCTGACGAAAGGACATTTCTAGATAGATGTTACAGTTGGAGAAATGCGCGTTCTTATCATGGATCTTCTTTATAAAATATCAACAGTTTAATAGACGCTTAGAGACAAAAATGTCTGCGTTTGTATAACGCCTGAGATATTTAACTTACGGATTAATTTGAAGAAATATATCCGAGAGCATTGCGCTAACAATAGGTTACAGTAGACGCTGACAAATTAGAACATGAAATTTTAAATACTATTTACACATACACATTTATACGCAAAAAGTATATGTATATATTAGGGTGGCCCAAAATTTTGAAAAGTTCGAAATTTGAAACGCATACCCCCTAATTTTTTTCATTAGGGCAAAAACATCTTACAATAAATTTCAGTCAAATTCGAGAACATTAACCCATGTGAATGTGCATCTGTGGGCCAATACAGGTGCAAGAAGTCATGCTGTCGTTAGCTAAATGACTGCTTGCAACAGTATTGGTCCACAGATGAACATTCAGTTTTAATTCTTGTCTCTTTGATAATGGTAGGTGATCTCACCGAAACATGTGTTAGAGAAATCTATTAAAATTTGTGAAATAATTAAAGTCGAGTTTGATTTGACAGTTAGACAGTGACAGTTTGATTAGTCAACCTTCAAGACTTTTAAAAATATATAATGTGTCACCAAGAACCTAATGCAGAAACAATTAGTACAATTCATTATTTTTGAACCTAGCTGTTATTTTTAGCTTTTGTGGGTGAATTAATAAACCTTCAGAAATTAGAATAATTCGAGAATTGGAATTGCCCAAGGAACAAAGTGGTTCTAATTTGTGAGCGTCTACTGTATACTTATAATTTAATAGCATATTATGACATGACAACTATTTAAAAGAATACTTCTTAAGCAAAACAAAATTAATATTCCTGCTGAATTCATAATGTAGAAAGTGTAGATATGAATGATTGTTTGATATTAAAATAGTGTTTATAACTTTTAAAACTATACTGAAGTTAAATAGGAATATTTAAAACTTTTAAACATCAAATTTTAAAACATATGCAAATTCCTTGTGATGTTTTATAAGTACTATGGTAGAAAATAAATATTTTACTAAATTAAATTAATTTAAACGTATACGTTTGAGAAAGTAAGTTAATTCGAGTATATACTATACTAGTATCTGAAGCATTTTACAATACGAAGACGTAGGATAAAGATAGTGAAAAAATCAAATATTATTGGGAGTAATTTTTAAAAATTAGTGTGTCGCGTTTAATGTATAGTAATTTGAATAAGTTAATATTAATTACTAAAAAAATTGTAAAAGAAAAAATAGTATCATTCTATAGAAAAAAATTACTTTTTCACCCGGCTCCCCTTTTTTCGAAAATTAAATTTCTGAAAATTGTTTCGGGTTGTTCTAATTATTCTAAATATAGTTTCAAAGGCTCTTGGAAAAAAAATCAAAATTGACCGAGATAATCTGAAAAGATGAGTTTTTTCAGCCCCCCCCTTTTTTTGAAAATCGAAATAAGGACGATTGTTCTAGATTGTTCTGTGTTTGTTCTAAATTGTTCAAGATATTTCAAAGACAACATTATAATTGGCCAAGGTAATAGGGGAAAACAATTTTTTTCTCAGCCCCCCTTTTTTTTGGGAAAATTGAATATCCGAAGGTTGTTCCAGGTTGTTCAAGATTTGTTCTAAACATTATTCTAATACATCAGAATGGCATATCTTATAATATCAAAAGATATTGCAAAAAAATCGAAAGTGAAAGGGGGAGGGGCTGGGAAAAACTCGTTTTTCCAATGTTTAGAACAACCTAGAAAAATTAAAAAAATTTCAATTTTCGAAAAAAAGGGGGCTTGGTGAAAAAGTCGTTTTTTCAATTATCTAGACCAATTTGGCTTTTTTAATGCTTTGGAAGAATTTAGAACAAACCTAGGACAACCTGGAACAACTGTCAGATTTTGGATTTTCTAAAACAAAGACATACCTCATACTATATCAGAAGATTGAAGTTAATTAAACAAATTTTAATTTGAAGAGATTTTTTAAACTTCGATGCACATCCACATAAATGGTTATAAATCATATTGATCAGTTACTGAAGAAAAACGTATGTAAATTCAACTTAGAGACCCAGATAATAATGATACGTTCTGTTAAAATTCAGAAATTTGTCAACAGATTTTTTAGAAATATGTTTTTATGTAAAGAAAGATAATACGGATCCGGATATATGAATATTTGAGTCAATTATAAATTTTTGTTCTAAAACATGATTATCTCTATACCAGATTGATAAACTTGATAATTGTATAATCTATATTAACGTTTTTCTATGTTTTACTTTTAATTTGACATTCATAAAAAAATATTATTTATCATAGTTAGGGCGCGGACACGTACGGTTGATGACTCATCGCCCATCGGCGCACTATTGAAATGTTGTATTTTTAAAGAGGTTTTAATTTTATTTATATAATTGCATAACAAGTGGCTAGTGATGTATAAAGTACAAAATACCTTAATATTTGTTCATTTTCTCTTCTGTAAGACTCGTTCTCTTTGAATTAAGTACATTCTTGTAGATAGAAAACGTCCTTTCTACAGCGTAACTGGTTATAGGTGCGTACTGGAAATATTCTTTTATTTCAGCGTATTTAGCATACACAATTGCCGCAATGTTATTAAATCTGGATTTCTATCAAAAACTGCGTCTAACTTTTGCCGAAGGCCACATCCGAAGTCACTTGGAATACTTTTGAAATTATTAATAGCCCACGTCTAATGTGGTTATTCCATCTTTTAATTTTAGATTTCGATTTTCAAAATATGTGATTAGTTTAGACAAATTTCCAAAGTGTTCCTGAAGGAATAACAACTGATTTTTTAAATTTGGGATTTGTGTTAGTTCCTTGCACTCAGAAATACTTCGAGCATCGTCATTTAAACATGTAACGAAATTTTGTAAACTATCGAAATTCTGTGCATAAAAACTATTTCTGTGTATGTTTTAGCAAAGTTAAGTGACAAACGTGCGATATTTTGGCATTCTGTAACGATATTTTACAGACTTTGTAATAAATTTCGGAATCACTGACAATTCATTTTCATATCAGAAAAAGTGACATAAACAACGTTCTAGATCTAAATAAATGATAATTAAAAATGTACGCGTAAATGAAAAAACGAAACTAACGAAAGTATGATTGAAAATTTTATTTCTCTTGCGAAATATAAGGTAAATATAATAAATTTTGAAAACCCCTCACGCTCCTATCTACGCCGATGAAAAAAGGATTTTACTCATAAATTCCTTATTTTATGGGCAGTTTTTGCTCTCATTCTCGAGCACTTCTCGGGCGTAAACAGATGTTGCAGTTCACCATATGAATTAGTGCTATTCAGTAAGCGTGTGTTGTTTACATTATTTCTTTACTCCGTTGTAACTTCGTCGTAGTTTAAACCGGTCATGTCCGCGCCCTAAATTCATAGTAATATACCAGATATATAAAATTATTTCTTGAAATATATAAAAAAAAATTGCTTTCTTAAATATATCTCAAAATTATGTAATTTAATGTAAACAGAATTCCTGTATATTAAAAAAAACAACGTAAATATACAATTACTTACCGTAATATAGAATACTTTTTAGATCTTGGATTGAGTCGGTCTTTACTTGATGTAAATCCATTTCATGTGAAATAAAACAAACAAATGTTTATGATTTACACTGTATTTAATATAACAACAACAACAACGACAGTTGTTTCGCTACACTGTAGCTTTTTCAGATTGACATATAGGTATAAGAAGCTACAGTGTAGCGAAACAGCTGTCGTTGTTGTTGTTATATTAAATACAGTGTAAATCATAAACATTTGTTTGTTTTATTTTACTTTTTAGATATCTAAAATGTCATAGTACATAAAATTAATTGATTTTAATCAAACGTTTGTACAACTAAAACATACAAGGAAATTTGACAGCTTAGATGGAATTATAATCCAGTCCACTAAATTTAACAAATGTATATAAAAGTTTAATCTAAATATAGACAACTTTATATACATATTCGAATATAATAAATACTTGATGAGTTATTTGTCGTTTTAAGTGTACAAACCGTCGACGCTGTTTGGGTGGTGAATTTAAGGGTTTGGTTGGACCTGCCTGACCGCTAATGTTCGTGAAATACTTAAACATACAGATTATATTTAATAACACAGTAAAATATAATAAACCAAAGCAAAAATGTAAGAAAATGTTTACAGATTAAGGTTTGGTTATGTTATAAAATATGATTGATGTTTTATACTTATTTTTTCATATTAACTTTGTCTACCCAAGAACTAATGAAATTTCTTAAAAATATGTACCATTTTCGGGGTATATTTGAATCACTTTTTCGTATTCTGGAATAAGACAGTAAAGATAATTCGGTGCATGTTGGAGAACAAGCACGTGGTGCAACATTAATTGCTTGGAATCAATTATAATTCAATATACAATCACTTAATGTATGCTGTACTATCTCATTGAAGTCTTCTTCTTTTATTCCCACTGATACTGCCAGGCATTAAATCAATTAACATCCAATCTATTACAGATACATTTTTATCAACATAAATTAAATTACAACCATGTTCAGATGATTTATTTATTAATCAGATTAAATTGAAGTAACGCGTATGCAATATGTATATACACAAAACGAACATAGCATATAATAAGACCGCCTTTTTTTCTTCTTTAATTAAGGAAGATTTTTTTATGAGAAGGCTCGAACTTCTAGAAGACACTTTATCGCTTCTGTGTGAGATCCATTGATTTCTTTATGATTGACCTACAATAAGTGCTTTGTAGGTCGTTTCTACGACTGCAGACAAAACTATTATTGTCGGTTGGTCGTTTAACAGTGAGTTACCCCCTTGTGAATGATCATCCGAGCATAGTTCCACATGTCTGAGTTGTATCTTCTTAGACAGACGTATTTAAATATACAGAGCATGGTGGTAAAAGACTAAAGTGTAACATACTTAAGATGCACATTGTAATATAGTGATGAATCATATCAATTTAAAACGGTCAATTCATTAAGGCATGTCTTTTAAATAGCTTTGCTATTTTTGGAGTTTCATTCGTTAATGCTTTATATAAATACATACAGATATGCAGATAAAATGAAAAATTGTACATTTGCATTCGGGTGTTTTTTGATACGATATCTTTAAGTAAAATATTTTCAACTTGTGCTTGTTTCCGGAAATGAGCGAGAACTCCGCTATTTTAGATAGAAATGCTGCCTTAAACTACAAACTTTTCATTGACGTGCTGTTTGAATATATTTTTTAGGTTTATATATTATTTAGTTATTGATAACATAAGTACATTGTATCAAATGTATAATCTGCCAACCATGTATGAATTGGTAACACCAGTCGACAATTTAATTTTTTTTTAATAATTGTTGTAAAAATAGGTGTTCAGTTCTTACAGTCTTTAACTCAAGGCATAACCAAAAACTAAATCTCTCTAAGAGTTATAATCATAGTTCGCTAAGATAAACAATAATATTGTATTTAGAAAATTTATTATATAGAAATTATAAAAAAAAATAGATAAGTACAAAAATCTTGAAATAACAAATACTTGGATGTTTAATTTGTTATCAAAGTTTTGCATAAATAGAGTTACTTCTTCTTAATATGTTGCGTGTTGCCTTCGAAACCAGCAAAAATCTCCTATCATGGCGGGATCCCGCCCACTTTGCTATCGTTTCTCCATTTTTGCAATCTCTTGATGGAACCTTTCCTCCTGTTCATCATTCGTCTTTCCAAAATTAGCAGGAAAGTAACCGAATGTGAATGTAAAAATGGACTTTGATCGACGTTCGGTACCCTAAATTTTTATAGTTTTCTAGCAAATTAGCCACGATATCTTGGTAGTTTTTACTCTTTTGATTTCCCAGAAGATATTTGCAAACATTTTTAAAAGAACTACATGCTGCCAGCCAAAATTTTCATCTTTGGACCAACAAATATTCCTTCACGAAATTTCGCATCAAGCATCTTTGGAACAGTTGCCTTCTTTTTCTAGTGCTTTAACAAATTATTTAATCAATCCTAATTTAATGTGTAGAAGGGATATATTCAAATTTTATATTAAATTCTCCAGGAGCAATATTGGTCCTTGGCTGCTATTCTTTTATTTGATAATTATACTGAACTGCTCGGCTATCCCACGGGCACAAAGAACAACAATATTTGGTAAACTCTACTTGCAGTCCAAGTAGTAAGCAAACAACCTTAAAGTCAACACAGATTTGCCAAAGATGATTTGAATATTGAATGAGTGTTTGTATAGAATGAGCCATTGGAATTAACGGTTTTGAGTTACGATTAAAAAGTAAAACGGCTTTGAGACTTGTTTTCGACGAGTTGATAAACAGTCGCCATTCTGCAGAGGTATATTTAATACTTATTTCATATATATTTATTTATCGTATGGCAACAACAACAGCATATAGCACAATGTAAGAACACGAAAATATATAAAAATATAACACAGAAATATAACACAATTCACAGTTGAATGTCTAAATTATTAATATATTGAATCGAGTCTGGTGTCGCTGTCAGAAACTCATCCGGACGGCCCCCATATGCCCGCAGGTTGCAATGTTCCGTGATGTGGCGGATCGTCTGCCTTTCAGCGCCGCAGTCACACTGTGGGGAGGGTATTTTGTTCCACTTATAGAAGGCATCAGCACACCTGCCATGACCGGTCCTAATCCGGTTAAGTGTTGTCCATGTCTTACGTGGTAGATCGAAGCCGGCTGGGGTAGTTGTTATGCATGGCATGTTGCGCTGTTCCGGCCGGGCCGTTTGGGTCCATCCCCGCCTCCACTCATTTATTGGGTTGAAGTCATCGGTCGCCAGGTTATCAGCTGTTTTGATAGGGGGTTTTCTTGAGCGCAGCCTATTCCATCCAATGTCGTCGAAATCTGTATTTATTGGTAGTTGTGGATTTTGAAGAACCTTATTCTACTCTGACAAGTGCACTGGATCTCCGTATCACCGGAGGTGGAATATGGCTTAGAACGGGTAGCCAGTGACTTGGTGTTGATCTAATTGTGCCCGAGATTAAACGCATCGTATGGTTCAGTTGGGCGTCAACCATTTTAACATGTGGGCTGTTTAGCCAAACCGGAGCACAATACTCCGCCGCAGAGTAAACGAGCCCCAGGGCGGAGCAACGAAGCGTGGAAGCGGGGGATCTCCAAGAAGAGCCGCAGAGTTTTTGTATGATGTTATTTCTTGTCTTGAGTTTTGAGGCAGCCTTAGTTAGGTGTTGTTTGAAGGATAAGGTTCTATCAAGAGTAACTCCCAGGTATTTTGGATACCGGTTGTGTTGCAGCGGCCTGTTACCGAAGTTTACACTCAGCTCTCTATTGGCCAAACGGTTGTTTAGGTGGAAGCATGACACCTCCGTCTTACTTGCGCTAGGTTGGAGTCTCCAGTTGCGGAAGCATTTCCCCAGGGTGTTCAGGTCATCTGTTAGCGTTTCCTCCGTTTTCTCCATTGATTTGCTTCTGGTTGCCCAATCGTCAGCATATCCAAATTTTCTGGATCTTGTTATGGGCCTGTCAGCAATATAACAGTTGAACAGGAGTGGAGCTAAAACTGAGCTCTGAGGTAGGCCGTTATTGAGTTTCCTCCAATCGCTTAGTGAATTTCCCATGACAATACGAAATAATCTGTTGCTCAGCATGTTATCGATTAATCCCACAGTTGTTTTGCAGGGTATTAGACGAAGGAGTTTGTAGAGCAGTCCTTGTTTCCAGACAGTATCATATGCTGCAGTTAGGTCTATGATTGCGACGGATGTTTTCAACTGCTTCTAATATTCGGCCTCTATATAAGTCGTAAGTGACAAGACTTGGTCGGCACAGCTTCGCATTGGCCTGAATCCAGCCTGCTCAACTGGTATGCTTTCAAGGATCTTTGGACTTATCCTGTTATACAGGAGCCGCTCTAATAGTTTGTAACTAGCACTTAGGAGCGCAATGGGGCGGTAGCTCTCTGGCTTGTCATTAGGCTTTCCCGGTTTTAGGATCGCTATTATCTTTGTTTGTTTGAGTAAGCGTGGGATAACTCCTGTGTTTAGAATGTTAGTGAGGAGCTTAGCCAGCCAGTTTCGGGCGCTTTTTCCTAGGTTTATTAGAAACTCCGGGTGCATGCCATAGAACCCTGGGGCTTTGCCTGGCTTGACATCCTCTAGTGCCTTTGTAATGTCCTCATAGGTGAAGGGCCGGGAGTATTCTGATTGCAAGTCGGTGGCGGCTTTCAGGCGTTTATACTCCCTCTTAACCTGGATAGTGTGCTCTCGATCTCTGAGTGTCCTAGAAACAGAGATGATATGCGAGGCAACAGCACCTGGTGTTACGGCAGGGTTGACACGGGTCGGCACGCCTCCACCCCCTGCTTTCGTAGGAGGGACCATGCCTTCCTACTGGATTGTTGGAAATCCACAGCTTCAACAGTCTCGATCCACTTTTGTCTGCGCGCAGCGTCTAGGCTATGTAAGAGCTCGTCCGCCACCGCCTGTTCACCACTCTCAAGAAACTCTTGGTATAGGGTTTCACTTGTGTTACTCCAGCCGGGGATATATTCCTTTCGGAAGCCTCTAGGAATGGTCTTCTTGGCTGTGCTTCTAACCACGCCGACAAATCGTTCGTAGTTTGCACTCGTTGGTGGGATAAGGCATTTTTCAAGCCTAGTGGAGAAAGCGGGCCAATCCGCTTTGTTAAAGTTCCAACGTGGCCGGGGAATTGAGGACACCAGGGGCACCTGAGTACCTATCTCGATGAGGGCGGGTCAGTGCTGGCTATGTGGGAAGTCAGCAAGCACTTTTCGTGAGGTCGCTAGTGGGAGGTTATTTTTGTCCCTCGAAACAAAGCAGAGGTCGGCATTGTACTCCCTTTGCCAAGCCGCAGATTTGAAGGTTCCACGATCTTTCGCATCGAACACCAA
The DNA here is from genome assembly GCA_963170755.1 of Amphimallon solstitiale. Classification (NCBI taxonomy): domain Eukaryota; kingdom Metazoa; phylum Arthropoda; class Insecta; order Coleoptera; family Scarabaeidae; genus Amphimallon; species Amphimallon solstitiale. The sequence continues at coordinate 35,690,631 of OY720682.1, read as the reverse complement.
GTGCAAATTGTGGTCCTCGGCCCAGCCGGTTAGGAGCTCACCATTCATGTCGTTGTTTTGATACTTCCAGTCCTGGTGGTGGCTGTTGAAGTCGCCAATGTAGACCGCTGGGTGATCACGTTGGCGAAGTGCATCCTGAGACCACAGAGTATTTGGGGGTTTGTAAACATTTGTGACAGTTACCTCTCATATCTGGATAGGAGAGGTAAACATTGATTTACATCAGTATAGTAACAGAAATTTCTTTCAACTTTGTAAAATGAACTGAATTTTTTTGTGACGATTTTTCAATAGAGAGATTCTTGTAGTGGAATGTAAAAGATTCCATTCTTTTAATCGAGATCCCAAAATTTGTAATTTTTGTTTGGTTAAACCCAAATCCCGTATCAAATCATTCCGATCTGATTGAGTAATAAAATGTGGTTGGTTAGAAGGAACATAGTCAGTGAAATTTTTATAATTTTAATTTCTAATCAACACTATCAATGTTGCATGGGAAGAATATAATATTCAATTATTCAAAACATCTGCTTATTAGAGAATATAAATATTTTTGCATTGTATAAAAAAAACAGACACTGTTACTGTTAGCTTCTCCTTTTATTAACAATATTTGCAAAGTTGCTAAGAAATGCCTTCGGTTTACCAATGCGGAGAGAAAAATTGTACAAACAGGAAGTCCTGTGACACTGTTAAATCATAGAACATTCCATATCTATCTGAAAATGTTCTCTCCGCGTGTGGTGAACATATTGTCAATGATGAGCCATTAAATAATCGTGGCATAGACTTTTTAAAACTTACTTCAAAAACATATTTTAAAATTAGAATGCATCAAGAAGCTAAACGTTTGCAAACAGATGTTCTGAAAGTGAGGAGCTTGCTCACAAAAACAGTTTTATTTAAAAATCAATGCATGATTTATGTTATTTTTTTATTCTATTTAGATTATTTTTTCCGTTTTATATTTTTCTTAATTGCGTATAAAAATAATGATCCAAAATAAGTTGTTATGAATTGCACGAGTGTATTTTATTTTATGCCCCTTTTTGCCACCCGCCACTGCTGTGTTGTCTGCTCGATCCGTCCCCGCTCTCGTCTCGCCTCTCCTGATCTATACATGTTGCGACCACTTACCGCGCCTACAAACTACAGTCATACTTCCTCTAGTATTTTCACAATTCTTTGGTTGATCCTTACTTTTTCGAAAAAGAGGATTGGATAGTTTCTGTCAATTTATAACTGTATTTGGCTATGATCAAACATATTTTGCCTACAGCGTGGCGTCATTTGAAAATGTATTTGGGCAATGATGAGTTATGCTTTCAACAGTATTGACCTGCTAGTCGTGTAGCTCTAATCTGTCTGACACTTTTAAGACAAACGTTTCCTGGACGACTTATAATATATGTCGCAGGCTAATAGTCATTTTCGGCAAATAGCTTTTGCCTAGGCAAATGATATCTGCCTTGGCAAATAGCTCCATATCATTTATTTCTGCTCAAAAGCTATTTTTCGAGGCAAATGGTATCTGCCACCTGGGTTTTTAATTCAAATAGATTCAGAACAAGACAAATGTCGTGGGCGAATAGTTATTTTAGGAAAATAGTATTTGCCAACAACATTTTTTAGGCAAATGGGTTTTTAATTTTTATTTGAGGTTATGTTTATCCGTGTTTACCTAATGTTTATGTGCGTCGGTTCTTCATTTAGCAGTTTTCTACCTATAACATGTAAGTTAATATTAGCACCATGGTAGATAAAGATGAATTTTATTTAAGGCTGAATGCAAAGTACGAACAACAACAATTAAAAAGCCGTGGACCCTGCAACGAACCAATGAAATTAGTGCGATTTTAAAAGTTTTCGTACAAAACAAGTTCAGAATAATACTCAGGCCCTCTCAGCAAAAGAAAAATATTATGGCAAAACATAAAAATAGTGCACGTAATTTGTGGTGTTACTTCTGAAAACGATGAAGGGTTTGGAAGCCAAGTTATTTGCAGACTCTGCATCAATAAGGAAAATATTAGAATTAATCGGAAGAAATGCTATGAAGGACAAGCCAAAGCCGCAGAAGTAATGAAAAAAAGGAGCAAAACCATCTTTGGCGAGATAGAAACAGGTAAATTTGTAACTATACCTATTGCAAAATTTGACAGAGGACCATTAGATTAAAAAGAATGTAGAAGGAATTATAATTGAAAAGAAAAATGATGTTTACCGCATTAGAACTAAAAGTGGTATTTTAAAAAACTGGCTGACTAGGAGTGACATAACACCTGTTTCGTCAATTAGTTTTACTTATGATGAAATTCCCCAAGATTGCTTTATTTCCTTAAGAGAAGCCTGCGCCAAGCAGTCTATGTTTTCGGGTCAAGGATTTTCAAAATGCCAATGTAGGTCTTCAAAAACCCAGTGCCATACTAAACGATGTGCCTGTTTCAAGACTGGAAATTTGTGCAACAGTAGATGCCATTCCAGCAATACCTGCCAAAATAAATTGTCCAATTGACAGCTTCTTTTGTCCAAAAATACAATCTCCCTGGTTTACTTGTGTATTTTATTGTTTATTTCGTTTTAAGACAAGAAGTCTATTCGCCTACGATATTTGTCTTATTATGAATCTTTTTGCCTTAAACCCCAGCTGGCAGACACCATTTGCCCAGGAAAATATCTTTTGAGCAGAAATAAATGATATGGAGCTATTTGCCAAGGCACACTGAGAGAACAGTTTATTTGCATGTAAAAAATGCATTTATTTGACCTCAGTGTCTTTGTATTTAACATGAAAAAGTAGGTGCTATTGAATGTGTTGCACATCATATAATAATATTTCTTGGTAGGATATATTTAGTTTATTTGTGGATAATTTCTTCTATATAAAGAAATACAGTATAATCCCGATTATCCGAGTCCGGATTATTCGAGGCTCCGCGTTATCCGAGCGACCACACTATTTCATGGGTTCCGTATTATCCGAGCTGGTCTACATTTCATCCGAGTTATTCGAGAAATTCATTTTAAATAACAAGAAAAAAACTATTTGTCGTTGCGTCGTGATTGGTTTTGACTATGCAGGTATTCATTTTAATTCCGGGAATCTCCCAACTTGACCATTCTCGTTAATGCAGGGATGTACTTACATACTTATTTTCGTATACTCGTTTCATTTTCGTATAGTTTCTTGAGATAGTAACACATACATATCGTTCGTTTTATGTATTAATTTTTTTTTTTTTGAGAAAATGTCACAGTCGTTACTACCGAAAAAACGCAAACGAGCGGTTGTTACAGTAAAGGACAAAATCGATGCGTTATAACGGTTAGATAAAGGTGAATCCATCAAAGTTATAGCGGAAGAATACGGTGTAGGCAAAGTTACAGTAGGAAATTGGAGACTAAACCGCAACAAACTTGAACAATGGCATAGTCTCCAAGCTTCGAGATCTTCTAAACGAAAATCCATGATACCAAGTGACTACGAAGAAGTTGGCGACAGTTTGTACGTATGGTTCACTCAACAGAGGGGCAAAGGAATTCCTTTATCCGATCCCATATTGAAGGAAAAAGCATTATCGTTTTGTAAACAAATTAATGATTCTACCCCGAACTCCAATACAGATGTCTTTACAGCAAGTGACGGTTGACTAGATTGCTGGAAGAAAAGATATGGAATTCGCGAACTTCAAATTTGCGGTGAGAAACTTTCATCCGATAGCACTTGCATTCAAAAATTTAGAGATGACATTAATAAATTATTAGAAGAAGAAGAAGGTTACCTACACTAAAGATCAAATCTACAATTGCGATGAGACTGGTTTAAATTTTAAAATGATGCCAGCAAAAAGTCTAGCTGCCAAACAAGAGGCTTCAGCTCCTGGATACAAGCGCAGCAAGGAGAGGTTGACTGTAATGGCTTGCAGTAATGCCTCTGGCAGACACAAACTTGGTTTAATGTGCATTGGAAAATCTGCCAAGCCACGAGCTTTCAAAAATATTGTCGAAGTGGCTTTGCTCGTGTACTACAAAAATCAGAAAAGTGCTTGGATGAACACAGAATTGTTCAAGAATTGGTTTTATGATGAATTTGTGCCCAGTATAAAGACATTTTTGAAAACGAACGGTCATCCGATTAAGGCAGTGCTGGTGATGGATAACGCACCATCTCATCCGAATGAAGCACATTTGAAAATTGGAAATATTACGGTTAAATTTCTTCTAGCAAATGCCACCGCCTTGATTCAGCCTATGGATCAAGGAGTGCTTGAAAATGTAAAGAGGAAATCCAGACGTTCTCTTCTACAGCATGCTCTAGAGAAAAGTGAAACTGATGATTTAGTTAAAGTCTTGAAAGAGACTAATCTAAAACATGTTGTTTATTGGCTGGCTGAATGTTGGAATGATGTAAAGCGATCGACCTTCAAGAAATCTTGGTCTAAGATTGTGGCCACTGATGCATCTGAAGAGGAGGAAGATAAAGAAGAAGAAATAAATTTATACGAATTGTTGACAAGACTAAAAGAATGCGAGGATGTGACACCAGCTGAAGTGCAAGAATGGATCGTTGCTGATGATCCAGAGGAAAGTTTATATGACCAGGATATTATTTCAGAATCTAATCATAGTGATGAAGTGAATGCAAGCAACGCAGATCCATATGGCAGTGAAGACAATGAAAGTGCCCTAGTGTCTCACGGAGAGGGACTCGCAGCGTTAGAAACGGCTTTACAATATGTCGAACAACAACAAGAAGCAACGGCCGTCGATGTCTTGCTGATTAAAAGATGGCGAAATATCGCTGCTAAGAACCGATGTAATCATTCTACACAATCTAAAATAACATCATATTTGTCATCTTAAATTGATTAATAAATTTGTCTAAATTCCACTATGAATTTCTTTTGCAAATTCTCTCCGAATTATCCGAGTTTTTTCTTATCCGAGCAGGCTCCGGTCCACATTAGCTCGGATAATCGGGATTCTACTGTATATTACTATTTCATTCGTCTTAAAATTACTTATTTCCTCCCAATAAAGGAATATATTTTCGTTTATCATTCAATGTTTTTACATTTCACAATAAATTCACAGATGTTTTAGTATAGTACACTTACTTCCAGCACATAAATATTTTTTGGGAGGTAAATCATAAAACGATACCCTTATTTGGTGTGCTATAAAAAATATTAGAAAATAATAATAATAATAATCATAAAACGATACCCTTATTTGGTGTGCTATAAAAAATATTAGAAAATAGTGGTAATGCGCATGACGTTTTCATTTCTCAGTTGTGACTCATTAACGTCTGTAAATTCATGTTCGCATCTAAGAGTGAGTAGCTACCATAACAGAGTTGTTAAACCGCTGGGGATTACCTGAACTATTGAAAAATTTGTAGGCATGTATTTGCATTATATTTATTTCTACGTAGGAATAGACGTAGTAATGGCTAACACCCTATTTTCACGTTATTTCCTGTATACGCTTAGATGCCCACAAAGGATTTTGATTTTGAATAGGGAGCATCTTTACTTGTTTGATTTGTATAATATTATTTTAAAATACAGGGAATCTAATATGAGAAATAGTTTTCTTTGGTATATTCTCTTTCGAATTACCTATTTATTTGACTGAAAGAAAGTTTTCTTGCATCAATATAAATTTAATGGAACCAAAGACATATATATTTCAATATAGCAAATAATTTTCAGCCAAATAAATATTGCTTTACCACAACATATTTAAAACAAATATTACTTTCACTCAATGCATATTTCTTTAATCCAAATAAATTCTTTTCTTATAATACCTATACTTATAGTTTTGCATTTAATCGGTGTACTTATTGTTATTTATTAGACTATGGTGGTGGTTAACAGATATCTTTCAACCAAAGAATTTTCTTACAACTATAGCTGGATGTAATAGTACAGTTGGATTATTACTTGTTAAAATGTTTGTTCATTGTAAACATTATCACATTCAGACACAACATCAATAAAATTTAGGCTATCATCAGATTTGTTTATTATTATTTCAGAAGATATAACCCCAGAAATTTTAGATACTATATTACAACCAAACATTTTGGCTTTTCTCATACCACAAATTGGTAAAAGAGTAATATTAAAAAAGAAAATAGAGAAAATCTAGGAATTAACTTAATACACACTCTAGCATTCCGATATCAACTAAAACTATGTTACAGATTACAACATAATATTGGTATCTGACAGACATGACAGTTGGAAAAACAATAGATCCGAATCCTGAAATTCCAGAAAAATTTTCAGCATTATTTCCGAACATTAAACTCCTATTTGAGGTACAGTTTGCTAATATAAAAGATATACAGATTGTCGTATTTAAAAGTTAATATGCATCTTCAACATGTACCTATGTATGTATGTATACAATAGTTCAAGAATGTGGCCACCCACACCACCGGTCTTATGGTGGTGTGGGTAAACCGAGAGCGCGAACACCATGCGCACATGGCATTCGTTCCGTATCTTTAGAGCGTGAACTTAGATTGTGTCTGAGCAAACTCGCAAATATTAAAATAAAATGCCCTTTGCTGTCGAGGAAAAAATACAGATTGTGTTATGGTATGCGAAGGATAATTCGTACAAAGACGTGCAAATTTATTTGTATAGTTCATTATAATATTTTGTTTCGTTTTAAATGTGAGAATTTTATTTTAGTTACAATTTTTATAGTTTTGTTTCAGTTCAATGTTAATACATTATACATCAATTACCAAAATAGCGGAGCAATTCCTTAAAGCAAACGTCTGTGTTTCCCTATATCTACTTTTATTTCAGTCAAACGGTATATGTGACAAAAGGGTACGTAATCAAAACTCTTAAAATTTTCAAATTTCATGAAATTGGCTCAGACAGACTTGCTATTATTTTATTTTAATAGCTACTTTCTTTAAGCAGATAATTATGTTTCTTTTTGATGAACTATATTACTCGACTTACGTATAAATATAGCATGTATATATTTTTTTGTGAAATTTTGTTTAATTTTTAATTTTTATTGAATAAATGTTTGTATACTCCATATATTGCATATTGCAATAACATATAATAATATAGTACAAATTATTTTTGTAGCAAATATAATGTGGATACCCACAAAAATATTATTTTTTATTTTACAGTAACTTTATTTGCACCACCTAATTCAGGCAATTGTGATTATAAAAATTCCTTAAAGTCAAATATATAATTTCTTTATGATAAACTGGTCAAGTTTAAGACAAATATATTTCCTATGTATTAATAAAATAGTTTCTTCCCTCCTAGAATATTAGTGGGTGCAAATAACATGTTTCTTTGTTGTGAAGAAACTCTTTGTTAGTGTTCAATGTATAACCCCGTTTCTACAATTATGAAGTATTTTCATATAGCAACCGTTAACGTGGCAACAAAACAATTTAGAGAGTTGTCAATGTCCAAAAAAGTAAAAACACACAATTTTCGTCTGATTAATATTTTAATTGTTACAAAACTTGAATAAACATATTTAAGTGTTGCATGTGTTTCATTTAACACACCACGGGTCCTTCGAATCAATAACGCAACAAATAAAACTAGTGCCTGGAGTAATCATATACAGTCCGAACTTCAAATTCATTATACTCCATACGAAACATAACATTTTGGTCCAGTTCGAGCCGGATATCCAGTGACGCACGGAAATCATCAGCATTACAAGCTTTTTTGGATAACATTACGCAAGGGATTTGAAGAGGAACAACAATCCACAACAGAGGTGAGTCTCCAATTCATTCATCCCACACATACATACACTTGTCTACATCGCAATGGCTAGTGAGCAACAACGAGAACGCCTAAAGGCATTAAACATAAAAAGAGGTACAGTCAAAGGCCTTCTTACAAAATTCCAAACATATTTGGATTCATTCAACGAAACAAGAGAAGTTGATGTCATTGCCATCGTTTTCGGGTACATTCGAAGAGTGGATTCCGTTTTACGAGACATTTGATTCGCTAATCAATTCAAACGACTCCCTTTCGAAAGTACAAAGGTTTCATTATTTAAAATCTTGTTTGAAAGACGAGGCGTCACACTGTGTACAAGAATTACAAATCTCAGCCAGTAATTATGATATTGCATGGTCTACGTTGAAGGAAAGATTTGATAATAAAAGAATAATCATTAAAAAACATATTGAAGCCATTGACGAGCTACCTAATTGCACACAAGAAAATCACAGCACGTTAAGACACGTATATGATACTATTCAAAAGCACACACGAGCATTAAAGTCACTAAAACGGCCAGTGGATCAATGGGACGACTGGTTAGTTTACATGATCACAAAAAAGATTGATAAAATCACGAACAAGGAGTGGGAAGCTAGCATGAAGCCCAAGCAAATACCAACATTTCAAGAATTGTTAGAATTCTTATCGCACAAATGCAATACTTTAGAGGCTATATCTAAATACGCATCACGGCCAGCAGTTCAAGGAAAGGTATGTAAGTTCCAAAAATCTTCAATATCTCACGTATCTCAGCAGCAGATAAAATGCCCCATATGTAAAGCAAGTCACGGCATATACCAATGCTCAGAATTTGTAAAAATGTCAATAGAGGACAGAATAAAACAAGCAAAATCCGCTAGACTTTGTTTAAATTGTCTTAGAGCAGGGCATCAAGTAAATAAATGCACCTCTAGTAATTGCAAAAAATGTAGTTCTAAGCACAATACGTTACTTCACTTGGAAAGAGTTAAACCTAGTGAATCAAATATCACCTCTAAAAATAGTGATGAATGTGAGGAGCATTCACAGGCAATATATTCTCACACATCATATGTATACAACCATCCGCATGTTATTTTATCAACAGCACTTATTAAAATAAGCGACAATAAGGGTATATTTCACCAATGTAGAGCATTACTAGATTCAGCGTCTCAATCGAATTTCATTACACATGCATTGGTTAGAAAGTTAAATGTGAAACAAGCATCTGTAAACATACCTGTCAGTGGTATTGGAAAAGTACGAACAACAATCAACAAGGTTGTCCGTGTTAAAATAGAATCATTACACAACCAATTTTCTACAGACTTATCATGCTTGGTGTTAGATAATGTCACAAGCGACATTCCCTCCACGTATATCAACAAAGCCAGTTTACACATACCACAGAATTTAAAACTAGCTGATCCTGAATTTAATCGTCCTAGACGTATAGATCTTTTAATTCGGGCAGAATTATTTTGGCGTCTTCTGTGCGTAGGACAAATAAAAATAGATAATTCACAAGTAATTATGCAAAAAACTCAGTTAGGATGGATAGTATCAGGAGCGCTTAATAACAATCTTTTGAATACAAATAATACAATTTGTAACTTAGCAATGGAACAAACATTAGATTTGCAATTAACAAAATTCTGGCAACTTGAAGAATGTGTGAATAAAAACCATTATAACATAGAAGAAAGGGCGTGCGAAGAGCACTTTCTTAAGAACTACAGAAGAACCGACCAGGGCAGATTTGTGGTAAAACTACCAATAAGGGATACCCCGGGAGTAATGCTAGGAGATTCTAAAGAATCAGCTGTCAAGCGTTTTTATGCTGTGGAAAGAAAACTGTCAAAGCAACCTGCATTAAGGGAGCAATACGTGCAGTTTATGAATGAATACTTGAGTTTAGGTCACATGCAGCCGGTGAGTGAAAACGATACGCGAACAGAAACACATAACACATTTTATTTACCGCATCATGCTGTCATAAAGAATGAAAGTCTAACAACTAAATTGGTGGTGTTTGACGCATCAGCCAAGTCAACTTCAGGAAAATCCTTGAATGATATGTTAATGGTAGGTCCAACAGTCCAAGAAGACCTATTTTCCATCATTTGTAGATTCCGAACACACAATTTTGTATTAACAGCGGACATAGCTAAAATGTATCGACAAGTACTAGTTGACGAATCACAGCAATCATTGCAAAGAATTATTTGGAGGCCAGATCCTGCCAACGATCTGAAAACGTATCAACTTACCACACTGACATACGGCACCGCTTCGGCGGCGTTCTTAGCGACTCGGGTTTTGAAGCAGCTTGCAATTGAAGAAACTGTCAGGTTTCCAACAGCAGCGAAGATAGTTCAAAGGGATTTTTATGTTGACGATTTGTTAACGGGTGCAGAGAACATAAACGATATTCAAACAATTTGTGAAGAAGTCAATACACTCTTGGACAGCGGAGGCTTTCAACTTAGAAAATGGAGATCTAACAATTCTGATTTATTAAACAAGTTATTTCCAAATGCTAAGGAGTCTACTTTGTTATGCTTAGAGAATGATAATACAACAAAAACGTTGGGATTACAATGGAATTCAACCTGTGATAGTCTGCAATACACTTTGCCCCTAGCTAAAATCGGAAAACGTAGTACCAAGCGCTCAATTTTGTCGCATATTGCACAAATCTTTGACCCGCTTGGACTAATTAGTCCCGTCATAATCAAGGCAAAAATGATGATGCAAATACTATGGCAATTGAATGTTTCGTGGGACGAATCAGTACTGTTACATATTCACACTGAATGGTTGCAGTATTATAATAGCTTAAGTCAAATAAGCGATTTGAAAGTTTCACGGAACGTAGTCCCTCACAAGACAATGATAGATCTGCACGGTTTCTGCGATACCAGCGAAAGGGCATATGGCGCGTGTATATATGTGCGTACCATGAATCAGCAAGGGCAAGTTTCATGCCATTTGTTATGTTCAAAATCAAAGGTGGCACCAATAAAGCCTACAACTATACCAAGGCTGGAATTGTGTGCTGCGCTATTGCTAGCTCGACTAATGCAAAATGTGATCAGATCTCTTGACCTGATTATTACAAACGTATACTACTGGACAGATTCGACTATAGTATTGGCTTGGATCAGGGCAGTAGCAATACAGTTAAAGACATTCGTCGCAAACAGAGTTGGAGAAATACAGGACATTACAGAAATCACTAGTTGGCATCACATAAGTACCAAGGAGAACCCGGCAGATATATTATCCCGAGGATCGACAATAGAAGACTTGTCGCATTGCAGGTTATGGTGGCACGGACCAGAATGGCTATTATCTAGTTCTGACGACTGGCCGCAGTCAACATTAAGAATATCTGAGGTGGAACTAGTAGAAAAACGAAGCGCTACTATCATCAGTACCGTGAGTTCATTCAACTTAGACCTGTTTCACAGATATTCCAGCTTCTTAAAACTGCAGCGAATTACAAGCTATTGTCGACGATTTATAAAGAATTCACAAATGCGCGTAAGAAAGTCAGTGCAAACAATAAACACTGGCGCACTAACTGTCAATGAATTGAATAGTACCACTGAGTTTTTAGTAAAAACAGTTCAAGCTGAAGACTTTGCAGACGAATTGCAAGCTCTCAGAGCCAACAAAAGGATGCATACTTCAAGTAAATTAAAGCAATTGGATCCGTTCTTGGACTCAGAAGGCATTATTCGAGTGGGTGGCAGAATACGTAATTCATTATGCAGTTATGACGAAAAACATCAAATGATATTACCTAGCAAGCATGAATTTACAAAATTATTAATAGAACACACACATAAATCTGAATTACACGGAGGCACACAAGTAACACTCGCTAAATTGCGAAGTAAATTCTGGCCGCTCAGCGGACGTAACACCGTACGTAAAATAATAAGACAATGCATAACATGTTTTAAGGTAAATCCTATACCATTTCAACCAAAAATGGGAAACTTACCCTCGGATCGAGTACAGCCCGCACGACCTTTCATTAACACAGGTGTAGATTATTGTGGACCTTTTTTAATAAGAAACCATGCAGGCAGAAAGGCTTCTAAATCAAAGGCATACATCGCTATATTTGTATGCATGGCTGTAAAGGCAGTGCATATCGAACTAGTATCCAGTCTTACCACAGACTCTTTCATAAGTGCTTTGAAAAGATTCATATCAAGGCGTGGTATGATCGCTAACATATACTCCGATAACGGAAGGAACTTCGTCAAGGCAAATAAAGACTTGATAGAATTAAGAAAAATATTCACTACCACTCAAGAATTTGAAAAGGTATCTAATTGTTTAACCAGCAGGGGAATTTCGTGGCATTTCATACCCCCAAGGGCGCCTAACTTTGGTGGTCTTTGGGAAGCAGCAGTGAAATCGTTTAAATATCATTTCAAAAGAGTTGTTGGTAACGCTTTCTTAACATATGAAGAATTGTATACAGTGTGCACACAGATAGAAGCAATTCTAAACTCCAGACCCCTTATCCCGTTATCCGAAGATCCAAATGACATATCAATTTTGACACCCTCACACTTTCTAATTGGAGACTCACTTACATCCAACTTAGAACCAAGGTTAACAGAATTCAAGCTAAACAGCTTATCCAGACTTCAGCATCTCCAGCGTCTTCAGCAGCATTTCTGGCAAGTATGGTCCAAAGAATATCTACATACACTTCAACAAAGAGGTAAATGGCTGAGGAGTTCCGGTCCATCTCCGCAAGTTGGACAGTTGGTTGTGGTGAGAGAAGATAACGTGCCGCCTATGCTCTGGCCCACCGGAAGAATTGTAAACGTGCATCCTGGTTCCGATGGTGTGGTGAGAACAGTCTCTGTGAAGATGTTAAATGGTATAATAAAACGAGCAGCAAATCGCGTGTGCATATTGCCAATTGACGCGGCTTTTTGAAATCTCTAGTGCATCGAAAATATTGAAATTCAGTAATTTCAACGCAGGCGGCTTTATGTTCAATGTATAACCCCGTTTCTACAATTAATGTAATGAAGTATTTTCATATAGCAACCGTTAACGTGGCAACAAAACAATTTAGAGAGTTGTCAATGTCCAAAAAAGTAAAAACACAATTTTCGTCTGATTAATATTTTAATTGTTACAAAACTTGAATAAACATATTTAAGTGTTGCATGTGTTTCATTTAACACACCACGGGTCCTTCGAATCAATAACGCAACAAATAAAACTAGTGCCTGGAGTAATCATATACAGTCCGAACTTCAAATTCATTATACTCCATACGAAACATAACAGTTAGTATATAAAGAATATGTTTACATTTTATAAAAAAGATGTTTGCGGTAATCCTACAGGAATGTTCAAGAAAAGAAATATTATACTATTATAAAACATGACTTCTTTGAAGAATTTGAATGAATCCTTTAGTTATGTGAAATAAATATTTGTTAGGCCGTATCCAAATATAGAATATATTTTACAATAAGTAGCCTACTTATTGACAAATAAATTGTTCTCTCGGTGCAGATATCATTTGCCTGGGTAAAAGCTATTTGCCGAAAATGACTATTAGCCTGCGACATATACATATTGAAATGGTAATTTAAATTTGTCTGTAAGATCTTCTAATTTAACTTGCTGCAATTTTTTCTTATAGAGATATTTCGAAAGTGTTTTTCTTCAAACGCCCAACATTCAAGGAGTTGAAAAACAACATACTCAACGAAATCAAAGTGGATGTTTTGATGCGTGTCATGTAATTGGATCCAAGAATGCGAAAAACAGGAAGAGCCATATTTGACTTGCGTTATTTTTATTAAAAAAACTAAGACATATTTGGTAAATGCATTGTCCATACAATAATTATGCTTTATTTAATCTCTGTATTTTAATTGCAACGCTGACAATTACACAATAAAACCTATCAATACCAACGACATTAAATATGAGTCAGTAGCTATATGCACAATAGAAAAGATCCAGCGCTTAAGTAATTTATATTATTGAAAGTTTCTCGTAAATTTAATGTTTAAATGTCTATATTAAATGCATAATATTCATTTATCTCGAAAGATGTATAGGATGCCGATCGATGTTGTTTACTATTTATATAGAATTCAATCATTTTAGCGCCGCTATTTATAGGCTTCTGTTGATGCCGATATGTCAATTTTCTAATGTTCTCCGTTCGCATTCTTTATTGTTTTACTGAAAAATACGATTAAATTTCCTCCTCAACGACTGCCAACCGCGTAATGGAAAGATAAGAAGTATAAAAGTGAATGGCTTTTGAATAATCTAGTTATAAATAACTGCGATAATCCTGGGAGAGATTTAAGATACAATTTGAAATTTAGCATCGTACGAAACATGCCAAAAACCCTATCTATATGAACATTTTACTATTTTAGCGCTCATAAAATAAATTGGTATACTATGTATTATTAATTACAATTTGCTGCAATTGTTGCAATTTGGTTAAATGCAGCAGGTTTTAATAAAATATTGTCCCGTGGCAAGTGGCCCTTAGAAACGCATTGTTAGGTTACTTTTCAATGCGTTGGAAACTATTTAATTTTGCAAAAACTATCAGTATGAAATTTGATAGCTGACCAATATTGACTGATGTCAGTTTGAATAAAATACATCCAAAATAGTGGCACTTTCGCAAATGACGCAATCTTTGTTTTTTCAAATTCTGCAGCGAATTGTGCAAAACACTTCAGTTGTCAACAGGCAATAGGGTTCAGAAACAATTGAGTGATGGTATTTGTTCTAAAATCAGATTGTATTTGCAAATGGTGTTTGATAGATTATTAAGACAACCTACAATACCACAAGTTTAATATTTGGCATTTTTTCCAAAGTATTCTTACTAACCTTGAGGAATGCAAATAATATTTCTATTAACACATGCCAATAACTCATAAATAATTGTAAATTAACATACATAACCATAATAAGAGTGGTTCTCAAAATTTAATTTATATTATTTTACTTTTTACTGTCTAACTTTCGTATAAGGAAGATATCCTCGTTTTGAATCCCCCTGATCCCAAGAAAGTGGTTTTTGTGTGTCTCTCCCTCTGACCACGATAGGGGCCAAACGGCTACAGCTGACAATACCAAACTATATACAGGGTATATCACGTAAGGCGGCTATTAGAAGTTTTATGGGATCCATAAACAGTGTAAACTCGACATTTGGGATCGAGTACTTACTTTATAAGGTGTATTATTCTAAAATATTTTCAAGTAGAACTGACTTCCGGTTACAGCGGAAGTAGATACAAGTTTCTTATTTTAAATGGAACTCTATATTTTTTTTCGATTCATTCAATTCTACATGTAATTATGAAACAATTTGCATTATAGTTACCTAACTCTAAATTCAACTATTTTTGAGATAATTGCATTTTTGTTAAAATTTTTGCATTTGCATAACTTAAAATAAAATTTGCTATTTAAGAAGTCAGAAAAGAATAAGGTGCTATATTTTCAGGGATCAAACTACAAGGAACAAAATGTATTAGCGGTTCTTATGCAACTAAAACAAATAATCGTGAATATTTCAAAAACTAGGAAAAATAGACATATTATACATTAATATTTATTGACGCAGAATTTGAAGTTTCATTCAATCCAGTATTAAAAAATACCATGTTCTATTTAAAAAAAAGGAGTTCCGTATGTTTGAAGATATCCATATTAGCAATTAATTTTGAAACACCCTGTATAAAAGTAGATCCAAAATATAATGCTAATCGGTACTAATGTCCTTGCAGTTTGATCCCTGAAAATATAGCACCTTATTCTTTTCTGACTTCTTAAATAGCCAATTTTATTTGAAGTTATGCAAATGCAAAAATTTTAACAAAAATGCAATTATCTCAAAAATAGTTGAATTTAGAGTTAGGGAACTATAATGCAAATTGTTTCATAATTACATGTAGAATTGAATGAATCGAAAAAAAAATATACAGTTCCATTTAAAATAAAAAACTTGTATCTACTTCCGCTGTAACCGAAAGTCAGTTCTACTTGAAAATATTTTAGAATAATACACCTTATAAAGTAAGTACTCAATCCCAAATGTCGAGTTTACACTGTTTATGGATCCCATAAAACTTCTAATAGCCGCCTTACGTGATATACCCTGTATTTATAATTATAATCTCCCTCTTGAAATAATTGAATAATAATTTTAAGTGAAACCAATAGACCTGATGTAGTAGTTTCCTTCTATCAAGTTTAAACAAATTTCTGAAGTGTACTCAAAAATAAGTTTGCAAAAAATTTTGTAAAAAAATACAGATTTATCAATTTAAATTTATCAATATATAGAGCTTAATTAAAAACAATTTTGATATAAAAAAAATTTCAAAATTCCAACCGGAAGTAACAGTTTTACTCTTATCGGATAGCAGTTTTTGCAAATACATATATCGCAAATTATGCCTTCTACATAAATTTATTAAAAGTATAAAAGTATTTAGAGTTAGATATGGATTAATGTTTGTACAAAAAAAAATCAAAATTAGCAATATGTACTATAAGAAAGTATTGTGATGATGTAAATTATCCCCAGATACCAAAAAAGTGTTTTTTTGCAAACATCTCTTTCTCTCGCTGTCTCTCTGTGTGTGACCACGATAGCTGCCACACGGCTGTGGTTATAAATACCACATTTTATATTTACGAGTATAATCTTCCTCTTGAGATTTGATTAGATTTTCAATCAAATAGATAGACCGGAAACAGTAGTTCAATAAAAATTCAAAATTTACTAATATTTCGTCCATAATAAGTTTAAGTTTCTCGAAATTTCTACCGGAAATAGGTCTTTTTGTATAATTGATTGAGGTCTCGCTAGGCACTTGGTGAAACATATTAAATAATAAAGGTAAAAGAAAGTTCACACTTGTTTATTTGTTTCACTAAAATTTTATTTACAAAATACGCTTGGACAATTGTGTAAAATTTCAAAATTATTTTATGATACCATGTGGTGTTCATTTATACAATGCTCGGATATACCTGAACATTTCTTGGAATATAAGATTGCTTTCCTATGTTCTTCTATACGTGTGCGAAAGCATCCTCCAGTTTGACCTATGTAGAAAGCATCACAGTCTAAACAATTTAATTTATAAACGCCACATTTATCTGCTTTTTGAATTATATCCTTATTATTTGTCCAAAGTTTACCTAGATTTAATTTATTTACTATTATAGTTTTTATGCCTAAATTAACTAATCTATTATTAATTTTATTCGTGGTCTTTCCTATGTAATTTATTAAACGATAATTACTTGTTCTAATTGGGGGGCTGCATATAAGAATTTATTAATCTGTTTATGTTTTTTCTTTGTAATTAGTCTATTAATAATATCTGGACTGTATCCGTTGTTCACGGCTAAACATTTCAGAACTGCTACTTCGTTATCAAAATTTGGTTTAGAAAGGGGAACGGTTAGTAGTCTATGTATGAAACTGTTGAAAGAGAAAAACTTAATGCTATCGGGTTGTTTGCTATCTGCAGATATGAGGGTATCAGTGTATGTGTGTTTTCTGTAAATACTACAATCTAATTTGCCATTTAATTTTGTTAGTGTAAGGTCCAAAAAATTTAAACTGTTATCTATTTCTTTTTCTATGGTGAATTGTATTTTTTGATTGATTTCATTTAAACCATCGAAAAATAAATCTAATTGCCTGTCAGTACCGGTCCACACACATAACACATCATCCACATATTTAAACCAACTGTGTATACAATTAACAAATGGGATTTTAGAACTAAACAGATCTTCTTCAAATTTCGACATAAATATTTCTGCAAATAAGCACGACATGGGAGAACCCATTGCTAAACCGTCTTTTTGTTTGTAGTATAAATTATTAAATTTGAAATAATTTTGTTGTATGCAAATATTCAAGATATTTCGTAGGTCTTTTTGTCTTAGCGAAAGACAGTTTTATGCAAATACCTTGCAAATTATGCAATCTATACAGACCTACGTATGGAATATTAAAGTATGGAACAATTTTTGTTAATAAAAAATTTCAAAATTCGGACCGGAAGTAACACTTTTATTCTTAACTAATAGCAGTTTTCAAGTGCGAAAGAAATTGTATTTAGAGCTAGATTTGGAACAATTTTTGTATAAAAGAAATTTGAAAATTTAGAACGGAAGTAATACTTCTACTCTTAATAAATATCAGTGTTTGCAAATATATTAAGAACACAAAAGAGTATTTAGAGCTGCACTTCAATTTTTAAAATTCGGACCGGAAATACCACTTTTACTAAGATATTTATTCTATTAAGAAGATATTAATACTTAATTTGGGACAACTTTTGCATACACATTTTGGAATGTACATACGTATAAGAAAATCGTATGGTGCCCACACCTCCTTTTTTAATCTTATATTCATATATGCTCAATTGGTAAAATATAATTTTCAAGAGTTTGCATTTTAAAGTGTTAGGATAGAATAATCTATTTAATTAGGTTGGTTTTTTGCAACTAACACTTTTGTATATTTGTTTATTTGTCTTAATTTAGCAATATTATTAATTGTTTTTTTTAATTACTGCAATAATTCTATTATTGTTGAATTTTAAATACATATCTCTGGTATTTGACTATTTTTCGTTGCTTTAATAATTAAATGTCTTTCTTCTGACCCTACCTCCCTACCTCGCGTTTCAAACGAAGCACTGCATATAGTTTATAAAAAAAATTGAATCAAAATTTAACTATGGGGTACACCAAGACGTTTCATCATTTTTATTTCAGAATTGTTTGTATTGTAACTTACGGCATTTATGAATATCTATGTTTTTAAATATCTAATAGACGGAATGAAGGGCGCGGTTATAAGTCTTATGTAAAGATTCTTGTGGAATTCTTTTATTTATTGGCTTGTATAACGTCACGGCATAGCGGAAAGGGACACTTAGTCTTATTTTAAACGTCATAAAATACAAGAACCAAACACAATAAATCAATTCATTTTTATTTTAATTATCATTGTCATTGTGGTGCCGTTTAAGGTTATGTGTGTTCTCCGCCTATATATGACATGAATTGTAGGAAATATGAATAACAAAAGCGGATGTAGACAAGTGAATTTGCATACATATGTGTGCTTGTCCAATTTCAAATACAACAAACACCTTCAAGTTACCGTAATCTTTTGCTTTTTTTAGGAGATAACGTCGTCGTTTTAAATTCATGTTTGGCTTCGTAATCATACAACAAATATTGAAATTCTTAAATAAGACTATGGTTTGTTGTATGTACATTCATAATGTATGTCACTATACACGTAGGGAATGAAATTGTGAAAATTATAAATGAAAATCTTGGAAACGTAAAATTCAGGTGGGCCACAGATAGGGACGGCACCAGCATGTTTAGCGTCCTAGGCAAATATCTAGCGGTACGCCGTTTTTCCCACTTTTCGTTAAAGCTAGTCATAATAAAATAAAATAGGCAATTTAACATATTTTTGTGTCTTCATTAAAAAATTAAAATAAATATAAATATTAAAATGTTACTTTTCTGTTTTGGCGTTGGTAAATTGATTAGGTAATAATTTTTTCAGTGTTTATTTGATCACAAATATCATTTTTAATCGCAGTTATTAATAGGACATCTAACTGTTCTTGGGATAATTTTAATAAAAATGTTTTTACAGGGTTTAATTTCGAAAAATACGATGTTTCTAAATTATTTCCATATATAATTTAAAGAACCAAAGGGATTTTCAATACTATTTAACTCTGATTGAGGCACATGTTTAAGAGAAAAATATTTGACTGATATATTGAAAAAATAAAATTTTCTCAAGAACTTTTTGTTGGATTTTTTAATAAAAATTTGACAATTAATAAAACAAGTCAGTTTAAAATGGATGCTTCATTCTGCCGGACCATGTATATACCGGGTGTAGAATGGATTTTCGTACATAGGGATTTTACATGCAAAATTAATAATTTGCGAATATTCCCTCCCCTAATTTTTTATAGGAAAATGTTAAACACAAAATTTGTAGACAAAAAAAATTTATCTAAATTCTTTGATATTTATTTTCTAACACCTTCTGGTCCTGCTAAACTTGAAGAAAAAGTATTAGGAATGAACCGATTACTACTAGCCATGAATCCTGTCAGCAATAAATGTCACGTTTTGACAATCAAAATAAGTTTGCTGATTCTTAAAATGAATTGCTATAGCCAAGAAGAGAAAGTCAACTTTATTAAATGGTACTACTCTGGATTGTCTTTTAGGGACATACAAGCAACTTTTGCTGGATTCTACCCGGAGCGACCAATTCTAAATTTGAACACCCTGAATAGAATTGTCAGGCACTTTGAGACCAACGGCACTGTTAATAAGAAATGTAAGTGCCAGAATGTAACAGCTGGTGCAAGTAGAGAGAAGGTAGATGCCGTTTTCTTGAGCGTTGTAGAGAACAAAAATGTCTCCTTAAGACAAATAGGTAATAATTTGGGGATTCATTTTACTACTGCTCAGAAAATTTTAAAGAGTCAAGATCCGCGGTTTCGGTCTTATAAATACGAAAAGCACCAAAAAATGTTCGAGGAGGATAAAGAAAAAAGAATGCAGTTTTGTGAAATAATGATGGAGATGGCCAATGATGACCGAAACTTTTTATCTACAGTGTGACCAGTGAAGTCCGCATCATATGGGATTTTTTTTTATTAATAGATTTATTCTAAATTTGAGTTTGGCATCGATTTCTGCTTCGATTAAGATGAAAATTAACCAAAAAAATAATAGTCACGTGATTCGCATTATCTGTCAAATTTAAATTTTTTTCCAAAAAAAATTCAAAAGTGGGGTTATTTCTCAAAATATCGAAAAAAGTTATTAAAAAAAGTTTTTTTAAAAACAATTTTTAGTCCATATGCAAAATTTCAGCTGCATAAGATAATTTTTTTGTAAATTGCACCACTGTTGCGAAATAAGACAACGCAACCTACATAAAACTTCTTAGTTTTAACAATCCTTTATTCCAGACACATTTTCTTTAAGGCAGCGCCATATTCAATGTGTGTTTTTCTACAAAATCCAAATAGGGCTATTAAAATTTGGTCACATGTGATGCAAAGTTTATTTGTTTTTGACCCTGTATAAGGTAACTTCATAAAATAACTATTTTTGAAAATGTAGTTTGTGTCTAAAAGTAATACGCATTAATATTAATACAGACAAGTACACATCGTCACAAGTAAAGTCTGCATTATGTGGAAAAAAAAATTTCGTTTAACTTTACGTAAGTTTAACTAGTTTCAATGATTTAATTTAAAACCCCTTTATTAAAATTTGTTATGGAGCTATGTTATAAAAAGTAAAAATAGTCTTTTATTATTTAAGTTCAGTTTCCAAAAAAATAACTAATTTTGTACCTTACGATGATGCACCAAACACGAGTTGGCCGCAAAACAAATGATAAAAAAAATCAACAAGCCCTTTGCTTTATTAATGACAGTCAAATCGCTTTCTGTTTGTCATAGTGGCTTTTAATTAATATTGCGTACTAAATAAAAAAAAATGTTAACTGTACAGGAAAGAATTGAAATTGTATTAATATGTGGTGGAAACACAAGTCATCGTGTAGCGGCCGACATTTTTAATGAAAGGCATCTAGGCAAAAATGTGCAACAATCTACTGTGAGTAGGATTATGGTGAAATTTAAATCAACTGGATCGGTGGAAAGTTCATTTAAAAAACCTCACAATCCTATAAAACATAGTGAAGAAGTCCAATTAAATGTTTGCCTAGATATTGTGGAACATGGTCAAACTAGTATTAGACATGTTTCTCGCAGAACTGACGTTCAAAGAGAGAGTGTAAGGAATATTTTGCACAAAAATAAATTTAAGCCGTATAAACCTAAATTTATAAATACTCTTAAGGAACAAGATTTTGACATACGTTTGGGATTCTCTTTTTGGTACCAGGGGGAAAAAGAAGAAAATGTGTCCTTTCCGTTTCACGTTTTATGGACCGACGAGGCCACTTTCACTTCAAACGGCGTTGTTAGCTCTCAAAATTGTAGATAGTGGGCTCAAGAAAATCCAAATTTTATAATAGAATGCAAGGACCAGTATTCCTTTAAAACTAATGTGTGGTGCGGTATTTTAAACGATCAAGTTGTTGGGCCTTATTTTTTTAGAGGCAATTTAAATTCTGAAGAATACCTAAGCTTCCTTAACACCGAGGTCATTGAAGTTTTGGACAATATGCCTATTCAAATAAGGCATAATTTGTGGTACCAGTGTGACGGGGCTCCCATCCATACTACAAGACGGGTTCAAGAACGCCTCTTGGAAATATTTAGGGGCAAAGTAATTGGGCGTAATATGGAGCAATACTGGCGGGCTAGGTCTCCGGATTTAACCCCACTTGATTTTTTCTTGTGGGGTTACCTAAAACAAAAAGTTTACAAAGAAAAACCTTTCCGTAATGTTGATCATTTGGAAACGGTGATTCGAAACTGTATTTTAGAAATAAGGCCCCTTAGTATCAGAAACTCCATTAAAGATGTATCAAGAAGAACAATTATTTGTATTGAACGCAATGGGAGGCACACAGAAATGTAATTTTAATTTTTAGGTTTTTCAAATTATGTTTAATTTAATATTCAAATACCAAAAATACATATTGTTATTAATTGAAAAGGTGGAATTTTAAATGCGTTTCATTTTTATAATGTATTATGATTAATACATTATAACAATACCGGGGTAGTGTCAATGTTTGGGCTGGCATACTAGGTCCTCACATAATTGGACCGTTCTTTATTGCAGACCGCTTAACTGGTGCTGCTGCGTATTTAAATTTTTTGCAAGAAGAAGTCGGGCCAGCTATCGACGAATTGGGAATTAATTACGAATTTTGGTACCAACATGATGGATGTCCGGCGCATTACCAGCGCGATGTTTTAGAGTACTTAAATCATGTATTCCCAAATCGCTGGATAGGTCGAGGTGGAGAAATTAATTGGCCTCCAAGATCTCCGGATCTTTCGCCAAATGATTTTTTTCTGTGGGGCACATTGCATGATCGGCTATACAATGGAAGGACGTATCAAAATGTCGACGCTTTAAGAGCTGCAATACTTGTCGTCAAATATCACACTATCAACTGGCCGCAACTAGAAGAAATTTTTACGACAGATTGGGGTGCTGCTCAGCTGTCAACGGAGATTTGTTTGAGCATTTAATTTAGTTATTACTACAACTACCTTTATTACCACGTTCAATAAAATTTTAAAATCTCTTCAGCACGTTTTTTATTTTCTGCAAACGACTTAAAACCTATGCTTAAAACAGATTTAAACGCCTCTACTAAAATTGTCACATTGTTGTGTTAAATGAATGAATTTTGTTACTTTTGTTGTCACATGTCACGGCTGTTGCTATTTTGTATCATTTCTTCAATTCTTTTTCCTTTAATGACCCGGAGGGTGATAGTAAGCAAAGAAGAAAAAAAATTGGACCTATTTTTAAAGCTCTATAATTTTTGTGTTTAACATTTTCCTATAAAAAAATTAGGGGAGGGAATATTCGCAAATTATTAGTTTTGCATGTAAAATCCCTATGTACGAAAATCCATTCTACACCCGGTATAAAATCAAGTTAGGAACACTTTCTCTTATACTAAGAAATGAGGAAAAAAGAAGCTGTAATACATTTCTTATATTTAGCTTATAATTATAAAGGTGCCAGTCCACAATGAGAATATCTCATGAGATTTGTGTCTCATGCAATAAAAATCGCAGGACAACTCCAATTTCATTGGTCTTTCGACCGTTTCCACAATGAAATTGAAGCGATTTTTATTGCATGAGACACAAATCTCATGAGATTTTCTCATTGTGGACTGGCACCTTAATAAATTACCGGAACTTTATACTATCTCTATAGATTTATCCATGAGCCTAACCAACTATAGTTTATTAAGGTATAGATGTCCATTCTCTATCTCCCTATATCGATAACTTTCTGAATATTGAAGAGACAGGATCGGCTAAATTAACAAAGTCATTAAGGTATTTAAGGAGTATTTGATAGTATTTTCAGCTTTAACATTTATTTCTGTTGAAAATATTAAAAATAAAAAAATTAAAATTGCCGTAATTTTCAATCATACATATCTTCGTAACTATTGAAGATAGAATTAATATAGAAATGCTATCCGTAGAATTTAATAATCTAAGTTAAAAATTCATCGCAATCTACTGATTACCAACAATCAGTATTTGTTTAAAAAACAATTAATTGTAAACTCTATGAAATTGGCCTAGGAATTGTTATCTGGGCCCAGAACCTGTTCATATTGCAAAAAAACGCATTTAAGATAATAATGTACAGTAATTGATGACATCTTATCTTTATCTTTTCAGAATCAAATACAATAATGCACACGATGGACTCCAGAATTGGTTTAGACTTTATCGTGGAGAATCCCGAATATATAAGGAAGTTAGCGGCGGCCTTGGATACCAGCAATATCACTGTTAAGAAGCAAGTCTTCGAACTGTTATCTGCTCTCTGCGTTTACAATGAAGAGGGACACGCGCGTGCGCTGAACACGTTAGATCATTATAAGGTATGTACTATTGACTATTGTAAATGAAGTATCGTCTACGAATTGATATACTGACACATTTTCATATATGCTGACAGATCGTTTTCACAAAGCAGAAACAGAATCGGGCCTAGTATATGGCCCTGCGGGATTCACCTAGTGATACATTTAGGAGCATCTATTGTCTTAACTATTTATAAATATCCTTAAAGCTTTATAAAAAGAAAATGCAGAATTCATGGAAATACTACTTAAGTTACATATTTTATTACAGAAATAATATAATATGACATAAAAACATTAACATTTCCTTCTATTGTACATTTAGTAATAGTGAAAAAAACTTTAATCATTATAAAATATTCCTACTTTATGCTAATAATATCATAAAAATAAATTAAAACAAATCCCTACATTATATCTATTATAGTTTGATTGGTATTGTGAAATTTAAATTACCCTCATCATATTTTTCCACATTTTCCAGTATTAACTTTTCGACGTCGATGAAATCCAATTCTTCTTGTATTCGCCGTCTAACCGGTGTCTCCAGGGCATCCATGATTTGATAACGTAATATATTCGGCAAAACGTTAACGGCAAATTCGATTATGTAATCAAGTGTGCCAGCTCCGTCGAAACGTATCTGAATATTACCCAATTCAAGTTGCATATCTTCGAGTTGCGGTTTATTTCTGGTGTCCATGCTTTGCTTGACTCTGACACCGACCTAAAATAAATAAAATAATAGTGACAACTGACAGGAATTGGGGACACAAAGTGTCCAAAACTTGGTAATCAGAATGTACTGGTTATGTATCAAATAGTGGGACTGATGATGTCATAAAGCTTTCTCGGCTAAAGAAAAAAGCCTAACGACAGTAACGTATTTAGCACGTGACAATTTGCTAGTAGTCGTAACACAGAGATATATCGTATTTCAACGGGTTCTTGTTGTAATAAAGTTTTGCAAGTAGGCTAATTCAGTCTAGTTTTGCAAAAAATAAAAACACGTTAATTAGATGTTTCGAACGATTTTGCAGGTTTGTAAAATGGAATATTAGGTAAAATTCTTTTCGAATCAAAACATTAATACCTCAATGTTAATTGTGAGAATCATCACGCAAAACTATTTTAAATTTAATCATCAACACTACAAAAAATATTTTATTGAAAAATTATCGCAGAAAATTCAAAGAAAAAGTAAAATAAAAAAAGAGAAAGCTTGAGATCATTTCAAATAAATATTAAGATAATCTTGACATTATATATAATTTTGAAATATTTTTTTTTGTTTTATTTACTCATAACCCTGTTCACTTTCCATCCCAAGTAATTTTCGAGATATAAAATAATTTTTCACTTAAAGTTTTGTTTTTCACGTATTTTGTTAAAAAATCGAATGGGGTGAAGGATTTAAACGCAAAACTCTCAGTTATAAAATGTTCATAAATATATATGCGGCAATCGTCCGTTAAAACAGTAGTCATTCATATCGCACGCATGACTACTAGTAAATACGTCCTTCGCCACTTGCGGGTTTGTTCTTAAGTAGTTAATGGATAAACCCAAATATTTTAAGCTATTGCAGTAAGCCTTTGTTGCTGTATGAAAACAATATAATAATAGCAACACTTTGCTACATAAAAAATGAGGTGTGGCCACCACACGACTTTCTTATACGTATGAGCGTTTCAAACTATACAATTTTAAGAATTTTTTTATACAAAACTTATTCAAAATCCTATTCTAAGTACTTTCATTCTCTTAATAAATCGCTATAGAATGCATACTTTGCAAGATATTCGAAGAAAAGTGCTACTCGCTAAGAATAAAAGTGCTACTTCCGGTCCGAATTTTTAAATTTCATGTATACAAAAAATATTGCAAATCCAATTCTATATACTTTTGTACTCTTAATAAATATATATAGAATGCATAATTTACGACATATTTGCAAAAAATCGTTATTCGGTAAGAGTAAAAGTGATACTTCCGGTCCGAATTTTGAAATTTTTTTTATACAAAAGATATTTAAAATTATAATTTAAATACTTTTATACTCGTAATGTACCTGCCTAGAAAGCATGACTTGCGAGATATTCGCAAAAAACTGATTTTCGATAAGAGTAAAAGACCTACTTCCGGTAGGAATTTCAAAAAACTTTTTTAAGACAGTTTGTCTCAAATTTAATTTAGAGTACATTTGAATTCTTTATAAATTTGTTTAAACTTAGTAATTGACGAAATATTTGCAAAATTCGATTTTTTCACTGAAGTAAACTACTACTTCCGGTCTACCGATTTTACTGAAAAACTAATCAGATCTCAAGAGGGAGATTATACACGTAAATACAAAATTTGGAATTGATATCTACAGCGGTTTGACCGCTATCGTGGTCACACACAGACAGACAGACACACACACACAGAGAGACATTTTTTTAAAAACCACTTTTTCGGTATCAGGGGACTTCAAAACGTGGACATCTGCAAAAATCTCGAGGTCGAAAATTTTCATCATCACAATACTTCCTTATACTACGTATAAGAAAGTAAAAAGGAAAAACATAGTCATAGAAAAATTACATATCATTATAAATATACAGAGTGCCTCATTAGTAGCCGCTTAGTCGATTCCTCTTTTTTATATTAAATAAGAGAGCAAAAATTAGTGGATGATTCATGATTGCTGGGGGCGCATATTCTAAAAAATACTTTAAGCTCTTACGTACTTCCGGTTTCACTGGAACTGAATGGATTTTTTTTTTCAATTACCCACCCTATATATTTTTTGATTTTTTAGTACTGTTTTAATTGCCTATTCAACTGTTTTTCCTTTTTCAAAATTGAGCCAATAGTTTTTGAGTTTTTTTTTGGAAATTTAAGACCAAAATGTGTTCCGAAAAAAATCATTGTTTTTAAAAGTAAAACCATTAATTTTGGTGGTGTGTTTAGCTATGAAAATTCTGTATCATTTGGTATAAGTTGCACTCGGCAATCCCTGAAAAAACTTTGCTTTTTCAAGCGTATTTCCCGTAATTTTCACATACCAAAAATTTATATTTTTTAAATGCAACACCCGGTATTTTATTGTGGCATTTTGTTCCTTTTTTATTCCCTTTTATTTTTGATAAATTGTTCTGTACCAATCTTTTGTAATTTATGAGATAATCATTATAGGAGCAATCAGCGGTCTAATAAATCCAATAAAGGTTGGATTGGGGCCCAAATGTTGCAGAATTACACGCACCACCAAAGTTAATGTTTTTACTGTAAAAAACAATGCGAAAATATTTTTTTTTCTGAACACGTATTTTGTCATTTAAAAAATAGGCTTAATGCATTTTTGCTGAAACCGGAAGTGCGTAAGAGCTTAAAGTATTTTTCGAATATGCGCCCCTAACAACGATGAAACTTCCACTACTTAATTGTTTTTTATTTATTATTAATACTATGAATTCAAATAATCTGTTATGCTATTGGGGGGGATGTTTATTTCACATATTTGTTTTGGCTGTTAAAAAAAGTTTATAAACGAATCAGTTAAACCAATATTGCACGCCTGTTTCTTGGGAAAACGTTTAGTACACAAAAATAGACATCCGAGAATAAATATCTGAATCAATAGTACCAAGCTTTGTTCTACTTAACCGAAAGGTTATACGAATTTTTGTATTAAGACACCGATAATACCGGAAATACATTACATATCAAATTTACTATTATTTACAATCGTCTTGCTTAGTATATGTTGTAGGAAGTGTTCAGACTGATAGTTATTTATTTGTCAAACATTAAAACTTCCAATCATAAGGATCCGATATGGAACAAGTAAGCCTGTCAGGAATTGATAAAATGATTCTTCTAATCCTCTCTTTGCATAATTTTCTCTATCACATACAGTCATCTGACATATCTATGATAGATATGTGTAATTTCGGTGATGTTTTCTTACGATAGTGTCCTACGCTTTTTGAGGTTATATATCGTTTTGTTATTTGTCAGGAGTGATATAAGTACTTATATACCGACAAAAATTACCTAGAATTACTGATACCATGCTAACTGCTGCGAATTAAATAAATATTTTTATAGAAATATATTTTCTATATACATATAAGTACAACCTAATCAAAGTTCAAGTTTGGAATCTGTTTTTGTCTGTGATGTCCGTGTAAGTAGGGGCTGGCAGTCAGGACTGGACTTAAATGAATAGTGTAATTTGAAATTGGACAGAGTAACAGCTGTAATACAAAATACGTAAATTTTTACAACTTGGGATCGTTAACAGCTGGCCTCCTCTCCTAGCCTTCAATAACGATGTTATATAGAAATAAAGAAACAATGTTGTATCTAACAGCTGCAGCTGCATATATAAAGGCGGCATCAATTACTTATCTTGGTGTCAAAAGTACCATATTAAGACGAGATAGCTCGTAGCTGCTCGCAATCTTCTTATATATTCCCGGACGATTAGAAGACCCATAAATGAAGCTGGATTGGACAGCAGAAAATCGGCCAAGAAACCCCTGCTCACCAGACAGCACAAAATTCAAAGATTTCGATTTGCGAGAAGTCATCAATATTGGAAGATGGTTTTATTTTCAGACGAAACGAGGATAAGCCTTAAATCTCCTGATGAACGTGAGCGTGCCTGTCGAAAGCCAGGAGAGAGATTTGCTAGTTGCAATATCTCTCCAGAAGTCCCGTTTGGTGGTGTCTCTGTAATGTTTTCGCGAGGCATATGTTTCGATGGCCGCACAGAGTTGGTCCCTATACGTGTTAAGTCAATGAATGCAGATTATTATCTTGAACACATTGTTGTTGCCCATGTAATGCCATTTGCTCCTTTTGTGAGGCCGAATTTCTTGTTTATGCAGGATAATGCTCCTCCTTATGTGGCTGGGCAAGTTATTCACTACTTAAATGCTGTTGCTATTCCGTTCATGGAATGGCCAACCAATAGTCCTGAAATGAACTCAATAGAGCATTTATGGGACGATACTAAAAAAAAGGTTCAACGTCGTACACCTCCACCTGCCAACCACAATCAACGGATAGACGCAGCAATTCAAAAATGGGAAAATACTCCTCAAGAAGTCTTTCAAAGTTTGATCTCCAGTATGCCAAGACGCATGGAAGCAGTAATTAGAAGTAGGGGAGGACATACACGACATTAGAATAGCTCTAAGTCCATAAACTCTATTGTTTTCGTTTGTTTTTGTTTACATGTTTGCGTTGTTTTCAAGAAAAAGAGGTTTTTAATAAAAAATGATTAGAAATAACGCCATGTTTTGCTGATTTCATTTACAAGCTACTAGACAGTACCTAACAATAAGCTCACATCAAATTTTTTTGCAATATTAAATTCAGTATTGTAACTATACAATACAATTATGCAAGTTTAATTGAGTGTCAATCAAGTAAACTATACTATTTACCTTAAAATATTCCACGCTAAATCTCACAGTACCAGCCCTGCTCAGCAAGCCTCCAACTACTCCAATCTCCCAATTGCTGGTCCCCTCCATTCTCTGAGTGCCAATTTCGATATATCCCGTCAACGTGTTATTCAGTAGTGTGAAGCTGACATTTCCCACTCTGTGGAAGGAACTGATACCGGTCAACCAAGTATGGGTCATCTCCACCGAGAACATTCCTACAGTCTTACTGTAATCCTTGACTTGATAGGGATCAAATCCTTGTTTTCTGACCATCTGTCTCGCCATGGACATCAACTGATCGAAGGGCGATATGGAATTGGGGAATCTTTGAGGGAGTTCTCTGGTCCTCTTGTTCACCTCGCTTCTGATATTGGAATTGGCTTCTTTTAATATGAACGGTTTGATGGAATCGAAAACGAAAGTCCCGACGGAGTTCATGACACTCTGGAATATGCCAGAGAAGAAACCTAATCTTTCGAAATTCATGTCAATATGTTTGAACTTGATGTCCATGTTGATCTCTTGAGCTTCTAGATAGCCCTCCCTTTCGACTTCGAGTCTCGCTATTGCTTGGCCGAAAACGTCTTTCAATTTGACGGTGAAAGGTCCGGCAGAGGACGAAAAGAATGATTTCAGCGTATAGTTTCCAAAAACAGTTAATTTTTCTATTGTGACAGCGACCTCTGCTGTCATATTGGCTAAATTAACCGTTACGTGATGTATCCGAAAGTTTTTCAATCCGTGTAATTTTACGTTTTTCATGGTCATCCTTCCAGCGGAAAACGATTGACTCAGAGGTGGTATATCCATGGGATCTGGTATTGGTACACCTGGAAGACCGACGGGATCTTTCTGTTTGTAATGTTCCAAGATTGCGCGAGCATATTGGGCTATTTTCTGCTTGCCTTCTTCAATTGTCTTATTGGGTGTAACTTCTAGAAATAATTTTTTATGTATAAGCACTGAACATACTAAAAATTAAAAACGAATATTTAAATGATCATAGTATCTTATTGAAAGTGAAATATAAATGATAAACTCATTGGTATGTATTTGTAATTTGCTACTCAAATTTCAGATTATAAAACATCATCAAAATTAATGGTGCATTATCATTTTAAGTATTCTGATTTTTGAACAAATATTATCATTATCAAGAATTTCTGAAAAAAATCTTGCACAGTTTATGAAGAAATTTCCGACAAAGTTTTGAAATAAGTTTTGATTTAGGTAATGGATGCGAAAAGAACAGACTCTGAATTTTTTAATCGAAAGCCTATTCCAAAATTTTCAATCAATCAAATATTTCTGGCTTTTCGATAATCTGCAAAATTTCGGAACAATTTCAGCCTTATTTCGCGTATCATACCCGTGATTATCCGAGTGAATTGACACGTCGAAAATATTGGCCTTTATGTACAATAAACACTCCAGTATGTATAGGGCAGGTAGTGTTAATATTTTTAAATGAATAAAAAAAACCCTGCAGTCCTCCCTATACTGGTCACCAGCCACTATGCGAACTGCCTTTCTTTGGAGAGCAAAGACTCTCACCCATGCAGCAGCGCTACCCCATGATAACAGAAAATATGTCATTAGTGAATGACAAAGTGCATAATACGCTCAGACCATTACACCTCCAGACACATTCATACTCAAAATTCTTAATAAATAAATATTACTATTTAGTTTACTGGATAACATGTCGACGTACACTCCCAAGAATTTTGCATGTTCATCCTTTGTAGATATCGGGTTGTCCTTAAGTGTAAATAACAAAGATTGGGTTTTAGACAAGTTCAGACTAAGTCTATTCGAGCTGAACCACTGCTTAGCAGCCGTCTGGGTAGCACCATCCACATACATTAACCTCTCTATACAGTTAGCCCGACTTATCAATGTAGTGTCATCCGCATAAATGATTGGTGCCGAGTCCGTGACATTGAGCGAGAAATCGTTCATGTATATCAAAAACAATAAAGGTCCCAAAATAGAACCCTGAGGAATACCCATGGTGTTATACTGCTTGTTAGACAGTTTATTACTACAGAGAACCCGTTGGCTACGATCTTCTAAATATGACGTTATCAGCTTAATACTGCTCATATCAAAGTTATAGCGTCGCAGCTTATGAATCAGCAAATTATGAGGGACACAATCAAATTCCCTAGATAAATCATAAAAGGTGCCCAACAGGTATTCCTCCCTTTCAAAGCATTCAACGATCTCCCGCACGAAATCAAAGACTGGGGTTCCAGTACCAACATTCTGCCTAAATCCATATTGATGTTCAGAGCATAGATTATTATTTTCGAAATAGCTATTCTACTTTTTAAAATTTCTTCAAAAATCTTGGACACTATTGGTAGAAGTGATGGGTGTAAAGTTAGAGATCTCTTTTGGAGCACCTTTCCTGAAGATAGGGATAACAATAGCTACTTTCAAAACATCTGGAATATACCTTCTGTTATAGATAGATTAAATAATTTTGTTAACGGTATGATCTTTTATGCTTTTAATAACTGGTACTGTAAATCCGTAAATATCCCTACTATGCGTTACTTTAAGAGAGTTAATAGCATCTCTCACTTCCACTGGACTAACCAAATCTACTGTAAAACAGTAACCTTCGCAATTGATTTTACTTGTATTTTC
Organism: Amphimallon solstitiale; assembly: GCA_963170755.1. NCBI lineage: Eukaryota > Metazoa > Arthropoda > Insecta > Coleoptera > Scarabaeidae > Amphimallon > Amphimallon solstitiale. Next base: position 35,658,076 of record OY720682.1, on the reverse strand, counting down.
CTTCCTCCAAAAAAGCAAAACATTACCAAAAATATTATGATTAAAGCATAATCTGGATTATTGGTGTATGAAATGGCATACGCATAAAAACTAGCATGCAAAACTTGAAGAAATATTTTGACCAAATAAAAATCCCAAACATATTTGCATTATAATGTTAACGAAATTGTCGAAACCTTGATCAAAAATGTAGTTTTTTTTTTCTTTCGCAATATATTAACAGCTGGTCAAACTTACTTAATTGAGAGTAAATTTTAAAGGAATTTTTGAACAGATAAAGGATCACGAAAAGAGTATTGAAGAGATATTTGTTCCGAAAATATGAAAATTTTAAAAATGACATACCATAAAATATACAAATACCCACAGACTGCAGTCGAGTGTAATACCGATAATCGAAGAATTTGGATAATTATCGAGAAAAATCATGTTCTTGAAGAAGTTGCGGGCAAGATATTAAAGATATTTGTTTTGATGTTACCGACATCCTGTTTTAAAAAATATTTTTTTTTATGAAAAGTAAATTCAAGATTTTATCAAAACTGCTATGAAAATAATCAGAATTACTAGTATATTGTATAGGTATCTGGTCCATTTCCAAAAATTGCATAACATCAATTCAAATCCACAAGCTTCCACTTCAGTTTCATCGCAAAACTAGATCTACAGTCGACAGATAAAAGTCATGGTACAACCATAAAGAAAGATTGTTTTAATCTGCTCAAGGATTACGAATTATTAATATAAACCGAACTTATCTAAAATATATTTTTTCCAAAAAAAAAACTTAATGTTACTTTATAGTTAAAGATTGTGTATTGGTATATTGTCTAATTATACTACATCAAAAAGTTCAAAAGTAGCATAACATTAGATGTCAAGGCAACTCCAAAAGGAGGGGATTCAAATCTAATAGTTAACAATAATCGAAGGTTTTTACTGATTATTTGCCCATGAATAAGTTGCTAGCAAGATAATAAGAAAAGTTTTTAACGAATAAGGTAATTGTTAATTGCGAGAAGGTAAACAAAAAAATTGTCTATGTTATCTAAATAAAACTTGATTTATACCTTAATTTTTTCAAGAAGAAATCGAAATTTGATTAAACACACTACAATTAAAAAAGTAATCAAATATTAATAATGTATTGTCAAAGAATTCTATTCCATAGAGGATTCTTGAAGCGATTAATAAAGACATTTTTGTCGAATCTCTCAAAAGCAATGATCAAACATGATTTTTTTCCGAAGACAAATGACAATTTAATGAAAAATCGCGCTTCTAAACAAAATTTCTTTTTAATCACGTAATTTTTGACGTAAGAAAAGATTAGAAAATAAAAATATTTACATATTGTTGTCTATGAAATTATTGAAAAGCAAATATTAAATGTCTCATTTTTTTGTAATAATAATTAATTTCTAATTAATTATATTGTTGTTAATAAATATGTTAGAAATTAAGTTTCGTCAAATACTTTAAATAACCAAAACGGACACTTAAAATTAACAAAAAAATTCTTTCTTAGCAATATTCATATCATAATGTATATCCGACTTTTCTTCGTTTAAAATCCCAAAGAACATCCATATTATTAAACCCTTACCTGTTGCTTTAGTAACACTAAAAAGCACTAACAACACAAAATATCCTATAACCACCATATTAAGTGGTAAATTTTTGATCCAATTAGGCGCAACGTCAATCTACACACGACAAGAGAATTGATTGAAAGACTGGACCATGTCAAAGTTCATGCAAGCTGTGTCTTATCATGAGTGACGTTAAATTATTTCATTGGAAACGGCTGTCCCCTTCTTTCTTCAATCGTTCTTTTGTAATAACTTTTCAAACAATGAAATTATCGAGTAGTGTTACACATCTAAGCGATATGCTTCAACTTTTCGGAAATAGCGATTAAAAACACTGCGATTCTTGTTTATACGTTGTGTTTAATAATAATTAGTATTAATATCCTCTCTACATTTCTGGTAATTAGTAATTACACATACTTTAGATGTAATGTATACAGGGTTTCATTATAAAAATAGGACGAACATATTTTATTAGAAAAAAAGAAACTTGAAAGTTTTCGTTTTATTTCGTTTATGATTCTGTATGAATAAGCAATAATTTATATATTGTATTATTATTGGATATTAAATATACAAAAACTGAGAAAAGTTTCGATATTAAGGTAATACCACTTGTGAAAAGATAGAAGAATATAGAATTGTGAATTAGATTAATTAAGTATATAAAGGAAAGCATACAAGAACTAAAGAAGAAAACTACAACCATAAAGAAAACGGATAATTATGATGAAAAAATTTGTAATATGTGTTCAAATATGGAATAGCTATTTTTAATTGGAAGCAAAATATTGTTTGGAAAAATGAATAAAAAGACGAAGATTTTAAAATAGAATTATAGAAATAAAATTGGTTATGAACAGCTGACATAACTAGGATTGGTGTTATATACCTATTGTTATATTATATACATCGACAACCAAGATAATGTTTATAACACAGGGCAACAATTTTTTGGTACCGGAGTACCTATTCGGAACTGATTTCATATGAACTTAATGCCCTGAATTCAAATATGGCATTAGTTTTTGCCAACGGTCTCAAATTTCTAAGATACATTTCAGTGAAATATACGTTACACTATGTAATGGTACAGCCCATTTCACTTTATTAGTTTTATAATTTTTGAAGTGAAAACTTCTATGGGCGCGTTGATTGTGGGCATTGAACGAGACTGAGCCGTCACGCTCGGCTATGTAACGCTCGTTCGGGTAAAGTCGACTCGAGTCGACTAAGGGAGCGAGAGAAATATAGTCAACGCGTCACTGCTATACTCGTTCGTTTTTAGAGTTAGATACAAATCACAATCAGACCGAGCGAAATGTACTAGAATAATGTATACACAATAATAATAAATATATATTTCTTACATGTTATATAGAACGAAAATATAAAATGGAAAATGTAAATGTAAATGAATATTGAACGGAAAAAAAAGTTGTATTTCGTATTATTAACCTCGCCTTGATGAAGTTTTCACTTCTGCCGTGTGGTCTTAAGCACACCCATTTTTTATTATGTTTTTAAGGATTTAATTAAGTATATTTTGTTATTAATATTTTGAAGGGAAATAATATTTAAAATCAATGAATGTGTTATTGTATTATTAAGTAGATATTAGTATATATTTATGAGTAAAAAAGGTGACGCCGCAAGTTTATATTAACGTGATAGGCACTCCAATAGCAATATACAGTCCCACGGCTAAATGAACGTATATATGTGTGTGAATGTGAATGGGAAACCCTGAAATACGCGTTAAAAAAGAGAGAGTCGGCAGTTAGACTTCGAGTCAGAAAGTGAACTGCAAAGAAAAACTCCAAGTGGAGAGTCGAACAGCCAGTAGAGTCGATTAACAGTGAATTTAGGAGAGTCGACAACAAGATACGTTAAATATCGTATCAAAAGGGTAACTCCTAACATTAGACTACGCATAAGAGTCATTGTTAATATACCTTAAATAAATAATTTACTACCGAGAAAACGTAGTAAAGTAGTGGTCAAAGTTGCTCCTAAGAAGTAATTGTGCAATGTGTTATATTGTTAAAATAAAGATTGTGTTTCGAGTGGCAGAACAAGCAGATGATGCCGTTAAAAACATCGTAGAAATAAAGAAGATTTCGTCGATAACAAGCAGCCCGAAGTTCCTGCTGGAAACAATACAAAAAAGAAGATGAATAAGAAGGATTTAGATAAAGTATTATTATTTAAATGATTATTGTTTAATGACTGTAATGTTTTCTATAATAAAGGAGGAGAAACTGTAAAAATCAAATTTCAAACAGAAAGTAGTTAAATAAATATAGTCTACTAAATATATGTGTAAAGTAACTTGATATGTTCACAAGTATCGTATAATATAGAACGTGCATTGTATGTAATAAATTCTGGCGTTTATAGCTTACGATTGAATCGAACAAAGGACCTACAGAAATGTTTGTGTTAATTTAATGTTTGAAAAAATGTATTAGAATTGCTTTTTAAGTGTTACTTCTTGTGTTGTTTGTAAAATTATAGATACAGGATTTATTGATTTTAATACAAGAATTATTAAAATTTTTAATTAGTATTTTTTTTTTGTTAATGTACAGGAACCCCTTTGACTTAATTATTTCAATTAACTCGAATCGCCCTGAGATAATTTGAGTTGAGCTGGCAAAACAAATAATTTTACATTTTATTTCTAAAGTTTAACTTTAAATTAAGTATCTTAATTTAGAGATAAGAGTTTCTTTAGATTGTGTCACCCAAAATTGGGGAGGTACCAATACAACTATTTTAAGTTAAGTTCATATATCAAGTAAAAAAGCTAAATATGCATTATACAAATATTATTATATACAAAGATAGTGGAAAAGTCATCGATGAAATTAACTAGTCACTGAACACTTCGGAAACTTCCTTTCCGTTACATTCTTGAATGTATTTTCGAACAGGATCCTTTTAAACTCTAGCAGTAATCTGCCATCATGAGCGTATTTCATTTTTCTTGCTAGCGGTCCTCAATAGTTTTAATACCTTGGTGAAATATTTTACCTTGGAGTCACTGGTGTCACCTAAACTTTCAAAAAGACGGTCTAAGTGGCTCTGTGAGTAAATAGTACACCTTAATGCTTATGTTGCACTCAAAAGATTTGAAACTGTTAAACATCTCGTTTACCAGCCGAACATAGTTTTCGGATTTGCGTTTGCCTAGAAATTTTCCGGCAACTGCAACAAACAAAATCCAGGTGTTTCTCTCAGCCTCTTTCATTGAATTTATGAAGACAGGATCCTTAATCAGCTGTCTTATTTATAGTCAAATATTTCTGCTTTAATTTTGTCCGTACTTTAAGCATTTTTTCATCCAAAGGATGATCCATTCTTATCAAGAGCCTTTACAAATTGCTTCATAAGGTTCAGCTTGATATGACGTGGAGGAAAGAAGATTTCCTCTCGTCCTAAGGGGTCGTTAATGGCATTCTTTTACCTAACGTCCATCTCAAGCCACTCTTTTCTAAATCAGTGGGGTGTTCTGTCTCTACTATCGCAAAGGCACAACCAAGCAAGGAAGTGTGGCCACTTTGCTGTCCAAGGAGAAAGTTTACCATTTTTAAGTTAATAGAAATCACCCATTGATGTTCATGATGATCTTCTCCAAGACCAACGCTGTGGTGTTATAGTCTCTTTCATTATCGTAAAGTGAGCAATTGGTATTGAAGCATATTTGTTCCCATTGTGTAGAAGGACACACTTTAAACTTATGACACTATGAGCTGTCAATGAATAGACGCCAATCATCTGGAAAATATTCAGGAATACCCATTTTTACTTTAATTTCCTTGTTCCAGTAAATTTTTGTCGTTCAACCTGGATACCAGTAATTCAGAAGCTTCTTTTCGGATCTCTGGTGAGGTCATTTAACTCATCCTCGTTGAAACATTGAGGAATTTATATCCACTCATAATCACTTGGCTATACCGTACTGACGATGACCAACGAGTCTGAAACACGTGTCTGCGGTTGCACTGTAGCGGAATAACTATTATTCCTATTTTATTTTAATTTAGACGTTATAAATATTATAATTATCAGTGTATGTACCTATGTTTATTAAGAATTAAAATTACTTAAAGTTCCAACATTTTAGTTTTTAATTTTTTTGATTCTGTAGCTTTAACGAAGGGCGGGAGGAAGTACGCAATGCCTAGACATTTACAAGGGATACCAAAGAGAGATTTAATAAAATGGAAATTTATAAATGAATTACAGACATCCATTACTAAATATTATGTAAATTGCCTTGCCTGCTGAATCGGAAATTCTATTGAAAATAAAATACGGATATTTTCAAAAATAGTGGGAGTAAAGCAACTATGTACATTGTTTGTAAAACTATGCATAATATTAATCTACAAAATCTACTAGACGGATGTAGCGGTTATGGAAGAACAGACACTTTTTACCTATCAAGAAGTCTAGTTCATGTAATGTATCTGATTGCTTATTTGGAAATTAAGATTGTGTCTGTAATTGTTCTTCATTTGTTCTACGACAAGACTCGTGCTTAAATATTTAATTTACAAAATAAACATCATTTTATAACCATACGACCATACGATCATGTTTAGATGCAAGTAAAACATTGTCATTATGATAAAACAACATGAATAATCTTTGATTTTAAATTCATAGTATGCTAAAGTTGATTAATTTATGCAAATGGTCGATCAATAAATCAGTTACATACAGGCACCTTTTCTAAATGAAATGGATATTGAAAGATAAACAGTTCAGATAGAAAACTATAGAGGGGAACAGAGAAACAATAAAAATGCTTCTTAATTTATCTCCTTCATAATCAATAACAATTACAGGTACATCTAATAGAAAAAATACAACACATTTCGCAATGTTATATATTTATCATGTCTGTTACTTGTCGTCAAAAATAATATGAATCATTAGCCACTTTTACAGCATAATAATAAACTCCTCTATTTCAGTCTCTCAGTATTTGAACTTCAACGAACATATTAGCATAGCGAACAAGCTCTTAACATAGTATACCGAACATACCTATGTATGTAACTAACCTAACCTCAACTTTTAATGTCACTTGTGTGATTTTAATATCTATTAAAACATCGTAAAAGTGAGCGACAAATTAAATCGAATTGTAAATAGTGAAAGGACAGGTAATATATTCCACATAACTTAATTTATAGCCAAAAATTTCATGTAAACACATTACACGCAAACTAAAATTTCGTGTAGGACTGACATTATATTTCCGTACATTAACAACAGATACGTTCAGCGAAAGCTAACTTAATCAATATAGGTATGTTTGATTCAATATTCTGATTGATTATTTCAAATTTCAAATATTGTCTTATAGTTTAGAAACACATTTATTAATACTTATTCCATACTTTGTTTTCAAAATACCACCAGTACTTTATAAAGAGCAATAATCTAACAATGTCTGTTTGCTGAATACATGCAGAGCGTTGGATTAGTGAACGCATATTAATATGCGAGGTCGTGTGACCTTGAGTTATATGTATACAGAGTCGGCAGATAGTTTAGAGACATCATCTTAGCCTGGCAATTGTTATTTATTTTTATTTTTACTGCTTCTGTTATAAATTAAATAGAGTTAATTGTAAAAATCTATTTTTGCATTTAGCGTGACAATTTAAAAATAAAAAACTGGTTTTTAGAAAAATTGCAGAAACAAATAATTTTTTAGTTTCTTAATATACTCAAATCGGGGAATCAGTTAATGCACGTCATACCCAATGTATGACTTTTTTTTTATAATAAAAAATTTAAAATTTAGATTACAGTAACTACTAAGGAAAATTATCAGCAATAATATATTTTAGTCACTAAAATGTATCAAAATTGGTTCGCATTGCTTATCCTAAAATTTTTAAGTAATTATGTAGCACACTAAATTTGATATATGCAGTATATAAAGAAACACAACAAACTTAATCCCAGTCTGAATCACAAGTGGTATTACTATTATCACCTAAATGTATAATTAATTCAACAGCATCATCTTTGTGAAATCCCACTGCTCTGTCCCACCATTTTTGTATTTCTTTTTTGGTATGATTGATAGTAATTTCCCATACTTCTGGAGTAATTCTACTTAATGCTTCTTTCCACAATGAAATGCATTTGTCTTTTCCATATCCATCTTCCATTATGACGATTGCAATAACTTTTCGTTATTCCCCATACATTTTCAGTGGGGTTGAAAATGCAGTGGTAAGGTGGTAATCTCAAAACTTTATGATTATTCTGTTCAGCTATTTTATCTACTACATATGTTTTCCTTGTCTTATTTTCTAATACAAGCTGTAATAATTGCTTTCTATACATATCTTCATCACAAGCAACATTATTTGTCAATAACCATTGCTTAATATCTGCTTTATTCCTACTAGAATTAGGTACTTTATTTTCTAATGTGGAATGGTAGCTCTCATTGTCAATTATAATCATAGATGGGTTTTTCAAGTTTGGTATCAACTGATTAGGAAAGAAATTTATATTGATTCATCTCTCCGTGATAATCAATTTCTTTCCTTTTAGAAGAAAATAACAAAGAAGCCCCTGGAATAAAGCCATTTTTGTTACCTGCATGGAGAATAACATAACGAGTCCATCTGTTTTCAGTGATTTCACACTTTTCTTATTACCATCTTGCCATGCATATGCTATCATTTTCAGAGATCCATGTTTCATACAAATAAACAAATTCAAATCATTCGGATCTCGTATTTCTCACATATGCTTCTAAAAAAGTAAATCTTGAAAATACGATTTGAGGTGATTCCATAAGACCCGTTCTAGGACTATCTTTCAGCCATCGAAAACCAATTTTCTTTAATATAATATTTAATGATGTTATACTACCTTTAAAAATGTCTCTTTCTTTAAGTTCTTTTAATATAGAACGTTGAATTACGTGCAACTTTTTTTGATACGTTTCATACATTGTATTCATTATATCTACTTCACTAGTTCTCGCAATTTCCGTAATAGATTTTCTTCGTGGCCTCTATTTTTTAGGGCTTAGTATAGGCTGCTCGTTCTTGATGCACTTCTCAATTCGACTTATAGTTTATTTCAAATTATAAGAATATAACTTTGAACGGCTCTAATGCTTTTATTGCACCACCTGCGGCAATAACTACCTGGCCGCTCAATACCATTATCTTTTACGCAAACAAACTGAAAAAACACAAAAATAATTATCGTCACAGAAGGTGGTGCAATAAAAGCATTAGAGCCGTTCAAAGTTATATTCTTATAATTTGAAATAAACTATACAGTCACCATACTAATATTTAATGCTTCACTAACTCTCTATAAGAAACATTATTAATATTCTTATTACATATTATACAGGGTGAGTTTTTTTTCATTATTTGTATGGGGATCTCGAAAACCATAAGAGATACGCATTAGGTTAAATGGAGAAAGATTTGCATCTTTATATTATAAGCCTCATGCAGATACGTTTTTGTCCATTTAAGAAAATGCATGGTTTACAAGATATTTGCAAAAAATAGAAATTCTCCAAAACCTTTTAAGTGCTATAACTCTTCTATTCTTCAAATTAGAAAAAAAACTTTTTGAATATTGAATTCAATTTCAAACGACATCTTAAATTTTCAATTTTGCTTAGCATTTCTGAGTTAGCAAGCAAAGTGTAATTTTTTTAAATGGAAACTATAGTTGGCTATGACATATTCTAGTAGTGCATTTTTTTCTGCTTGCAATGATGTAAGGGTTGTAGCACTTATTTTAATAAATAACTGCACAATAAAGGAACAATAAAAACGCTAAACGAATTAATTATTAACTACACGTAACACGCTAAATTTACATTAAGTGTTCGAAATGCCCACCATTATTATCGACGCACATACGGCACCTTTTCAACACTGAGTTAATAGCTCTCCTAATTTTGCGCCCATCTAAGCTATCAAATACATTAATAACAGCTTCCAATAGCTCCTCTTGGGTTGCATATGATCGCACATATACGAGATCTTTTATTTCTCCAAAGACGAAGAAATCTAACGGTGAAAGATCTGGGAAACGTGCAGGCCATAAAACAGGACCAGTTTGGAAATAATTCATCTAAATATCTTTTGACCTGTGCCTGATCGAGAGGCGGGGGGCACCGTCGTGTTGAAACCACCGTAAATTTGTAGGGGTCTGTAAATTTAATTCATCTAGGATATTGTCGAAATCTTCCCTAAGAAATTGCAAATATCGATTTCCGGTTAAAGTTTCATTAAAAATAAATGACCAAACAAGTTGCGAACCAATAACACCACACCATAAATTGAAGCCAAACCTAATCTGGGGTCGCCTTTCTTCTAAACGGTGAGACTTTATTTGCGCCCACAGGTGTTCATTATGGCGATTGAACATGCCGCAGTTTGTAAAACGTGTTTCGTCGGTCCATAAGATCTGCATCGGAAAGTTATTATTTTCATGGCACATATTTACGAACCAAGCTCAAAAATGTTCTCCAGGGTGTAGAGTTTGACCAACTAATTTTTTATAAGGATGGTACTTATGTTTTGATAACATTCTCACTACTGTGCGTTGTGATGTAGCAGCGCCTTGTGCAATTTGCCGCGATGATGTTGATGGATTCTGATTAACAGCAGCTAAAACATTTATCTGCGTGTTTTCACCAATATTACCCTTATTTCTAGGTTTAACAAAACTTCCATACTAAATTATTGTATAAATTCTTGAAGGTGTCTAACGATGGTTGAGGGCGATCAAAATACAATGAAAATAGCGTTAGGCGGCTTCTTTACTATTTTTGTTACAAATAATATAACATTCAATCATATCAAGTTTCTCAAGATTTGTGTACACCATAACTAACTTTGTAAAGCAACTGAATCACTAACAAAACCAACTATAGTCACCCTAATGAACGAACTGTCAATGATGAAGTAAACATAATGCTTCAATTATTAATATCGCGTTTTCCATGGCAAGACATGATTTTTGTTAAACATAATAATAGTGTATTGTGGTGTTATTTATTAAAATAAGTTCTACAACCCTTACATCATTGCCAGCAGAAAAAAATGCACTATTAGAGTACGTCATAGCCAACTATGGTTTCCATTTAAAAAAATTAGACTTTGCTTGCTAACTCAAAAATGCTAAGCAAAATTAAAAATTTAAGAAGATGTCGTTTGAAATTGAATTTCTTAAAAACAATATTCAAAAAAATTTTTTGGAACATTAAAAATAGAAGAGTTATAGCACTTAAAAGGGTTTGGAGAATTTCTATTTTTTTGCAAACATCTAGTAAACCATGCATTTTCTTAAATTGACAAAAACGTATCTGGATGAGGCTTATAAAGATGCAAATCTTTCTCCATTTAACCTAGTGCGTATCTCTTATGGTTTTCGAGATTCCCATAAAAATAATGAAAAAAAAGTCACCGTGTATATAATTAATATATACCTCATTAATAGCATTGATTGATAGCAATGGTCCTTCATTATTCTTCTGTAAAATAGTCGGTCAATGATGCGACTAGCATCTTGCTTGGCTTACATAAAGCTTTCGTTATTTTAATGCATAAGTATAATATGAAGAAGCAAAATTAGTTCTTATAAAAACTGATAACTATGACTTACTAAACAGAAAGTAGGTAAATAATTAACAAAAATGACATGTATAACGACAGCACATTAACAGTATTAGCAGTACTGAAAATTGAAATGGAAAAATGACAACATCAAATTTAACTCTCAATATACAAAAAAAAAACTATAACTTGTTAAAAGAACTATATAATGTGCTTCTGTTATGTTAAACAATCCGATAATTACTAACACCTATAATATTAACAAAATAGTTCATTAAAAACAAAAATTCAGTTATTAATAGTTATTATTATTCATATAAATTTTAAGTTGTGAGGTTGTCATGGATCGTCATAAATACGTAATTGCTTACTTGCATTAACTGATTCTCCGATTTGAGTATATACATTTCTATAAATGCGATGACGTCATTATATTATTTTATTTCTTTATGCAAGAAATAACGCACATCGACACGAAGCTTATGTTTACATTCAAGGCTTATCCGTTTCATTTTGTAATTAAGGTTTGCCATCTACTGGCGACGTACTAGCTGCACATACTTTTCAAACATTCTTGTACACCATTAATTGAATAAAATCATCTCTCCAGGTTTACTAATACATTTCCAATCATGGTGGTGAGAACTTACGAAGAAGAATTGTCATACTTAGAGAAAATCAGCCCAAATTGCTGGAGGATCAAGAAGGGCTTTCAGCCCGACATGAACGTCGAAGGACGTTTCTACGTAAATGAAACTTTGGAGAAATTAATGTTTGACGAGTTGAGAGAAGCTTGCGAAACAAAGAATTCCGGTGGGTTTCTCCCCGGGGTAAAACAAGTTGCCAACGTGGCTGCCTTACCGGGAATTGTCGGAAAATCCGTGGGATTACCGGATATTCATTCGGGGTATGGTTTTGCAATTGGGAACATTGCAGCTTTCGATATGGACGACCCAAATTCCATAGTATCACCTGGTGGAGTCGGTTTCGATATTAATTGTGGTGTTAGATTGTTACGCACAAATCTGTTCGAGAAAGATATTTCAGATATTAAAGAACAATTAGCACAAAAATTATTCGATAGTATTCCTGTTGGTGTGGGTACTAAAGGTTCGATACCCGTTAACGTTAAGAATTTGGATCAGGTGTTAAAAACTGGCATGGATTGGTCTTTGGAAAAAGGTCACGCTTGGCCTGAAGATAAAGAACATTGCGAGGAAAAAGGCAGGATGGCCAATGCTGATCCCACCAAAGTCAGCGAAAGAGCTAAGAAGCGAGGCTTACCGCAATTAGGAACTTTAGGAGCTGGTAATCACTATGCTGAAGTGCAAATAGTCGATGAAATCTACGATCCGATAGCAGCACGCAAAATGGGAATCGAAGACACTGGTCAAGTGTGCATTATGATTCATTCTGGCAGTCGAGGTTTCGGACATCAAGTGGCAACCGATGCACTGGCAAGTATGAACAATGTAAAGGCCAAGGATAAGATCAAAACTAACGATAAACAATTGGCTTGCGCTCGCATAAATTCCACAACTGGTCAGGATTATTTAAAAGCTATGGCGGCCGCGGCAAATTTCGCTTGGGTGAACAGAACTTCGATGACTTACTTGGCGAGGAATGCTTTCGCAAAACAATTCGGAGCATCCCCGGACGATTTAGACATGCATGTTATCTATGACGTTTCCCATAACATAGCCAAAATAGAAGAGCACATGGTCGACGGTACACCCAAGACTCTTCTGGTCCATCGCAAAGGTTCCACGAGGTCTTTTCCTCCGAATCATCCGCAAATACCGGCCGATTATCAAGAGATCGGTCAGCCGGTTTTAATCGGTGGTAGCATGGGTACTTGCAGTTACGTCCTGACAGGAATGGAGCAAGCCATGTCAGAAACATTCGGGACTACTTGTCATGGTGCTGGTAGGGCCTTGTCCAGGACGAAATCTCGTCGGGATTTAAACCATAAAGATGTGCTTAATCGATTGAAAGAGTTGGGTATAGCTATTCGAGTTTCAACGCCTTCTTTGGTCACGGAGGAAGCTCCCCAGTCATACAAAAACGTAACTGATGTTGTGGATACTTGCCAAGCTGTTGGTATCAGTAAGAAGACCTTTAAATTGCGTCCCGTTGCTGTAATCAAAGGATGATTTACGACATATTTTGTTTAATCCAAAAGATTGTGACTTTTATAAGTCTGTATGTCAACCAATTTATGTTAATAAGATAGCTTTAAAATGATTTAAGTATAACATACTATAAGACCTATGATAGTAATAAGTTGTATTTAATATTTTTTTGTATATTTTAAATAAATTATTATAATTGCTTGTCTTATTACATTTCTTTTATATTCATTAATCACAAAAACAAGACCAAAGAAATCAAAAAACTTGATTACAAGTCTGTTTTTTTGCGAATGGCACGACCAGGACTAAATAAGACCATTATTAGAAGCTCGAGTTCAAAATATCCAAGAAGAAAATCTTATTAATATAAATAAAGGTTTTATTTCACTTTACTGATGAAAGAAGTTTTGAGAAGAAAATGAAAACAAACTAGAAAAAATTCTGCCTATCTTACAAGCTAAATCTTACCTTTTCAACTTCAAATTGAAATTAATCATTTTAAAATTGTGAATAAATACATTGAAATTGGGTCTAATCAAATTGGAATCTCCTAAAAATATTCAAATTAGGAAGCAATATGGCTTATTATAACAAATGGAATAGGTAACACAACAAAGTCAAATGCACTTTACTTAAGTTATTTGCACTAAGAATTACGGTCTGTTCCTTCAAGATACTTTTTATTGGGTTCTTAGCAGAGCTGGGCAATTACCCAACAAAAAGGAATTAACTATAAATTGCTCCTGTATCGAAATGAGTTTAAATCGCTAGAAGCAAGGCCACACCTAATTACTGCTAATCTTATAAAAAAATGCAATCAACTTCCGCAGTAGCAACAGTTTCAACCGCAATACATTCTCGTTCTCTCTTGCTACTGTAGAAGATGTAGCTGGAGCAGTGGATTTCATCAAGTGCATCGCATGTAGATGTGATAATATCTATTAAAATGTGGAAATTATGCATACCGCACACACGATTTGAAAAGTTAGGAGTTCTGTTAATTACAATGATTCGCCCAATTAGTATATTGCCGGTTTGATCTAAGACTTTGGAAAAAATCCTTTGCAAGGAGGTAATGGAATACGCTGTAGCTTATAGCATCATCCCTGATGTTCAGTCTGGAATTCGCAAGGAATTTGGTAAGGCACCGACACTTATTACAGAACTTTTTCATCAGCTACTGCTACTGAGGAGTCTCGCTTAATTAATTGGGATTTGGAAAAACTATTACTATTATCAAAAAACATAACTTGCATATTGACCTTTCCAAATCTTTATTGATACTTTTTGGTAATAAAAACTCCTTTGCGTTTTCAAAAGCTCTTACTGTTAGTGTTAATGATTTGTTACTGAAATCTGTGAAGTCAGCAAGCAATATAGGACTGTATTTTGATACTTCTTTAAGATTTAAACCCCATATTAATCAGCTTTTAAAAAGGGCATACTCCTCCTTAAAAATGCTTTACTCCGACAAGCACTGTCTTGATTTTAATTTTAGGAAACTTCTGACTGACAGCTTAGTATTATCCCACTTTAATTACTATCATACTGTGTATTGCCTGTTTGTTTTATTATGTACCAACATTGCTATATTCTATTCTTGTATTTTGTGCGTATAAAAATGTTATTTCAAAAAATATGCAGAAAATTAAATTTGCCAAAACATTATACCGGGCGATCATTTAAATTCTAAATTAGAGCAGTTTGTGAAATTTAAATTAAGTTGGTATATAAGTACTAATTTACAATTGAATTGTCAAAGTGACGTTTCAAAATGTTTGATTTAGAACATAAGATTTTTCTTACTGAAAGTTATTTTAAAAACTCCGAACGACAAGAGAATGATGAATGGACATATTCAGTACCGCACTGCATCAATGATTTTCAAAATGCCTTCCCTAATTTCCCTGCGGATTATCAAAAATTAGTCCAAGAAATTTACACATGTGTGGCGAAATTTCGTAATGTTGGAACTGTAGGTAGGAAAGCTGGTAGTGGCGCGCCCCAAAAAAAGGACTCCTGAGATTGTGGCAGATGTTGCAGAAAGAATGGAACAGTCTCCCAAAAAATCTCTTCGCAGATTAGCCCAAGAAATAAACCTTTCATATGGAAAAAATTTTAAAAGAAAATTTAAATCTTTATCCCTATAAGATTAACGTCGTTCAAGAGCTATTCCCTCGAGATTTTCCTGTACGAATAGAATACTGTCAGTGGTTTTTGAATAATTTCAATAACAACAACACTTTGGATTTAACATTTTTTTCTGACGAAGCATGGTTTCACCTATCCGGCTATATAAACAAACAAAATATGCGTATTTGGTCTTCGGAGAATCCTCATGAGTTTATTCAATCGCCTCTCCATCCGCAGAAAATTGGTGTTTGGCTAGCGGTTTCTAGAAGGCGTATATTTGGACCTGTGTTTTATGAAGGAACGATAAATGCTGAGAGATATCGAAATAATTTACTTGAACCGTTTTTACAAAATCTTCATGATGACGAACTTTTACATGGGTATTTCCAACAGGACAATGCAACAGCTCACAAAACATGGGAAAGTATGGCTCGAATTCGCGAGTTTTATGATAATCGAGGTCATTGAATTTCCACCTCGCAGTCCGGACTTAACGATTCTTGATTATTTTATTTATCCGTATCTGAAAAACACAGTTTACAAAAATAACCCACAAAATCTTGAAGAACTACAAGAGGCAATTTCTAATGCATGTAACGCTATAACCGTTCAAATGTTGGCAAATGCTTTTGAAAATATGAAACGGAGGGTTAACAGTTGCATTGCAACAGGGGGAGAACACTGAACACCTTTTGTAATTCACAATGAAACTAATTTATCTTGTAATGCTTTCATTTCCATTAAATTTAAATCGATTACACATAAGATTCACAAATGTCACAAAGTATAACATAACCGCAAATTTCAATGAAGCAATAATTGACATTCTGGACAACCTAATAAAAAAAATCCCGCCTGCTATAATTTAGAATTTAAATAATCGCGTGGTACTATTGAGAATCTTTCTTCGTGGTTCGTGAAGTCTATGATCAATTGTTCTTGTTTTTGTTACAAGTCCTGATGAAGCACTAAAAACAAATTCACTAATATACCAGATTTAAGGATATCGCGCCTAGGGTGTTAAAATATATTAAATAGAATTTTCTGTGTGTCAGAATCATTTTTTATCTTGTATGAAATAATTTTTCAACATTTCGCCTTTTAATGTGCAGATATCCAATGGACAATATATTGTAAAGCTATACGAGGTAATTTGTTACACAGTGATGAAGCATGATCAGCCCAAATCAACCATAACTGTCAAAAATTCACCCCATAAAAGTCACAGGAACTACACTATGTGTTGTAACATGATTGTATAATGCAAAGAACAATGCTATTGATAAAAATAAGTTAGAGCTTTCCACTATGCTTCCTCAAACATCTTAAAAGTAGGTGTCCTCACCGTTTATTGTCAAGAAAAAAAGTTATTCACAAAAACTTAATTAAAGTTCCATTTGGGAAAGGAATAATTGAAGGGATTTACTAATATTTACGAATCAAAAAGAAATTTTTTACAGTATTGAATTTTATTATAATATTTCGTAAATAGATATAAAGCCCAACCAAGGCTGTATATTACATATTACTTGGACGAAACGACCTTGTCAGTGACACCTGATAAAACGTTAAAATGATTGAGTTTATCTCTAAGAAAAAATTAAAATACTAAAAATCATTTTTATTGTACTCTATAGATAAGTAAAGTTTAGATTAATATAATATTCTTTATTCATTATCGTCTATTATATATAAATATTTTATGTAAATAAAAACTCAGGTAACGTAATATATGAATACTTTTAAAGTATTACATCAATAATAATAAAACCAAATTATTTTGAGTGATACTTAATCTTACTTCACCCTATTTTTAAATATTTAAAAACATTAAATTAGTGATTATATAGGTATTTTAAAATGATAGAAATTAAATCAGCATCCTAAGCAAAGTCCTTGTACTTGGAAGAAATTCCGTTTTGAAATAGTCCTTAAGTATATTTATTTATTTATACAGGGTGTAGAATGGATTTTCGTACATAGGGATTTTACATGCAAAACTAATAATTTGCGAATATTCCCTCCCCTAATTTTTTTATAGGAAAATGTTAAACACAAAAATTAATAGGTCCCATTTTTTTTCTTCTTTGCTTACTATCACCCTCCGAGTCATTAAAGGAAAAAGAATTGAAGAAATGATACAAAATAGCAACAGCCGTGACATGTGACAACAAAAGTAACAAAATTCATTCATTTAACACAACAATGTGACAATTTTAGTAGAGGCGTTTAAATCTGTTTTAAGCATAGGTTTTAAGTCGTTTGCAGAAAATAAAAAACGTGCTGAAGAGATTTTAAAATTTTATTGAACTTGGTAATAAAGGTAGTTGTAGTAATAACTAAATTAAATGCTCAAACAAATCTCCGTTGACAGCTGAGCAGCACCCCAATCTGTCGTAAAAATTACTTCTAGTTGCGGCCAGTTGATAGTGTGATATTTGACGACATTCTGCAAGTATTGCAGCTCTTAAAGCGTCGACATTTTGATACGTCCTTCCATTGTATCGCCGATCATGCAATGTGCCCCACAGAAAAAAATCATTTGGCGAAAGATCCGGAGATCTTGGAGGCCAATTAATTTCTCCACCTCGACCTATCCAGCGATTTGGGAATACATGATTTAAGTACTCTAAAACATCGCGCTGGTAATGCGCCGAACATCCATCATGTTGGTACCAAAATGCGTAATTAATTCCCAATTCGTCGATAGCTCGCCCGACTTATTCTTGCAAAAAATTTAAATACGCAGCACCAGTTAAGCGGTCTGCAATAAAGAACGGTCCAATTATGTGAGGACCTAGTATGCCAGCCCAAACATTGACACTACCCCGGTATTGCGTATGAGTCTGCAACATTAAATGTTCATTTTGTGTGCTCCAGTAGCGATAATTTTGTTGATTTGGTTCACCAGTTAACTGAAATCGACACTCATCGCTGAATAAAATCCTAGATAAAAAGTTTCGGTCATCATTGGCCATCTCCATCATTATTTCACAAAACTGCATTCTTTTTTCTTTATCCTCCTCGAATATTTTTTGGTGCTTTTCGTATTTATAAGACCGAAACCGCGGATCTTGACTCTTTAAAATTTTCTGAGCAGTAGTAAAATGAATCCCCAAATTATTACCTATTTGTCTTAAGGAGACATTTTTGTTCTCTACAACGCTCAAGAGAACGGCATCTACCTTCTCTCTACTTGCACCAGCTGTTACATTCTGGCACTTACATTTCTTATTAACAGTGCCGTTGGTCTCAAAGTGCCTGACAATTCTATTCAGGGTGTTCAAATTTAGAATTGGTCGCTCCGGGTAGAATCCAGCAAAAGTTGCTTGTATGTCCCTAAAAGGCAATCCAGAGTAGTACCATTTAATAAAGTTGACTTTCTCTTCTTGTGGCTATAGCAATTCATTTTAAGAATCAGCAAACTTATTTTGATTGTCAAAACGTGACATTTATTGCTGACAGGATTTATGGCGAGTACTAATCGGTTTATTCCTAATACTTTTTCTTCAAGTCTAGTAGGACCAGAAGGTGTTAGAAAATAAATATCAAAGAATTTAGATACATTTTTTTTGTCTACAACTTTTGTGTTTAACATTTTCCTATAAAAAAATTAGGGGAGGGAATATTCGCAAATTATTAGTTTTGCATGTAAAATCCCTATGTACGAAAATCCATTCTACACCCGGTATGGTGTATTTATGAAATTTAAATATTGAACTTGGCCCTTTCTACATCATCGTTTCCTGCAGTTTGGAAACAATAGAAAATTATCCTTGTCTTAAAGACTTGTGATTCTTCATATAAGATAACTATCCTCCTATTGCTATTTTGAGCAACTTAACACTGTTAAAATTTTCGAAATTACTTTGCACTTCATAATTTTCCTTCAATTAAAAATAAAATTTCTTCTCACCAACATGGTTCTACAGTCTCCCATCTAGCATTTTTTTGCAGACCGTAACTCGCTGGATGGCACACTACAAATAGATACTATCTACACCGACTTTGCCAAAGGCTTTGGACAGAGTAGACCAGACTATTTTGCCTTCCAAATTAAAAAGTTTTGGATTTAGTGAAAAGTTAGCCCAATTACACGTTCTATACCAGTTCATTTGCAACACATAAATGAAATAAATAGTTTCTTCTCCTCTGTTTCGGGGACTTATGTTGCTACTGACTTGGATGTTACGGAGTTTTATGATAACCATGTCAGACCTGAAAAATTCAATCGGTTGTTGATGGGCTTTCTTCTAATGCTGCAGGCGTAGATGGTATTGATCTTAGAATGGTTGTCCTTTGCTGCCCTGTTATAATCCCGTATCTAACTCATATAGTGAATTACTGTTTGGGTAGTGGTGTTTTCCCGTCTTGTTGGAAGGAGGCTAGGGTGGTTCTTCTACCTAAGGTTTCCAAGCCGGAGTCTTGGAAAGTGTACTTCCAACGCTTTCGAAAGTGCTGGAGAAGGTCGTTTCACTTCAACTCACAGCTCACATTACACGTTATAGCATTCTTCCATCGGTCCAGTCGGGCTCCCGATCCGGCTACAACTGTGCTACTGCGTTGTCAAAAATTACTGACGACATCATATCTGCAACCGACAGCGGTTGCGTTACTGTTTTGATCCTGCTGGACTTTGCTAAGGCGTTCGATAGGCTTTCGCATTGAATTCTATTATCGATCCTCCACTATATTGACATGCGTGGGAGGGAATTGTCATTTTTTTTTAATTTCTTGTGTGGTGGAGGTCAAAGAATTGTAATAAATGAAAAATTATCAGATTACACTGACTTAAAGTCAGGGGTTCCCCAAGGATCTATATTGGGACCGTTACTGTATTCTATTTACACGTCTCAACTGTTGCTATTTGGAAACTTTTCGGGCACCTTTCATTTTTATGCGGATGATACTCAGCTTTATACTTCCTTTAAAGCGGAGAATCTTCATGCTGCGATTGAGGCCATTAATGCTGACCTGGAAAGCTTTGCGGGCATTGCCCGTCGACATGGTCTACAAATTAATGAGAACAAATCATGTTACATCTTGTTCGGGGGCAATCCTCACAGGCAGCGCGTTGATCGTGATGTGCACCTGTCTATTGGTGGGGTTGTACTGAATCGTAGGAAATGTGTAAAAAACTTGGGTTTGTTTATTGATGAAGATTTAAGGTTTTAAATCAATACCGACCATATAATTAAGCGTGCACACTTCAACTTAAAAATGATCTTTCCACATAGGCATATTCTCAGCACCCGCATTAAATGCCTTTTGGCTGATACTCTTGTGTTATCACACTTTAATTTTTGTGATTCGGTATATGGCCCTTGTCTGGATAGTTTGGATGTCAGGCGGATTCAGGTGGCTCAGAACTCATGCTTGCGTTTCATTTTCGGTATCCGGAGTAGAGCTCGAATTTCCCACAAGTTGTTAGATGTTGGTTGGTTGAATATGGTTGGACGTAGGTTTTTGCACTTCGCTTGCTTTGTGCAAAAGATTATCATACACCGCAGCCCTCCATATTTACTAAATAAGATCAAATTTAGGACTGATGTGCATAATGTTAATATTCGTAGGAAAGATTTGATTGACATACCTATAGACCATACTGCCCTTTTTAAAAGATCTTTTAGTTATAACTGTGCACATATTATGAAATGTCTGCAATTTCAAATAAAACAATTACCGCCCAGTTCCTTCAAGTCTCTACTGAAGCGATATATTTGTGATGGTCTGATTTCAGCCGAAGGTCACTGATTTATTTTATTTAGTTACTTTGCTTTAACTTATTTAATTTATTTCATTTACTTGAGCTTTACTGGAATTTATATTTGTTTTGTTATTGTATACTATCTTACATTATAATAACTTCCCTCCCTCTCTCACTTGATTTGTACAAGTACACCTGGAAGATCAGGGCGCCATAACGGCTTAACTGAAGGTGTTACCTTTTGGTCACAGTGTATGTATGTAATGTCGTGAATATACTTCTTTTTTTTTGCCAATAAAATTCTATTATTATTATTATTATACGCTTCGTTTCTTTGCGATTGGCCTCGGGAGAATTTTTTTAGTGGATATAGTTCCACGCCGTATATAGCCACTTCTGGAGTTCCACAGAGCTTCAGTTTACATCCGCTAATCTTGAATATTGTCCGTAGTAGACGACAATATATTTCTGTTTCCTGAAGATTTGAAATTATTTTATTACCAACTTTGGTGATGGCCATCAACTACAGACTGGCTTGGAAAGAATACATGATTGGTGTTCAATATACAACTGACTTCTGAATGTGAAGATATTACCATCTCCAGAAAGCAGGAACCTATGCTCGCTACGGTTATTTGCTATACAGGTCATGTATAGTTGGAACCAATTGAGATCATCAAAGACTTGGGGTTTACTTTTGACGCAAAATTTTCCTTATGTTTATAACATATCTGAACAAGCTAGATAAACATTGGGATTTGTCATTCGGAACAGTAGAGCTTTTACAAACACCAGGGTAATAACCACTTTATATGCTTTGCGGGTGATATCTCGAAATTAGAGTCTGCATGCTCTATCTGTTATCGCATTATAGTGTTCAAAAACGCACAGTGGAGTTTGTACAATGACGATTTGACAAATTCTCACGGTAGAAAGTTGCTTATTTTCCTAGAAACTCGGATTACTCCTCATCCCTCTCTTGTTGAAATCTGTTTCCTCTCCTTTTGACTCACCTAGTCTATTATCATTTCTTAACATCCTGGTTCCACAATTCTTTACCTTTCACTCTGCCGCCTTTTATCTTCCATTTTCCAGACCTAATGTAATGTCCTCTAACTATAATCTTATTTCCTCTAACGCAGACATCCACTTCGATCCTCTTTCTTCCTTTCAGAGCATCATTTATGATTATTCCAATAAATTCTCATTTTAAAACATTTGATTATTTGCCATTTTTGCATATTATAAAAAATTATTTGCCTGCATGTCTATTCTGAAATTGAATTCTTATTTATTTATTTATTTATTTATTTGTTTCTTTGTATTTTGACTCAATCCTTGAATACTTTTTTTGGCTTTTTCTTTTCAATTTTCTATGCTCACAATGTATATACAGAGTGTAAATAAAGTAAGGAATAATATTCATATTTTGTTTATTATCGCTGTTTGGGAGAAAAGCTCGGACAGGACAATTTTATGGATGTCAATTTTTGTTCTTTGGTTTACTAATCTGGGACCTATGACGTCATCGACTCCTTTTTCAAATGGAACCTCCTTAATTTTTTGCTAGAAATAAAAAGTATATTTTTTTCTGAATTCAGCAATACCCCATATGTGGTATTTAAAATTAATAGTTTTAGAGTATTAAGCGTGCTAATAATGACAATTGACATGTCAGTGTGCAGAAATATCGACCAAAAATGAGAGATAATGTTTTGGAAGAATTTCAACTCCGACTTTATCATTGCCAAGAAACAAATGGGAGGCAATTTGAACATCTATTAATGTAAAGTTTTCTTCCCAAGAATAAATTATTACTATTTGCTCTTTTGATTTTCAAGTTTAATTTTTGTTGTCATTTTAATACCTATGATCCTCCGTATCTCTAAAACTACTAATTTTAAGTACCACATATATTGCTGAATTCAGAAAAAAATGTACTTTTTATTTCTATCAAAAAAATAAGGAGGTTCCATTTGAAGAAGAAGTCGATGACGTCATAGTTCCCAGAGTAGTAAACCAAAGAAAAAAAATTGACATCCATAAAATCCGGAGAAAGAAAATAAAATTGACCTGTCCGAGCTTTTCTCCCAAACAGCGATAATAAACAAAATATGAATATTATTCCTTACTTTATTTACACACTGTATTTTGTTGTTTATGTCCTGTAACTGGAATTATATATAATAAAAGCCGAGTAGCCAATGGCAACCAAACCCGGTCAAAATCGACGAAAATTGGGCACGCGGGGGGAAGAACTCGTCTCTGGATACGCGAAATTGAAAGCTGTCCTTTGGCGTGAAGGTACCGACGACCTTGAATTGTTCCTCGACGGAGAGTTTTTCTTCCCAAGTGGAGCGTGTGCAGAGATATCGCCCGTTGAAGAGGAGCGTGCATTCGGTGTTTTAACAGAAAAATGGCTTACGTCGTGACAACCGATCAAAATCGTAAAAATGTCAGGTATGACAGGCACGCGCGAAAGAATTGTAAAAGTTTCACATTGACGAAGAAATTTCAGGCCGTCGAGGTTTAGAGTGCGGAAAGAGGCTTGGAAACCAAAAGAGTGGACTTTTCCGCGACGATTGAGTGCACTGTCCAAGTGCCAAATCTGTCGCTGTCGAAGGTGTGACTCATTTAAAGCTTTCCTGCAGGGTAAAAAAATCTCGCAATGACGAGTTTGCGTGTCATTAATGACTATATATTCACGTTCATCCATCGGTTGTCAAGTTTAAATGTCAAAAGGCCGACAAATAAAGATATTACGAAGAACTGCATTTTTAATTGAAACGTGGCACCTTTCAGATACGTATTAGTGTTATTATTATCAATCGTTACTATTTCTTTTCTATATGAATATATGAACAAAATGCCGACGGATATGATAAAATAAACTTAAAGTGTATTATCGCACGTAAGTACAGTAACAAATATGACGATTTTTCTATATTTTATTAAGATATGTTAAATACAATGACACTCTATTCATTATATATGTCATCGAAATGTAAATTTCATACAACGAAGAACTTGAAGCAAGCTTAAGTACAGAAGAACCATCTGAGTTTGGCCATTTGGGCCTGTCAAATTACGTTAGATGCACACGAATTATACAAAACCAAAATGTCAACAGAATATTGGAAATGTATCAGTGTTCAAGTTATAATTATTATATAAATTTAAGTCATTTTACGAATGGGATCATTTAATAACATTTCTCATCGATCGCTCTACATACAAATAATAGGGCGACTTTTCTTTATTTGTCAGATGTGTCCGAAGCACTTCGAAATAAAATAAATACATCAAATAAGACTCCCATAAGCATGTATGTCATTTCGTTTACCAATTCAGTTATAAAAGCAAGTATTTAAAGTGTGCGACTGCTGGTTGGCACCAACTAATCAGAAGTACATTTTTGGTTAAATGGTACGACAGTGTCTAGCATCAACCGTATAGGAGCTAGCAAGATATAAATATGAAAATTAATTAATTCTCTCAATGACCTGTAAGTTTAAAACATGTTTTATTAAGTTAGTCTGACATTTCGTTCTCACAAGTTTATGTGTGAACAAATACAGTTTAACGAACTATTGTCACGATGACAGGTGGAACGACAATTTTGGTTAAACATCTTCATGTCAGCTGTCTGACTTTTCATTGTCATAGGTATCTGTCATCGAAATATCGTTACGATGACAGTCTGTCAGAAAATTTGAATTATATACTATTTCAATCGTAAACTTGACACAAAGCGTAGTACCAATTTTATAGAACTAATAACGTGAAACAACATTCAATTAATTTTTTTTTTGATCTGTCGACGTTCACCATGGACTAGATGTACACAACTGATACAAAACCTGAATGTCAATAAAAAAATTTTAAATATCAGCGTTCATTAAATTATATAGGAATATTGTTCGCTTTGTGGGCAAAGTCTTAATAAATAAATTCATTTGCCACCATAATGTATAATCCATTTCTAGAGATATTTCTTTAAATTTAATCTTCATTCATTACAATAGCAAAGTTAACTACATAATTATCCTCCACTGTCATTCATTCATATAGAAATTAAAATACCGTAAATAGTATAGGTAATAGTGAATACAAGCTAACCAACTAAAAAGAAGAAGCGTATGCGGTATCATAAAAATTAAATTAACATTATGAATGACATAGGTACTCCGACAATTTTATGTATTATGGTTAGAGTTGTTGCCGATATGCCATACGATTTTTTAACACATACACATAATCTGACATTACGTCAAACCAGTGAGCTGTAGCAGTGAAATCAACTGTTCACAGGGACAAATATTATACGGATCTAAATTCTAATTAGCTCCCTTATTTTCAGAAATAGCGTACCGAAAATAGTTATACCGTATGTTTTTAGTTGTTTTTTAATGAAATCTGCCTTATGAATACAGGGTCACTAACTACATATGAATATATACCGTATAACATTTACAAATTACAGTTTTAAACGTTTGCAAGTTTTGTCATTAAATACTGGAAAAATCTAAGGCAAGTAAATATCTAGATCGAGGGAATCAAATACGTAAGCACTAAAGAATATACTAAACGGCATTAATTTAATCAAACATGAATTTACCTTTTATTTGAGAATATATACGGGAACTGATCCGAAGGAAATGATACAGAAGTAGTTTCTCGATTTTTTGGTATGGCTGTAAATTAAAGTTGAAAGAATTGAAGCCCACAAGGTCAGTAACTACATATGAATATGTTTATACACTTAGAAATGACAGTTTTAAAAGTTTGCAGGTTTCATTCATTAAATACTGGAAATATCCAAATAGAATTAAAGAAGGCTAATCACCTGAGAACATACGCGAAGCGAAAAGAAGGGAACAATATTTTCTTTCTTTTTCCTTTTTGACGATTAGAGACTCTAAATTTACAAGTTCAATATCTTCTATCAGACATTTACATGGGCGCTATGAGCAGACACGATGTGAATATGTAATGTTAAGGAAATGAAAAAATGCAAAGTTCAAGAGTGGTTTTTGATTGATGAAATGTGAAACCTATTAGATATGTATTATTATTATTACCAACACATAATAAAATATCTCCATCCTTTCCGCTATATTACTATAAATTGTCAATAAAATTAAAATGTTAATCACAATAAAATTGATCTTTAATGCAGAAAATATTAAATCCAATTGCCACATTTACATATTTCAACAATGATATTCAATTTGACAATTAGGTCTCGCAGATTTGAAGTTTATAGGAGGAACTTATATAAACATCAATTAACCTCTGACGCAGTGACGGTTTTCGAAAAAGTTTAAAGTTAATCCTTAAAGTGGCCAATCAATTTTAAATCACAATTACACTTGCCGGAAAACTTCAAAATTGACAAACCAATAACACCGATTCTTATATAGTCTATTGTCTATTTTGAACGAACGTTATAGAAATTTATTTCGGCACTGCTCTCAACATCAAGATGTCCGACGAACGCGGTACAGGAACTCCAAACGCACCTAGACAACACGATAAAATGGTTCAAACAATGGAGGACAACAATAAACGAAGACAAATCCCAAGTAATAATCTTTCAAAAGGAATCGGAAAACATCAGACAACGAAATAACCATCAACAACAACACTACACCATGGAGTAGAGAAATTAAATACCTGGGAATATACCTGGATATAAAGCTCAATTATAACACACACATAGCAAAAACGATAACCAAAACCAAACAAACAAGATGTCAACTATAGCCTCTTATAGGCAGAAAAAGCCAGGTGAACACGAACAACAAAATTCTACTTTACAAACAAGTATTACGTCCAAGAAATCAGATGGAAAACCACTCAAATCAAAATCTTAAAAGAGCACTTGCATATGATGGAAATGAAAATTTCAAACACAAAAGACCTAAAATGGTTCTACTTTAATTCTTAATCAAAATAAAGATAAACAATAGCTAATCAAATTCAACTCCAACATTCCAAGATTCACCGCTCTCAGATGAAGAGTAAAAGACTAAATAGTCTAACTCAAAGCCACAATAAAGAAGAAGAAGAAATTTATTTCTGTTGCCTATTGTCGTGAAAATCAATGTTAATTGTAACACTTTACTTTTCATAAATGCATAATACATACATATCACATTTAATTTAACGATTTAAAGAGTAAAATGGGCAATTACTATTTTAGTAATGGAACTATTACTACATATAAAGACAATACGATACAGAAACATCATATATGGTAATTTAATAATTATTAGTTACTCTAAGATCGCAAAGTACTTTAATACACAATAACATCACTTCTTCAGAAAAAAATGAAGTAAGCATTACTATCCAGCTGATTTTTATATGTGCTGATCAGAATTAAGAATAATTGACGGGCACATCTATGTCACCAAGTTCATTTTTCTATTACCGTTTCTAACACCGATAAATTTAACTAGGGTCTACGCAAAATGTCTGTATTAAATATTAAAGTACGTCGGCATAGCTGACAATGACAACTTAACATCCACATTAGGTTGACTTAAATATTATAGGAAACGTCACAATTGACAGGCAAAAATCCGTCTAACATTTAATTAACGTTGGCAGTCGCACGAAAATTCAATTGCAGGCTATCAAACGTCCAAACGATCGATCAATTTCAGTTCGTGATGACATCTGAACTGCTTTCATGATGACAATTATAACGCAAACATATATGTATATATAGGGGTTCGTCAAAAGTTTATGATAACGGACACTAGAAAAACCATCATGGCAGTGCTCGCGTTTTACAGGAAATTGGAAGAAAGATGTAACTGGATGTTATTTTGTTTAATAATAATTCTGTTATAAAAACAAGCATTTAAGGGATGCGACTGCTGGTTGTCATCAACCGATCAGAGGCACATTTTCTGTTAAATGGTACGACATAGCAGGATTTTCCATTGCGTTTGAAAAATAGAAGAGCGACAGTACCTATTATTAAATGTTAGCAAATTTAAAAACACATTCTGTTCATCATGTTTTGTTAATTTCATACGACAATTGGAAAGATAATTTGGTTAAGCACTGTCACTGTGACATTTCGTTCTCCCATGTTATTATGAACGAACACACTTCAACGAACTGCTGTCACGATGACAAGTGGAATGACAATCATTTACCTAAGCATCTTAACTTCAGTCTGACTTGACTATGACAGTCTTACGCTAATTGCACACGATTTATACAAAACCTGACTCAACGAAATGTTCTAAATGCCAACTCAACGTTCAGTAAATTATATAGAAATATTATATATTTTATGGGCAAATTCTTAATAAATAAATTCATTTGCCACAAATTATAAATGTCAAATAATGTATAATTCATTATTAGACATATATTGTTTAAATTCAATCTTTATTCATAAACAAAAGCAAAGTGAACTACAGTTGCAATTACTCTCCATTAACAGTAACTCAGATACAGATTCCAATATCATTGTTATATAAAATAAGGCAAAGGAGTCAAAAGCAATTAATAACATTTTACTTACATTAAAAAAATATATAAGTGTTAATATTCATGTACCCTTGCGTCTGGCAGTGATCACATTTCCAAAGAGGCACATTTATAGAACAACTTATAGAGAAGAAGTGGACGCGAAGAAGCAATTCTAATTCGAAGAGTTTAATGAAACACTATAATAACAATAAGAGCGAGTGTTCAATAGAATAATTGTCTTAAATTAAAAAAAAATAAAAACAAAATGAGTACCTAATCTACATTACTTATACCAATATTGTATGACAAACATTATAGATCACCTATGATTTATGATGATCGTGTACCAGGTTGGTGTCGCGATCTTATTTCGACCGATTCAATTATTATTTGTAGTTTGGTTTTAATCATGAAATCTCCCCTTTTGTATTATTTTTTATAAAATATTTCATAAGAATCGCAAAATAACCCAACAAATATGAATTATAGAGGACTTTTTTGCAATGTATGTAAGCAAAATGTTAACACAGATATTTCCACGTCAGTCTGTATGAATGTTTTAGTGTCAAGTATTAGCTTTACGCTAAATAAAGCCCAAACTTAAAACTTCAACAATGAACAGTCAAACTGATGTAAATATGCTTAATTATATTGTCGTTCGTCCTGTCATCGTGACAGCAAAAAGTATGCGTCTATACAAGGTGTGTCAAAAGTTTAGAAAATAAGATTTTTTTTAGCGTTTTACAGGAATCTGTAATAAACTGTAAGCGGACGCGAAAGGCGATTCAAGCTCGAAGAGATTGATGGACAGCTAGTTGTATTTAATATTCACAATAAAGGGTACCTCAAGGTAGTGTGAAGACCTTTGTTCTATACGTTAAAAAGTTACGTAATTAAGAAACTTGGAATAAATATTTAATTCCTCTGATTTTACATCTCCCATATGAAGATCGTAAATTAAAACTTTACAACAATCAATCTTTAACCGAATAATAGATTATATTTGTCTATCTCCAATCGATGGTGATATTAAGATGATAAAGCTGGATTATTTTTAAACTAAATTATGTATGTATCAATTTGACGTAAACGCGAATCACGAAATATGATTGGAGAAACGTCTTTTGCTTAAAATTGCAAATTCGATGCGACATTAAAAGATCGTCTTTGTTTTGTTTTGAAAGGGAAAAGTTTGTTTAACTAATGTATAATGTTATATATTTAATATAGTTCTTCTATTGTATTTTTTGGCGTCACTCCATGGTGCCTTTCCATTTCTACTTTTGTTAATTATTCCATCTACAGTTCTTTCGTTTAAATTTGACTAACTGATTAATTGGGCAGATACATGTTGGAACTTTATTTCAATAATTAATTAAATAACAAAATTTTGTTTCAAACACAGTTTAATGTAGACATTACATATGTTTCACCACAATGGAAATTATAAATACAGGTATAGATAAAACAATTATTGTTATTAATCACAGTTTTACATTTCAGTAGAGGGGAGCTATTTAGGTTCAACTGATCTTTTAATATTATACCTATTTTACTAAATTTATTTATTTCTAAACTTTCAAGCAAGTTAAGATTTTTCATTAAATTTATGATTCGATTCCAGGCAGTAAATAGCTCCCCCCTACTAAATTTAATACTGTAATTGAACACCCTACCCCTTCCTAATAACGGTAATTGTTTTATATTTTTTTGATTTCTTTTAATTTCTTTTTCTCCAAAACCTCCTTCGCACGAACATGATAGTTATCATCCGCGGAATCAAAATCCGACCCGTATATAATGTACCATCAGAGACTGCAGATGGCAACCACGACCCTCTCAAAAAAGAAAAAAAAACATTATTGATTCACATAAGAACAAATTCGTTGTGTATAATAATTCAAAAACAATTCTAAGAAGTACAAACGTAATGTAGAGATAAGTGTTGTTTGTCCGATATGCAATTAATGAAAATCTAGTACCAGTACAGGAAATGGAGATATTAAAAATATTAAGCCACTAAGCGCCGCGACCTTGATAGTGGCGTATGTATTTGATTCTTAAAAAAAACAATCAATAACAAATATTGTTTAAGTCAAGCAAATTTTCGTCATGAATAAAATGGTCTACAATATATATTTTAGTTAAAGTTCAAATAAGTTCCTGTCATACGCCCACTCCTGGAATCGCTTAAATTCGCCATACATAATATTATTTGCTATCCCCACATGCTTGTGGTTTATGAAAATAATTGTATCATCCGCATATAAGCGGTATTGTCCAATATCATAAACATATAACAGATACAGCAAAGAACCTAAAATGCTTCCTTGAGGGACTCCTCTGGTCATAGTTTCCATTCTGCTTTTAGAGTTCTTTATTTTCACCGTAAACTTTATGTCTGCTAGAAAATCTTCCACCCATCGCAGCCAAATCACCTCCAAAGGCAAATCTATCCAATATACCGAGAAAATTTTGTGGTTTATGCTGTCAAAAGCTCTGCTGAAATCGACAAAGATACAAAGTAAATGCGTCATGTTGTATAATATTTGTATTTATAATTTCCAGTGTTATAAAAATTGAATTTGTACATTTCCGCACCTGATGAGGCCACAGTGCGGTAAAACATATTGCTGTGATCTTCATATCATCGAAATAATAATATTAAAAATTAGTTTAGTTATTGAAAAAGAACACTAATTGTATTTCAAAAATCGTTTATTTTAATTTAGGATATAAGTTCAAGACAAGTAAATACAAGTATAATGGGTTGCCTATATTTAAAGGCAAACTTCTTTATGAAAATAAACATGAATTGTTAGTATATTTTAGTTAAAAATAAGTATAAACATTAGGCATAAGACAAACACAAAATAAATCAATAGGCTGTATGTTGTGTAACAGACACATAAATGCCATATAAATGTAAACAAAACAAGACTTGCTCGAGAAAAATGATGCAGTCTTGAAATAAATAAATTGAAAAAATAAAATATGGATTTGAATAATGCTGCCAATTCATAAGCAAAATAGTAATAATAAAACTAAATATATTAGATACGTACACGTTATACAAAAAATGATATAAATCAAAAACATTTCCAATGGGAAATGTCAGATCGTAAATAAGAATATTTTGTGTAAATAATAACAACATGAATTAAAATATACACTTGTTAGTTCTTGTATGTATAACTCAAGGGCTTCAAAAGACAATGGAAATGGTCATGTGTGGTTCAAAAACCTGCAAAATGAAAAATACAATGTTAATGTTGTTATAGCACTTTACAAATTGATGTGTTACCAGAAGAGAGAGCATGGTATGAGAACAGGGAAATGGTGAAGAAAGCCGACGTACTTTGCAGTCCAAGTTCAGCCAGAAGAATTCCTGTGGTGTGTAATGTGTTTCCTTTGCTGACGGATAAAAGGATTTCCGAAAGAAGATAAAATTATACATGGTAAATGGAAATATGTAACAAATGATGAAAGGGGTAATGCACACATTTACAAATACAATGAAGGATTATACTGAACAAGGAGAGAATAAAATATACTTACCTACCCAAGAAGGTATGACATTGTAAAAATTTTAATAACAAACAGTTTGGGGCGTCGCCATTTGTGTGTGTAGCTGTCAAGATGATAGACGTATATTGGTTCGAGCGTGACAACGAGAACAATTTCATCACAGGCGTTTTTCAAAATAGTGTCAACCAATTAAATTCTATTGGATGAGAGAGACGCTAAAAATTGTGGATGGGCATTTGTTTTTTTTTTATATAAGACAAGAAACAAGAATGAACAAGAAGATTTTAAGTTTGTAATTCGAGGAGTGAAGACGCTAATTTTTGTAAAAGATTAACAGATTTAAGATAGCTAAAGTGAGTGTAGGGTTTATTAGACACTTCATATCGACTCACGATTCAAGCATTTGTATAAAAGAGTTAGAGTTTAATTTTTAATTTAGTTGTCCTTTACACAATTTCTTTGCACTAATTTTTAAGATGGAGGATATCAATAAGATAGAATTTGACAAAATGTACGATGAGGTATGAGATAAATAATTCAATTTAGGGTGAAGGTACTATGTGAAAATATTTGCCTTTAGTAAATCGCTGGGCATCATTAATTAGATGAATATTATCTTGTTTTATAATAATAATTCGTTTTTCAAAATAATAAAAGGATAGTTAATGGTGTTAACATGCTGAAGGTACTATGTGAAAATATTTGCCTTTAGTATATCGTTGGGCATTATTAATTATTATATAGTCATTTAATTTAGTAATTCAAATAAAATAAATACGAATAAACGGGGATGTTTTTGATGAGCAGGTGCTAAGCTGCTAGAGGTACAATGTAAAAATGTTTACAGTTAGCGATTAGTATAAGCCAGTTTCATGCATTCACGTTGCAAGGTTCTAGATTACCAAGCCACTATGTGAAAATGTATGTTTTGGTGATATAGAGTCGGCTTCGTATTAATAAACAAATTATCAATAATCAATATTTTTTTTATTTAAAGGAACAGGATAATTATTCTTTCAACTATCATTATAGATGTATAAGTATTACACAAGCATTATAACTCTAAAAATGAGTATAAATGTTTTCCTTTTCTCTTTCCTTGTAAAACAAAAATATACAGTGAGCTCAAAAAGGTTGGAATAAATTCATTTAAAATTCAACCTTTAATTTTTTTAAAAAACACTGGGACCCGTTAATTTTTATTTTTAAATGGGCATTTTTTAAACTAATTTTTGTTTATACAGGGTGATTCAAAAAAAAGATTTCATGTGACACTTCAATTTTTTTTAATTGAAACACCCATTTTTTATTTTATTTTCGAAATATACGTAAAATTTCAATTACATTTCATGTATTATAACCTAAGTCTAAGTTAAGTTAGCTTATTTCTTTTCATTTAAACTGTACATATTAGGAGTTAAACATAATCAAATTTACTGAAACTGTAAACATTTAAACATTAATACCATTTTTATCTGTTACCTAGGTTATTTAACATTGACGTTGAAGTTCATTCCCTGTCAAAAGTATTTAAATATTTGTATAAAAGTTCTAATAAAAGTAGTTTTTTTAACTGTAAAATGGCACGAGTAAATGAAAGGGAGCGCATAGAAATACTAATGATGATTGGCTATGGAGATAGGATGCGTACCCAACTGGAAGTTTCCGAACTGTTCAACAATAAATACCCAAACAGAGCGCCTATATCTCAATCAACTATTAGTAAAATTGAAAAAAAATATAGGGATTTGGGGCATGTGAGAGATAATTATGTAAAAGGCCGGCCCACTATCTCAGAAGATGTGCAGTTGAAAGTGCTATTATCCGTTGAAGAGAACAACCATAAAGTTAGTCGCGCTATTGCTGACGAGAACAAAATTAGTCAAGGATCTGTATTAAACTATTTACATAAAAATAAATGGCATCCTTATAAAGTTCAGTTAGTTCATGAACTAAATGAGGACGATCCAGATAGAAGAATGCAATTTTGTGAAATAATGATGGAGAGATGTATTGATGATCCTCAATTTTCACGAAGAATTGTGTTCTCGGCTGAAGCAACGTTTTGCCTAAACGGAACCGTGAATAGGCAAAATTTCCGTTATTGGGCTACAGAAAACCCTCATTGGATTATGGAGTGTCACACACAATACCCTCAAAAAGTAAATGTTTGGGCTGGGATTATTGGAAACAGAATTTTGGGTCCCTTCTTCTTTGACGGCACTTTGACTGGAGAAAGATATCTAGAATTTCTAGAATTCGATTTGATACCTGCGCTTGCTGTAGTGTATCCAAATCCAGAAGATCCTGACATTCCCAATGATAGCTTATGGTATCAACAGGATGGAGCACCAGCCCATTTTACTCGCCCGGTGCGTGAATATTTAGATAGTGTTTTTCCTGGAAGGTGGATTGGTCGACGGGGCCCAATAGAATGGCCGGCCAGATCCCCTGATTTGACCCCGTTAGACTATTATCTGTGGGGCTACCTAAAATCTAAAGTGTATATCAACAGACCGAACAATATTGACGAACTTAAATCCCGAATAAGACAAGAAATGAGACTGATAGAACCTCAAATAGTGCACAATGTTTTGCAAGAATTCGAAGATCGCCTCGGATATTGCCAGGATGTTGGTGATGGCCAATTTCAACGTTTATTAAATTAATATTTCACAATTTAATTACGAATCATTGAGACATTTATTATTTAGAATTAAATAATTTTTTTTTAAATTACATTGATTATTTTAGAAAAGAACTTAACTTAGACTTAGGTTATAATACATGAAATGTGATCAAAATTTTACGTAGAATCCGAAAATAAAATAAAAAATGCGTGTTTCAATTAAAAAAAATTGAAGTGTCAAATAAAATCTTTTTTTTGAGTCACCCTGTATAAACAAAAATTAGTTTAAAAAATGCCCATCTAAAAATAAAAATTGACGGGTCCCAGTGTATTTTAAAAAAATTAAAGGTTGAATTTTAAATGAATTTATTCCAACCTTTTTGAGCTCACTGTATAGATACAGTGTGGCAATGTTATTAACGATTGGCATTTTTGCACAATATAAATATAATTTTTATATGAGATTTAGACCTTTTGTTTAATTTTTGATCTTATCCCAAACAAAACTAAATAAGAGGTGTACCAGAACATAAGAAGCGAATCACTGCAAGAACTCATAAGAACATAAATAAAAAAATGTATGCTGTTAGGAATAAGTTTATAAATAGACTATTATAATTTTTATCATTCATCAGCATTGTTGCATCGACAGCAATATGTAGTGTATACAATCTACATCAAATATTTTTTGAAACTAAACTTTCTGTTATTCATTAATTATTTTATTTGATACTTACGCCATGATTTTTCAGCATTTGTAATAATAACATTTCCCGCCAAATTTATATGATAAGTTTTTATAAATTATATGCATAATTATAGACTACTCTGATTTATAATAGTTTGTATTCCCGTAATAATTATAATAAAATATATGAACTCTGCACAATACTGAACATCTGCGTTTTGACATTTTTGTTCCTTTCTTATGGTGCTGTAAACTCATTTCAATAGGATTGGGTCGTCTTAAATTTATATTTCTTGACAGATTTTAACACTGTACATACATAGAAGCCTGAGCTTTATTAAAAAAATATCTCCCTTAATTCACATAAGTTACTTATGTACATTGCAGTATAGATAAAGTAATTGAGGATTTGTGACATCAAGCATCTGATATTATTAAAATCACAAGATGTGTACATTCAAAGACAAATATATACCATGTGCTTGCAGGCGACCTGCGTATAGGGCTTACTGTAAGATAAAACGACGACACCGAGAGTTTGTATGAGTTAGTACGAGAAAGCAATATACAAACTGCAGTACACCTGCTATCTATCCTTGTTGCCCTGCTTAAACGGAGAGTCAGTCTAGCCCGTTCTAGCCTCAGCGTAAATGTACTCGAATCCCCACTTTTCCAACACTACACTCGACCAAAAAGCGGTTTGTATATTGCTTTCTCGTACTAACTCATACAAACTCTCGGTGTCGTCGTTTTATCTCACAGTAAGCCCTATACGCAGGTCGCCGGCAAGCACACTGTATACCTCGTGCACTGCTGTAATCAGGGGCAGCACTGCCACTTTAGATGCCCTTTGCAAATGTCTAGCATTGCGCACTTCCCCCCCCCCCCCAACATGCGTTAAATCTACAGAGTGATAACAACATAAAAACTGAAATGTTGGAATTTTTAAATGATTTGCTGGCAAATTAATTAATATTTTTTGAGTGTTTTTAGTGTTAGTGCTATACATATATTTGGATATGATGTTTCTAAATTGTTTCCATAAATATAATATAATGAGCTATAGGAATTTTCAAAATTAAATTATTTTATTCTGATTGAAAAAATGCTAATTTAAGAGAAATTTATATATTAAATAATTAACAAGAATTACATTATTCTCATCAGCAACTGTTAAATAAATTTCTAAATTATCACATTGTTTCTGAAGTGTTTTTCTTAATCTAATAATTTGTTTAAATTATACAGAAATTCAAAATACTTATTATGTGTTACTAGCTGTTAATATCTTTCTTCTAATGCTTTAATTGTTGCATCTAAAAGTACGTTGTAAAAATTTATCTTAAATAAATCTCTTGGATTTTGTGGTGTTTCGTCGTCATGTTCATAATCGAATTGTCATTTTTGTTGAATTCATTTAATGGGAAAAATTCAGGACGTACTTCTAATATATTTGCTAATTCTGTCGGAGTTTCTAACAGTTTAACAAAACTCTCATCTGAACGATAATTTCAACGTATGTAATTACATTATTAATTGCATCTCCAGTTACAGCAGTTGTAATTAAGTTTTTATTTACATAAAATATTTATATATAATAGACGATCATAAAGGATAATATATTAATCTAAACTTTACTTATCTCTAGAATAAAATAAAAATGATTTTTAGTGTTTTTTTTTTAAGATAAACTCACTCATTAAACTTTTTATCAGGTGTCACTGACAAGGTCGTTTCATCCATGTAATGTATGGTATACAGCCTAGGTTTGGTTTGATATTCACAAAAAAACTATAATTTAATATTGTAAACATTGTCTTCTTAAATAGTAGTATGTTCTTTCCCAAATTGAACTTTAATTAAGTTTTCACGAATTTTTTTTTTTAACAATAAACAGTGACGTACTTGAACAGAAGACTTTTTACTTGATTTAAAAGGAAGAAATTTTAACCCTTAGATACCGAAGCGGGATAACTTGGGTCCCTCACTTTTAAAAATGTTCCTGTAACGTTTTTTTTTTTGTTTCGAGTAGGCAACCAACCTTACAGCAATTTGTCAAATGACGTTTGAGGTTATGTTTAGTGGAATTGGTTCACAATTTATTCCACCTCTGTGAAATATATTTGCATTTTAGGTAAGTGGGCCCCCAAAATATCCCCTTGGGTATATATGTAAATTCTAACAATCTTGCAAATTTGCAGTTTATAAGCGAAAATGAGCAGCCCAAATAGAAAAAAAATATTCGCGACAAAACTTGCAGAAATAGCTTCAAGATTTAGTGATTTCTCGAAATGTGTGAAGGAATTAGACTATGAAAATGATTTAGATGATGGCATGAGCAGTTACGAAGAGGAGTTTAATTTGCGAGAAAATTTTGCAGAGTCTGAAGGTGACAATGAGGAAGTCTAGTCTGAGGAAGATGACGATATCGAGCCAGTTGATAATGATCAAGAAGTTGCCAAAAGTAAAGACGAGGGTCAAAAAGTAAGTGAATATATAGCAACATCTGGTGCCTCTTAAGAGAAATATTTTGAATCTTCGTTCCAATCTTACAACTTTCACTAGTATTGCCGAGTCTTTCGTGGTGTCTTCGAACGAACGAAGAAGCAGAAAGATGTTAGGTGCACTTTCTGAGTTAATAAGCATCCAGAATCACAAATAAAATGAAATGCTTTGAGATGCAGGTGGGAATCAACAAAATAAATGTGGATCACTGATCCACATTTAATCAATAGATTTATAGAACTTTCAGTTACTTGAGATTTGACGATAAACTGAGCAGACTTGATAGAACGGAAAAGGACAAACTATTAGGCGATTAGAAACATATGGAACATGTTTACTGAAAATTGCAGAAAAGCGTTTGAAGCATAAAATAAAACAGTTTATGAACATTTGGATGCCTTCAGAGACAATGCCCCTCTCTTTCTCCTCTTCAAATATTTTGCCTAAAAGAACCGACGATAACAGAAATCTTAGCATTTCAATTGCATTCCGAACTCGTTTATGTTTAGTTCATCTGAAGCTTGTTCCAAAAATTGCCCTAGTTATCTGCTTGTATAATTCTTTTTTCGTGTCCTGGCTTGTCCTAACAACAAATGAGCTTAAAACGTCGCTATTGTTACTGCAACCGGCACCAAACTCAAAACTACTACCGCCACTCAAACTCCCACTTGTCAAAACTACTTGTCATTTTTGCGCGAAAGAGTAACTGTGATAAACACGGCGCGTCGTAGGATTTTTATACAGTCTAGCGCGAGTTACAAGATACAAGTTTCATGTTTCAACACGTTCGCAGTAAGACTGCTAACTTGCAGAAACAATACCACAAAGCCTGTTAGCCAATTTCAGATTTTTGGCAATATTGTATCAGAACTTTTTTACGAAAATAGAATAGAATAAGACGCTTTCATAAAGAATCAGTATTTAAAATTTAAAATATCGTAATTTTAATCAACCCTGCAATTTTTTTTACGAAGTCCATCATGGGAAAACTACTATAGTTCTTTGCTTTCATTGTGTTGTGAAGGAATAACTAATTTAACATATATTTTCCTCACTCAAGTATACATACACGAAAAATTTCGTATATGAATAAATGTAAGAATACACATCTACCCTAAGCTGGCATTGCGAACAACAACGTGTAGAAAGCTGTTTCGACCTTACATTGGTCTCATCAGTACACGAGCGTGTTGTTCATAATGCCTTAAAAACTAGATTACCTGATATAGTCAACTTACTTACCAAATGCCATGAGAGATTCCAAGCGCGACATCGCAAGGTAATGTTACCCTCCGTAGTACAACTACTAATCGGGCAACTGTAGATATACGTGCATTCAATGAACACGCCATAGGTGGCGTACCTATTACAGTACAAGGTAAGAAAGTAATTCTTGGAGAGCGCTCTCACACTATTAAGTCACTCAAGTAAACATACACGAAAATTTTTTTATATCAATCATTGAATGCACGTATATCTACAGTTGCCCGATTAGTAGTTGTATTACGGAGGGTAACTTTACCTTGCGATGTCGCGCTTGGGTTACAGATGCCGCTGGGAATCTCTCATGGCATTTGGTACGCAAGTTGACTATACCAGATAATCTGAGTTTTTAAGGCATTGTGAACAACACGCTCGTGTACTGATGAGACCAATGTAAGATCGAAACAGCTGTCTGCACGTTGTTGCTCGCAATGCCAGCTTAGGGTAGATGTGCATTCATACATTTATTCATATACGAAATTTTTTGTGTATGTATACTTGAGTGATTTAATAGTGTGAGAGCGCTTACTCTCCAAGAATTACTTTGTTACAGTGAGAGTGTGGCTACACAACCTCAATATAAAAGTATAAGTTGTTTTCATGTATTGGCATTTCTTTTGTGAATAATCTTGTTAGAACGTTTGTAAATATATAATAACGGAGATATAATCTTAAAATATATTATTTATTAGACGGTAATTTATAGTTACAGTCATTTTATACACATCCTGTATATAGATTGTTGGCTAAGTTTCATTGTTCATCTATTTACACCAAAATATGAAAAATAGAGATTTTAATATTAGTTGTGTATTATGATATGTATTTTTATATTGTTAAAACTTGTTCCATTGACATTAATGAAGAGAAAAGGTATTAAGAATTTAATACCTGGTAAAATGAATCGTTAAAATTAATTAAATTCTCCCGCTTAAATTTGAATATGGGAATTGACAGTTTATTTGACAATTTGACATTTAGTTGATATGTTAGTGATAAATAGTTAATATACTTCAAAAATGCATAAAACTAAATTCATGGATACTTTTATTATAATAGGAGTACTAAATAATAAAAGGTATTTAAGGGTCCTCGCTAGTGGATCTGTCAACAATGGAAAAATAGCAGATTTTAGATGCCAGATATTTTTGTTGATTTTAAAGATGGAGAAAACCTTTCAATGTCAACTTATGAAGAATTTAGTAATCTACCCGGCTGAAGAATCAAATTTAGAAAAAAATTAACGGATTAAAGAAAATTAATTAATATGTCAAAATATTAAAAACCAGTTTTCTCAAAAATCCTTCGGAGGAGATTTGTTTGCTTGGGTTCACGTTATAAATTAAATAGAAAGCTACCCGGCTGTGCACTTATTTTTCGATCAACTATTCTTTACTTTGTTTAAAATGAGTATAAAATAAATGAAAATTAGGCAACCCACATTACAATGAATTGTTATTCTGCTATAAATCTTTCCCGCGGTTACAAATGTGTAAATATTTGGTCATAAATGAATTTTTATTCGCTTAGATATTAAGTTATTATTTCAAATATTTATTATGTATTCCCTATGTGTAATAAGTACTCGGATATCCTTGGCTTATTAAATTATGTGCTATGCAACCAATATTATATTTCCCATTCACTAGCGAAGACCCT
Source organism: Amphimallon solstitiale (assembly GCA_963170755.1). NCBI lineage: Eukaryota > Metazoa > Arthropoda > Insecta > Coleoptera > Scarabaeidae > Amphimallon > Amphimallon solstitiale. The sequence continues at coordinate 35,617,114 of OY720682.1, read as the reverse complement.
TAAGGATAGAATACAGATCTAAAATCTATATTGATTATAATAATCGTGTGTTAATCGATAATTGGATGATTTAAAATTTGAAATAACACTAGGGAAATGAAAATAATTTTGATACTACGCGGAAGTGTTTATCAGTGAATAGAGAGAAATTCATTGATATTTTCAAAAATCGAGTACGTTTAGTGCTTAAAAGTGTTAGAAATAAATAAAATAACGAAATCCTATCGAATAATTTATATGAGAGTGAAGTGATCAAATATAATCAATTATATATCTATAAATAAACCGTAGATTGAACGATTTATAGTCGAAGAAAGCAATATTGGAATTGGTTTCATAATAATTTATCAAGAATACTTACATACATTGAAAATTATCCATCGACAAGGTCCCTAGTTTATTATCAAGATTATCCAGAGACGTGGATAGATAGATAAGAAGAGAATTTTCTGAGTCCGAACTTGCAGGAAACCTTTCTTCTAGAGTTGTAGTTCTTCCAGCAGGATTATTCAGTCCAACGAAGTACTTCACCTTGAAGGAGTCAATTATCTGTAGTTGCACTAGTCGAGTCCATAGGGAAGGAGCATCCGATTAAAAGAGGAATTATAGAATACAGATTGATAGCATAAGTGAAATAATAAAATATTTTCCTTATTTAATATAGTAAGAAGTTGTATTATTCATTTATATTTCCTTTATTATAGCATTTGGTGGCATAGTATAGTAGAGGTGGGTTTTGATATAGCTTACCCCCACTACTACAGCAATATATTTTCCTTATTATTCTTTTTGTTCACGTTGAAGTTAAATTTAATTTTTTTTTATTTTTTATTTGTGCGAGTTGTCTTAAAATATATAATTCTCAATAAACATCTTTAATACAGATCTAATTATTATTATTCTAAAGTTATTGAATAATTTAAACCGTTTTGCAACACCTTTGGCCTCGAATTTCAGAAAATCAAAGGGGAACCCTGATGATCTCGCTTGGACTTTTACGTTGATTTGCGAGGCTTGGATATCTAAGGGTTAAAAATGCCTAATGCATGTTGTATAAATAAATAAAACCAGTGTTTATAAATATTGAATCCTAATAAGTATTTCTCGCAAAATTTTCGCAGAGATGCTTTAATTTATATATGTATGTATATAGACGATAGACTCTATCATTACATACGTAAATTGTAATTCGCGCATCAATTATATAAAAGATTACATTTAATTTTAAACAATGCGAAGTCATATTAGAAAAAATAATAACAAGCCTCGATAAGATAAAGTCACGTAAGTGGAGGATAGATTTATTTTTTGAAAATCCGTCCTAGCCCATTTCGAGCGTCAGTACGTCAGAAAATGTGTAACCAAGCGTATCTATTTGAAGACGATGACATAACTTACTTAGGGGACAAAGAAATTTGCCAAAGTTCCAATATCATAATCCGAGCATCGCCACCGCAATCCATTAACACCGTCAATTGCGGATTTTTGTTGCAGAAGCTGAAAGGTGAGAGGTACAGACTGAGTTTGATCATTAATGAATTGGACCATGCAACCGTGGTGGATTATCAGACAGCATTGGTGGCGTTTATCAATTGTCTTATAATATCAACACCACGCCTGACGGATCGCACCCGACTAAGAAACGAATTTATAGGTTAGTGCATTTTTTTTTACTTTTATTTGTATTTTTCAAAAAAATATTGACATTTCTTTAACACGTTACTAAGCAAGTCAGAATTGCACAAGAAGTTTAAATCAAAACATTGATCAAAATGAAAGAAATAATTAATTTTGTTTTTTCATTTACAAGTTTGTTGCATTTGCTCTACAGCCTAGGCTTTCTACAATAAACATTTCCACAGCGCATATTTTCCTACTTTTTTACTTTTGATCAAACACTTTAAGCTTTTGATCAGTTTTGACAACTCCCTGAAAGCTTATTTTATTTGAATCCAAATTTCCTCTGCACGCTTTGGATTTAAGCATTTTAGAAAATGTTGGCAACTGCCTTAACTGCTTATATTTTATTTCTATACAAATTTCCACGGCAATTTTCATACTTTTTTAGATTTTGATCAAACTTTAGATATAAGCGGAACATTGTATGCATGAAATATTCTCTACTTAGGAAAATGTATGGCACATTGATTTAAACTTTTCACACAATTTTAACACCAGTGTTTTATTTCTATAAAATTTGACGACACACTCTACTGATATTTTTTTTTTATTTTGATTATACTTTTCATTTAAGTTTTTTGGGTAATTTTGACAACGGCTTAAGAGCTGACGTTTTATTCAAAAATAACATCTCCACAGCACAAATTAATGAAGTTTTTTTACATTTTCAAATTTGATCAAACTCTCGATTTTAGCTTCTCGGAGAATATTCACAACTGCTTGATAGCTTATATATTATTGCTGGGTATAAAAATTTCTATAGCACACAAACAAAATGTTCATACTTTTTCAATTCTGAGCAAACTTAGAACAATTTTGAACAAGTTTAATAATTGCTTGACAGCTTTTGCTTTATTTTAATAAAAATTTCAACAGTATACTTTAATAAAATATTTATAGAATTTTAAGTTGGGCTGCTAAACTACGGATTTAAGCTTTTTGGTCAATTTTGACAACTGCCCTTCCTTATCCGTATACTCCTTTGGCGGTGGGCGTCGAGGCATTCTGCTTTGCAGAATTTTCTCCATCTTGTCCTATCTTTGAAGATTTTTCGAACATCATACCAAGCACTTCCCCGGTCCGCCACCAACTGTCCTATATCCGGATTCCATACTCTTCTTGGTCTACCTCGGTTTCTCCTCTTGTTCCAGCCGGCCTTCCATATTTCTTTTACAGGGTTCGTGTTGCTCATTCGTGTAAGGTTTCCAAACCAACTAAGTTGCTTTTCCTAGCCTTTTCCTATTGCTGGTATCACACCTAGTTTTTCTCTTATCTTCTCATTTCTAATTCTATCCAGTCTGGTAACACCATCTATTCTTCTTAAAATCCCCATTTCAGCAGCTGTTATTCTTGATTTCAGTCTCTTAGTCAACACCCATGACTCGCAGCCATAGCTAGTGTCGGAAGAAATATTGTTTTGTAAATCTTTGTCTTTGTTTCCCTGCTGACCTCTCGCTTACTTAAAAATATGTACTTCAGTGCATGATATAGACGGTTTGCAATTTTTATTCTATTATTTACATCTGCCTCTAATATCCTTTGTGGCTGATTATGGTTCCAAGATATTTCAAGTTTTCTATCACTTTTATTGGATAACCATCTATTATTATATTTATTTCTTCTTCTTCTTTGGTGACTGTCAATACTTCCGTTTTTCCTTTATTAATATTCATTCCAAAATTCCTTTATGCCATATTTCTATATTTCTTTGCAGGACATTTTTATTAGGAGCTGCAATTATCAAGTCGTCAGTATACAAGAAATATTTGTACCACCATTTTAAGTTGGACTAAACGATGAATTTAAGCTTTCTAGTCAATTTTGACAACTGTTTGATGTCTTGAGTTGACACCAATAATCACGGCAGGTTGGTGAATCTTACCTTCCCTCAAATCATCCCCGAAATATTTACGTCAGGTCTCAAAGACCCGATTCATGTACAAACATGAACTCTATTCAAACTCGGCTTGAAGCTGAGATGAAATAAAAAACTTGACGACTAAACGAAATTAAAAATTTCTAAACAAATTACAAAAAACAATATATTAATCAAAGGCTGAGAGATGTACGTATGTATCATCTGAGGATTAATTCTATATGAGTGAGCCTCACCGCAAACAGGACTTACATCAGAGATACATATTTGAATACTACCAGATTAGATTTGAATACGCTTGCTTACTGTAAGAATGACAATAAGTAGATAAACAGCTAAACGAATCATTTAAGATATTTACAATAAATTACTTCATATTTACGTCAAATTGTTATAAATATATAAAATGTAATAGCACAATATATCTATGTATATATTATGGCGCTATAGGCAAAATATGGATATTATCATAAGGAAGTTGTCAGTATCATAGATATGTATGTACACATCGATATTTTTTCGTCTTGACCAAGATGAATGTACTTTACTGAGATGATTTGATAATTAGATTAGATAATATTAATTTATGGCGTTTATTTATATACTTGATACTAATGTTTTATACGTATCACGTTCCAATGTATTGTAATTTATACACAATGTAATCAATTTCTGATGAAGAAAAAATGACGCCGATTTCATGAAATTTATTTATATCAAAATAAAAGAATTAATATAAGTATATATATAACGCTATAGTTTTTCAGCATTCCAAAAATTAAGATTATACAAAAATTACGTAAGTCTTATACTTACAAAAGTGAGGTGTGGCCACCACACGACTTTCTTATACGTATGAGTGTTTCAGATCATACAATTTTTTTATACAAAAATTATTCAAAATCCTATTCTCGGTACTTCTATTTTATTAATAAATCTCTATAGAATGTATATTTGGCGAGATATTCGAAAGAAAGTGCTACTCGCTAAGAGTAAAAGTGCTACTTCCGGTCCGTATTTTAAAATTTCATTTATACAAGAAACATTGCAAATCTCGCTCTAAATACTTTTGTACTCTTGATAAATGTATACTGAATGCATAATTTACGACATATTTGCAAAAAATCGCTATTCGGTAAGAGTAAAAGTGTTACTTCCGGTCCGAATTATGAAATTTTTTTTATACAAAAGATATTGAAAATTATGTTTTAAATACTTTTATACTCGTAACGTACTTGTCTAAAAAGCATGACTTGCGAGATATTCGCAAAAAACTGATTTTCGATAAGAGTAAAAGACCTACTTCCGGCACGAATTTCAATAAAAGTTTTCTCTAATTTAATTTTACGTATATATGAATTCTTTATAAATTTGTTTAAACTTGGTACTTTACGAAATATTGGCAAAATTCAATTTTTTTATTGAAGTAAACTACTACTTCCGGTCGGTAGTTAGATTTTAAATCACACCCTGTATTTTTTTTGTTGGTTTTGAAAGAACACAATTTAATTGATATTGCTGTGTAATACAACTATTTACTTACATCGAGAAATTAATGAGATATTTAATGTTAAAAGTTTCAGATATCAAGAATTATTAACTCCGAAAATCATAAGTTACTCATGGGAAAACTTAAAACAAGATTTATTCACAACATTTTAGTTTACATTTAAACATAAATAAAGTCTATTTTCAAAAGCATTTCTAACAGTTTTTTAACATTTGTGGCGTTAAATTTCGACATTCCATTGTTATTCTATTACGTAAATCAGCTATTGAGTGTGGCGGTGGCTTACAAAGAACAGACTTCAAATGTCCGTACAAAAAGAAATCTAGGAGAGTTAAATCGGAGGAGCGTGCTAGCCATTCAATAGAGCCCCTACGTCCTATACAATGTCCTGGAAAAACACTATCCAAAGAATTCCTAACTTCTATAAAGTAATATGGCCACGCTCTATCTTATTGGAAGTATAATTTCTCCTCCATTATTTCATTCAAGTTTTCTTCTAGACGCTCAATGATAAGAGGATGTATTAGTTCTTCAAAAACTGTAAGTACTTAGGTCCATGTAAATTTTCCTGGAAGAATATTGGGCCAATTAATAGTTATTACGAATTCCAGTCCATACATTATTTTTTTTGGATATTATGTGTTGCCTTCTCGGAAAAAGTGGGCATCTACGTCCCTCCAATATCGACAGTTGTGTCTATTCACAAGACCATTTAAGAAAATCAACTTTCATCACTGAAGCAAATACTTCGCAAAACATTTCCATTTTGCCGAATCATTTCTGTCATTATTACATAAAATTCGATTCTGTCTACATCATCGTCACTCAACTCTTGGTGAGTTGAATTTTATAAGCCTGCATTTTGTTTAATTTTAATATCTTATGGCAGGTTGATTTTGGCACTCCCGAAATTTCGGATAATTTTCTCAACGGAAGCTCTGGATCTAAATTAATATGCCCAAGAACTGCTAGTTGCGTAGTTTCATCTAGTACACCACGATTATTCGTATTACTTTTTTATTATGTACAGATCCATTATTCAAAATTACAACCGATTTTTTCTCAAAAAATCTATATCATTTAATTTTTTTGCAACCAATACATAAACTAACTCTATTGTTATACAAATACATTCAGATACCACACCATTGTACATTTTCTTTAATTTTTTTGTCTACTTCTCCTTCGCTTGCGACCAAAGAATCCAACAAGCTTACAAAATTCATCATATTTTTAAATTTTGCAAAAATACTAAACGTGTCGCCACTACTTTCTCCATTCGCCACAATTCCACCAATTCTTCGTACGCTAAATAGACATAGTCTCCATCTTTTTCTATTTTCATTATTCTACTCACACCATCAAACTTTCCTTTGATAACCACATATTCATACCGTTAATAACGCGAATTGCACCATTAATATTGATAATATTTCTTTAACTTCAAACTCTCAGCTACAAACCATTTCTATTTATCTAAATTAACACCCACTATTTTCGCCATTGGCTCAAAATCATAATGTGGTGCTAAACCAACGCATATCCACATAGAATGACTTTTTTTAAAAAAATAAATTGTTTCTCCAACTGTTGATACATCCCATTGGTTCTATAGCAATGTTTTCCTTTGATACTTGTCGAACTAATTTTCCTGCAGTTGTACGCACTTTATTCCAAAAATTAGTTGATACCCATTTCAGAAAAAAATGTGTCTACATATGGATCTAATTTACTGTTCCCCACAACAAAAATTTCAATTACATCAACACTGTCATCTATCAATTCACCCTCAATCATTCTATGTGAACAATCACATTTCTTCTTCTTCTCCTTCTTCTTCTGTTTCTTCTTCTTCCTCTTCTTCTTCTCCTTCTTCTTCTTTTTCTTCTTCTTCTTCTTCTTCTTGTTCTCCTTCTTCTTTTTCTTCTTCTTCTTCTTCTTCTTCTACTTCTTGTTCTTCTTCTTCGTCTTCCTTTTGATGTAGGCCTTTGACATGTTTTTTCAACTTAGTTTTTGAGGTCTGTATATGCGTTCGATTGATTATGCTAGTTTCTCCGATATTTGAATCCCCACTCCAGCTGTTGCTTTTTTATGTTACACCACTGTAAACGAGATTGTATCCAGACCCTCTGATGCTTCCCCTGCCCTTCTGTTTTAACTCCGATATTACGCATATATATTCTAACTCCACCAATATCTTGTAGTCCTATTTCTTCCCGAGTTAGTGTCCGTGAGATCGGTCTAAATGTTCCGAGACTATTTAAGTTAACCCTTTACCTTGACTGTCCTTTATCCATTCTCTTTTCATATACCATGATAACATGACTACTTCGAAGATTAGATATGGATGAGGAATTTAGGGAGATGTCTTATTTCTATATAATTTTAACACATAACCGGAACATATTTGGAAGTAATTTATTCCTTTATCCATTCTCTCTTCTCCCAGTCATTAACTTTGTCAGTTCACCTGCTATGATTATATTCACCTCTTTCAATTTATCCACAGCGTAAACGATATCGTGCGCTATTTTTCGCCTTTCTTGATTTGTTTTTAATATCTTAAAACTGATGTTCTATTTCTTTATCCACTATGAATTTAAGCGCATTCTGATTTTAGGATTTCCTTTTTTGACAAATTAAATAAATATAAAATTCCACGCATTACAGTAAATTTGTTAGGATAAAATAGTTGCTGGGAAATAATCGCGCAAAATTTAATACAAAGCTAGTACAATATATTCTGATTTTATTCTTTATATTATGTGCTATAAATTATATGCTGGTTACATATTTCAAAATCTGAAATATATTTCAAAAAAACCACTTTATAATACTTATTTAAAAATGGAAAGGCCACGATATAAAATTCCTTTAAACATTACGTCACCAAAACATAAGCGTTTATTCCAGGCTGGCTAAGTTCAACGATTGATAAAAACAGTTTTTGCATAAAAGTATACAGATTGCAATGTAAACAGAAGCGATATTTTATTTTATTTTTCTGTGGCACGCAAGCGCCATCAAAAATCTATCTCGTTTTATGCTAAATCCCTGGGATTTTGTTTCGTTTTGTATTCTGCGACCTTGCTAAGCCTTCACCTTTAAGGATTAGGAACGAATTAAAATAGAATTCATGGAAACACTGCCAGCCATTTTACGAGCTTTTAATGCTCTGTAAGTAATAAACTAACACGACTCCAATAAACAACTTAGAATAAGCGACACAAGTATGTACTGGAATATTGCAGTGGAAGTATATATGCAAGGATATAATTTAGTTCCAATTTTCGATGTATTTGAAATATGCATTAGACGGTATATGCTAATTGTCTAGTCTAAAATTATTATATCCCAGAATTACTGCCATCTACATTGAAGCACAGTACATAATTAATACAGTAAGTTTTACTATGTTAAATGTTTAAATAATCATACATACAGCCCAAATATTATATACTATAACTCTATATCTATATTTACATTTTTAAGTTTAAAGCTACCATTAACGTATAGAAATTTAGTAGCTATCAGATCTTCTTAAGGCTATACTGAAGATAGAGGCGATTATTCAATATCTAAAACATCAGTTTTTAACCAATCAACAGAATAAAAAGAATTCATCATGCATAAACAAATGATAAATATTTTTTTCCATTTTCATTACAGGCTGCCATCTACTTCCAGTTCTAAATAATTTAAGGTAAGTCAAATTTGACTATTTTCTAATGAATATCTTGTATAAAGTGGTATATTATTGGAAATTTGGCGCCCAACGTATGGGGCACGATTTAAGATATTTGGTAATATATGAATTTGGGACATACCATCATAAAAAAACAGAAGAAAATATTAATGGTTACCACTTAGATACCACCTCAAAAGTTAAACGTATAACCGAAACTTTACTTGATACATCTTTGGAATTTATTTATTTTTATGAATGCAGAAAATGCGCCGAAGCTGAACCCGAACTAGCAGTACAACTCGATGTATTCGACGAACAACGAGAAAGCGACGATGCCCAGAGCATGCAAGGTCCACACGGTGTGGACCTCAATTCACCACTCGATGTCTTCTACGCGATCCTCAGACAGGTAATTAAAATCAGAAATTCATAGAAAATACCTCCACCATTAATAGTTCATAATATCGTCGTTTTTTAAACAGTCTTTCTTTACTGATTTTAAATATTTGCAAAAGAAATAATCCACGCAAGCAAGTGATTTTTATACATATTATAAGAGGTGATCCAAATTGAACTTTAAGATTTGTATTATGCATTGTTTTGTTCTATGAACGTTGGAACTTTGTATTTATACAGTCGGTATATTTGTATTTGAAGCTGTAGAAGTATCAGAGAACGTTAGTCAAGAATGCGGTAAGAGCAGCGGTCAAAAACTGTCTTATACAATGATTAGGAATGTAAGAAAAAGAGAAACAACAGCAAATCTAACAATCAAAAACAAAGTCGGAAAAACATTAAGAAGGCTATAGAAGGAATATTTTCAAGACCTGGTATGTATGTACAATTATCAGTGCAGTAATGTTAGAGACAGATGACCTGGAAGACAAATCCTAAAGTTCTTTCTGGATCATGTTTTATTACCATCATAATCAGCATTTATTATAATACATATACAATGCTGCAACGTGTCTCAAAATTGGCGGAACAGCTCCACACTACAGTTTGAAGTAGCGATAAAGGAACACTGAAAAAATATTTAAAAAATTCCACATTGTTCATTCTAGAAGATATTAGCCTTTTTGTCGAGGTAAATTTGGCAACACGTTTGATTTATCCTAATAATTAATACGGTACTACAATTGCCCGTATCCATGGAAATAAGAGAGAATAATGAATTAAAAAATTTTACGTCAATGACAAAAACGATAAATGTCAAAAGAGTCAACGAGATGAAATTACAATAATAACTTTATAATAAATGTTCAAAATTATGTCCGTGCTGATCTCTGCAAATGTCCGCTCTTCTAATTATATTCGCCTGCACTCTTTCTAGCATTTCTCCATTTATTGAACGAGCTGCTTCAAATATCCGGTTAGTTAAATCTGCATCATTTATAACTGGTTTTCTGTACACCAATTGTTTAATGTGACCCCAAAAGAAAAAGACCAAAAAGGTGAGATGGGGAGATCTACCTGGCCAACGGAACGGTCCACCTCTTCCTATCCACCTTTCGGCAAATTGCTCATTTAACCAGTTTTTCACCGGCACCGCATGGTGAGCAGGAGTATTATCTATTTATAGCCACATATTATTGCTAATGGAAATTCATCTACGAAATTTTGAAAACCATTTACAGATAATTCTAAAAAGTTGTCACCGACCAGCCTGTTAGGAACTATGACTTGTCCGATTAACCGATTCCCGATATTACCTTCCCACACATTTACGCTAAACCCATGCTGGTGGTTAGCTGGTCTAAATACCTGAGGATTTTACAAAGCATAAAAATGTGAATTTCGCCGACTGTAAAATCCATCTCGTGAAAAATTAACTTCGTTCGTCCACAAGATATTCTGCAAAATTGTGGATTTCTTTGTATTTGTTCTAAAAACCAGTTACAAAAATTCTCACGACGTGGAAAATCTTCAGGTAATAAAGCTTTAACTTTTCTGTAATGATAAGGGCGAAACCGCTCATCCTTAATAATTCGGCCAACTGAACTGTGTGATATGTCTACTATAGACTGTCTCACCCTTAGTATTCAGTACAGTCTCTTATGGGATATATACCTCTTTTAATACCGTAAGCAATTTGTAATAAACTGTCTTTCTTTATTTCAAGGCAATGTTGTCAGTTCGATTTATTATGTTTACGTTTGGTATTGTAGGTTGGTGTAAGTATCACAACATAACCTTCCTGTCAAGTGTCAAATTAATATTATAATATAATAATATAGAATAATATCCTAACCAACAAGTAATTAAAATGTCGTGTCATTATAATGAGCTACCAACCTAACTTGTCATTGTCGATCTGACAACTATGTTGTCTATCTCCATAAGACACATACTGAATACTAAGGTTGAGACGGACTAGAGTACAATATGATCATTTATATTTACCCTCTAGCAAGCCATGAAATTATTTCTTGAAAATATTATGTTGGTATGTTCTGACAAATAAAATTCATCTGTCATTAATGTATTTATTAATTGACACTTAATCATCAGTATAATATAACCTAATAAGTTAACTTAGTTAACTTATGGTGGAATTCTGTAACCTTCTCGGAAGCTCCGATTATCGTAGGCCCTGGCAACGAAGTGACGTTGCGATGACGATTTCAGAATTTTTAAAGTTAGTGACGTAGAAGTGTCAATTTACGATTTTTTGTACATAACCTTTATGTTTAACATGTAAACAGACATATCATCTCGTAAATATATACCATATATACGAAAATTGCTTGAAATATAATATAAGCGATTGCAAACATTTTTTTTTAAAGAAAATGTACGGAAAATTTTGTAATGCCAAGACATAGTATAAACATAGGTTTATACTGTGGCCAAATTTCAGCAAGAACTGCTACCATTAAGGGAGTTTCAAAGGACGTAGTATGACAGTAGTGTATAGTGAATTTGCAGATAAATGTCTTTTCGGACACGTCTGTGGATGATGAAATGTGATTTTTCTATGAAGCCAACAAGAACAGGTATTCCTATAAAGTGGACATTGTTTTTCTTACAAGAGTACCTAAACACAAGAAAATACATAAACCCAGCAGACAATATCCATACAACATAACGCATGTGAAATGTGCACAAACTAAATGTTCGAAAAAGTCTATCATGGTGTTCACAATAACTTCACAATTTAAGGTTGACTTATTCATAAGAAGTCAAACCGCAAAGATTTTATCAATATGTAACTATATTGAATGATTAATGCTTTAGGCTCCAAAAAGGTAACATTAAGTTTTTACAGCATAGGGCAAAGTATATAAATGGTTGAAGGATGTAGATGATTTTGTATTTAGAAAATTGACCAATCTTCTAATATATGGTTGCACTTGGTTTCAATATTGTTGTTCGTCCCAAATCATTTGTATTTTACTAGTTGTAGGAATGTATTACCTGACTAGGAAAAGGCCTACACAATAACGTTTGATATCGAGTACACCAAATCATTCAATTGCAGGATATTGTTGTCGAGCCACTGAAGATATAGGAATTGAATGTTATGTTTATGTGCAGTTTTAACAGGAAAGTAATATTCAGTAGCTAAAATTGGCACATTTTCAACTCGAAAAAACGATAAGAATATAAAAAATTATTGTTTAATGGTTTAAAAAATATACCAGTATGTATTATAAAATAATGAAGACATTGGACTTGAATAATTATATTAATACTAGATATCACTTATGTGTTTCCTTTTAAATCTTACTTATTTATTGAAAAATAAAATACATTTTATTGCCAAATATATTTTTTTTATTAACATATAAAAAAAGCACATATATTATAATGGTAAAATTATAGAAAAGCAATTACAGTACCTGGAATATAAACAATACTTAGAAAAGAAATATATATGCAAATAAATGAAAGACTCCAAGCAAAAGTATTACAAGGTAAAGTAAACTTATGAGATATGTGTGAATTACAGTAAAGGCATATTTCATTTTAAAATATGTATCGACTAATGTACTATAATAAATTATTCCCTCATTTTTTTATACCTATCTAAAGTGTGGCAGTATGTTTTGTTTACTATGTAAATGCACTGATGTTAAATTTATATGGTAAATTTAATATTTTACCAGATACTTTCAACAGATTTTCAATATAATCCAAGATTTTGCATAAATCCTTTACACAAATTTTATATCCTATTTCTTATATATTTAATATGTACATTATTTTCATGTTTAGGGTTTGGTTCATAAGACAACCTATTTGTTTTAAATTAGTTGTAAACACTTTTATATACATTAAAAATGCAAGTGCATGCTTCCAGTCACTTTGGGATGCCTCACATTCTTCCAATTTCCAAATAATTTTTCTGGTTTTGAACTAAAAGATGTACATATATATATACATAATAAAATATAGAATATAAGTCACAATTTTACCTGTAATATGGTGTTCGTCATTGCCTTACGTAATTGTAAATTACTCTTTAGTGCCATGATATACAGTATTTGTAAATTATACTAGCTATTTTCACAGGATGGTACATTAATGTGCAGAATATGGAGCAACACCAATAACAACTTTGCAAAATAGTATTTGTCATTTCGATAATATTCAATTCAATATTAAGCATGCTTCTGAGGAATTATTTATTGGATTGAATAACAATAGTTCCATAAGATAACCAATATCACCTGCATTGAAATATGTAGATTACATTATTAGAATGTTATCGTACAACAATAATTACCCATGCATAACATTTTTTTGATTCACAGTTTACGGGAAATTTTATCTGCCCAACAAATTTCCTCATCATGTGATCTTATGAATTACACAACTAACTGATATCTCACCAAATAAAACAAGCTATTATTCTGGTAGCTGCCAAAGAATGTAAAATATCCATAAACTAAATATTGTTTAGACCTGTAACAAAGATGTTATGTATGTACACTGTATAGGTATAGACACTTCAAGTAATCTTCAAATGTAACTACATATATGTATATTATTTACCTGGATAAGGCTCCGAACTCCAAAACTTTCGCTTAAAATGCTTTTACATGATCGATTAACTGGTTTCGTAAAAAGGCATATAATTTCTGGAATAAAGGGAATATATTACACTCTATAAATATATTTTACATAGACAATCCCTACCTGTTGTGGTCTACATGTAACAATAATGCTATAAAGTCATATTTATATTTGCAAACAAGAACGATAATAAATATAAAATTATAACCTACAAAACTTGATGACCAAAAACCTCGTGACACTTCTACGTCACTTAACTCTAAAAATTCTGAAATCGTCATCGCAACGTCACGTCGTTGCCAGGGCCTACGATAATCGGAGCTTCCGAGAAGTTACAGAATTCCACCATTAGTTAGAGTTTACGTGTTGATATTGTTAGATTCTCTAGTAAGAAATTTAAAACTGCATCCTCTACTTCAGGGGTCGTTGTAGTTTTTGGACGACCTCTATCCCGACAAAAGGCACCTGTTGGTGATACGCTTCCTGTTTCTCTTATTCTTCGGTCTAAACGTCTAAAGACATTACTACTAGGATGTCTTCTCAGAGGATACCTTTTGCAATAGACTCTAGCAGCAGTAGCAACATTGTATCCGCATTCGCCCAGTGGCAAATACATGTCTGCATATTCGTCGTTTGAAAACATTTTAACATAAATTTAAAAAAAACACCACCACAAGACAGCAAAACTCGAAAATTAGCACTCTAAAGAATTAATCAACGGAAAATACAGCTTGCAGAACTTGAACATCCAAAATGCTACGAAAATTAATAAGGTAGTAAAGTAGTAACACACACTAAACAAACTAGGCCGGCAACTACGTACTTGATAGAAAAATGTCCAAGATCTACTATCCTTGTCACACATGAATGAACGGCGACGAATATGGCGCTAGCAGCATATTGGCGTCGAATTTGAAATGAACTTGTTTTTAGACTATGTGTATTTAATACGTTATTAATATAATAGAAAATCACACAAAACTATTGAACTACAACTTTTACGTTTAAAATATACGAATTCTTAGATTTTATTATTGATAGAAATCTCTGTTTATTATACTTACACAATATAACACATGAAATCACTCTAACACAATATATTCCTGTGAGTTTATATTACACCACAGTTCACTAATTTTCCCTCTGTACTTATTTAATCATAAACTCGCGATTAATATCAACTTACTTATACTTAATATGATAAAAGGATGAAAGGATTGCAATAATACGTCAAATTTGAAATATTGTTTGGAATGACTTATAACCGTTAATTGAAGGAATCATTGCTTTCATTCAGCAGACACAACAGTTGCGCAACTGTTCAGTGATCTTGTCCAGTAGACGAGCGCTCACTCTGAACATGTTCGGGACAGAGAAATAGAGTAGGGGAGAACGCGCTTCGACGAGTGCGCATCCAGTTTTAAGCAAACGCTATTGTGGTCGCCATTTTGCAGGAAGGCATTTCTTTTCACACGTAAGTTTGTTTACATTTTTCTAGGTCAATGAACTTTACATGCGAATTGTTGAGCTAGGTATATGTGAGCAACCTTCAAAATGGGGGAATTCAATTTAACTTAGTTGGCGCATCTTTAAGCGCGTTCTCCCCTACTCTATTTCTCTGGTTCGGGAGCGGCCGCCATTTTTGTGAACGGAAAAATTCTACGCTCACTTAGTGAGCGTATTCTGTACGCATGCGCCAAGATGCATTCCAAGACCAACCTAATACATAATTTTGAAGAAAGTTACTAGAAAAGTAAGATATAACAAATCAAAGGTATTGTGCAGAAATAAATGTATTAAATATTGGAGTTCACCCAGTATTTTATTCGGGGTTGGAAAAACCAGCCCTTCCACTAAAAACTACGACAAAACAATGCAGAAAAACAATTTATTATTAATGTTTATTCCGTTAAATCTCTATAATTTCAACATATGGCAGCAATGAAAAGTACCAGATGGCAGACGATGACATAAAGGTGAGCGGTCCTGTCCAGCGAACACTCAGCTGTTGTGAAGTGAACGGTTGGAGCGGGATCGGTTCTCGATCCGACTGCTGAATGAAAGCATTGTATTCCTTCAATCAACGGTATAACAACAACATTAAAAATTTCAAATGACGCTAGCGCCATCTCATTTCCCGTTCAGTTAATATGACAAAGATGATAGAGGATTGATATTTTCATTTACTAAACAAGAAGGCGTAATCTGGATAAAATTTAAAATTTAGTTACCAGTCTGGTTTGTTTAGTCTGTGGTAGTAATAGGTTTGAAATAATCAGGACAAATTGACAATGTCAAAATGACATAAATAAGCAATTTTGGTTTCGATATTTTTTTACGTTAAAGTGGTTTAAAGTGAAAATTCAGGACAACGTTGCCAAATATTTTTTCAGGTAAAATTGGCGTAAAATGATTTTCTGGAAATGGTATAATTAGAGGAGTGATCAATTACAAACCTGGTTATAGTTGTTCAAAATTGTTATCCCATTGACCATATCGAAACCAATTTTTAAAATGTTTTACAGTAATTTAGATAAACGACATCTAAAGTGTTAACTTCGAATATTAATTTCTTTGAAATTAACAGCGATGGATTTTTTCCATATTTTTCTCATGATCTTTGGTCCTCACATAATAACGTACCATCCAGGTGTTCCGCGAATTTTGAGACACGTCGTATAAGCAGGATATTTTTTTTTAAATTCTCTTAACAATAGGTTGTGGAAACACCTCAAGAAATACCGTTCTTGAGTATATTGCAACACTTACTTAGAATCGACCCAAAGGAAGCCATCAGCGACATAATATGGGACACGGCGGAGAGACTAGTGCATCGGGCCACCTTAGTGGAGAACAAAGAAGATGCCGCGAGAATATTACGGACACCGAGTGTTCAATCAAAGTTCTTCTGCCATTGTCAGCATCGATGTGAATCTAGTCCTAGTAGAAAACAATCTCTAAATAGTCCACTATGTAATCCTCTTAGTCCACAAGCAAGCATACCACCGCCACCGCCAATTGGTAAGGCTCGAAAAGGAGTTCTTTAAACGTGATTTTCTTTTACTTTAATCCCTCTTTAGGACCTTCGGTACCACCCCCTCCACCTCCGCCTAATATTCCATCACCGCCGTATATTCCACCACCCGCTCCCGCACCTCCCCCGCCCATGCAAAAAATGCACCAGCGATCCTCCAAAGCGCCCGCAGAAATTGAATCGGCCATCGATAGGTTACCGCAGCAAGAAATACCACAGCCGAAGACCAAAATGAAGACGATTAACTGGCACAAGATACCCAACAACAGAGTCATAGGAAAAAACAATATTTGGAACCAGGTCGCGTATAGTCATCAGTCTTCGCCCATGGCCGACATGGATTGGCACGAAATGGAGGATCTTTTCTGTCAACAACTGCCACCATCCTCCGCTCATTCTTCACCGAAATTGGGAAATCGTGATTCGACGGGTTCCGATACCATAGAAAGACGAATTAGGAAGGATAATTGTGAGGTGATCCTAATAATGTTTATTGTACTATTTTTTAAAAACACACAAAATGTAACATTAGGCACTCAAGACTTTCTGCAACAATTGATTTCTTCGAGGCGATTTTCGATGACTTTTTCTGAAGTTTCGGGAGCTATTTTGTCTATGACTTGGCAGATGTTGTCTTTAGGTGATCTAACGTTGCAGGTTGTTGACGTAGACTCTTCAGGAAACCCCCCAAAAAATGGCGTTAAATCGCATGATATTGGCGGTTAACATGCGCCTAAGGCGCTCACTGTTGACTGTTACTATCTGACCTTCATCGTTTTTAAAAAAATAAGGGCCCAATTTGGCTGCCTGACCACAATTCGCACCACACAGTTAATTTTTGGCCATGTAATGGTTTCTCGTGTTGGATGCGAGGATTTTCCTCACACCCTATGCGGCAATTTTGTTTATTAACATACCCAGAGAATTAAAAATGCGCCCCATCAGGGGAGAACATTTTCTTTGACAAATGAGCATCAACTTCCTGCTGCTGTAACACCCAATCTGCGTCTGATATTTAGGCTTCAATTCTTGTGTTAACTGAATTTTATACCGGTGTAGGTGTAAGTCCATATGCAAAATACGCCAAAGGGAGCCATGAGGAAGACCCATAGCCTGCGAACGCCGAAGAATCGATAATTCCCGATCCTCAAGCACACTATCACTTACAACAGCAATATTCTCAGCTGAACGTGCGCCAGAATGATGCCCACGACTTACCCTATCCCCAATGCTTCCTCAAACATTTTCACTACATTGCAAATTGTTCGCTCAGTAAGACGATTACATTGACCAAATCCCCCCGTAAACTCGAACTCGATCACCCATGTTAAGCATTATTTTGCCTACTTAATTAATTCTAGGCGTTTGTAACATTAGATGTAGACTAGTGATGTTGGCTTCTATAATTTTTACCTCCGATGTTTGTTATCCTGCATTAAATTTCGTACACTTCCTCTCTAATTCTATTGATTCAGCTAACTATTGGTCCCCCCCCCCCCCCCCACACACACACACTCGCCTTTGGCACTCTTTAATAAGTCTATCAGCCTACATTCGATATATAGATATGTCCAAATCATCTATTATGTAAGTTGTGTTTCTTGTAATTTTTTTCTTTGATATATTCCATTTCTAGGCTTTGTTATTTATGTTTCATGTTTCTTGTTTTATCTTGTCCATCCTAGTTTATTCATTTTTTTAAGGAATATCATTTCCATTGCATTAATTCTAGACTTTTTGTTTCTGTTAGTGTTCATGTTGCGCTACTATATGCAATAATAGTCAAATTCGGCTTTTACATTTTTCGGTACTTCCCTGGTTCCTAGGAAATTTGTTTTCATTGTGTTCTATATATTCCCGCTTTTACAGATCGTTCTGATATTTAATTTCGTATCTGCTTTAGTATTGTCTTCAATTATAGCACCTGAATATTTGAACAAATTTTTCGAGTTTAATACTTTTACTGTGAATAATATAATGAGCACTGCTTGAATTTGGGATGGAACTTTTCATATTATTGCATGTGTTGCTTCTATTAAATTTTTACTCTCATTCCATACTTTACCACTGTGTTTCACTATGTTTCGTCACCATATTGTCTTTGTAATGTACACTTTTTGTTGATTTTCGTTCGTAGATCAAAGTGTGTAGAATAAATTTAGTACAGATTTTTATTTTGGCCAAATCTCAGGTGCCCTAGGTAAATTGCCTTTGCGGTATGCTTGATATCTTTCCGCTTATCTCTTATGTCAAAAAAAATCAGTTTTGTCACAGGAAAAAATTGATGTACATAAGCAAAGCTTCCGATGTTATCTACCAATTTTTGCATTAAATTTTATTGTTTAATTGTTTCATATTAAAAATTAAACACGAAAAGTGTTTTCTGCTCTAATGCACTGCTGTTTTGTTTCTTACTTAAACGAATACGCAGAACTTTTGACATTGTACCACCAGACGGTCGAGTTTATTACGCATGCGCGATTACGCGAAAATGTAAAGTCATAAACTCTTAAGCATTCTTTAATGGACTGTGTGTAAATAAATATTTTGATTGATTTACAGATAACCCTATTGGATGGCAAAAGAAGCCTCAATGTCAACATCTTTTTGAAACAGTTCAGAAGGTATTAAACTTATTTGCCCATATACAGGGTCCGGCAACGAAGCGGGGACGGAAGATTACATGCTTATTTGAAAGTTAGTCAAATATTTAGTCATCGTATATTCTTGCGCGCCATCAAGCGCACGTTTTAAAAATATTTTGGTTTATACAGAATGTTCCAGATGGAAATACCAGACTAAAGTTGCGTTTTTTAAATGAAACACCCTGTATATTAATAGATAAAATGATCCGCGCTTGAAAGCTGGTTACATCGATATAATGCTGTATGTGTCTAAACTTGATAGTTTCTGTGTTAATAATTATTTTGCTTGATAAATTAATATATTTCAGTAGGCTATTCTGCATAAGGAAAAACAAAAGATCCGAAACCAACAGAATAGAATATTTTTTACTAGTATTGAGTTTCGTTGCTACGTGAAATAAATTCTGTAATTGTTCGCGTTATACAGAGTGTTCACAATTTCAAAAATCTCGCAATTTTTAAATGGAACAGCCTGTATATCAGTTTATTTTTGAATTGTTTATTAAATTTCATGTCGGAAACATGTAAGACGTTAATACTTTAAATGTGACTATTACTGAGCTACTGCCGTTTTTTGATATGCTTTTGTTAGTTTTTGCAAAAAACTCAATTTTTGAAATGGAACACCCTGTATATTATTTCATTTTTGAATTTCTTATTAAATTTCACATCAAAAACATGTAAGACGTTAAAAGTGACTATTACTGAGCTATTGTCTGTTTTTCATATAATTTTGTCAGTACTATACTATATTAATTAAAACCACAAGACTGACAAAATTATATCAAAAACGGACAATAGCTCAGTAATAGTCGCTTTTAAAGTATTAACGTCCTACATGTTTTTGATGTGAAATTTAATAAGAAATTCAAAACTGAACTGATATACAGGCTGTTCCATTTGAAAA
Organism: Amphimallon solstitiale; assembly: GCA_963170755.1. NCBI lineage: Eukaryota > Metazoa > Arthropoda > Insecta > Coleoptera > Scarabaeidae > Amphimallon > Amphimallon solstitiale. The sequence continues at coordinate 35,596,755 of OY720682.1, read as the reverse complement.
AATTGACTTACATACAAAAACTAACAACATTGTATCAAAAAACGACAGTAGCTCAATAATAGCCACTTTTAAAGTATTAACGTCTTACATGTTTCTGACATGAAATTTAATAAACAATTCAAAAATGAACTGATATACAGGGTGTTCCATTTAAAAATTACGAGATTTCTTCGATTTTGCGAAATTGTGAACGCTCTGTATAACGCGAACAGTTACAGAATGTATTTCACGTAGCAACGAGACTTAATACTAGTAAAAAATATTCTATTCTGTTGGTTTCAGATCTTTTGTTTTTCCTTATGCAGAATAGCCTACTGAAATATATTAATTTATCAAGTAAAATAATTATTAACACAGAAACTATCAACTTTAGACCCATACAGCATTATATCGATGTAACCAGCTTTCAAGCGCGGATCATTTTATTTATTAATATACAGGGTGTTCCATTTAAAAAAAAAAGCATCTTTAGTCTGGCATTTTCATCTGGAACAGCCTGTATAAACCAAAATATTTTTAAAACGTGTGCTTGATGGCGCGCAAGAATATCCGATGACTAAATATTTGACTAACTTCAAATAAGCATGTAATCTTCCGTCCCCGCTTCGTTGCCGGAGCCTGTATACATATATATATATAAAAACCTTAAATTTGTTTTAAAAATTTAACATCTCAAAGTTATTACGTATTGTACATAAGGAATACAAATTGAACACATATTTGTGATGTTTATTATTAAAAGTCTTGGGTGCATAATATAGTATAAATTAAATTTCAGCTCAAACGAAGACATAATTCAACTAATCAAAGATGGCGAACACGACGATATTGGAGCTGAAAAAATCAAAGGTCTTCTCAAAATTCTACCCGAAGTCGACGAACTCGACATGTTGAAATCTTTCAATGGCGATTTTAATAAATTAGGGAATGCGGAAAAGTTCCTACTGCAACTTACCAACTTACCAAAGTACTATTATTATATGAAAATAAAAAATGAATTACCTAACGGTTCTCTTTTTACAGTTATAAGTTGCGAATTGAAAGCATGCTGCTGAAGGAAGAGTTCGCCTCGAACATGGGATATTTGGAACCGAGTATCAGCTCCATGATCATAGCTGCTGAAGGTGTGTGATGCCAAGAATTTGTTTAAAAATACTCAAAATTAAAAAAAAAACATGTAAATTTGCAGATTTAATGACGAATAAGCCCCTGAAAGATGTGCTGTACATGATTCTGGTTGCTGGTAATTTCTTGAATTCTGTGAGTATTAAAGAAAGTGCTTTTTGCTTTAAATGTGTCATAGTATAACCTACCAAAGAACAAGACTCAACGACTGTGTGAAATGATAATACGCTAGTAGCCCTTACATAGAGGTAGATAATTGTTTTGACTGTTTTTAGTTATGAACAATTTTCGCAGATTGTTCGTGTCATTAAAATTTAGTTTTGCAAAAGTGTATTTGTGGGACATTTCTGTATAATTGTACTTAGTGCTTGTCATCAGAAACTCGTTAAAATGCTTGTTTTCAATGTTTACAGCTTTGCCAAAATGTTAGGTTAGGAAGAATTTACTTTATGGTGCGGTTGCAGTTTAATTATTGTTGCATGCCAAATTATTATTACTATTCAACTATATTGTTGAGGATTTTTTCTTACAGGGTGGCTACGCAGGTAACGCCGCAGGAGTGAAATTAACTTCCCTTCAAAAAATCACCGATATAAGAGCAAACAAGCCAAATATGAATCTTATACATTTCGTTGCATTGGTACGTCTAATTTCAGCTAGTAATATGCAATGGATTTAACATTTCCCTTTGCTTACAGCAAGCCGAAAAGAAAAACAAGAAACTCTTGTCTTTTACAGACAACATAAGTGTTTTGGAAGATGCAGCAAAGTGAGTACACGTTTAGTTAATTGAAAACTAGTCATAATAAACACAATAAAAACACGACTATATTTTTCTTCATTATAGGACTACCGTAGAACAATTACACAACGAAATTAACGCTTTAGACATTAGGATTAAGAAAATTAAGAAGCAGATTGATCTACCTTCAACGGAACGCGATATCAAACTGCAAATGACTGAATTTTTGTTGGTAAGTTAGCTTTGAAATACGCGACAATTCTCTGACGTCATCATTGAGAATGGTCGGGATTTTAGATCCAAACAACCGACATATTGGATTTTATCTTGTCAGATATATGGTACGAAAGTAAATGATTATTTCTAAGTATTTTTTCTAAAGGTTGTGCTTTTTAGTATTAAGCATAAATAAGTAAGGTAAAGTGGGGTAAGTGCACCTAGGTTTTTTAATAGATGAACTTCAAACTATAATTTCTTTAGACAAAATTCGTCCCAAATTTTATGCGTACCCCTTGAATGTATACTCTAGAGAATAAATAATTATTTTCTGCTGCTTTTTAAGATTTAATGATATTTTTCTTTTTTTAATTTTTATGTCATGGGAACGCACTTGCCCCGCAAGACTGGGGTAAGTGCGTATTTATCTGTATAATTCCATAAGGGAACGCTGGAATATGAATGAGGGCAAGATCGTTTTCCTTGCTATTTGTTGTATATGCTTAAAAAGACAATATGTGGTTATAACAGAAAGTTTTGTTTTTATGATCTATATTGTGAAATGTTGCTGAAGAGCGGCAAATGAAAAGCTTTCTATTTTAATGGCAAAAATAAGAGATAAATGAAAGACGAGCAATGTCAAAAAATTAGTTTAATACATTTTTATGCAATACGTAACATATAAAAAAATATTCAACAAAATAAAATTTATTCCATATTAAAACAATAACAATCTCTAGAACTTATTCGATCTTATATCCTAGTGAAGCGAAGTCAATGTTGAAGTGAAATCCACCTCTACGGTCAGTCATTGGTGTTGGCAGCACTCTGACGATGTTTTCTTGCAAAACGTTACCATCGACGTCTTGGATTTCTGTATAATGAAAATACCCCTTTCGGTATCTGGCAAACTCAAACTTCCATTCGCCGTTTTAATTTTTGCCAGTGGTCTTTCCCACAAAGAATCGTATTGTTCTTTTCGTGGCATATTGTACAATGGCCCACTTGTTTATTTTTAATCCTGTTGGATACTCCTCCTCTTCCTCCAACTCACTGAAGGGATCTACGTCATCGTCTGTGTCTACATATAACACATGTTTTCGTCGTCTGATTCCGAATAGCTTGTGGTTGGGCTATTCGATGGCTGGACTTTCTTGACTTTCTTAATCTTTTCTGCTTTAGCAGTCTCTATTTCCTGCAATTTTTCAGTAACACTACCGCTAGTTATTACTTCTGCTCCTGGTGCAACTCTTTTTTTTTGGCTTTGGGTCACATGCAGGTGTTTGTTTCAGGGAACTAAGCAGTAAATTTTCAATAGTGACTGCAGTTTTAACCATGTGATCTCTTGGAATTGCAGCTTGAATGTAATTAATCTTTCCATGATTATCAGGAATGTCTGGTTCTACTTCTAGATTATATTCTTCTGGATGCAATTCTTTGTATCGTTTGAAAGCAACTGGTTCAAATTGCTCTTCTGAGATCACATTTTTATTAAATGGGATGATTCCACCTTTACGGAAACCATTCATTATCACTTCTGGTTTTATGTCCTTCCATGTTTCAGCCAGAATTTTGGAAAACTCCACCTTCGGTATTTTTTCCCAATGTTCTTTCTCTGCCAAATTACCAGTTTGGAGTTCCAAGAACTCTTCAATCCTCTAAAAACCTATGAGTCTAACGGTTGCTACAAATGGCTTGTGTGTGAAGGCAGTTTTAAAATTGTCACATTCTCCCTCAAGGCCAGTTCAATTACTTTTGCTGAAACATGGGTGCTATGTCCGTCGTATATTAGCAGGACAGGACGTTCCTCACCGAGACATGGAATAAATGTTTTTTCCAATCCCATCCGACTATTTAATGTTGCTGCATATACTGTTCCAGGAAAGATTTCATCCTTTGGGATCCATTCGTTCCAAATATATTTTCCCTTAAAAATAATCAAGGGTGGCGCTTTTGTGCCTGCAGCACTAGCACCTGCTAGTATTGTGGTGTTTTCTCTAACGGAACTACTTATGGTTCGAGAGCATGGCTTTCCTACAGCTCCTACAACTTTTGTTTTTGATGGATCCAAGGAAATTGCAGATTAGTCTAAATTCCAGATCTGTTAATAATTCTAAATCTTGCAAAGTAGTTTTCAGTAGCTTGAAATATTCGTAAATGACGAGGGATCGGTATTCTTTTTCCTAGCGTATTCAACGCTCTGGGGTTTTTTGATTGATAGGCGGTGTCTCTTTTAGAATAAGAAAAACCAGTCTTCTCCTGGTTATTTTTAAAGGGAGCTTTAATATTGTTGCCTTCAACAAAAGTTTTGACCGTCTGAAAAATTTCTCGTCCAGACAATCCGAAGCCCCATTTTTCAAGAACTCGCAGATAATCAGCAAGTTGATTTTCTAATTGCAGTGGAATGGCTTTAGGTCTGCCATAAGTTTTGCTTTTAATTCCTCTTTTTTTGTCTAATATGGTCCCTTAGGTTACTCTTTGGAATGTTATAATACCTAGCTGCTCCAGAAACATTTTTCACACCTAGTCGAACATCTCGAATCGCATGCTGAAGGTCTTCGAGGGTGTACGAATTACCTCTGCTGGATATCCGAACGTAAGTGCGAACCATTTCCTTTCTTTCCTGAAATAACAGTGCTGATTTTACATGACGTACTTTTTGGGGCAAGTTCGTCATCCAGAGCGCACTTACCCCAGAGGTTAAAGGTGCACTTACCCCACCTTCAATTTTGCTGGGGCAAGTGCGACCTAACCTCTAATTATCAAAGACAAGACATTACACCAAATTCAAATGCTTACACGTGAACTTTAAAACAAAGGACGAAACTAGTTGAAAGGAATCCTTACCTGCTTTTTAATTTAGACACGCCACGAATTTTCTAAAGTTGAACTACCATCTCCTGCGTAACGATAAGTTTTAGCGGGAAAATAAAATCGTCACTGTGCCAAGCGGCGCAGTAGAAATCACTATATTATCGACTCTATGCAAAACCAACGCTGTTTATAACCGCATAATAGAGATGGCAGAACGTACGTTATTAGAAGAAATAAATTATTTATCAAGAACGCTCTTACCCCAAACACGATCTTACCCCATCTTACCTTACTTGCATTTTTAGAATTAACCTTTGTGTTGGCAACAAACAGTGGCTGTTTTTCTGCAGAGTTTTATTTGTAGTAAGTAATTTAATATGTTTCTTTTCTAACTCATGGATTGCGACACCGATTGGAGTGCCAGAAAAAAAATTGGCATCATGAAGCTTTGATACATTTCAGAAGAAAAAATGCAACAGTTTTCTCCAGCTTTCCGACAGATGTCGTGTTACACAGGTTGTTGGTTATTGAAGTGATAGTTCCACAAAAAATTGTGTATACGTATGTTTGAATTTTTGTTCTGCGGTTTGCATTACGTATTTTGCCTTTTGGAATGTAAAACCGCTCATTTAAAGATTAATTTAAAACATGCTGATGATACTATGTGTGTGGTATCAGCTCCGACGATATCTGAGTTATCGCTTGGATTGAGTAATATCATCGACGATATGTCAACGTATTGCTCCGATAACCGGCTAGTAGTAAATAGGGAGAACAATAGGTTTATGCATTTCACGAGTCCTCTCACAGCAGTTTTTTGGGCCCGCCTATCTTGGGAGAGACACTGCGCTGAGCTGGCCAAGAAACATAGTACGTCGTTGTATACCATCAGCGTCTTAAGGAGAAGCGTGACAATGTTTTCATTGAAATCTTTCTATTACGCCTATTTGAAATCCAGGCTGCGTTATGCACTGATTTTTGGTGGAAACTCTGTCCTCTTTGGGAATATTTTTGGGCTCCAGAAACGGATAATTCGGCCATTGTATGGCGTGCCATATAATACGCTCCGTGCAAACCCACTTTCCGGGATTTGAGAATTTTGACTTTACCCGGCTTGTTCATATATGAACTTGTTATGTTTCTCATTGAGAATGACACCCTCTTTACTCGCAATAGCGAAATTTATGATAACATAAGAACTCGACAATGTAATGATTTCTCTATTCCAGCTCACTGTTCGGCTTTCTTTAAGCGGGGGCCACACTATATGGCTATACGGGTTTTCAATGGACTACCTCAGGGTTTCAAGTAAATTTCAAATGATAGCAAAACACGGTTTAAAGTGGAATTAAAAAGATTTTTCGTGGAGGCAACCCTCTATGTATAGTGAAAACAAAAAACAAAAAAAATATGTTGTTGTAAAAATTTTTTACATACTACAAATAAAATGCTTTAGAAAAATAACCACTGTTTGAAATATTTTCATAGTTTTGCACTATAAAATTTTCACGTGATAAAATCCAATATGGCGAATGTTTGGATTTGAAAACATAACCTGTGATAATAGTGAGGTCAACATAAAATAAGCGTATATAAAAAAAATAAATTCCCCTTAACTCTAACGTCATAGGTGAGTCGATGTCTTTAGAATAAAGTACTATTAATAAATAATAATATTTTAGAGCAGTGACTCAAAAACTTAAACGTGTACATATTTTATAACATAGATGGCGGAAAGAGAAGTGGCAAAATTACAACGCAGCATGGGCGATTTAGAGAGCGTCAGACGTCAGCTGGCGGATTTCTTCTGTGAAGACACTAATTCCTTCAAACTGGAGGAGTGTTTCAGAGTATTTCACGGTTTCTATTGTAAATTTAAGCAAGCCGTGATCGAGAATGACAGAAGACGAATACAAGAAGAACAGGCCAACGCCAGACGTCGTCAGCGGGAAGAATTGTTAGCCACGAAACGAAAAGAAAGTAAATATTCAAAATTGTACTTTTTCAGACACGTATTACCAACACGTCTACTTATTTTGCAGTGGGATATCTATCGGTGGGGCAAGATTCTGACGGTACTTACATAGATACGCAAATATACGATCCGAAAAGCGGTTTTCCAGTGAAAAAGGTTGGTAATTTTTCGAATAATTAATTTTGGTAATTGTACTGGATTGTTATTTAATTATATTTGTAGTGTTTCCATGACTGTTATGTCATCAATAATTGCCAGACCCATGGCACTTATTTGTTAAGAACAATAGCATCAACACCGTGTTTTTTAACAATTTTTATTCGATACTTTATAAGAGATTTATTAGGCCAAAATGATACATATTGTTAGGAGATTTTATTGGTCCTTCCATAAATAAATTTAATAATGTTCTCTTACACTTTTTGTTAATTTCTACTTTTAAGGATAATACGACCATCAGTGTTCATTAAGTCAGAGCAAACCGTTAGTTTCACCATCCGCATGCATTTCCATACACAACCACTTTGAGTTAGTCAATCATTAGCTCGTATACATAAAAATCAAAATAATAATCGATATCGGTGTGTTTACCTTTGATCCACTTATAACTATTTCTGGCCTAAACTTATTGAGCAACTCCTGCAGCTTCTATGGAGGTTCAATACAGCAACGTCTCTGCTAGTTCACCATGGTTGGTAGAGGGTATAAATTAGGAAATAAATGTCCGACACCACAATATCTGTTATATCTTTTCAATAACTAGCTCTTTAAGCCCAAAAATTTCGAATAAAGGGCACGTCGATAAGTAAACTACAGTATGATTAGTTTTAAACAATAGCAAAGTTTATTGGCATTCTAAAATTGTTGACAATAGGTACAAGTCATAGCACAAGTAACAAAATATTGCAAATCAACAACTAAACAAAAAATTGACCTCTCTTGCGCACGTCATCTGCTGTACATGCAATAGAACCATTGAGGAAAAATACTATGGAGACGCTGTAAAGCATCTTTGATGTACTCTCAAAACGGGAGCATTGGGCGGGGCTAAGTGTGGGACCAATATGGCTGCCTCACCTAGTCCGGACTACTCAAAATTATAATCTATCATCGCACACCTGTCAGGCCTACACTAACTTATGAAATGTTATTCCAGACGAATTCTTCTTATCAACGCCGTATCTGCTGTTGCAGCTACGTAGAGCACAAGGGACTATAATGTCTTTTAATATTTAACTTATTATATATCTCTAATACACGATGCACATAACAAACACTCCACTTTTTACCAACACTACCTGTTTGACGTAAATGTAGTATGAATATGGCGAACCTGTAGCCGGTTTGATCACGTGACGTCGTCTCCCTACCTATTCTTTCTCAATAAATAGAACTAACACATAACCTACATGAATCGCAGCATAGCTTTACTGCAATGCCGGTGAAGTATATAATGTTATGACGCGGTAATCCAGAAAGAAAGGACTTATTCATCATCATCTTAGCCTTTTATTTATTAGACACACATTCTTGCGGCAGTTTGTTGAGATCCTTTAAAACAAGGGGGTTTGGTTTTGCTTTTCCTTGTCACCTTCCATATTTGCGCAAAATAGAATTGTCAATCTTTGTTTTGCAGTTATTTTACCAGTACATGTATCGCTTTTTAAAACCAATGTTTTGTTCGACAATGCACGCTAGAAATTGCTGATTTCGTCAGCGTTATACAATTTTTTTTGGCGAATATTCTTGCAATAATATTTGAAGCTTTGCCTTCTCCAATCTCCGACAATCTCTGGAAAAACATTACTTACATCTCCGCAAATTGTTTTAAAGCTTTCACTGTGACTTTGATAACATTTTCAAGCACCCGATTTGAAGCTTTAAAATCAATAATTTTTAAAAAATTGGTTGTTTCCAATGCTTTTTCGTTCATTAAAGGTGATATGAGGATGTTTTTATTTCTAGCTTGGAAAACTAATTCTAAAGTACTTGATCAATCGCTAAAAATGTTCTCTCTTGCTGTATTTAAACCTTCTTCAAAGAGCCTTTTTAAACCGAATTTGTTTTTTAAATTTCGTTATAATTTTCTCTGTAAAATACAAATGTTTCTTTTTAACGACATGGTAATTGAACATATGTAACAATACCAGAGTTGAATATTAACTCAAAATATGTGTAATAATAGGTAAAATATGTATCCTATCGAAGCAAAAGCAACGTGTGCAAAGAGAAATAGGGAAGTCCCCGTAGTATGAGTTACTGCTGCACTGTCGAGAAAGGTAATTCCCCGCTATTTAACACGAACTGCACGTTCTTTTATAACATATTTATATGTAATAAACTGCGATGATGTGTGCAGGTCCGAAATGAAATAATTTTACCTCATTTTATGTGCAAAACATAACTGTAATAGAATAGAATTGCAAATATGTATTTAAAATAGTTTTTCTAATTAATACATACTATGCACCTAGGAAAAGTGCTTTTAATGATTGTTGGATTTTCGTTGCATGTCATTGTTGACAAAGCATTTTATGACCGCTATTTAGAGATAAAATTGCAAGCATTTTTTCACGAAAAAATTATTAAAGTGACCGTGACCGCATATGAGGAGTGTTGCTATTGGGAGGACCGTTGATACGTGTTTTTCCATATCTACTTCTAGAATTAGATGAAAAATGCCATTTTTAGTTAAAAGGTGTAAAGAGAAGGTTTATATACTGTAATAATGTCTGTATGTCAATCTTTATGGTAAAAGGCAAAGTCTAATTTATTACTGATTTTACTGACAGATCAATTTAAGAAATTAATGCCATTTATTGTTTACTTCTGATTCATATAAAATTGAATGTGTTTTGTGATGTTTGTAAACAAAGTATAAAACTAGCATTTATATTACTTTGCTTCTTAATTTTAGGGAAGGAAAGCAACCAACGGAAGTTCAGTAACATCTGAAGAAGATATATCGACGGCAGGATCCCCATCTCTTTCTAGGAGACGACCGGGATCATTTTATGGTCAAAGTGGTGACGGTACAGCAAATTCTGGCAAAGACGAAAAATCACCAGGTAATTTAATTTGCGACTCTCCGAAAAAAAATTGGCGCAAAATTACATTCAAAATTAATATTGAAATTACAGACATCACTCCGAATGGTAGTTTGAGACGCAGAAGAAGTAGAGTACGCTCAGATGAAGACGACGGTAACCTGATGGAGTTTTTGCGAACCTCTAGTCACGACAGTAGTCGCGAGAGAAAATCATGGGGCAGTTTGGGTAAGCAATATCTATCTGAATTATTTAAATGTTTTACTTTATTGTTGTATATTTATGTTAAGATCGTTCTTGGGCGAGACGTGCTAGAGGCAGTGGTCCTCGCAAAAGACCAGCATTGCTCTCGATGGATTTCACATCTGATAGGGAAAGACCATCATCACCATCACCACTGGCGGAGACGAAACCGAATTTCCCCACACCCGAAGAGGAATCGAAACCTAAAGAATGGAGACAGAAGATTGAGTCGTGGCTGCAGGCGAATGAAAATGACCAGTTGACAGACGAAACGAGGAAACAAAAGAGAATAACTAACAGGAGATCTTTCGAGATGGATTCAGAAAGTGATAGGAGTAACACCCTGGATACTCTTCCAGAAGGAAAGCAAGTTTATAGCGGAGGCCAGACAACTTACAGGAAAACTTATCCAGATTGGAAACCCTCAACTACCATGGAAAATACGGACGTAGTGTCTGCGATGGAAACTGTTGAAGGTGAGCATGCTTAGCAGTTTTTAAAATGCAAACAAAGCAATTCACGAATTATATTTCCTTTTCAGAAGTTCAGCCTCAAGTTAAAGATAAATCAGCATGGCGCAAGTCAAATTTGAACGTCGCCAACAGCACGGAAGAAACAAGAGATTACTCCAGGCACACATTACCGCGCATTACAAGAACTGATGTCTCAGGGCCAAACGTAGACGATCACAGCCGAAAGAACCTCATCATGTCTCTCGGGGATAGAGGACCGACGGACAAGTTGACTTTATACATCCGAAGACCAAGTGACACGTCATCCGCCAATCAAGATAGAATATCTAGCTGTCAGAGTGATCAGGGCTCAGATCAACAGATAAATAACACCGTAGAAATCGATCAGGATAATATAGAGACCCCACCTGCAGTCAGGAAAGTGTTCATACCGACACCAGTTGATAAAAGAGAACCTCTACAGCCCAGTCCTTGTCGTCGATTGTTAGGACGCTCCTCGAAAGAATCATTAGGCAATCCGGAAGATGCAGAACCGAATACCTCGTTAGGTGACGGTCAATTCGATAGATTCGCTGCCACCAGAAGAACGAGACGTTACAAGAGATCGGCGGAAAATAGCAACGAACAACCTCAAGAGTTGATCGCGGAGAAAGAGATTATCAAATCGAAACCGATCCAAGTAGAAAGCTCAATTCCAATTGGCAGCAACGAACCGATGATGGACAAAGAATCCAGATTGAAGGCGTGGCAAGATAGATTAAAAGCCCAAAGTGATAATGAACCGAAAACAACGCACAGGCGTAACAGACACCAAACTGGCATTAATCAAGATGATATACGAAAAGCCCTGAAAATGTCGGCTCCCATAGATATAGATACTCCTGATGGTAAAACACCAAGGAGGAATTATCTAGATAACAGCGATGCCAAAATCGAAGCCGTGTCATGCAGAAAAACCAAAGAACACGATAATGACGAGGGTTTCGAAGAGACTCAGAGCCTAATGTCGGAATCTCCCAGTCAGGGTGCGTCTTCTGGTGGTAATTTCGAACCGGATATCATTGCCGAAGACGATAAGATGGGAGAGAAAGATATCGTTATCGTGGAGAAGATACAGCCGGCGAGTTCAGCGACGAAAATTGACAAATCCACGCTCAAAACCAAGGAGAAAATTGTCACACCTAGTCGATTGAACGCCCCAAAGATCAATAGAAGTTTCGACCGCACTAGCGCGTTAAGGCACACCACAATACAAGAAAATACCACTAAAAAAAGTGTCATTCCAAGGAGATCTGGCAGTTTGAGAAAGACAGACTCCCAAAGTAACATTCCAACGACGAAGAAGACCAATAACGTCCAAAGATCTGGATCGAGAAATAGCATCGCCGGTTCTAGAACCTCCATAAACAGTGCCACATCCACGAATACAGTCAAAAGGATACCTCTCAAACCTGCTAACACTAATACACCGCCACCACCCAAATTAATGCCTAGAATATCCAGCATTAAGTCTTTAAATTCCAACGGAAGGAGTCCAGCTCCCATGAAGAAGATTAACAATACGACTTCAGTACAAAAACCTCCAAGACCGCAGATGTCATCGTTCATGAAACCCACCACCGCTAGTTCTACTAAGACCAATTCTACCAGTTTAGTGCCGACTAGATTGACGTCGTCCTTTCGAAGTAAACACTAAGGATTTCGGTTAAATCCGAAGGAGATGTGTCAAAATACTGATTACTATTGAGATGTTGATTGTAAAATGAAATACGAATTTCACAGGCTGAAACGAATCAACCTAATCATTTCTGATACCGTGGTTACAGCAGAAAAGCATTTTACGACTTACTTAGTTCATCCTCGAATCTAAATCGAAAATTTCTCATTGCTCTTCCAAAAATTCCTGGTGAAATTGCCTGAATATAAAACCCACATCTTTGTCTTTGATGGGCCTCAAGTCCAACTTGAGTTTCAAACAAAACATTGCTTTTAATATGGGTGGTTAACCTAGAACGTCCATTAGAAGTTTTTTCATTTAACTTGAAATTTGGTACGCAACTATAGTTCATATCATAGATCATGTCCGTTCAGTCTTCTAGATATGTGCCAAAAGTCGATAATAACTTTCTTTTTTTTTAAACCAAAACATCTTTCTTCCTTTATATTATGAATTCGTTTAATTGAAAAAGTATTTTGAAAAAAGATATTTCGTAACTTAATTTTCACACTGTATATATAACGTGCAGGGTGTACCAAAATTCAATGAAGGCGAACTTACATATTTCTTTAAATGGCCTTCTAATTCTGAATTTAGACAAACCTAACAAAAATATGTCACTTTTGACAGTTTTTGGCATATTTTCGTTTTCTCTAAAAATGACCGTTGTAGTAGTTCACTAAAAACTATGTTTTTTAAAACCCGCTCAAACCTCGAAAACCGAAATTATAAAGGAATCATTTTTTTAATGTCAAAATCTGTCAAAATCACATAAAAATAATAATTAGACATTCTTTGGATCTTTAAGTATTCAGTGCAAACAAAAAAAAACAACCGTAACAATATACTTAATAAAGAATTTATAAATATGATGAAAATTTTTGACATAAATATTATATTTTTAAAAAAATCAAAACCTGTCAAAGTCAAGTAAATAACAAAAATCGAGAAATTTTTTGGTTTTGTAAGTATTTTCGGAAACAAGAGATAGTCGTAACAATGTTAATAAGAATTTATAAATAATTTTTTAAGAAATCATAAACTGTCATACTAAACACGACTTGGGTTATCAAAATTCAGAATTGAAATTCTAATCTAACCATGTAAAAAGAGATTATGTTTTTAATGAAAATAGGAAAATTTATACCGACTTTTGTACAACTAGAGTACTGAAAATATCTGCAGGTTGAATAATGTCTGTTGATTCTACGTAAACCAGACTGTATAGTTGAATTTTAATTATTCCGCTATTATTTTGTTGTAAAAAAATGACGACTAGTGACATGATCTATTTTTCTTTAATGTCAACCTGTATATTTTTCAAATTCCGCTGAAGGATATATACTTGCAATCAATACATATGTTACATTTGATAAAAAAAAACCTCTTACAGTATAAATATTACAAATTCATTCAACTTGCAAAATATTCCTTTGCATAAAATTCATTTCTTCACACTGTATATATAATGTGTTTCTGACATTCCCTTCTTTATTTCTTAACGTGATCTGTTACTATTTATTTGTGTTCTTCTTTATCCCGTCAAACGATCTGATTGGTGTTCTTTCTTTTAACATTGCTTTGTTATGTCACAAATTGCTAGAAATAGTTTCCTTATCTCTTATTATCTACGAAATCATCACGTGATGCGAAAACTTCTATAGGATAATATGGATAATGAATCTTCAGGCAATATAAATTACTATTTTATTCGGGATAATTCTTTGGTAATGTCTCCCTCCTCTCGTACCCCTTGTCTTGTATTCAACTTCTATTTATGAGAAAAAAAACATCTGTTGACCAATAAAATCATTATAAATAACGCTTTTTTTATTATTTCTACTATATTAGTAGTAATTGTCCAAACAAATGAAATGATCAAGTGATTCATGCTTATCTAAACCTAATAGATTTTAAATAAGACCATCTCCTTTGGATTTATTCGGATAAGTACCTACCTACCAGCATTTTCTTTTATTTTTCTTTACAACTATGCATATTGAATATTTTGGAGTTCAAAAGAAAAAAAGAAGAAAAAATTATGTACTTCGATAATTTCAAAAATTTCTTTAAAATACTCAAAAAGTGCTAAACAAATCTGAGAATCTCATAAAAAATAAGTACAATAATTTTAAAATTATTTTCAATCATGTAGAACTTGTGGGAAAACAGAGGTTTTGTGGACGCAGTGTTGGAAAATACATGAAGGTTAAATGGTGGAGTTGAATTTTAAGGGGTACTATTTAACCCTTCCATTTTTTTAGTTAGTAATTTTAATTATATATTCTACATTCACACAAACAATATTCATATACTACACTTTATGTAAGTAAGTACATCAAAATATCATTTCATTCGCTTTCTGTTTTTAATTTAGGTTACTTTTCGCTTCTGAACTTTAGCCCTTTTCTTCTACTAACCAAAAGTTGTTGCCAAAAGTTCAAATTTCTTTTTTATTTGCATACTATTAACAAATTTCGCTTTCTTAGATGATTCCTAAGAAATAACGATTCTTTTCCTGCATACAGGGAACACCAAATTAGATGTATGACTACTACTTCAGTAAGTGAGCGTACGCGTTTTTAAAAACGACTACAGCGCATCCCCACCGCTCGCCATCTAATTTGGTGTTTACAGTGCTTTCTTTTCTTCCAGAATTTCCACTCCATTTTTCTCATATTAATTTTCAAACACCATCTCATTTTAGAGCTTTAGCCAAGTTTTAATCTTTTTGATAAATAAATAAAACAGGAAAACGTTAAAATGCAGCTCCATTGTTACCTTTCCTTTTCTAGTATTGAAAAGATGTGGCCATATTATCTGCTCTCCCCCTCCCCACTTTTTTTCAAGAAAAGCAAAATAATATCATAATAACTGAAAAGATATAAACTCAAGCCATTGAAGACTCGTTTTGCTAGTCAAAGTGCCTTTATCTGCTTGTTCATTATATACATATTATATTTTTAGTACCTACGTAAGAATGACAGAGTTATGTATCTTTTTCTTTATTACGAAATCGCAAAAGGTGTAATTTTGGGAGGGCAGAAATTAACTAGAACAGTATGATATTTATTTAATCCATTTTTTATAGTATATGTTGTATAATGTTGGTCATATGGAAGTATAACAGTTGATATGTCAATGTCAAATTATTTCATTTTTGTTTTCATTTGAATGGCCACCACTGTATACCTATACAATACGCAAATGTTAATTTATAGATTTTATAAGTTAAAGATTTATAAGGAAAAATCAAAACAAAGTTTTTTATTAAAAAAAATATTATAAGTGCAATGTGTAAACCAAACAAATTTAAATTATAATTATATAATATATGTAGTATTCAAGAAAAAAACATATACAATATTCTAGAGCCGTGTAATGCGTTGGTAAATAAGTCAAAAACTCTTATGTCATGTAGCTATATTAAAAAAGATCCGCTATATTTTGAAGTGAAGCATTGCTATAGAAAAACGAATATTTTAAAATTAAAATCACATAAACTATCTTAATATTTAAAGGCAAAAAACTCTTTACTATGAATAAACTTTACACAAAATTGGTGTTCCACGTAAATTAAGTAAAAAAATAAAATATTTAAAAAAATGTCTAATTTATTATCTCATGTTCATTAAAGATTTTTGACTTATCCCAACTCATACTACATTTCTGCAAAATATTTTACATATATATGATAACACCCTGTGTGTAATCGTGTAATATATACGATATGAACATTTCGTAAAATGTTAATAGGTACTTGCATAATAATAAACCAGTTGAACTGAAACTAACATTCCTTTTCAATAAAAAGTACATTTTAAATTATTTACAGTATTACTCCAGTTTTACGATTATGATTTCAATAAAATTTCCAAAAAAAAAAAAATCAAAAACAAAAGAAGACGATAAAAAAGCACTAACATTACTTACTTACCGATTAAAATTTAGATATTATTTATAATAATAACAATTACGTGTTATTATTATCGTTAAGTCTAGAAATAGATACGACTTATTATTGAAGAAGACAGGGGGAAAAAGAAGAAAAATATACCAGAGGAACGCAGCTTTAGAAATGATTATTTTTTATTTTTCTATTTACTAATTACTAATTAAAACATTAAATATTATTATTTATTCGTTACCAAATAATTGTAACCAATCGTAAAAATATATTTGTACTATTCAAGGTTTTTGTCATTTTGTACGTAATACCTTTCTCTGTACCAATCCTTGTTGTCGTTTAAGTAACTAGAACAATTCTATCAAAAGCGAACATAAAGGAATAAAATTACCTGAAACGAGTTAACATTTAATAAAAAAATCTTCACTATGAAGAAACTTCAGGCAAATTTAGTTGTAAACGTGAGCTAAACAAAAAATAAAATATCCTGGTAATGAGTTGTTTACGACGCACAAGCATTTGAAATGTTCGACTTATATCAACTCATTCTACATTCATGTAAAAAATTTTGCCTATATTCAATAACACCCTGTATATAATATGTACCATATGAACATTTGGTAAATTTTTAATATTCAAATAAAGAACCAGTTAAGTCAGTTTAAACTGAAACTAGGTTTCGTTTCTCATAAAAAGTGAATTTTAAATGAAAATAAAATTGCATGAGATAAATTTCTATCAAAAGTGAACAACACAACACAACGAGTGTTGTTCTGTATATGCTACGGTAATGCGGTTTTTAATCAATGCTACTACAGATAATATAGTTGTCGAAATACGTACATATTTAGTTTTTTGTGATTTTTGTATATAATACATACAATATGAACATTTGGTGTAAAGTGTAAATGCTTGAATACTTGGATACCAGTAAAACAGCACCAAAAATAACATTCCTTTCAAATACAAGGTAAACTTTAAATTATTTACAGGTTTACTCCAATTTTATGATTAGAATGATTTGAAGTAAAATTTAAAAAAAAGAAATTCAAAATAAATGAAGACAATAAAAACTGCTAACATTACTTTTTACCAACTAAAATTTAGATATTATTTATAATAAATCTAAAAATAAATAGGACTTCTGTTGAAAAGAATACAGAAGAAAAGAGGAAAAATATAACAAACAAAAAACACCACTTTAGAAATGATTATTCTTTATTTTTCTATTTACTAATAATTAATTAAAACATTAAATATTAATTTTTCTTCGTTACCAAATAATTGTAACCAATTGCAAAAATATATTTGTACTATTCAAGTTTCTTGTCATTTTCTACGTAATACCTTTCTCCGTACCAATCCTTGTTCTCGTTTAAGTAACTAAAAAACAATTGCATGAAATAAATTAGTTATAAACAATTGAAATATATTTATGAATACTTACTCTATAAATAAGTTTAGGTGACTCAGTAAAACTTTTAATTTCTCTTCTGGCATATTTGTGTTGTTTAATAGTTCCGGAAGTTTCACTGGAAAGAAGAAAATCTAAATAAAAAATATCTATAAAGGCAAAAGCCTAACCATAAAACAAATTCAATGAAAGAGTATTAGTAATTTAAACAAAAATAAATACAATTACCTAGTAACCTTGTTAGATGAGTAGCACCATAGACTAAGCAAGGTGGTGGAGGGCTTTGATTATAAACACTATCAGGTAATGCTTTCCATGATGGTATTCTACTCGAAGAAGACATATCATGTGATGTATTATTGCTACTACAAAAATAATTATTGAAAATAAATTATTTTGTGATATTTATAATTTTAAAATACGTCACAAAATAAACACACTCTTTTCAATAAATTAATCAATCTAGTTCAATAGTGAATATTGGAAGATTTATTAGTCATTCACACACTGTATTTCTAACTACTATGTGAAACATGTTTTTACATACCTCTGAACAGGTTTGGTATCACAATTTTCGTTGCTGTGACCGTTCAAACTTGAATCAATACTCCTATTAGATCTCAATTTTCTCCTTTGCGTCTGTGAACTCAATAAGCTGTGTGAATTATCAGTTGCATCATTATTATAGAGAGCGTCGATTTCAAAAAGAGGTAAGTTCATGAACTCATCGACTTCAAGTGAAGAACTGAAAATAATATTCAGATGAAGCAAGTAAAAATTGATAAGGTAAAGTATCATACAAGTATATAATACTCACTGATTTTCATGCTTCAAAGAGGAACTTAAACTTGGAAATTTTGCCTGGGATACTTGTATGTGATCGTGTTCAGATTTATAGAGTAATAAGTCCTGTAATGTGAAATCGAAATAGATTCTAATACCGTCCAGGACTTCTCGACATATATTTACACTAAAAAGAAACATAAACTTAACAAAAAGAATCAAATAGACTAAATGATAAACCTTACATCTAATTGCTTACAATAGTCTTGAAATATATCAACAAATCATTCTGTTTTACATTATTAATTACTTACTTTCTTTGAACATCTTCAGGTCTCGCTTTCGCATAATTATTGTATTGTCTATATTTAGCAGGTTTTTCATTTAAACAACACATTTGATTTGAAACATACTGTTTCCAATATAATTCTAGTATTGTTACTATATTTGGATCAGCTGGTAATTTATGTAACTGTAAATTTAAAATTATTATATGAAAAACAATGTATTTGTAATTAGACTGTTAAATGAATAGCTACTAAAATTGATATCATGTAATTAATTGGTAAAAAAAAGTTTTATTTATCTACCTTATTTTTGTCTTTTATAAAATGATAATCTTGTTCTAATCGCTCCCTTAAATCTCTAGTTAATTCAATGTGAATTAGGTCATCATCTATTGAAGATTCTTCTTCAGAACTGCTGGTATTTCTAGGGCAATCTTCATCATCCATTAGAGCAGGGCTACCACAACTACCATCTTCTGAAGATACATTTGTTCTCTCACTAGGTTTTCTAGCATGTTTTTTGCTTTCTCTTCTATACAAATAAGTACCACTAAAAAAGAAATTTAGTTCTCACACAAAAAATACAAAAAAACATAAACAACAAACTGACATCTGTAATCTTGATTTTTGAGCCAGTTCCTTTTGCAATTGTCTGTTTTCTGGTGTATCTTTCAAGACGAATTCCTCTCTAACACATCTGTCCCATGAAGAATTCCAACCCTGTAAAATTTACATTGAAGATCATGTAAACAACAATTAGAAAAGTCCATAGGCGCATTAAAGCAATACTAACTTGAAAATGAATTAAATACTCAACGGCTTTACGTCCTCTGTGATCTTTATTGATTATCACTTCTAACACCTGCAACGATCAAATATTTTAGGCCACAGAAAGAAAAGTGTTAGGGGTGGGAAAGAGGTTATATGTGCATACTTTAGAGTCATACAGTACTCTCGCTTTTGTTGGATCTGGTTCATAACACAAAACTTTTTCACCTTCGAAAAACTTGGACTTGACACCTCGCGTGGACACCATTTCTTAACGGCTTTTGATCATTCACAAACAATTCGGGTGAATAAATTAAAACCGGTAGGGTTTGTTGTGACAGCTAATGGCGTTGTAAATAAAAATTATAACCTAACAAGATTGATTTTGATTTGGACATGTTGCGCCATCTCCTTTTGAATAATGATTGGAAAAATGAAAGAATATTAATAAAGTTTAGGAGAATAATAATTAAGACATTCTGTTAGGATTGTTTAAATGCATTATATATTTATATGTAGTTTGAAATTATCCTTTAATTATTATTACATTTTGCTTCAATTAATTGATTTATTGTGATATGATACTACCTACACAAAGATGTCACTTTTTCGCTTTTCTTATTGAAAATAAAAACATTTTGAATGTATAAAGTAATAATGTTTAATAAAACTAACTAAGATGTTCATTTTATAGACGTAATTTATACAGGTATTACATGCATATAATTTTAATTGTTCGATTCAAACAAATTTCTCGCCATGAATGCAATTTTTTGAGCCCTTTGGATTATTTCCCCGCAACTTTTCTTTCGGATCATTCGACAATCTTGATAGAAACCTTCGTTCTTGGGGAATCCCGTTGTTCCATCAGCGAACGTAGTTAAGCCTAATTAAAATAAAATGGGATTATAAAAAAGTGTTTCCAATAGGTTGTAATAGAATAATACAGCTTTAATTTGCTAGGTAGGTATATTTAGAAAGAAATGTCATCTTCATCAATGAGTGTCAATGGCGAACTAAATTTCTAGTATAAAGCATTTAGGATTACAACAAACAAATTGACAGATGATGCAAGAGAAAAAAGGTAAATAAGGAATGATTGTTGAGTTGATTATCGAAAGTTTAGGTAGGCAAAGAATAGACGCTGTCACGTACCTAATCCCCATATTTTGCCGCCTCTAAATCCTCCCTCGTGTTTCATACCATCCGATCGCCAAAATATACCCTGACCATGAAACCATCCCTCTAAAAATTCGCCTTCATACCTTGTATAAACAAAAAAATCTTAATACTAAATATTGAAAAATATATAGGTATTACGCAATACAATATAATAAAAATATACAATAAAAATGTCAAAATTTTCTTCAAAATATGTAATCGTTTGACAAAGGGAGCTTACACATCATTTTTAGAATCAGCAAAATTAAAGCTATTTTAAAAAAGTATTTTTGTAGATCTGTGTAATTAACTCAAAAAATTCTACATGCAACTTACTTAGCACCATCTGCAAATGTCAACACTCCCAAACCATTGAAGAGGCCATCTTCAAAATAGCCATCATATCTGGTATTATCGGGAAGTTGTAAATGACCCAGACCATGCCTTAGTCCATAACTATTCCAATTACCCACATATATTGTTCCATTGTCATACCTGTAACCACCAGTTGTGGCAACATTAGCTGTAAAAGAATATTTTACTTAAAATTTATAAAACACATTTCAGGTAATTATGTGATATATCTGATAATAATTGAAATAATAATATGCTAACATGTTTCCAATTCCATGGTTGATGTGTAGGTAAATGTATAAAGAGATTTAAATTTAAATGGCTTCGCTGCAAAGACTTTTAATTCAATTAGGAACATTGTTCAGGGATAGATAATTACTTGGATACTTACATATAATAGTTATACATATATAAAATGCAGAAAATCATTTGATTCATTAGATAGGTAGATAGTTTAATTTTTTGCCAATGATATTAATGGTAGGTATTAAAAAAACATATTTTAAATAATAATTAACAATGTTAATTCTTAAGTTATCATCAATTATCAAATCAAATTGTAAATTCAACGCGGAGCTATATACCTACTAGCTGTATTTAGTCAATAGAACGACAAAATAGCATTTACAATACAATGTAATTACGTATTTTAAGCATGCAGGATATTAGATTTTACCGCTTCAATTTTTTGTTCCGCCCAAATTTCCCATTGTAGACAAAAAAAATAAAAAGAACTATAACTATCGTAATATATTTAAGAGGGGCGTTTACCAACAAATAGAAACTTATGCAACTTATATTACTCGCGGGACGGGTAGACGCAAGGGGGTGTGCGTAGATGGAGCTAGACGATATTCGGTTTCGATCACAGCGCTTCGGTTTTATTCACAGATTCTGTCATAGATAAAGGAATACTATAGATGGAAAACAAAGGTATAAAGAATGAGTACTTACGGAACTGTTGATGTTGTTGATGTTTTATAATAAGCCAATTTTCGCTTGCCCATAACTGTTATATTATTTTACACTCGAATATTATAGGTATATATGACATTTCATTTTAATTACAAACTGTCACTCTGATTTAAGTCTGGAATAGCCAACCGATTCCGATAGATTTGCGTCTTGGCTAGGATCGGTAGAGATACCGTAAAGTGGGGATAGATGACGCAATAGCTTCAAAAACACACGTGTGAAATGTGTGTGACAATGTTTACAATTCAATGTTTTTTATCTTCAAAAATAATTATATGAAGTTTTTTTTTTATATCGTTCATCAAATAGTAGGTATAAGGAAGTATTGTGATGATAAAAATTTTCGACCTCGAGATTTTTGCAGATGTCCACGTTTTAAAGCCCCCTGATACCGAAAAAGTCGTTTTTAAAATATGTCTGTGTGTATGTCTGTCTGTGTGTGACCACGATAGCGGTCAAACCACTACAGCTATCAATTCCAAACTTTGCATTTAGTAGTATAATCTTCCTCTTGAGAACTGATTAGATTTTCAGTATAATCGGCAGACCGGAAGTAGTAGTTTACCTACTTCATGAAAAAATCGAATTTTGCCAATATTTCGTCAACTACTAAGTTTAAACAAATTTACTTAAAATTGAAATTGTGAACAATTTTATTAAAAAAGTTTTTTGAAATTCCTACCGGAAATAGGTCTTTTACTCTTATCGAAAATCAGTTTTTTGCAAACATTTTCCAAGTCATGCTTTTTAGACAGGTACGGTACGAGTATAAAAGTATTTAGAACTTAATTTTCAATACTTTCGTATGAAAAAAATCAAAATTCGGACCGGAAGTATCACTTTTACTCTTATCGAATAGCGATTTTTTGCCAATATGTCGTAAATTATGCATTCTATAAATATTTGTCAACAGTACAAAAGTATATATTGTTGGTTTTGAAATATTTTTTGTATAAATGAAATTTCAAAATTCGGACCGGAAGTAACACTTTTACTCTTAGCGAGTACCACTTTCTTTCGAATATCTCGCAAAGTATGCATTCTATAGAGATTTATTAAGAGAATAGAAGTACTTATAATAGGATTTTAAATAATTTTTATATAAAAAAATTTTCAAACTCTATAATTTGAAACGCTCATACGTATAAGAAAGTCGTGTGGTGGCCACACCTCCTTTTTTCATTTGTGTACCAGCTTTAGTTACTAGACATTAATCGAATTCATGCATTTCAGTGGTTATTTCTAAAACACATAACTATTTTAAGTAAATAAATTAGTACAAAAACTGGTCTTGACATTATAAATTTATGCCTTTTCCATCCCTAACCCAAATTTGAGATTCTAAAATTACAAAATAAATTTAAACAACGCAAAACGATGATGCCTTAGTTTTCGATAGGTAAAAGCTCCTCGTAAGGTACTGCGTCTTCTCAAACATCAGATAAAGCCTAATTCATTCAATTAAAATTTTGACCATTCCCAAATTGTCGTCGTTGTCAAGAATTTTATAACTGCTCGATATTCAAGTTGTGCATTTTGATACATGGCAACACAAACTGACAAATATTTAAACTAATACTGCTCCAAATGCCTGCAATTGTTTTGTAAATTGTCAAAGTCTTTACCAAGGCATGTATGATAATAAAACACTATAATGAAAAATTATATTAAAATTGATCCCCTCATATATAAAAGAAATGGAAGAACACGTGTATGTTATTGTAAAAATATATGTTATTAAATGATATTTACGAGAAATATTATAAACACAACTAATGGAATAATTAACAATGTTAATTCTGAATAAAACATTTTGTTTTGAGTTATTCCTCTATTGCTATTTTCTTACGTTATCATTATCATTAATGGATATAATTTTAAACGTAACTGCTCGTAAATTAGGGTGGAACCCCGATTTGTATTTGCTGAGGATTGCTAATATGTCATGTAATTATTTCACCTACCAACTCGTTTAATTATAAGTATTACCTTCATGTTTTATTTCAGGAATGTCAAAAAAATCGTTTTGACGAAATTTCTAGTACAGCAATTATAAAAGAGAAATGTTATATATCTTATCATTATTTTGCGATTGCTATTTCTTAATTGGTAGCATACAGTAAGGTCAAACTCAATTCAAATGTAAAGTGTATTCTTTTGAATAGATATTTAGGATTTTTCTTGATGTTTTTATAGATAAGATATTTAAAAATATCATCTGCAATGGTGTGGAATATGTGGCAGTTTTTCACGGAATAAATGCTTGCGTACAAGTGCTTTCACAAAAGCATTATAAACATGATCAGCAAATACTTCAAATACTCGTCAGTTAAGTTGGATCAGTTTGGTGAGCTAGCTAGATATTAGCCCTTGAGATTTTTTTATATAAAAGTTTCAAATACTTTTATCTTCTTAATAAACCTGTGAAATGTGTTACTTCCGGTGCGAATTTTGAAATTGTTTTATACAAAAATTTCTCCAAAGACAACTCTAAATACTTTTATATGTACTCTTAATAATTCTGTATTGAATGCATAATTTGCCAGATGTTTGCAAAAAAAAAACGCTATTCGATAAGAGTAAAAGTGTTACTTGTGGGCCGAATTTTGATATTTCCTTTATACAAACATTTTACCAAATCGAGCTCTAAAACTTCTGTACTTTTAATAAATCTGTCTCGATGTCATAATTTGCAAGATACTTACAAAAAAGAGACTGCTATTAGAACAGAGTGAAAGTGGTGCTACCGGTCCAAATTTTGAACTTTTTTTATTCAAACTAAAGCTTTAAATACTTTCATACTGATAATATATTTGCTTAAAAAGCATAAATTTTGAGATATTCGCAAAAACTATTTTTCGATAAGAGTAAAGTACTCTTATTCCTTCTTCTTGTAGAAATTTCGAAAAAATGTTTTTCAAAATCATTTTAATAATATGTCTTTATTTCAGCATGATTACATATACATAATAAAAATAAAGAAAAGAGAAATAGAGATGAATATATAAGTACCCCTGCCAAAACTCTAAGGAGAGGTTCAGTTGGGTAGAAAGAAGATATTAATCTTCCACCCAATCCTTAATAAATATAACATAAAGATTACCACATTTATAGATAAGTAATTAATGAATAAATAATTAGTTGATTAGTTAGCAAATGCCTAAAATAAACTTAATCTATATTCCGTAATGTACGCTTCCATAAGGAAACTGCAACAAAACAAAGTAAGCAAGATGTTTTCGGGGTCGAAATAAACAACTCGTGCAGATGTTTTAAAACTATCTGTATATTTTCACACTAAAAACTAATCACAATATAAAAATTTAAAATAAATGTAACGCACTTAAAACTACTACAAATAAATTAACACACGTATTTATATCTATCACTACTATTTATGTCTGTAATATTTATGTAATACAACTGCACCGCTCACTTATTTATATTTATTTGAACTGTTCAGTAAATACCGCGCGCGACTACTATTGAATGAATCAATTCCTTATCCCACCGGTGGTATTTATATCTGTAGACAAAGGGTCAGAGATATACCAGCAAATTCTGGCTCTCTTCTACCATATTCCAGACTTTCTGTCGCTGACGTAGTACATGAGTGCAGTTGATTTACGACTTATTTACCGGTACGTTTTTTTTGTCGTCGACCGGAGGTCTACTTCTTTTGTGGGCTTGTTTCGTTACAATATGTATATACTCAATTTAACAGAATAATAATAATGTAGAAATACCCATTTTATTGCCTATTATAGAGCAGTTCGAAAAGGGCACGCCTGAATGCAACTGGCTCCTTGTCCCTGACATTATCTGGTAAGAAACTATATAATTGGTATATATTATAACTGAAGCTCCTTTCATAAAAGGAGAGTTTATGTCGTGGCGGAGTTATCAGATGTCTATGCCTAAGATCAATGTTATGTACATCCGTTCGAAAGCGAATTTTCTGATATAGGTATGGAGGAGTTTTGAATACAATATTTTAATGGTACAAATTTAGTCAATGGTAAATTCTTCGATTGTTCATATTGAGCCAACCCACATCGCGCAGCCTATGACTAGCCCTATCAAACCTTTGCAAACACGAAATGACATCTGTCAAAACTGACTGCTTCGCAATGACGTCATTGACAGATAGAATGTATCGTGACATTTAATACAAAGTTTGACGTGTCATGTCAAAATATGTCAAACATTAATGATGCATCTATTGAATCTGTATCTATAGTAGATGAACATGGGTTTACTAATGCTTTTTTTAAATGCATTAAGATATTCTGCGGTTTCCAATACGGTAAAGAATAAATCCACGTGTGCATACAACAACATGCAAGAATATATAAAAGCGAAATTATAAATATTACAATATATAATACAACGTATTCACGTCATATAATGACAGTTTTGCGATAACAAATGGGCTTTTGAAAAGCATATCATCTGCTTGAATAATTATTCGTGAGTATTATAAAGCTTTAGGCATTGTTATAACAAAATATAGTAACGAATAGATAATGATATATACTTTTATTTAATATAATAATAACCTATTTGCGTACTATTTACGTATTCTCCTATAGAATGAAGCTAAATTAAAGCGACGATAAGAGAGATAAAACAATAGATGATAGCATGTTAGGATGGACAAGCTGATTACACACGTCGATTTAACAACTGAATGTACAGAAAATCTATACCACTGGGTTTGACGTCAGAGTTCGACGCGCGCTCGACTTTAAAGCTTCGCACCGTCGTCGTCGCCTACGACATTCATTTGTTTTCCGCGCTTACTAGCACAGTCCCGTGTTGGATAACCATGGTGCCGGCAGGATGTTTGCTACCGTTCTTCCTAGTTTTCGTCGCAGAGTCTCACCAATTTCACTTCAAACACCACAACAATGAGGAGCTGATACAGACGCTCCAGGAGGTCCACGAGAATTGTCCGAACGTGACAAGGATATACGAATTGAGCGAAAGATCGGTCAGGGGGGTTCCTCTTTGGGTAATCGAGTTTTCCACGACTCCTGGCCATCATCAGATATGTAAGTGACTTTTCAAAAAAATACTTTAAAGCTAGTTTTTTCAAATTCATTTAATAATGCTTGGAGATTTACATTATTTATATTTAAATAAATTTGCCTTAATTCACAATGCAAAAAATACTATACGGTCATGTGCAGTGAAAAGTTACCAGTTCATAATTTACAGTGTATGTCGCGCTGTAAGAGAAAATCGTATTCTTTAACGCTCTTGCAATGTCGTTTTATATAAAATAAATAGGACAGTTTTTATTTCCATATGTAAATATTTACATAACATGCAATTAATGGAGATGTTTATTTAACTTGCTCATCTGATATTTCGTCTGTCTTAGTGCTTGGTATACATGTCTGAGATGGAACGTGTTTTTTAAAAATATGGCATTTACCTAATACATATTTCGCTTTCTTCTGAGAAAAGACGAATTGACTCGTCATTGAACAAACTTGAAATGTTGAGTGATTATTCAGGATATAGGTGGACAATGAATAATAAATAGTAATACTTTATTTGTCATAGGTTTACAATAAACATAGACATCGTCAGTACATAATACATATTGCTGTGACCTGCTGTACTGTGGTTGATAACCAATAGTCAAATTAATAAATTAATATTCTTTAATAATTTCAGGGTCTAAAAGGTAGATTTCTTTGTTTTATGAAAAAGGAAAATGTCACAGCTTTTCCTTATTGTGAGTTCTAGCTGTGATTGTGATGTTTACTTTCCTAATGTTCTCCTTTGGGATGGGTGTAAATAAGTAAATAGTGAGTGTCAGCACAACTTATATTTATTTACAGTATAGATTTACAAAAACATGGAAAATAATTTTTTATTATTATACAATACAATAGTTTATTTTATTTAGATGTGTTTTCTTCTTAGTTATGTTACAAGCACCTTGCACATCTTTTGTTCCTTTAAGAAAATTGTAAAAGTCTACTGAATTACTTCTTCATGTATGTTTACAAATCAAGGAAATTACTAAATTCACTTTCTTTACCTTTTGCCGACGTATCCCCATTGGATCATCTCGACCTGAGATTTTCACGTCAAAATCGAGATTTAAACAATGAAGAACCTATTAGATGTTTCCATAATATTTCAAAACTGTTGTTATTCAAATGAAAACGTTAATGCTTCGTCGAGTCGCCCTAACTTGAGATTCTCACGTCAACCCAAGGCTTACTCAAAGAAGGATTTATTAAATATTTAAATAATATTCTTAAAATTGTTGCTATCCAGGTAAAATTATTGATACTCCGTTGAATCGCCTTAACTTGAGATTTTCACGTCAACCCAAGGCATACTCAAAGAAGGATTTATTAAATATTTAAATAATATTCTTAAAATTGTTGTTATCCAGTAATTTTATATCACACACATGAATATTCCTTTATTTATTTATTATAAGATTGCAAGATGGAGTTTTATTTAATAGTGCTTGTACTTACTTTTCTTGACTGTATATCATTTCGAAATCTTCTTAATAAGTCTTGCCTTCCATTCCTTTGAAAATTTATTATGGCGGGCTTTATAGAGTCGAATAATAATATCCCGCGCTTTACTGTATTTAGCGCGCACTTATCGTTTGAAAACGTATCACACGTTTTATTTCACAACGTCTAAATCTTAAAAGCGTTTATGCCTTTTTAGATTTTATTTTATTTTATTTTTACAGCACTTGAAGCACTGGTTTAAGTTTAAGGGACTGCTGATCAACTTTTTCTTTTTCTTCTTGAGTATTGAAGATCTTCGGATGGACTCCCTATTTCTGCAAATGCACGCGTTTATATACCCTTCAACAATTGACAAACGCTTTATTTTGTTTCAAAATTATTTTTGTTCAATTTAAATTTTCTTCTACTGCGCCCTCCGTGTTTGTTATGGTAACTATCGATGTCATGTGATCACGTGATCTTTTTTCCGCCATGTTACCGTTGTTGTTGTTTACATATCCTGTATTTGCATATCTAATGAACATCGATTGATTTTATCGATTGGTAGGTATTTTTGAGCTGCTATATTATATACTGACTAATGTTTTATTTGTTTTTAGTTTGGAATCTCTTGAAGCATTTTTATATTATGAAGGAAATTATGTACTAATCGCATATTTAAATGTACATTCAATAATATCTTTTATTCTGGAGATATCAGTGAAAAATCGCATACCCAACATAATGTTTTATTTTTAATAGTGAACCAGGCCACAATATTTACATTCTGGATGTGTTGGTGTATAGAAAACAAATAAATCATATAGGTACCTTTATATGCATTTCTATGTCCCATACGGAAGAAAATACAATTGACCTTTATATAGTGATTGAGAAATAAGTGGAATATATTTATTTACGTATAAAGACCTTTGTTTTTGCCGTAGTGTTTATTATTATCGCAATATGTGAAATGCAGGCTTCTATTCATTGATTATTATTGCTGCTAAAGAATGTATTACCGAATGACCTACTTTCTATTAATTACTAATAATAATGTTTAAATCATTACATATCCTTTTTTAGACTGAGGTCAGTATTTGAACATCATGTTTTGTATGATATTTAACACAATTTTTGTGCTCTAATTTATTTAAAATTGGGGTCAACACTTTTAATTTTCAATGCTCTCATTTTTGTTTTTCTCTTGACGGGTGTGCAACCCACATTACATTGATGTGTATTCTATTGCATGTTCATCAGTTCGAATATTTATTGTCATGCAATAATTTAAATAATATGTATTTATATAAATTAATGGATTGTTCTATATTTATATCTGATGAAATATTAAATTATAATTTATATATCAAATATGTAAACCTATATTTATTTAAATAAATGTGCTGGTATTTTATTTTTGTTGGTATTTTATTTGTTTGATTTCTTTATTTATTTATTTATTTATTTATGCAGAAAAATACCACAGCAATATGTACATATAAAGAAATATGACAAACATTATATTATATACAAAAATGCAATCATACAAGATAAATTATATAACAAAGGCAATATTGTGAAAAGACTGATTAAAAACTGGTGTTAAAAAATTCAGTCAACGTGCAACAAGAATTCCGCCGGAGATGGTGCTTGAGAACCTCTTAGTCTACTTTATAATATACAATAACAATAAAAAATGCAAAATCGGGAACACAACTGTCAAAACAAAAACACAACAATGAACAATTACACTTAAGATACGCTCAAATACTCATCGATACTGTAGAAGCATCCCGACAAAAGGAACTGCTTCAACGATTTCTTAAAATCAAAAATAGCACTCAGATTTTTAGTGTCCGGAGGCAAACGATTAAACAATTGACACCCCAAATAGTCCAGATGTTTCCGGAAAAGAGCAGAGCGATGCGCAGGTGGCAAAAGGTGATCCTTGTTTCTGGTGTCATGCGGATGACTTTTTTTATTAAATTTGAACGAGCTCATATTTTTGTGAACGAAACATAAGATCTCGTAAATAAAAACCGAGGGCAGAGTCAAAATCTTTAATTTAGTAAAATACGTTCTGCACGAATCGCGTTGATTCAGACTTTCAATTTTTCTGATAGCCCGTTTCTGCAAGAGAAACACTCGGTTGGCGCACAGGACATCCCCCACTGAATAATCCCGTACTTCAGCAGAGGGTAAAAGCACCCAAAGTAAAAATCCATCAGTATACCCATGCTACAGTGGTACTTCAAATTCTTTGATGCATAACACAGTTTTGATAGTTTAGAGGATATCACGTTAATATGAACATCCCACTTCAATCCATCATCAACCCATAGGCCCAGCAATTTTGTTGAATCCGCAAGCGGGATGTTTGCGCCATTAATGGTCGGTGAAAACCCAGCCATGCCAGGGCCAAAAACGACGCAATCGAGCTTGTTAAAATTTATGCATGGACCATTAGCGTCAGCCCAGTGACATATCTTGTTCATAACGTCTCGGTTCCCTGTACAAGTTGTGTCAAAGTGGATCCCGAAACAATAATATTTGTGTCATCAGCATAAGACACTATAGTACAACCATGGGTTGATGTATAATTAAACAGATCATTAATGAAAATAGTGAAGAGTGCAGGACCCAATATAGAACCCTGAGGAACTCCTGCACTCGTATATTGTACGCTTGATTTTTGGTTACCCAAAGAGACACGCTGACACCTGTCACTCAAATAAGACTCGAACCAGCTGAGGGCATTACATCTAACTCCATATCTCTCTAACTTTTTCAAAAGAAGTTCATGATCGACACAATCAAAGGCCTTAGAGAAATCCACAAATATTCCCAACACGGTATTCCCAGTGTCTCGAGCCCGAACAATTAAATTAATGAATTCGCAGAGTGCCGTATTTACATCCTTTCTCTTTATAAAACCATGTTGGTTCTTGTTTAAAAGATTACTATTAATAAAAAACGACATTAACCTCTCACTAACAATGGACTCGATAACTTTTGAAAATGATGACAATAGACTAATCGGTCTATAGCTCTTGACATCATTATGATCTCCTTTCTTCTTGTATAAAGGTTTAATATCAGCAAGTTTTAAATTATCAGGGAAAGTTCCCTCCAAAAAAGATAGATTAATGATATGCGATCACGGCTCAGGAATAAGAGGAGCAATTCGCTTTAATAGTGAGCTAGAAATACCGCCATGCCCAACGGAGTGAGATGATTTTAATTTATTTATAACTGTTTCAACATCGTACTGAGTGGTGGGCAACAAGTAGAAAGATCTGTCGTTTAAACTAATGTTCTGTAGCAAATCTTCTCCAGCACCAACCAAGATACCAGCAGTAACAGTCTCAGCAACAGAAACGAAGTAGTTGTTGAAGTAATCGGCTGCATCAGTACCAGTTAATGTCTTACTGGTCTCATCAACCACTTCCAGTACTTTATTTTTTTATCTGTAAAAGTTCCTACGTCTGATTTAATAATATTCCACGCCATTTTTGTTTTATTGGAAGCTGTACTAATCAAGTACGTATTATGGTCACGTTTTGCACTAGAAAGCAGTTTCTGGTAATACTCATTATACTCACGAAATATTGGTCTAAAAACCGAATACTGTCTACATAGATCGCCATACAATGACAACATACTTTTGGCATTAAGTACGTCTCGTGTAAGCCACTTGGAGTTATTTCTATAAGTATTTACCTTAACAACCGGAAAGGATATATCAAAATAATGACGCACCGCATTTATAAACTTATTAAAGGCAGAATTCGGACATTTATCAATAAGCACCGGATACCATTCATCGTTAGTTAAATACAAAATGAAATTCCCAATACCGCTCCATCGGTTCACCCGCCGCCGCCGGCTATCCCCACTCCAAGATTTTAAATGACACCCTGTATCTTTTTGTTGTCGATTTTGATAGAAGACAATTTTCTTGATATTGCTAAGTGAAAAATCTTATTACTTACATCATGAAATTTAGAGATATTTACAGTTAAACGTTTCAGATATCGGGAATTATTAACTCTGAAAAATCATAAGTTAAGTCATGGAAATACTTAAAACAAGATTTGTTCACAACATTTTAGTTAAATTAAATTCTCAAATTGCTCGCCGTTTACATTTAAACATAAATAATGTCTATTTTCAAAAGCAAAAAATGTCGCAAAGGCTACATTTTAGAAATACTTAACATTGGTATATTATACAACGTTATACTGCTGTTTGAAGTAGCGTAAAAGAACGCGGAAAAGTATTTAAAAAATTCCATATTGTGCGTTCTCGAAGATATTGGCCTCTTTGTAAAGGTAAATTTGGCAACACGTTTGATTTATTCTAATAATGAATAAGGCTCGTAGGGGAAAATAGGGTAATTGTGCGCATTTATATTTAAGCTACTATATATTCCGTAATTTTGTTAATAGAGCACCTGGATTTGATTCTACTGGAACATTAGGGAGTACTTTAACCTTTCGTAAATATATTACTGCTAAAAAGTTTTAAAATTTTCGAAAAAAAATTTTTTTGTAAACTTCTGCATTGCGTACACTTACCCGACACCGATGGGTAACTGTACGCGCTGATTGGGGTAATTGGACTTATGGGAAATAACGTTATGTACGATTTAAAAAAATCAACAAACGAAATGATAAGCATTAATGTATTAAAATAAAAATATATAAGACATATTTTAATTTTTAACTGCAGAGGTCACAAACATAGTTTTTGGGTGAATCCCAGCCACTGCAGAGTTGATGGGCCCATCTTCCACAAATAGTACATCTGTACCAGGTTTCATTCTTTCGTGAATAGTCGCCACAGATCAAACAAGTTTCTTCTTGTGTATCAGATAAGTCGTCTAATTCGTCATCGTCACATACTTTTTTTAGATCAACATCATCGTCAGAAACATCGCTGCTGCTATACAATTTTCTTTTTGGTGCTTTCTTTTTTACTGCTTTTTTTTGGGTTTCCTTAACTAATTTCTTCTCCAGATTAGCTTCACGTTCTGCTCTCTTCCGTTCCATTTCTTCTAGGTCATCTTTATATGGCGTGCTGGTTGGAATTGTTGATTTCTGTTTTTGTCTATTATTAGTTTTCCTTGTATTTATTCCACTAACTCCAGGGAGTGGGAACAACGAATCCGCAGTGACATGGTCAGCATCTTGAGCGTTATTTCCATCTTCTTCTTCTTTTTCTTCTTCTATATTACTCTTTTCCTTATGTGAAATTGAGGATTCTTGATGAGTTTCGTCTGGTTCATCAACTATTACAGGATTAAAGTGAGCTGCTGGAGCAAAATCTTCTGCGGTAAATTTATCTGGTTGAAATGGATATATGCCGGTAGTGTCAAAACCAGAAATCCCTTTTTCCATTGTAGCTACCTTAACATAAGCTTTCGCAAAGATCTCTGATATCTCAAAGGTTGTTATTCGTTCATGCTGTCTTAAAAAATTCTCAATGTTGTATTTTTTTTTAGCGGCCCAAAGAATGTTACATCTAAAGGTTGTAACCTGTGTGAAGTGTGAGGAGGAAGTGTAAGTAAAGCTATACCATTACTTTTACAAAAGTTGTATATTTGGAGACTAATGTGACTTGTGTGGTTGTCCAAGATCAGCAAAACTGGTTCATCTTGAGTAGGTTTAACTTTTTTTTTGAAATGTTGCAACCAATCTAAAAAAAAAGGGCGTCGTTACTCCACCCTGTAGGTGAACATGAGTAAATCGCCCCTACAGGACCGTTTTTTTCTAGGTTACTTGCCAATCTTCGTCTGGGAAAGATAAACATTGGCGCAACGTATTTCCCACTTGCACTCATGCAGCATATTACTGTCACATTTTTACCCCGTTCATTTGAAGTTTTGCAACCTAATTGTTTAATTCCCTTAGGACTTGATACTTTAGACGGCTTCTGGACGGTAGTAATACCGCTCTCATCTACATTATAGATGTTTTCAGGGGCAAATTTATATTTGTCAAAAAGTTTACCCAAATTTTCGTAAAACAACTTAACGTCATTTTCATTGAAAGCTTTGATTCTATTGATGCTGGTGCCTTCGGGCTTTCTTAAGCTTATTTGGGGATGACGTTTCAAAAAGCCATAATAAAAATCGGGTCCGGCCATTTGGGTACTTGTATTGAAGTTATGTTTGACATTATTGGCTTTAGCATAATTAAAAGCTAACTGCCGGAACTGCAGTCTACTAAGCCCGTGAAGCATTTTTGCCATAGTAATTACATGATTCGCCAGTTCATTTTCTTGAACATCAGTAAAAGTTGTTGGTTTTCCTAAATGTGGTGTCTTCGTTATGTCCGCACCTTGTTTCATTTTTTTTCGAAGTGTACACTCTGGAATACCATATTCCCTTCCCGCTGCTCTGATTGACATACCGTCCCTAATTGCAGATCTTGCATTTTGCAGTTGTTGAGGTGTCCAACAACCTTTATTCGTTTTTCTTGTATATGTTCTTGGCATCTAAAGGTTGAAGCACATCTAACCGGCCCGCATCGGCTCGGACCGGTACGGAAAAATTCGTGAGCGGAAGCGACCGCGCACACTTGTCCTGTCGGAATCGGCTCTATCGTCAAATAATTAAGTACCTACATAATATCAACACCGTGGTATACAGTTGTTAAACCAACGCAAATATGGAAACAAGTAGCTCTGAAGAAGATTTACTTCTGTCGTTATTAGCAGACGTAGATGCTGCAGAAAAAAAAATGAGGTGTGGCCACCAGACGACTTTCTTATACGTATGAGCGTGTCAAACTATACAATTTTAAGAATTTTTTATACAAAACTTATTCAAAATCCTATTCTAAGTACTTTCATTCTCTTAATAAATCGCTATAGAATGCATACTTTGCAAGATATTCGAAAAAAAGTGCTATTCGCTAAGAGTAAAAGTGCCACTTCCGGTCCGAATTTTGAAATTTCATGTATACAAAAAATATTGCAAATTCAACTCTAAATACTTTTGTACTCTCAATAAATATATATAGAATGCATAATTTACGACATATCTGCAAAAAATCGCTATTCGGTAAGAGTAAAAGTGGTACTTACGGTCCGAAGTTTGAAATTCTTTTTATACAAAAGATATTTAAAATTATAATTTAAATACTTTTATACTCGTAATGTAGCTGCCTAGAAAGCATGACTTGCGAGATATTCGCAAAAAACTGATTTTCGATAAGAGTAAAAGACCTACTTCCGGTTGGAATTTCAAAAAACCTCCCAAATTTAATTTTGAGTACATTTCAATTCTTTATGAATTTGTTTAAACTTAGTAATTGACGAAATATTGGCAAAATACGAATTTTTCACTGAAGTAAACTGCTACTTCCGGTCTACCGATTTTACTGAAAAACTAATCAGATCTCAAGAGGGAGATTATACACGTAAATACAAAATTTGGAATTGATATCTACAGCGGTTTGACCGCTATCGTGGTCATACACAGACAGACAGACAGACAGACACACAGACATTTTTTAAAAACCACTTTTTCGGTATCAGGAGACTTCAAAACGTAGACATCTGCAAAAATCTCGAGGTCGAAAATTTTCATCATCACAATACTTCATTATACTACGTATAAGAAAGTAAAAAGCGAATTAATAGTTATTTATGTAACAAGTCAGTAAAGTGATACTTTACCGAACGAGTCTGGTTTACGAGCCAAGCGAGTGAAGCGAGCGCGGCGAGTAACAGACGAGTTCGGTAAAGGTACTTTACTGACGTGGTGCATACAAAATTTTATCGCCAACCGTTAAAATTGTTAATTTAAGAAATAAAGATATAATAACTTTTGACAGTTTATGACAGTGACAAACGATTTATTTTTAAAAGTCATCAGTCATGCTACGCTGACAGATATTAGCGGCAGGTAAAGTACTTTTTCTATTCCGGTGCTATAAAGTTCACTTTACGACACCCGTTTTGGTTGCATAAAGTATTACTTTATCGCACGCTAATTTTATTTTTTTGAAGTTGGTAACAAAAAAAAATGGAACTAAATCGTATTTAAATGTCAAAATATAAGCCTTCAAAGTAACAAAAATGTGCACTAAAATTGTACAAAGAATAAAAAGCACACATGCTAACATTTCACTTACTAATTAGCAATATAAATTGTTAAGCAGAGTTGGATGAGAAGTTTTCGGATGCTACTATTGACATTTACTTACCATGTGGAATAGTACAACTGTTATAAAAGTTTGTTTTGATAAATATGTAGAGAGTTTGTGGACGAAAGATTTTGTAAATTGTCTTCTGCTATTTTGCGAATCTCTGAGGACATACAGTTATTTATTTCGTCCTTTTTGTTGATAATTTGAAATAATTTATTGTATAAATCAGTCTGAATTTTAAACACAATTACATATAGCACCACCGATATTCAAATATTTAAAACGTTCTACTTAAAAATCAGAGTAACCAACTTCAAAAAAGCAAAATGTCTAAAATATTCGAACAAAACATATCTCTTATTTTAAGCATTTTTGAACTTTTAATAACCGAAATAGAAAAAATAGTATAAAATACACGTTTCATAAGACATTTTGCGCACTTGTTCTTTAGAAAACTCGCCTAGCGGCTCGTTTTCTAAACTTGAACGCGTGCGCAAAAATCGTGTCTTATGAAACTTGTATTTTAATATACTATTATTGTACAGTACGATAAAGTGTTTCTTTACCTCCGCAAAACGCTATGGTAACGCATCACTTTACTGACGGTTGGCGATAAACAATATTAATACAAAACGCGAGGTGCGAACTACTTTGGTCATATAGTTCTTTATAGTCTTGAACAAGAATTATTAATTTCTCCTCTATTATGTTTTAAACATTATTACTTAAATAAAACCACTACCAAGTTAATGTCGTCGCACCCCCGAACAAGTAGGAGTATACACAATATTTAAAAACATCCAGTGTATGCTGGAAGTACAAACGCACACTTGTTCGGTCGGAATCGGCTCACAAAGAAGTTTTGCCGATGAATGCTAGTTCGAGCATTCCTCCCGAATTTCCGAAGCTCCTTAATTACGGTCCGATTCCGGCCGGTCTAGTGTGCGGCGTTCCTATTGAATACTATAAACTAGATTTACCGGAATTTTTCCGTGCCGGTCCGAGTCGATGCGGGCCGGTTAGGTGTGCTTCAACCTTAAGACGAAAAAAAAACTTTTAGGTATTGCTTTTAAACAAAGGGGTAATTGTACGCGCGTCTGATTACCCCTACAAATTTGCGTGCAGTTACCCCACTTGCTTCCACCGAAACAAAAAATAAAAAACAAAAAATACAATCAATTGTTGTCGTGTTCGATAGTTTCACACGTTTCCTTACATTCTACGGATGCTTACAAACAATATTCACTTCGGTTAGTAACAAAACAGGATACTTACAACTTATTTTTAAACACCAGAAACTGATATGCACACAACGAATAATGTTTTCCATTGAATACGACTGTGATCATAAAGCAGGTTTCCAATTTTGAGCGGTAGGCTAAAATTTGGAGTTCAAACACAGATGGCAACAGAAGTACGACATTTTTAAATATTGTCAGTTTTAAGAAAAGCTGATGCGTACACTTACCCAATTCGTACAATTACCCTACTTTCCCCTATCCATGGGAATAAAAGAGAATAATTAATTAAAATATTTATTGTCAATCTCAACGAGATGAAATTATAATAATAAATTTATAATAAATGTTGAAAATTATGTTCGTGCTGATCTCTGCAAATTTCCGCTCTTCTAATTATATATTCCCCTGCACTCTTACTAGCATTTCTCCATCTATTGAACGAGCTGCTTCAAATATCCGGTTAGTTAAATCTGCATCATTTAAAACTGGTGTTCTCTACACGAATTGTTTAATGTGACCCCAAAAGAAAAAGTCCAAAGGGGTAAGACCGGCAGATCTAACTGGCCAACGGCACGGTCCACCTCTTCCTATCCACCTTTCGGCGAATTGGTCATTTAACTAGTTTCTCACCGGTGCCGCATAATGAGCAGGAGCACTATTCATTTGTAGCCACATATTATTGATTACCGCTAATATAAGTTCATCTGCTAAATTTTGAAAACCATTTACCATAAATTCTTAAAAGTTGTCCCCGGCCAGCCTGTTAGGAATAATGACTGGCCCAATTAACCGATTCCCGATAATACCTGCCCAGGCATTTACTCTAAACCTATGTTGGTGGTTAGCTAGTCTAAATACCTGAGGATTTTGCAAAGCATAAAAATGTGAATTTAGCTGACTGTAAAATCCATCTCGTGAAAAATTAACTTCGTCCGTCCACAAGATATTACTGCAAAATTGAGGATTTCTTTGTATTTGTTCTAAAAACCAGTTACAAAAATTCTCACGACGTGGAAAATCTTCAGGTAACAAAGCATGAACTTTTCTATAATGATAAGGGTGAAACCGCTCACCCTAATAATTCGGTCAACTGAACTGTGTGATACGTCTAGTATATTACCGAGTTCACGTGTTGATATTGTTGGATTGTCTGCTAATAAAGTTAAAACGACCTCTATCCGATAAGAGGCACCTGTTGGTGATACGCTTCCTGTTTCTCTTATTCTTCGGTGTGAACGTCGAAAGACATTACTACTAGGATGTCTTCTCAGAGGATACCTTTCGCGATAGACTCTAGCAGCAGCAGCAGCATTTTTTCCGCATTCCTCCAGCACCAAAAGCATGCCTGCATATTCGTCGTTTGAAATAGTTATTTACGAACCAAGTGCGGGAAGACTATTTTCCCGCATGAGGGCACTTTTAAAGCACGAGCGACCGCAGGAAGCGAGTGCTTTTAATTGCGCGATTGCGTGGAGAAGATGTCTTCACGTAAGTGGTTTGTAGAATATTTTTTGTACGAACATTAAATTAAAAAAAATATTACTGATTAATCATTAGTATCATACCTAACCTAAGGTAGATTACCTAATTAATTTAAGCATTTCATGTATGTAACTATTACTCACCTGTCCATAAAATTAAGTTATTATATTCTTACACATGGCAAACATGAGGTACTTATTCTTATATTTATAAACTTATAGAACAATTATTGCGTTTTTTGGTTTTATTACAAAATATTATAAACTGCCAATATGAATGTCCATGTGGTCAAATAGATGGCGCTTGAATGTCGTTTAAGATGTCGCTTAAAATGTCGTCAAATAGATGGCGCCACAAATTTATTGGAATTTTTAATTATCACCCCTATTTCTCCAACCTTTAGTGAAGAATAGTCGAAGGAAGGACTATTTTATAGACTAAATTTTATTACTATCACGTTAGATTTTTGTTTAATGTCCCATAGGGCCAGTGTTTTTTCAATTTTTACAGTCGCCTCAACCGGGAAATACTCTTTCCTGGTCGAGCTACACATGCGCCAAATGTCACTTTACAGCACTGATCTGTATAATATAAATGGATAAGCAATGCAATAGGATGCGCTTGGAATTTTTAGGCCAAATTGAATACTTAACTCGGGGCTTACGAGTATGCGCAGTCCCCAGTCTTTTGACATTCGTATGTGAAATCACTAGAGTTCCGAACCCCGATTTCAATAGACGTGCCCCAAGCAGCAAAATCACAATTTTAGAGAAGGATGAAAATATATATTTCCTAATGTAGAACACGTGTGCATATAATGATTTTGCTACTAGGGGTACTAGCTTTTTGTTTATATTTTTGGAGTATTCTTATTAAGGAAAATGCGGAAGACATTGAAAAGGATCAAATTATACAATTCCCGACATACCATCACTGACATTGTTATCCCAAAATGTTGTTATTTCTGGTTATGTTGTCAAACAATTGAAGCGCATTGTTAAGTGTGCTAAATGTGTGTCCGTACTAGAAAAAATCTCACAAACATCTGTCAATAATGCTAGTTTTATTTGAACAGAAAAAATCATGTTGCTTTAATACGTCCTTCACAAGATGTCACCAAGGTATGTAAAATAGTTGAAGTCCAAGTACGACATATTCTTGTACAAAACAACAACTAACTTCCTGCAGAGGCAGTATTTTTTGAACTATTTGTACGTTCAATTTCTAAATAAGTACTTTGTATCCTTAGATACACATATGCTTGATTCATCTATTTTACATGAAAGTAACATTTCTCTTTTAATTAAGCATGTTGTGCGATGTTATACGAAAATCCGTTGCTATAGCATTGCAAAGAAACAAACAGAAGTAGAACGTGGGGAACTTGTAAGAAAAAAGCTCTCCAAATTAATACTTTTTATAACCATTAAATATTTCAAAAGGAATGTATTGTTTTTTTGAGTATTTTTTTTAAATTTCCATGTTCTGTTACATACTTTTCAAAGATCTTAGGGATTTCAAATTAGCGCCTTTATTTTATGTTATTGCGCATGTGCGTCAGCCCCGTGCGCAGTTCGTAATTGATAACAATTTCTAATATGCTATTGCTTATCCATTTATATTATACAGATCAGTGCTTTACAGGCGATGAGTACAAAATAATTATTTACGAACCAAGTGCGGGAAGACTGTTTTCCCGCATGAGCGCACATTGTAAGCACGAGCGACCGCAGGAAGCGAGTGCTTTTAATCGCACGAATGCCTGGAAGATGTCTTCACGCAGGTGGTTTGTACAATATTTCTTGTACGAACATTAAATTAAAAAAATATTATTGATTAATGTCATTAGAATCATACCTAACCTAATTAATTTAAGCATTTCATGTACGTTAATATTACTCACCTTTCCCTAATTATATTCTTACACAT
Organism: Amphimallon solstitiale; assembly: GCA_963170755.1. Taxonomy (NCBI): domain Eukaryota; kingdom Metazoa; phylum Arthropoda; class Insecta; order Coleoptera; family Scarabaeidae; genus Amphimallon; species Amphimallon solstitiale. The sequence goes on along the minus strand of OY720682.1, from coordinate 35,555,452 downwards.
GGCAAACATGAGGTATTTTTTCTTATAATTATAAATTTATAGTACATTTATTGCGTTTTCTTTGGTTCAATTACAATTTATTATATGAACTGCCAATATGAATGTCAATAATAGATGGCGCTTGAATGTCGCTTAAAATGTCGTCAAATAGATGGTGCCACAAATATACAGTGAATTTTTAATTATTACTTCTATTTCCCCAACTTTTAGTGAAGAATAGTCGAAGGAAGTAGTTTTTTATAAATTAAATTTTATTACTATCAAGTTAGATTTTTTTTTAAATGTCCCAAAGTGCCAGTGTTTTTTTTCAATTTTTACGGTCGCTTCGACCGGGAAATACTCTTTCCTGGTCGTGCGACACATGCGCCAAATGTCACTTTAAAGGCGATGAGTACAAAAATATTTTAACATAAATTAAATTAAATAAAAAAACACCAACAAAAGATAGCAAAACCCGAAAATAAGCACAAACACTAAAAACCTAATCAACGGAAAATACAGTTAAGAACTTGAACATCCAAAATGCAACAAAAATTAATAAGGTAGTAATAGGGTTGAAATAAGCAGTACAATTTGACAACGTCAAAATGAGATTAATAAGCAATTTTGATTTGGATATTTTTTTTACGTTAAAGTGGTTTAAATGTAAATTCAGGACAACGTTGCCACATGTTTTTTTAAGTAAAATGAGTGTAAACTAATTTTCTGAAAGTGGTATAATTAGAAGAATGGTTACCTGGTTATAGTTATTCAAAATTGTTATCCCACTGACCATATCAAAACCAATCTTTAAAGTGTTTTATAGTAATTTAGACAAACGACATCTAAACTGTTTGAATATTAATTTCTTTGAAATTAACAGCAATGGAATTTCTTCCATATTTTTCTCATGATCTTTGGTCTCACATAATAACGTAGCATCCAGGTGTTCGGCAAATTTTGGGACACATCGCATAAAAAATTCGAAAATCGTTTTAACAACTCATTCTTTGACCATGCTTTTAAAAGGGAATGAAATACTATAAAAATTATCTTTGTAAATATTTTACAATATAATTTAGTATGTGTTTGTATTACTTACTTTTGCATTAACAAAGACTCATTTTATTACTTGACAAAAAATAAATACTACTTGTAACTTACTAAATATTAATTGTTTTCCTTGTACAAATTACATAAAAATCATTATACAAATAGATTTTAATAAATATATTTCCATTAATAACCGCAACATTTAATATGATAATAAAAGATATACTTAATGAATAATTAAAATGCAAATAAACATACTTATTTCTTAGATGTTAATTACTGCTATAATAAGAAAAAGTATATTTTTTGTAAGTGTATCTTAATAAATCCATTTTCTATTAATTGCAACACTTATTTTGACAGTTTGAACATAAATAATATTTCAAATATAAAAAAACACATATTTTGTACTTGTTAATTACTCACAAAATAATTGAAAATAGATTTTTTTGTCTTAATTATTACAAAGCTTAGTTTAACTGCAAATTAAAAATATAACAATTATAACTGAAATACAATTAAAACATACAGGAGTGAATTACTCATAATAATACAAAGTACAATGGATCTGTGTTTTAGTAAATAAATTAGCTTATAATTTTTTTGAATTTTCATGTAGTATAGTGTAAAGGTACCATCCCAAAGTTGGATGACACAATGTAGAGAAACCCCTATTTCTAAATTAAGATATTTAATTTAAAGTTAAACTTTAGAAATAAAATGTAAAATTATTTGTTTTGCTAACTCAACTCCAATTATCTCAGGGCGATTCGAGTTAATTGAAATGATTAAGTAAAAGGTGTTCATGTAACATTAAAAAAAAATACCATTTAAAAATTTTAATAATTCTTAAACTAACACAAACATTTCTGTAGATCCTTTGTTCGATTCAATCGTAAGCTATAAACGCCAGAATTTATTACATACAATGCACATTCTATATTATACGTGTTTATATCGATACTTGTGAACATATCAAGTTACTGTACACATATATTTGTTAGACGATATTTATTTAATTACTTTCTGTTTTTATTTTTATAGTCTCTCCTCCTTTATTACATAAAACATTACAATCATTAAACAATAATCATTTAAATAATACCTTATCTAAGTTCTTCTTATTCATCTTCTATTTTGTACTGTTTCCAGCAGGAACTTCGGGCTGCTTATTATTGACGAAATCTTCTTTATTTCTACGATGTTTTCAACGGCATCATCTGCTTGTTCTGCCACTCGAACTACAATCTTTATTTTAACAATATAACACGTTGCACAAATACTTCTTAGTTACAACTTTGACCACTACTTTACTACGTTTTCTCGGTAGTAAATTATTTATTGAAGTTATATTAACAATGACTCTTATGCGTAGTCTATTGTTAGGAGTTAGCCTTTTGATACGATATTTAACGTATATTGTTGTCGACTCTCTCTTTTCTCACGCGTATTTCTCTTTTATATCAGAATGTCTGGGGTTCCCCGCTTTCCACAAAATTCGAGGGTTCATTTACACGCACATACACGTTCATTTAGCCGCGGGATTGTATATTGCTACTGGAGTGTTTATCACGCTAATATAAACTTTTGACGTCACCTTTTTTTTTTACTCATAAATATACAGGGTGATTTTTTTAAAGCGGTCGTTAGACGTTTCTCGGAATCTACTAAAGTGAGACGAACGAAATTTGGTATGCGTCTATAACTCTGCACAATCTATCTTGCTAAAATATTTTCATCAAGATTCTACTTCCGGTTATACCGGAAGTTGCCATCAACTTTCTTATTTTAAATAGAACCATACATTTTTTTTATCATCATCGAATCGACCATTCAATTTGCTTAATTGCCAATCTAGGTTGTGCCAATCTAATAGCCATGGTTTTCAAGATATTCAATTATTTTGGTAAAAATAGCTGCTTGCAGAGTGTTTTTCAAAAAATCGTAGTTTCCGAACCGCTCTTTATAATAAAGAGGAAAAAATTGTGTTCTATAGAAAAAAGTACATTTTATCAGCTCAGTAAACCTCTGAGTTCAAATCGATGATTAGGAAGACCGTTAAAAATTTTTGAACTTTTAAAATTAGAAAAGCAAAAAAAATAATTTGTTCAAATGGAAGCACTATTTTTTTTTTACAGGAATCAACAGATATTCTAATTTGGAAGATTTTTTCTTTAATGGTCGATATGGCTTCGGCCAACCGTTTTCTAGTAATAGGCACTTTTCTGAAAAAAATGTTTCAAATTTGTTTTGAAAGAGCGTAGTAGCCTTTGGACTATGCGATTTTCGGTGTTGCTATGGTTACCATCATAAAAAAATAATGATTTAATAACAAATAATAATTTAATAACAATTTAATATTAAATGACAATTTAATATTTTAATTTTAACAATATTACAATAAATGCTCTATGTGTTCGCCGTTTTCCCGCAAACACATTTCCATTCGTGAATGGACTCCGTGCGTAGTCGCTATAGACAGCTCTGCCGGGTCAATCTCTTCGAACGCAACGTTGATACGGTTGATTAGGTCCTCAATAGAATCGACAACTCTGTCATAAACTTTGCTTTTTATGACACCCCATAAGTAGAAGTCCAGAGGCGTTAAATCTGGTGATCTCGGTGGCTACCGCCAGGGTCCTTTATTTCCTAACCATCTGTCCTCAAACATGGTTGTCAATTGCCGATCCACAGCTCTTGTGTTATGCGGAGGGGCGCCATCCATTTGATACCAACAGCTTCTCATCTGTTGTAAAGGTAAATTATCAATAAATGGCACCACGCTGTCCTGTAAAATTTCCACGTAACGTGCTCCGTTTAGGTTGTCGTTGTATAATACAAATCTAATTTGGTCATACAGGATTAAACAATAGACATTAACTTTAAATCTTTGTTGGTTGTCAACAGTTTCTACAATTCGGGGATTTTCATACGCCCAGAAGTGTCTATTTCGTCTGTTTGTAATTCCGTTTTGGTCGAATTTTGCTTCGTCCGTCCAAATAATATTCCTCAAAAAGTTTTGGTCCTCTTGAATTCGAAGCAACATTTCTTCACAAAATTGGACTCTTCTAGGATAATCTGTTCTCCGTAGCTTTAGCAGTCGAATAAACGAAAACGGATGCTTCTTATGCTTTCGCAATATTCTCTGAATTGTGGAATAATGCAGCCGAGAATCCAGAGATGCTGATCGAATAGAAGCCCGAGGATGGGCATCAAAATAAGCCAAAATATTTATTTCAGCCTCTTCTGTCTGGACCCACCGCGTGTTTCTTCTGTTAAATGTTGTTTTTCCAAAATTTATAAAATTGTTTTTTAATCTTCGAAATTTATTCGGGGTCATAGCCGGCAAATGGGGATATTTTTCATTGAAGAGTCGACATGTTCTAGCTACAATTCGGTTACATTCACCAAAACATAAAAACAAATCGAAAATTTGCTCGTTTGTGTAACGAAAACGACGATTAACAATTTCGTTCTGCATTATAGGAGTTATTTGCGTAATAAAGACAAAACTAATACAAAACTGACAAGTTTTGACGCGAATATTATGATGGTAACCATAGCAACACCGAAAATCGCATAGTCCAAAGGCTACTACGCTCTTTCAAAACAAATTTGAAACATTTTTTTCAGAAAAGTGCCTATTACTAAAAAACGGTTGGCCGAAGCCATATCGACCATTAAAGAAAAAATCTTCCAAATTAGAATATCTGTTGATTCCTGCAAAAAAAAAATAGTGCTTCCATTTGAACAAATTATTTTTTTTGCTTTTCTAATTTTAAAAGTTCAAAAATTTTTAACGGTCTTCCTAATCATCGATTTGAACTCAGAGGTTTACTGAGCTGATAAAATGTACTTTTTTCTATAGAACACAATTTTTTCCTCTTTATTATAAAGAGCGGTTCGGAAACTACGATTTTTTGAAAAACACTCTGCAAGCAGCTATTTTTACCAAAATAATTGAATATCTTGAAAACCATGGCTATTAGATTGGCACAACCTAGATTGGAAATTAAGCAAATTGAATGGTCGATTCGATGATGATAAAAAAAATGTATGGTTCTATTTAAAATAAGAAAGTTGATGGCAACTTCCGGTATAACCGGAAGTAGAATCTTGATGAAAATATTTTAGCAAGATAGATTGTGCAGAGTTATAGACGCATACCAAATTTCGTTCGTCTCACTTTAGTAGATTCCGAGAAACGTCTAACGACCGCTTTAAAAAAATCACCCTGTATACAAAACCTATGACTAATATCTACTTAATAATACAATAACATATTCATTGATTTTAAATATTATTTCCCTTCAAAATATTAATAAAAAAATATAGTTAATTAAATCCTTAAAAAAAATTAAAATAATAAAATTAATAAAGGGAAATGGGCTGTACCATTACAATAGGAATATGCCGAAATCGACAAAACAAATACGCCCATTCCGCCGTGTCTACACAAGACATTGTCTTTTTCGGCGGACATATTACTACAATTGTACAGATTCCGCCGACCGGCGGAACTCTCAGTTTACATGGGCAAGACCGCCGGTGGGCATTTAGCCACAGTGTTAAATAATTCAGTGCCACAATAAATATTTAATGTAATTCTACATAATCTTGTTATCACAACATAAATATTCCAAATAATGTTAAACCTTCAAACATAACCATAAATTAATATTAAATTGATATTTAAGATCTGTCAAGTGAGTTGTTATATATTTAATAACCGACAGAACAACTTTTAGTTGTTTTAATTTCCTTGCAGTATGAGCACCACAAATCAATTTTCTTCGTAAAGGCAAACTCATTTTATTATTAACTATATATATATAATTGTTTTCCTTGCAGACTTATATTCAACTCGTTCAATTTAAGGAAAAAGTCACTTAAATAAGTTAACCTACATCATTATGAATTGCTTTAAATTTATGCTATTTATGCTAATTGTTGTAGGTATTACCCCTACGATTTAAGCTAAATAGTATTTGAATTTTATTAGGTTATAAGCACAGGAACAAAAAAATTGCAAACAAATATTGCGCATATATAATGACAAATTTTTGAGATAAGAAACTATTTGAAGTCAAATAAGTATGTCATATTTTCTATGTTTGTAATTATATAGCCTATATTCACTTGCGTGATATAATAACTCTCAATAAACTTCATGTAAAGCATGCAAACGGAAATAGCGATAATTATGCAGGTTAAATGTTTTAGCAGTTTAATTTACAAGCAACGCCGGTGAATATATACATGTATTTTCAGCATGTTTCGTTTTAGAGGAAAATATATTTCTGGTAAAAGTTTATTATAGCAGGACCAAAAATGATAAAAAAAAAACAGTAGATATGGGAGAAATGTCTTTTTGGTAGAGATATGCAGTAGAATAACAATGCGTCCCATACATTTATTCGTTCGTTAGTTGATTCCTTATCGCCCTAGACTAAAGGCCCAGAGAAATGAAGGAAGGGAAAGTGCGCTTCAAAATAAGCAAACCTTTAAAATTGAAATCCGCCATTTTGAAGGTTGCTGAAAAGCGGGAAGTTGAAATACTAAAAATAATAAATCATAAAGTATATATTTAAATATAAAAATATTTACCTATTGATAACTTAATCTGGCCTACCACCAAATAAGTGGCATGAATGTCGAATATCAATATCACTCAAGGTGTAATATAGTAGAAAAACAAGATATTTCCTTTAATAAAGTGTAAAAACGACAAGAGTTTTACAATCAAAAGTTAGTCAATTTTTATTCTCAACACAGTTAACATTTGTCCAAAATTTGGGAAAAATAATATCGTCTTTATTAATAGGGGCTGCGAATACATCTCACCTGACCTGCCTTCCGGCGACGTAGCCTAACCACTAGGTCAAAGTAGCTTTGAAGTAGTTCTTCAGCGATGTGCTATCTTCGTTTGCATATATTAAAGGACGTCCGGCATTTTTAAGCACCGCGGGGAAAAGTACCAATGTAAATGAAAAACAAAACGAATGTGAGAAATAAATATAATTAAATACCGGTAAAATGGGGTGGCTTTATGCCACTTTTTATGGTTTTCAAAGAATTTCGGACAATTATAGACACCAAAAATGTTTGTAAAAATTAACGATATACTTTGAACCTTTGGTTACTAAATTGTGTAAAAAAGACTTAGAAATTTTCATTCGTTTTTCTAAAATTATTTATAACAATTGGCACAATTTCCCCCCATAGGATGGGGTGGCTTTGTGCCAGCTACTTGTTTACCGTTTTAGCACAATGCCGCCTATTTACAGGCTGAAAATGTGCTTCATATTATAGTGAAACTGTATTGTATGAGTGACATGGCCCAATTTCACCCCAATTAGTTTTATCTCTGTTATGTTTGTGGTACAATCTCGCCCCAAATAGAAGGTTTAATGAAAATTTTTTTTTATTTATAAAATATAACAAAAACTAGATATTCTTACAAACCAAAATAAAACAAAAGAACAGCCAATTCTCACATAGAATAGTAACTAATAAAGATAAGTAAGCGTATAAACTGAATTTCAAAATAGGTAGTGGCACAAATTCCCCCCTTATATTGTCGGAATCTTATTCAAGGTGACACACCCAGGTTATTTTGCACTACTCGACCACTGCGTATTCTTTAAAAGATAACCTATATAACACCTAATTACGTGTGAACTTTGAAACGGTCATTATTAAAACACTTTAGGCAAGCCAGGAGAAAATATGCGATAAAACGAAAATTTTGCAAAATCTCACCAACTTAATAACTTGACGGAACAGAAATGGAGGGTATTGCATACACAAACCATACATTTCATTCTATTCGCCTCTAATATCGGTATTCTTGAACAAGAGTTCGGGGCGGTAGGTGAATCGATGTGCCGATATGGTGCGAATATACACGATCAACACGTAGTGGCACAATCACGCCCCGGCTGGCACAAAGTCACCCCATTTTACGGTATTAAATTATCTAAGTATCTAAGGGGGCGTTCAAGGGGGGTGTTTTTTTTTAATATTTAGACCCCTCCCATGTTTTTATATATATTCGCTGAATTAAAAAGTTGACGTGAGATTTTCATTGCCCCCCCCCTCCCCCCAAACAGATGCTAAAATAAATAGGGCGCCATCGAGAGTGTAAAATCCCAGTTTATGTTCAAATTGAAAAATTACAAAAAAAAGTTAAAAAAGCTTTGGGATGAATACAAAAGGAAAACTCCTGAAGAAGTCTTCAATTATACATTAAAATTTTGGTTCAAAAATTGTTTAATGATTTTAAAAAAAACAGTAATGGACGCTGAATCAGCCTATAGAGGGGTATCTCAATTATGTGATAAATTTAAAAAAAGCAGAGGTAATGAAAACTGTGTATTAAAAATATTTAAATATAAAAAAACGAGATTTACATGAATTTTATCAAAAAGTTTGATCAAACCGATTGACTTACATCGATCTAATAACACTTCAGTAAATATTTTGTGGTACTACGTCCGTAGAGTTACATTAATAGACTGAGTTTAATTAATAAAATTAATAGTACTAACCAGAAGGGCAAGAAGGACAGGTCATAATCAGGTAACTAAAATTAAATACGTGTACGATTGTTCTACTAAAGTATAATTACATTTAATGTAAATAAAAAAAAATAAATTAAGAAGACTATTCTAAAATTTATCTGTAAAGAACTGACATAGACAACTGAGAGCTCAAACTCTAGACGGTGCAATGTAAAACTTCTACAAAAAAAGGAAAGAATTGAGCCTCGAGATAGAGATAAAGACACGTGGCGTCGTCCATTTTGTAAGAAGTTATTCTTGTTAATATTTTTAAAAAATTCATGTTTTTCCAGGGATAACTCCAACAAATAAACCCAGATAGAGATCAGTAATTAATTAGCAAATTTGTTTCCTTCAGTGCTCAATTAATCAGATCGAAAACATGTGCCCTCGATGTGCCCTTAATTGCTTAATGAAAACTCCTGAAATAATCTATCCCAAAAGCATCCGGTGTTTGCTGTTAATATTGAAAATTAATTAGCTGATATAATTTTGTTTAACGAACACTTGAGGAGATTCTTAATACTCGACAGATAATGCTGACTCGTGAACGTCAGATAGAAGAGTGATAATTGTTCGACGAGAAACCAAATGCCGAAAGTGACTTGCAGTAGGTGGACACAAACACCGATACCACACGATACTCTAGAAACAATTTCCCTAGATTGAAGCGTGCGAATTAAAAACGGAAAGAACACAGAAAGGTTGTAACACTTCTAATACTAAAGTATTAGAAGTTTCAATCTATTCACTTTATTTGAATTATTTTGCGAATATTTATATTGTATGAACAGTGTATTGATATTTCCTACTGTTTTTTTTTCTTACACCCGCTTCCTTCCTTCCCGCGGCTCTCTTGGTTGTATGAAAGTCAACGGTTATCAGCCCGGCCGTATGTGAAGTGTGTCCACGTCTTTTATTTCCCTATATCAATACACGGAATACTTATTTTATTACAATATGTTATGCATAAATGTCTCGATAGATGAGGAAGCTGATAAGTTTGTTAAATGTGATGGGTGTAACAAACTCGTACACATACTTTGTTCTGAATTATCCGACATCGAAATTAAATGTCTTGCTTTGCGTCCTAGTTCTAGACGTAGAGTGAAATACATTTGCATTGAGTGTGAGCAGGGTGTTCATCAAATTCCAAAACTTGTAGCATTAATAAATGATTTAAAAGGATGAAATTAGTGATATGAAGGAAAAGTATACAGCTTTAACCAGTGGCAATGTTCCCACTTCATTGCATTCCTCTGACTTGCTCGCTACTGAGGAAATTATTAGTGAAATATATGAAAGGAATAAACGGGCAAGAAATATTATTATTTATGGTGACACTGAGGATGGATCAACAAAACAGGACCGGATTCAACGCGATACTATTTTGGTTCAGAGCATAGTTACGAAAATTGGAATTCATGTAGAAAAAATTGAACCAATCAGACTTGGAAAGTATGATTCCACCAATCAACACCGTGTTCGGCCAATTCGTATTCGGCTTCACTCTTCTGATGACGTTCTCAAAACGTTGCGCAAGTTTAAAGATATTAGAAATGGTTCAACGTTTTCACATTTGTCGATATCACCGCTGTATTCAAAAATGTAAAATCTGAGTTAGACAAGCGTCTTGCGGGTGGCGAAACTAATATAAAGATAAAGTATCGGAATGGTATTCCAACAATTATCAGACAGAATTCGGAAAACTAGCTTCAACCAACAGGCATACCATTTCATACAATGTGTTTTATCAAAATGTTTAAGTACAAAAACTCATAGGTACTTTCTTCAATAATGTAATTACCCTTTCTGCTAATATAATACTAATTACTGAAACATGGTTAAATGACTCGATTCATGACAATGAACTATTTACTAATTATTATAATGTTGTTCGTAAAGATCGCAACTTTCGTGCGGTGAATCGCTCCAGGGGTGGAGGAATTCTAGTGGCATTTAGACGTGATATTTTGTTTGATGTTGTTGATACCAGCCGGGTTAGTTCATTGGTGCCATTGGTGGATTTGCTAATCTGTAAATGTGTTGTTAACAGCACAATATTTCTTGTTGGACTGGCTTATCTTCCTCCTGATCTGTCGTGTGAGGATCTTGAAGTTTTTTCGTCGTCCCTGGAGCCTCTTTTAATTAACAATTCATTTGTATTATTTGGTGATTTTAATCTTCCGAGGCTTTGCTTGTCATCTCAACAGCATTGCAACAAAACTAATATTTTCAAAAACTTCTTAAATACCCTTGGTGCTAAGCAATATAATGATCTTTGAAATAGTGATGGAAAGATTCTGGATCTAATAATTTCTAATGTTGATCTCAGTATTGACATATTCCAGTCGGAGAATCCGGTAGTATCGGAGGATCCTTATCATCCTAGTATTGAAGCTTTGCTCAATCTCCACAACCCACTCAGGTGCGGCGTTTTCCATCTGCGAACAACCAGCCATATAATTTCAAAAAAGCTGATTACTTGTCATTATACTCTCATCTGCAGGAAATTGACTGGTCTTTCTTGATGGACTTTCTGGATTTCAATGAGGCATTGGACGCTTTCTATAATACTTTATATTCAATACTAGATCTCTATGTTCCATATACAAGACAATGTAACTCCACTTATCCGCCTTGGTTTTCTTCGGAAATCATAACTAATCTTAAAGTCAAAGTGCATTACCATAAGAAATGGATAAGGACCAAAAATATAACATTCTATAATGAATTTAAGCATCTGAGGGGATTAATCAAAACACAGATATACATTAACTATCACCGTTGTCTTATTGATATGGAAAATTCCGTTAAAACATCTCCCTCTAATCTGTGGAGTTTTTTGCGTGCTAAACGTCGCTCTACTAGGATACCAGGTCGCCTTCATGATGATGATGGCAACGATTTTTCTGACCCGAATGAAATTGTTAATGCTTTTGCACATTATTTTTCATCAGTGTACACTGTTGTCAGTGACACTACATATACTGGAATGGTCTGTAATCCCCTACCTTATCGCTTCCTACAGGTAACAGAGGATGAGTTACTTAAATTAATGGCTAATATTCCTAATAAACAGACAGCAGGACATGACTTGTTACCCAGTTTCTTGATTCGTGTTTGTAGATACATTTTAGCATTGCCTTTGAGAATAATTATCAATATGTCCATTACAACATCTGTTTTCCCTCAAGTTTGGAAGAATACTAGAATCGCTCCCGTACATAAGAAAGGTGATCGCACATCTCTGTCTAATTACAGACCTATTTCCATATTATCAAATTTTGCAAAGATATTTGAGCGAGTACTGTATATTGGCATCTATAATCATACAGTTTCTTTTATTGCACCCAACCAGCATGGATTTATGTCGGGTCGTTCTACGGTTACGAACCTGGCTAAGATATCTCAGTTTATCTGCGAAACTCTAGAAAAACGTGGACAGGTTGATGTTATTTATACGGACCTGTCGAAAGCATTTGACATGATTGATCATAAAATTTTAATGTCAAAAATCAGTTCTCTGGGTTTCTCTCCCTCCTGTGTATCTCTACTTACATCTTATCTGCATCAGAGGAGATGCTTTGTAACTTACAATGGCTACTCATCAAATGACTTCGTTCTCACCTCAGGAGTGCCACAGGGATCAAATCTGGGTCCATTATTGTTCACTTTGTTTATCAATGATTTGCTTCTCAAGATGGATCGCCCTGTTCTTGGATACGCGGATGACATTAAACTATATTCAGAGGTCTCAACATTGGATGATATAAATAAACTCCAACACAACTTAGATGTGCTAGTTGAATGGTGTGACTCTAATAAACTCAAACTAAATGTAAACAAATGTTACGTAGTTTCGTATACTCGTGGTTTCCTTAATAGTTCATCTGCGTACTTCATTATAACGGCACTAACATAAAAATGGTACCAGAAGTTAAAGATTTGGGAGTCTTATTTGACTCAAGCCTTACTTTCAAATCGCACATTTCAAGCATATGCTCAGAAGCCTTCAAACTCCTTGGTTTCATCATGCGGATTTCTTAGTACTTCAGAGATATGTAACTGCTTAAGTCATTATACTCTGCATATTGAGCATGTGGAGATCAGACTGACGTCTAGAATAATCGGCTACTCAGGATCCCAAAGGCACATTCTGCTATCACGTGCTTTTGGACATCGGACTAATTTCCTTTTGGAAACAATATGCAGGTATTGCGCCCATCTATTCTTTATAAATTGTAAATATCTCGATATTACAAATAGCTGTGGATATTTTCACAATATATTGGCAATCCCATTTAATTAATTGCAGTTTCTATTAAAACCTGCCATGTTCTATCGTTCTCTTTCTCTCTCTCTCTCTACATGTCTATTACTTTCTTTCAGTAAAACCAGAATTCAAATACATCGCCAATATGCATGGGAATGAAGTGCTGGGCAGGGAACTAATTCTTCGTTTGGCGGTCTATATGTGCGAGGCATACCTGAGCGGTGATACAGAAATGCACGCCTTAATATCCATGACCAGAATTCACCTGATGCCCAGCATGAATCCTGACGGATGGCAACAGGCCACTGATACAGTAAGTTTAGGTACAGCATTCACACATTTCTTTGAGTTCAAACGAGCTCTTTTCTCGTGGCTCATACCACAGGGAAACTATTTCATTCAAAAATGTTTCTTTTGTATCCCTCAGGGTGGTAAGGACTATTTGATCGGAAGACCCAATAATAATTCTGTGGACCTGAACAGAAACTTTCCGGATTTAGACAAGATCATGTTCAGCAACGAAGAGAATCACATAAGTTACAATCATCACTTGCTCCAAGATGTCAGCAGTCTTCGACAACCAGTAAGTTTCTCTTGGAATTTCGTTTTACACATACAATTATATAAGAAACGTATAAAACAAATCTGAAGTGTCATCTTGACTCTTAGTGACTTCATTGACAGCAATCTTAGTATAAACCACCAACTCAAAATGACATTTTAGATTAGTTTTATACCCTAAATTACGTTAATCTTGTTAGTATTTTTCAGTACAGCATAGCTAAAAAAATAGTACGTTGATTGAATAATAAGAGGGGCGTTTACCAACAAATAGAAACTTATGCAACTTATATCACTAGCGGGACGGGTAGACGCAAAGGGGTGTTAGTAGGTGGGGCTAGACGATATTCGGTTTTGCTCACAGCGCTTCGGTTTTATTCACAGATTATGTCGTGGGTTGAAAATTTTAATATATACATAAAATGAATCGTCAAATATTTAAATTCTGAAATCTACTCGCATGTTAGTATTATTTACTTAATTAAACTAAATGGAATTAACAAATATCAAAATAATGTTAATAAAATTTTAGACTAAAAATTACTTACCTCGTATTTTGATTTTTCAAACGATTTGCATGGTTACTTCTTTGTTTTGTTGATGTTTTATAATAAGCCAATTTTCGCTTGCCCATAACTGTTATATTATTATACACTCGAATATTATAGGTATATATGACATTTCTTTTTAATTACAAACTGTCACTCGGATTTAAGTCTGCAATAGCCGACCGTCTTCGCTTGGACCGGTAGAGATACCGTAAAGTGGGAATAGACAACGCGATAGCTTCGAAAAACCTCGTGTGAAATGTGTGTGACAATGTTTACTATTTAATGTTTTTTATCGGGGGTAATACCATAAGAGTTTGTGTTTATCCGGACAAACTTTCATTTTGAACGAAAGCTTTGTTGCTTGGTAACTGACGAGAACAAATAACATGGTAAGCAACAAAGTTTGAGTTTTGTCAAAATGAAAGTTTGTTCCGGAAATAAACACAAACTCGAATGGTATTTGGTAAGACAATTTAATGAATCATTTAATTAATATTAATAAACCGAAATATTTTTATTTAACATTCCTTTGAATACATATACAAAAGAAAGAGAAAAATATAAATGTTTATGTATGAAATTTATTTGAACGATACTGTCAGAATTGAATTTTCGTTGCCATGGAAAATCAACATGCAGTTTATCCGCTAGCAAACATGCAGTTTATCCGATAGCAAACTAACACAGCGTGTATTAAAATGTCATGTTTTTGACAGATGAATTAAATTGTCTTCAAAAATAATTACATAAATTTGATTTTTTTTTATATTCTACATCAAATGTGCAGCTGTGGGGCGTAGAGGTTGTTTTTTTCTTTTGTGTACCAGTCTTAGTTAGTAGACATTAATCAAATGTATGCATTTTTGTGGTTATTCCTAAGATACATAACTTTTTTACGAAAATAAATTTATGCAAAAACTGACCTTGACATTATAGATGTATGACTTTTGCATCGCTAACCCAAATTTGAGATTATAAAATTACAAAATAAATTTAAAAATGCAAAACGGCGATGCCTTGCAGAGCCATACTTTTCGATAGGTAAACGCTCCTCTTAAGTAATTTTAGAGTAAAAAAAAACTAAACATGTTCACTAACTAACATTAAGCAGTAATAGTAATGTATCTGTGCTGTGTAAATGACATATTTTCAGTCAGGCATATTAATAAAAACATTAAAATGATTTGTAGCCAAAAGTATTCAAGAAACCTATGCAATTAATCTAAAAGGGCAAACTCGTAGAGGCTTAATCGATAACTAATAACAAAATAACAAATATAAAAGCAGGCCCTCATAATAGTTTCTGCTAGAAGAACTCGATTTATCGAGGACAACAAATAACATTACCACATGGTAAGACTGTGTGTTAAATTACCCACTAGAGAGGAAAACATATATAGATTAATGTAAAAATGTGTAATTTAAAATTAAATTAGAAAGTGTAAAGCAGCTTCACACATGTGTTTCAAACTTATTAGTTTTCTTTAGTACAGCATAGCTAAAAAAGTGTTCGATTAAATAATACCACGCGATCATTTAAATTCTAAATTATAGCAGGCGGGATTTTTTTTATTAGGTTGTCCAGAATGACAATTATTGATTAATTAACATTTTGAAACGTCACTTTGACAATTCAAATTGTAAATTAGTACTTATATACCAACTTAATTTAAATTTCACAGCCTGCTCTAATTTAGAATTTAAATGATCGCGCGGTATGTCTAATTAAAGTCCTAATGTTATAAGTTTTGTTACGGTATAAAAATCGTGCCTTGTATATATTGGGTTTGCAAAGGTCTGATTATTAATTTTTATTCGTATTGTTATTGCGCTTTCGGTTGCCTACTTTCATTCTTGGCTGTTAATATTTTGTCGTTTAATTAGTCTGAGTTCATTTTTACTAAATTATATTATGTACTTGAATTTTTGTTAATTATTATCTAGTAACCTCCTATATTTGTAGCACTACTAGGTCGATCTAGCCATTTTGTCGAATTTATATTTCCAATTGACCCGTCGTGAGTTTTGTTGTTGCTGATTTTTTTTGATTTCACAAAACAGAATACATTACTGACTACTGTTTGTTAGTGAACACTGAACATATTTAAGTTTTTGAAGTTTGGGATTTCTTATGGGTAAGACTTCTAGTCCAGAATACAATGAAATAATAAATTGCAGCTACAACCGGAAACCAAAGCAGTCATTAGGCTAATAATGACAATTCCATTCGTTTTATCCGCAAATCTGCACGGAGGAGACTTAGTGGCAAATTTTCCTTATGACGAGAGCAGAAGTGGAGCGCAGCAGGATGAATATTCCGTAACACCGGACGATAATACCTTTAGGTACGTTTAATATCAATCTAAACTTTGAAATTATACACAAACAGACGTCATTCAATGATTTCCCTATCCTGTATTCTTTTTCAGACATTTAGCGTTATCTTACTCTAAGTATCATGCAGACATGGCAAGCCCCAACCGGAAGGGTTGCGGTGACTCGAAGAGCGATCAATTCGGAAAAGAGGGAGGCATAACAAACGGAGCTCAATGGTATAACTTACAGGGAGGTGAGATGATACATACATTTTAAGTATTTCAGCATTCTATTATTGAATTTTCTTCATGAGGAAAATAACATGGCGCCCGAGCATTTTGGTCTTATTACTTCATGAAACTTACTTAAAGTTTCATTGAATAGGTTCAGTCTAGGCACTTTAAAGGAAATTTAATAGGTATAATGTTTTATCTATAGAAGCTTATGCTTTAAGCTTCTACTGATACCAACCACCAATTATTACCAAGAGAAAGTCCTTACTATTTTGCGTGTACACCTTGAGATACTGCAAAGACAGCTCATTAGCATGAATTTATGGTTTTCAGACAAACGACTACTAGGATAAAATTGAGCAAAACAAGAAGCAAAATTTGCCATCATATAGGTGTTTTTTTAGCACGTTGATTTTTCAGGCATGCAAGATTTCAATTATTTATCCAGCAACGATTTCGAACTGACCTTAGAACTCGGTTGCGAAAAATACCCAGACGATAAGGCTTTACCTATCGAATGGAAGAGAAACAAGCAGGCTTTGATCAACTATATGTGGCAGGTAAGTTTCTGGTTTAATATTCGTTACTTCGAAAAGTTAATAAAGACATCATTTATCGAAACTTACATTTTTTTATTAATTACATATATTTATTTGTTTACAAAACATATATCTGTAAATACAGGGTGTTTGGTGCATGGTTTGTCAAATTAAATTGGCCGATAAAAGGAGACCGTTGCTGTTTCTTAAGGCCCAATAATTCAATATTAGTCCTATGGGTTTTTTCGAATTTTTAATTTTTATTTTGCAAAGTCCCAAGATTCTGCTTTTAAACTTTAAAAAAATAGTTATCAAATTCTCTTTTCTGAGTAATAGAGAAAATCAGAAGTTACCCTAAAAATCCGAAGAAATTTACATGTTAGAAAATTAACGAATATAATTGAAAAATAAATCTTATCTGTAAGCAAAAACTTATTCATAAGTATCCATTGAATCCCAGTTCTGATAAAAGACTTGATAAAGTTCCAGAGAAACAATATACCAAGCCCTGAGATTGAATTCTATAAGTACAGCACCCGTATACCGGGTGTTTGTTTAAGCTCGGCCACCGACCATATCTTGACAACCGTGAAAATCGAAATGTCAAAATATTAGTGTCACTTGTAGTTAAACGTGTTGTACGTATTTACCAAAGTAAACCGTTTTGGACATCAGCACATAATTATTAAGTTCGTAAAATATCATAATCAAACGTTGAAGCTTATATGACATGATCAGAATGGATTTTCAATGCTTTGAACATGCAGTTCTTCCTGGCATATTCCCTAAATTATCCCGAAAGAAGACATTATTACCGTAGTTTTTATTCGCCTTGCAAGATGTTCTTGATTTTCATTTATAGAGCAGAATAAAAGACATAGTTTATAACAAAAAGCCGACTACAACAATTGCTGCCTCTGAAATTGAAGTAGCTGTGCTCTCTACCCATCGACGGGTAAACATATTGCTGTAGCCTTTGCTTTATTTCTTTTAAAGAAAATATAATATGTTTGAAATGTGCTTTGACTCTTAGTTTTCGGTTTAATTCTCAGCGTTCTAAGTTGTTTTGTTGATTTGTACGTTGGATTTTGGTCAGACAATAGTAGAATTTATTAAATGTTTAACCCATTTACGGCCAAGGTGTATATTAAACGAAAACTTTACAAAAAAAAGTATTGTTTATTACTAAAAACATATTGAAAAAAACGATTTGATACATATCAGCTCGAAAAAAAAATTGCATATATGAAAAAAAAGATGGTGCGTGTACGCACCGTTGGCCGAACACATGTTCATATTTTCTTGTGGTAAGCTTCAAAACATTTTATGTACTTAGTTGTGTTTTGCACTTTACGCAAATGTAAATTGTGTGACTTTTGCATAGTTTGCAACGGCGTCTAGCTTTATCGGCATCCATCGAGATTACATGACCAATGTTATCAAGACGAACTTCATCAGGAATGGAGCTTCCAACTGCTTGATTAATTTTCCTGTTTCGATTGTCATCTTCTGCCTTCATCAAGCGTACTGCAATGTAAGATTTGAATTCCAGTTGCGTCATTTGGGTTTCATTTGCTATGTTGTATATTTTCCAGGCGTTAACAATAGTGCTGTCTAGTAAATTTATAAATAACGGCCACCACCACTTTTTGCCACGCACATTTATTCTATAGTTAGAAACGCCATTGTTCCACGCCGCCCGTATATTTATTATATTGTGCGATCATATTTGGCTGAGAAATCATCACTTCCTTTCGCTCTTTTCGGTTGTATCTTTTAACAGTGCATAAAGGTCGTAGTGTAAAAGTATTACTAATAACAGTCACCACTGAATTATCGTTCCACCTGTTCAAAAATATGTTGGTTTCTTCGTCAAATACAGAATCAAAACTTCCTCGTTGTTTTTTGGAAATACTTTTTACGTTTTCTAATGCACAATTAGCCGTTCGGTTGTCTCTTATGGTGCCTGTAGCATAAAAGCCTTTCTGACTCAAAAACTTCAATAACTTATACGACGAGAAAAAGTTATCAAAGTAAAGGCGATGCTTTTGTGGACTTTTCACAATTGTGAGCAAGTCAACAATAACCTGGCCTCCTAAACCAAGTTCTGATTTACTATTTGATGCCTTCGCCCCTCCATATGGAATGAACTGAAATAAATATCCATCGCCAGAAGTTAGGCACCAAATCTTAGAGCCAAATCGCACGGGCTTTCCCTTTATGAACATTTTACAGGAATGTTTCCCAAAATAGGGCACCATTTGTTCGTCGATAGATAGATCGTGAGCAAATACGCCAAACTGCATGTACCTTTTGTTCATTATGTTGAAAATCGGGCGAAGTTTTGAGAATTTGTCATTTTTGTCTAACTGAGCATTATCAGATAAATGCAAATTACAAAATACATTTTCGAACTATGGCCAAACCTTTATCTTCGTCGGTAGACCAGTACATATCAGTCTGAGGCAGTGTATGGTAACCGGAAAGCAGCAATATTCCTAGGAACCGTTTTAGGTCTGTTATACCAAATTGAAAATCATGACGATTATTGTCATAAGAATATTTGACAGAATAGCTCACTATTCTCGATAAAACTTCTTCGTCAAAAAAGAGATAAAATAATTCCAACGGAGATTTGCCACATAAATTATTTTTTATATCTTCTCTTCCAGTATTGTCAAAAACAGGTAAGTTTGCGTAAGTTGTCTCGCCTTTTTTCCAAACAGGCGCCGATACTTTTTGTCTTAAAAGTTTTTGTCTTTTTACATCTAACGTCTCATCGTCAGAATCAATAGGACCTTCATTAGTGGTATTATTATGATTTTGTATCTCAAATAAACCAGAAATTTCTTGCTCATTTGGACGAACCTGTTCAATTACCACATTATCATCAATATCTTCCTCATCGGTCAATTCATCAACTTCCGGCGGAATATACACTACATCAATATTATCTAAAAATATTCACCTTTACTATGTTATGGGGTACACTACCTACAAATTTTACGTACCATTTCTATTGTCTAACTCATTTACTATTTCGTCTAAGGCGGCCTCCAATTCCCGTTGAGTTAGGTAAACCGGCATTTTTTTTGTTTACCGTAAGTCTATTTGCGTCTATATAGGTACTGCAAAGGAACGTTAAAGACTGAATGCATCTGGTTATGAATCTAAAACATAAACAAGTCTAAACTTGTATTTTCTTGAAAAATGCATGCGCAATACGCATTAAGCCAATGGTGCGTTTACGCACCAAGTAATCTACTGTCATTTTTTCTAAACAAACTAATAACAAACATTTAAACTAATGTTTTAGTATTATAGTATTGACATTTAGAATTTAGAATGTTTACTCTAAAAACTTAAAATAAAAACTAGGAAGTGCCTCCATAGCCGGCGCCGGTCGCCGTTTTGTATGCATATTGGTGCCGGCTACGGCATCAAGAATTGCGGACGGCAGCCGCCTTCACGTATTGTTACCGGCATATCAACCTCTGTTTTCCACATTGCGCGCGTGAACGGCTTAACTTTTAGTGTTAATTTTCTTTAATTTATCTAAATTCGCAGGTATGTTTTTCCCTGTAGCTATGCTTTTTGTTAAAAACGATGTTCTTCTAATTGTAGAATGTTGAAAGTGGGCGATAAGTTTGAAAGTTACAAGAATTTCAACAAGCAGTTACAGAAATACAAAAGTGAAGTGTTCAATGATTACTGGATTAGAGATTCTAGAACCATCGAGACGCAGGCTAAAAGATATCCTGAAAGTGTGGCAGCTCAAGCAAAACAAGACTTAATTTACCATTATGTAAGAATTGCTTGCATTAAAGGTGGCCGAATGCACACTCCTAGGAATAAAACAAGAAACACATTTACATTTAGGCAGAAGTGCCCAGCCGGTATGTTTTTAAAATTAACTTCTTGTGGGAAATTTTTAGAGATAAAGGAACTGTATGAAAATCACACTCATCCGGTATCACAAACTTTATTTAAAAGTTTACCCCAGCAAAGACTGAACATTTCAAATCAGCTTAAGGTTAAAACAGTAGCAGCATTGCAGGCTCGCGCCAACAAAAAAATCGTACAAAATAATATCATTAATGAATCCGGGTGCCTTGTGACTTTGAAAGACTTAACAAATCTAAACAGAAAACCACAGAACAGAATAAAGTTTGATGAATGTGTATTAATTTTACGAAATACTTACAAATGTGACGTTCACATTAACGTTGATGTGGAAGCAAATTTGAAATGCCTCTATTTTCAAGATCCTGAGATGAAACATATGTTTGACTCTTATCCAGAAATAATTATTGTAGATGGTACCTATTGTCTACACAGCAGTAGAGCGGCCACTTATTTAATTATGGTTGAGGATGCAGAGGGAAGTGGTGCAATAGTAGCAGTTGGTATATTACTAAATGAAACGCAAAAAAATATCGATTGGTTCATAAAAACGTTCAAAAATTTGAATCAGAGAACATCAGATATAAAAGTGGTGATGTCTGACAAAGACAATAAGGAGAGAAATGTTTTTAAAGAACACTTTCCTGGCGCCTCCTTGCAGATATGTTTATTTCATACTCTACAAATATTTAATAGAGTGTGAAGTAAGTAAGTGTGAAGAAAATGGGATTATCCACCACAGAATGTGAAGTCGCTAAAAAGTACTTGCAGAATTTAGCCTATGCTTCATCTGAGGAGTGTTTTCAAAAAACCTATTTGGAAATGAAACAGAATGTTCCTGAAGTCGTTATCGATTATTTTGAGAAAAACTGGGAACCCATTAAAGATGAGTGGGCATTGTACCTGACTTTCGCAAATCTATCTTTTCTGAACAAAACAAACAACAGAATTGAAAGTATCAATGCCAAATTGAAATCTGTCATTGCCAAATTTTCTAATCTGGAGGATTTCATCAAACATTTTTTTGTTATCCTCAATTCTTCACGAGCCGATAGAAATATCAAAAGTTCTAAAGAATATCATAAAGTTACTACCAGGGCATTTACGTCAGGTTTAGCGGCAGATTTGTATTCTAGACTTTTAACGAATTTCGCCTTTAAAAAGGTTCAACAGCAACTTGAATGTATGACTAACTGCAAAGATTTTAAATTTATTGAAGAAGAAAAATGTCTCGCTCCTACTAGTGAAGGTCTTCTAGAAGTAACACCTTATAGTTGTCAGTGCATGTTTTGGACCTCCGTCCAGTTACCTTGTCGCCACATCCTCAAACTTCGATCTATGTGCAAGCAGTCCCTATTTGATGAAAACATTTGCTTGCACCGATGGAAGAGAACCTATTTTGAATCACGTCACCCATTTCTTTCATTCCTCAAAACTAGCCAGTTTGAAGAGACGCCAAATACTAATTCAGAACTTGAGGTTAACTTAGAAGTCACGAATGATTATCCATATAAATGCAGACCACTAACAAATCACCAAAAGTTCAAAATAATGAACGATGAATGTTTGAGATTGTCCCAGATATGCAGTGAGATTTCATCCGAGACTTTTTACAACAGGCTGAAATTCATTAAGTTTCTTGTTACAGAATGGTCCAATAATAGTTATAAATCTACTTTAGATAACACTAACGGTGAAATTGAAATTGATAACCTTAGTAGTTTCCCCAATAACGATGATAAGGAGGCTGAGAAGGAAACTGAAAATCAGAGTAACCCCAAAATGCATATGAATAGCAAGAACTTTGAAAATAACAATAACGATAATTCAACTTCGCAGTTAAACCAAATACAAGACACCAGTTCTAATTCCGTGTGCTGGGATGTTGACCGAAATTGTGCTATTAATATTATAAATTTAAGTATACAAGATAATCAATCTGGTGAAAGTTCTTCGAAATCAAAAGTCATCATAATTTCCGATGTTAAGGTACCTACTTAGTAAGTTCAGTGTTTTGGAAAAGTTTGTTAAAATTTTATTTTTTAAGATACCTACTGTGAAAATTAGAGGCCGACCCAAGGGACGCGGAAACACAGTTATTGGTTTAAAAAAAAAGAATATCTACTAAAGAATCTATTTAACAACTTTTTTAAAAATGAATGTAAATTATTAATGTTTACATTTAGTTTTGAAATAAATAAATTATTCTTCTATATTTATAGTATATTATTTATATCATAATGTGTGTATTAAATATAGTATATTATTCAATGAGCGTGTTATGACGGCTATAACCCACGAAGAGGACTTGCACTTGGTGTAAGCATCTGAGTGCGATATAGCCATAACACGTGAATCGAATATTATATGTACTTTATCTACAACTTTCACGGAAAGAAACTGGTGTTGACATAGCGATTGAGTTATGACCATAACTCAATCGCTGTCATTATTATTCAACTGACTGAATAATCACTGTCATAACTTACCAAAATCACGTTAGTAATTCATAGATTATGGGATAGTTGTAGATAAAATTTTAAAATTAGTTCGAAATTTTGAATTATAGGTATTGTAAAACAGGGTGGAGATTCAATCACATATGCACATAACCGCCGGTAGCGATACGGTATGCAGATGCCGGCAACCATACTTAAAACCGGCGCCGGTGACAGTACGCAACACCGGCGCCGGCTACGGAGGCACTTCCTAAAAACTAATAACAATTTATAGAAATTTACTTCGGGGATTGGTGAAAACTGAAAATTGTCTATTTTTAATAATTGCTATCTCAATAAGTTATAGTCTTAGAAAAAAATAGATTGATGCTAAATTTAACTCAATATATTAGTTTAGTTATCATACAAAATTAAAAATCTGCATCTAAACAATTAGCGAAAAAAAAATTGTAATCAGTGGTGCGTAAACGCACCACTGGCCGTAAATGGGTTAATTAACAATTTGTATTTATTGTGTTACCCTTGAGCACACATAAATAATTGTATTTGTTTATTGATAGTAAGATTGCATGAGAGTTTTATTATTTATGCTTGTACTCACTCCGTTTGACTGTAAATCCTCTCAAACTCCTCTAGGAAACTATTCGATTCCATTTCGTTAATAGTTTTCTAACTCGCCTATTTCTCTGCTAATGGATTCACTTCTGTTCCAGCTTTTCTCCGAAAAACGGTTTTATAAAAAAATAATTGTTTTCCGCGCTCTGTAACTTCTTGGCGCTATTTCTGCTTTTGAATATTTAAGCGGTGTTCCCCACTACACTGTATCTAACGTATCTACCTTCATTTATTTTCCCACGCGACTAATTTTAAAAGCATTTTTGCCTTTGAAGATTGATCGCTTCTTTTTCTTCTTTTGGTGGATTATTTTATTTCAATGTCGGAAAAGACAAGAAATGGAATTTAAAAAATAATAGCTTGAGAATATGAAAACATTTAAAAGGGGAATCTAACGTAACATATGCAATGAAAAAAACGGTGAGCAGATTGAAATGAATATATTTATGGAAGAGTATGATGAAAATTCAAATGAAAGCAAACTATACACTGTCTAGTGACCCTCTTAAAAATAAAATTTATGTTTAAAATTTTTAGTTGTCTGGATTGTCTTCGTATGACTATCTTCGTCAAGAAAAAAGGTAGCAACTTCCGGTTTTCATCATTATCTTCAGTTTTTATGTGCTTCAATATTACGCAGCGCCCCCTGTTATTTTTTGGATAACCACGCCATTTCGTACTACATACTCTTCAATTCTTTGTAAAATTCGCTATCTAATGATCCTAGAAACATTAAAATCCGTTGACGCAAACCGAAATTATACCTAGGTACTCCCCTTGGTATGGGAATTAGATCAAAAAGTTTCAAATAAAAATTGTATAAAAACGTCTGAAAATGTTACTGGTATAAATTTTAACCTATCTTAAACTTGAATTTAATGACAAATTATCGAATTTTTAATTCACCTTGAGAATTGCCCCCCACCCTTGCGATCATTTTGGGAACTTGAAAATATTTTTCTTAAAATTCTCGTGGTCCGTTTTACTATCAAGGTTTTACGATAAACGGCTGTCGAGATATGGTCGACGACCAGGTATATAAAATTTAATTTTTGCCATACTGTTCAAAACAGCAATTAAATTTGAAATATAAACCTACATATAGTAATAAATAATAATTACTTGCAACTACACTTTTAATTAGCTGAAAAGAGAAATAACCGTTATAATAGAAGGTCAATAATTTTGAAAGAGGGTTTCAAATCACCCTCTTTTTATTGCTTAAATAGTTTGCCCCCACGCGAGATGTCACTAAACCCCAATACGTTATAGTTTACATACTTATCATGACAAACGAAGGATAATTATCTTATCTCGCAATATCGTTAGAAAATGCCACAAAATTCAAATCTTGCACACTATGTATTAAATAACAGATTTAACTTTGTTACAGACACACATAGGAATTAAGGGAATTGTTTACAATATAAAAACTAAAGAACCTATCAGTAATGCCGTGATTCACGTTACAAACATAACCAATGGAGTAATACGCGAGATACGGCATGATACTACCTCAGGTGAGGAAAGAAATTATTCTAATAAGTAGATGTTGCTCTTTCCGGATTGAATATTGTTTCATAAAGTTCACACAGCATTGTATCTACATTAGTATTGCTCTATTAAACTGCGGATATTCTAATGCAAAAAACTGTTTGCCTGAATTGAGAATCGAACTAATAACTTCCGTTTATATGACGGGTGTTTTGCCAATTAAGCCACCCATGTCGCTGTGAATTCGAATCCATATTTCGGCATTGAATCGGATTCAAGAACAGATAGAAGAATAAAGATTACTTAAATGCAAAAATTTAGAATTTCCAAATATTATTACATATTTTTCTTTTATAGTACACCAAGGAGATTACTATAGACTTCTTGTACCTGGCAAATACAAAGTAACTGTTAGCCACAGGGGATTCTATCCGCGTACCAGAACAGTTTATGTGAAGAATGAACCGTTTACACAAGCTTTAAGAATGGATTTTGGATTGAGGCCTGTACAGGTAAGTGTGCCACAGAAACTAAATGTTTATAAACGACAGCTTTAGCTGCACTCCTTATACTGAGTTATTTTTTTTAATCTTGACATACTTTTACTTTCTTATACGTAGTATAAGGAAGTATTGTGATGATGAAAATTTTCGACCTCGAGATTTTTGCGGATGTTCACGTTTTGAAGTCCCCTGATACCGTAGAATGCCCTAACTTGGGACGTTTTCGCCATATTTCTTGCTATAACTTTTTAATTAAGTACATTAAAAATCTACAATATTTTTGATTATTGCTATCGAAAGGCCATTATAAAGATTAGTACAAATTATTTTGTAATTTTTTGTCACAAATACCATTTTTTATTTTTTTTCCGACTGTCCCAAGTTAGGACTAAGGAGTCCTAAATTGGGACAGTCAACAAAATCATTAATTTCTGCTTTCTTTTTAGATTCCGGACATTAGGCGCATGGTTCCTAAATTGAACATTATTTAAAAAAGACATACCACTAAAAATTTTTGATTTATATTAATTATTAACTGTGAAATAACTAAATAAAAGGAAGAAATAACATTTTATATTTTCTGATTCATAACAATACAAAAACTATATATAATATGTATTAAAAAAAACAGTAATTCTTGTAAACAAACAAAATAAATAGTCAGTCTTCCAGGATTGCGACCCTGACATCCTCTAAATTTTCGAGCTAGTGTTGATTTGGGTACACCATATTTACAACTTGCCTCTCTGTATGAAATTTGCCCTTTCGCAAGTTCTTGTAGGGCGGACTCCAAGTTCTCTTCTGTGAAAGTGTTATATGGTTTACGTTTCTTCACAGGAGGCATGATGAATTCGTGTCCCAAGTTAGGCTACAAAAGTACAATTTTTAGAAATCTGCGCATATATAAACAAAATAAATATTTATATTATTGTTTGTTTCATAATTGTTATCAATATTCATTGACTTACAAGATGTTTGAAACCCAATTAGAACATCCTTTGTCTACAGCCATTGGAGGTAAAAGTCATGTAAAAGTTTGCAGGTTATGCATAAGACAACAAATTTAGAGCCAAATATAATGCTTTACAGATTTCTGTCATATACATATTTAAACGTAAAAAGTAGTTTCCTGTAAAAAGTAAACCTTTACGAACAAGCAGATACCATTAATAGTTCTTTTATTTTTACATAGAGGGCGTGTATTCAATTTATATTAAAAAAGTGACGTTTGTCCCAAGATAGGGTACCGTCCCAAGTTAGGGCATTCTACGGTACCGAAAAAGTGGTTTTACTCAAAGATTATAAACCTACAAAGGATTGCTCATTCCCTATGCTGTAACGTTAGCATATCCCCCCTCACGGCGCGCACTGCGGTGACGTCACAACTGGACCATGCTCTTCAAATCGTAACGTTTCCAGTGTTTTTAGTACATAGGCGTGTGTTGCACGTGCCAAATTAATGAGATTGTTTTGCTTTATTTTATGATTTAAATCTATATTTCGCGATTGACTTTGTGTTTTTATTGTGTTAGTAATAAAACCACTCTTTATTAAAATTTTCAATTAATTTAATTTTATTGATAGGTAGTGAAAACCACGTGAAAACATAAGCGCTATGCCGGGTCGTAGATGCGCCGTATTTGGTTGCAACAATAGCAGAGTTGTAACCAAAGCAAAAAATGAAAGTGTCATTTACCATGAATTTCCTCGCGCAAATAATTTGGTCTCCACAACTATAAAAAAAGAATGGATTCGACGATGCCAAAGAGCCGATAAATTCAATCCCAACACAAGCCAAATTTGTTCTGTGCACTTTACGTCTAATGATTACGAAAGGGATTTACAGAATGAACTATTAGGTAAATATAAAAAAAATACATATTAAGAATGGCATTACAGATTACTTAATTTAGGATTACCAGTAAGAAGAAAACTGAAGAAGACAGCAGTCCCAACAGTAAATTTACCTCTTGAAAAGAAAGAAAAAAATCAGACACAACAAATACAAAGAAGCGAAAGACTTTTAAAGAGACAGAAGCAAAAAGAAGTTGAGGATATTTTGAAAACTAGTATACCATCTGATATTAACCCCCAGGCTTCAACTTCACAGGTTTGTGATGAGCATCTCTCTCAAGAAATAATGTCAAGAACATCTGAAGAAAAGCGTTCACATGAAATAAAATATGACTATAATGAATTACTGACAAAATATAATGAACTTGAAAAGCAACATAAGCTATTGAAGAACAGCAGTGGGAAAAAAATAAAATTATTGAATGACCAATTACGCCATTACAAAAGTAAATGTCAACAACTGTGCCAAAATAAGAAAGAAGAAACAGACGCTGTAAAAAAAATGTTTACCAAAAATCAAATGAACATGTTATTAAATAGGAGGAAACGAGTCAACTGGACTTCCGAAGAAGCTGCATCAGCTTTTACTCTACGGTATTATAGTAAGAAGGCATATCTGTATGTTAAAGATAAACTTCACTTTCCCCTTCCTGGTTTATCTTCTCTCAGAAGATGGGCAAGTAAATTGAAGATTACTAATGGAATTTTAACAAGCGTTTTGGAATTTATGCAATTAGCAGGAGAATCCATGAATGATTTTGAAAAAACAGTAGTGTTATGTTTTGATGAAGTAAAAGTACAAAATATCGTAGAATATGACGTTGGAAATGATAGAATTTTGGGTCCACATAATTATATGCAGTGTATTATGGCACGGGGCTTGTTTTCAAATTGGAAACAGCCTATTTTTCTTGATTTTGATCAGAGAATGACTTCGAATATTTTATTCTCTATTATAGACAAATTGTCTGAAAAGGGTTTTAAAGTGGTAGCAATAGTTAGTGACTGCGGCAGTACAAATGTTGGTTTATGGAAAGACTTAGGAATAGACATTAACAACACATCTTTCAAACATCCCGCTACCAACAGAGATATATTTGTCTTTGCAGATATTCCACATCTCCTGAAATTAATTAGAAATTGGTTACTGGATACCGGCTTTCAATTAAAAGATGGAAGTTTGATAAATAAGAATCCATTGGAGGAACTATTGAAAGTGACAGACACAGAACTCAATGTCTGTTACAAAATTTCAAAAAAACACTTGGAATGCAATGGACCTCAAAGACAGAATGTTCGTTTGGCTGCGGAATTGTTATCAGAAACGACTGCAAAAGCTCTTGCTCGTTATAAACCAGGTAATGATCCTCTTCTTGCTGTAAATGTAGCTACTTTCATTAGCGATATAAACCAATGGTTTGACATATTTAATAGTTACGCACCTCGTAATAAATTAGCGTCCAAAAATGCTTTTGGAATCAATTTAGAAAGTCAGGTAGCACATTTGGACAAAATTATCGATTTAATAGAAAATATGAAACCCATTGGTAAAACAAGTATACAGACATTTCAAAAAGGAATAATTATATCTACAAAATCATTAAAAGGTCTTTTTAATTCAATGAAAGAAGAATTTAATGCTGCCTATATATGCACACACAGACTAAACCAGGACTGTTTAGAAAACTTTTTTTTCCAACTAAGAAGTAGAGGAGGAGCAGATGATCATCCATCGCCGTTAAATGCACTGTACAGAATTCGTATGATTATTTTAGGGAAGAACCCTGGCATTCTTAGTAGCCATGTGAATACTGAAGAGGCGGAGCCTCAGGAATATTTATCAGCAAAAGTCTTTGAACAAGCTGAGATAGCATTAAATCCTTCAGATAATAATTTAGTCGAAATTAACTTATCTATATCCTCTTCTTCTTCAACTTCTTCCAACGATTCAAGTAATTTAGAGACTGCCAACGATGCTCTAGAGTATATTGCTGGATATATCGCAAAGAAATTCAAAGATAAATATCCTGATCTGGGCGATTATACACACCAATTATTACTCACGGAACATCAGTATAATTTACCCTCATGGGTTGAACACTTATCGTATGGAGGCTTAATTAAACCTAAGAGGTCATGGCTCCAAAAAGTAAAAAAAATGAATAAATATTTTCTCAAGTACCATGGACCTCAACTTGAGAAAAAACACTCGGTTACCAAACAGCTGAGTAACTTTATTTATCAGAAGGAAAACATCCCTTTAGATTTAGTTCAAAATTTTATAAAACTTAGAACAATTATTAAAATAAATTATGAAAATATTAAGCAAGAAGAAAAAAAAATCAAAAACAGAAAAAGAAAAATTGTGGCTTCTGAAAGAAAGACCGCAAAGAAATTTAAAAAAATTGTCTCTTAAGTTTAGTTAAAATTTAAATAAAAATTTAGTTTTTATTTTATCCATTTTTTTACCAGTACCCAAGATTTACTGAAAATACTGATTAATTATTTTAATAATCTACTATTTATTTTAAATATTGCAATGCTATGAAATCTGTGAAAAGCGTAAGACATTATATTTCAACTATTTCGTAGGTCCGGTGACTACGTCACTGCCGAGTATGACCGATCACGTCCGAAGCTGATTGAGCAATCCTTTGTAGGTTTATAATCTTTGGTTTTACTTTCTTATACGTAGTATAAGGAAGTATTGTGATGATGAAAATTTTCGACCTCGAGATTTTTGCGGATGTCCACGTTTTGAAGTCCCCTGATACCGAAAAAGTGGTTTTACTTTCTTATACGTAGTATAAGGAAGTATTGTGATGATGAAAATTTTCGACCTCGAGATTTTTGCAGATGTACACGTTTTGAAGTCTCCTGATACCGAAAAAATGGTTTTTAAAAAATGTCTGTTTGTCTGTCTGTGTGTGTGTGTGTGACCACGATAGCGGTCAAACCGCAGTAGATATCAATTCCAAATTTTGTATTTACGTGTATAAATACCCTCTTGAGATCTGATTAGTTTTTCAGTAAAATCGGTAGACCGGAAGTAGCAGTTTACTTCAGCAAAAAAATCGAATTTTGCCAATATTTCGTCAAATAGGTACTAAGTTTAAACAAATTTATAAAGAATTCATATATACTTAAAATTAAAATTGAGAATAATTTTATTTAAAAAGTTTTTCGAAATTCCTACCGGAAGTAGGTCTTTTACTCTTATCGAAAATCAGTTTCTTGCGAATATCTCGCAAGTCATGCTTTTTAGGCAGGTACATTACGAGTATAAAAGTATTTAGAACATACTTTTCAATATCTTTTGTATAAAAAAAATTTCAAAATTCGGACCGGAAGTAACAGTTTTACTCTTACCGAATAGCGATTTTTTGCAAATATGTCGTAAATTATGCATTCTATGTATAACCGAATAGCGATTTTTTGCAAATATGTCGTAAATTATGCATTCTATGTATATTTATTAAGAGTACAAAAGTATTTAGAGTTAGATTTGCAATATTTTTTGTATACATGAAATTTCAAAATTCGGACTGGAAGTAGCACTTTTACTCTTAGCGAGTAGCACTTTTTTTCGAATATCTTGCAAAGTATGCATTCTATAGAGATTTATTAAGAGAATGAAAGTACTTAGAATAGGATTTTGAATAAGTTTTGTATAAAAAAATTCTTAAAATTGTATAGTTTGAAACGCTCATACGTATAAGAAAGTCGTGAGGTGGCCACACCTCATTTTTTTACTTTCTTATACGTAGTATAAGGAAGTATTGTGATGATGAAAATTTTCGACCTCAAGATTTTTGCAGATGTCCACGTTTTGAAGTCCCCTGATACCAAAAAAGTGGTTTTTAAAAAATGTCTATGTGTCTGTCTCTCTCTCTCTCTCTGTGTGTGTGTGTGACCACGATAGCGGTCAAACCGCTGTAGATATCAATTCCAAATTTTGTATTTACGTGTATAATCTCCCTCTTGAGATCTGATTAGTTTTTCAGTAAAGCGGTAGACCGGAAGTAGCAGTTTACTTCAGCGAAAAAATTGAATTTTGACAATATTTCGTCAACTACTAAATTTAAACAAATTTATAAAGAATTCATATATACTTAAAATTGAAATTGAAAATAATTTTATTTAAAAAGTTTTTCGAAATTCCTACCGGAAGTAGGCCTTTTACTCTTATCGAAAATCAGTTTTTTGCGAATATTTCGCAAGTCATTCTTTTTAGACAAGTACGTTACGAATATAAAAGTATTTAGAACATAATTCTCTCTCTCTCTCTCTCTGTGTGTGTGTGTGTGTGTGACCACGATAGCGGTCAAGCCGCTGTAGATATCAATTACAAATTTTGTATTTACGTGTATAATCTCCCTCTTGAGATCTGATTAGTTTTTCAGTAAACTAGCCAGAAAATCAAAGTAAGAACTAAAGCGGATCTACTGCGGTTTAACTGAGAAGAAAAACAAAGAAAAAATAAAAACAAAAAAAGAAAACAAAAAAATGGAGATGTACACAGTATACATGCAAAATATAAGAAGCGTCAAAAATAAATTTCCAGAAATAGAACCTATACCAACATTACATCACAATCCAGAAATTATCGCTCTAACCGAAACCTGGCTTAATCCAACTGAGGAACATCTGTATAAACTACAAAACTACAATGCAGTATTCAACTCCAGAACTACAAGAGGAGGAGGTACTGCATTATACATTAAAGAATCAATAAAATATGATACATTATTAATTAAAACATGGAATAAAATAGAAATAATAACCATATTGCTAAACAACGAAAGGCAATATGACACAGAACTTATTATGGTGTTATGACAGCAGGGACAAATATAGCCTCCTTGTTATTCCTTTATTGTTGGAAAATGTATTAAAGTTTAGGCACTATTAGCTCGTAAACCGCCACTCTAATCAAAAATTTGCACTCTTTTTGTTTTGTCTTGAATCTCAAGATGTATTAGAAATTGTTAAAAAAATGCAGTGTTGCCATTTAAGAAAATATGTTTCTCTACAATAGCGCCCAATTTGGCAACAACGCGTTTATTTTTTTCCAGACATTGTTCTTATTTGAACTAATTCCTAAAACTTTGTTTCGGGAACCATAGGTCTATCTTTTCAATTAAAAAATTTAGCATGTGTCAAGATCTAAAAAAAAATAACCCTATATTACGAAAAGTTAAGAGGTTATCTAGAATAAGCAAAGAGTTGTCTACAGGCAGCCATATTGATATCACTGGTAAGCTTTAGGGCCGGTTGTACCATCAAAGTTCACCGGTAGTTCAAGCTGAACAGCAGATCACGACAAAAAAAGCGTTGTACCAACATGGTTCAGACTAGAACTGCGCTCAAAGTACTCGTCATCCTGAACGGTGGTTCTTCGCCGTTCAACGGCTGGTCAGTGTACAATAATACGTGCGAACATATCCATAAATTCCATAATAGTTGATAACCTTGAAAAGAGTTCACCTGTTTTGTTTTTTGAACTTGTGCATTTATATTTATTAAAATGAATATGTTATCAGATGATGAGGATTTCTTAAATGTAGTTAATATTGTTATGCACCCAAGACAACCTAAAGTATATAGAGATCGTCCAAATAACTTTGAAATATGGAGCGATAATGAATTCAAAGATAGATTTCGATTATCAAAACCAGTTGTAGGCTATCTTATAAATGAAATTGGAGAAAATATTCGATCTGAAACTGAAAGGTAATCATGAAATTAACGTTATTGAAGTTATGGTAAATATTTAATAATTTCAGGAACCAAGCATTAACACCATCAGAAATGGTAGATACTTCTGACGCTGCGATTTTTTGCATGTGGGTCATTTCTTCAAGTTTGTGGGGATGTGATAGGTGTTGATAAATCAACAGCAAGTAGAGCTGTGCATAAAGTGTCAAGAGCAATAGCGAGATTGGCACCAAGTTTTATTAAAATGCAAAGAAACATACAGGAAATAAATGAAGAAAAGCAACTGTTTTACAACATAAGTAGATTTCCAAGATGCATTGGAGCAGTCGATTGTACTCATATTAAGATTCAGTCTCCAGGAGGAGATGAAGCAGAAAACTATCGGAATAGAAAAGGTTTTTTCTCAATAAACACCCAAGTTATTTGCAACGCAAATATGATAATTAATGATATTGTATGTCGATGGCCCGGTGCATCACATGATGCAAATATATTTAGAAATTCAAGAATTAAAGGCAGATTTGAAAATGGTGCCTTTGGAGATGCTTTTTTGGTAGGGGATAGTGGATATGGTGTGAAATCGTTTATGATGACACCATTGGAAAATCCAGAAACACCAGCAGAGCACCTTTATAATGAAGCACAAATTCGCACAAGAAATGTGATTGAAAGATGTTTTGGAATTTGGAAAAGACGTTTTCCAATATTAGCACTCGGTATACGCCTATCCATTGAAAAAGTTGAAGCAGTTGTAGTAGCCACAGCAGTTCTACACAATATTGCATTGGCAATGAATGATGCTGAGCCAAACATCAATGGTGAAATTGAGGCAGTAGGTAATATTAATAATCATGTTGAAGGTGGTGGAAATGGAAATGTACGACGCATCCTCATTGCAGAATATTTTCAAGAATTAATTAACAATAATGTGAATATTGATTAGATTGTTACATTTATTTCTGTACACAGTTATATGTAAGTTTCATACATGACCATAGTTTATGTAAAAGGGTTCAACATTTGAAAAGCAAGTATTAACAACTGAAGTACTCATTTTTTTTGTATTTAGGGACTGTTGCTTTAGTTCCTTTGTTTGACAGTGTTGTTATATTTTTAAGTTATATTCTATTATGCCTAATGAAAAATTTACTACAAATAATTGAACAAATTATTTTTTCAATTTTATTGTATAAAAATAATATACATATAGGTACATTTATCAAATTTTGATATTTTTTTTTAAAATCTCCATTTTGAGCTTATGTTCCTCCGCCATTATGCTCAACCTCTGCTCACTTTCCCTTTTTTTTATTTCCATGTCCACATTATGAGCATCTTGGAGCAACTTCAGTTTAAGTTGATGCGCTTCCATAAAACATGTTTTTTGCAGTTCTGCCAGTTCCTTTTTAGAGTCGGCCCACTTAGTAATTTTGTTGCACAATTGATTTTTTTGGCAATGTGCTTGCTCTGAAACATGTTTATTTTAAACATATATATAATTCCTTTGGTAATTATACTTTTGTTTTTACCTTTGTTAGGAGTGTTTCTTCTTAGGGCCGATGACTTCGGTGTCCTCAACATTTTGGGATTACATGTGGACCAATTGGAGCATGTTGGCTCTTCATCTATAAAATTAAACAATATGTAATATGGATTTATACACACAGAAAGCATTAAATTTTACGTTCTAATATTTCCACTTCAGTCTCAACGAAACTTGTTTCTGATAGATCAGCATAATTGTGGTCAATCTGCATTGACTCTGCATAACAAGTAATACATATTATGTGTCACAAACACTAGCTTATTTCATGTAATCCTTACCACAATCACCATCAAATTCAGATTCCCGACCCGTTAATTGTACTCCTATCAAATCTTTTATTTCTATTTCAATATTTGAAATTGTAGAGTTTTCAGGTGGCCCACCGCCAGTTTTGTGAATATTGGCTTTCTCCCTGGCAAACTTTTCCTTTGTCCTCTTCTTTAAATTGTCATATTTATTTTTTAATATTCTTGTATCACGGAAAACACCACCACACATTCCATTAAAATCTTTAGTTAACTCACTCCAGGTTTCAATTTTCTTTTTATTCGATACCGAATCTGTCCTCTTATTCTCTAATACATTTTTGTATTTTCTTACCAAAGTAATTAAAATGTCTTCTTCTTTAGCAGAGAAATTTGAAGCTCTTCTTTTATCCATACTAAAAAAAGGAATGTATGCTATTGCATATAAAAATAAATAATATAATAAACTTACCTAAAAAATTCGAAAAATTGCCGTAAAATATAAAAAATAGATTAAATTTAAAATGATGTTTAGACTGTTCTGTTGCTTTAAACGAAATGAACGAACAGAAAGTACGATAAATATATCTAACATGTTTATTAGCCCCATTATAAAACATGTGCAAAACCGATTTTTAGGTAAATACGAATTTTAAGGCCTTCTGTTTTGGATTTTTCTGCCTCTTTTTCTGTTTTCTACAGTCTAAACCCGTATTTTAGTTGAAGTATATAGCAAATGTACTATTTTCATTACTACCAACTGACTCTGAGCGATAGTCAATTGACTGTCCTGTTATTCGTTTTTGTACAACGCATTAGGCATTGAACCAGCGTCATCTTTGATCAGTAGATCACTTGAACAGAGAGTTAACTGTAGATGGTACAACCGGCCCTTATTGTTTTTAATCCGTTGGAACATGGTAGTTTTGATATTAATCATATCTGAAAATATAACCTGGGCTTTATTTAACAGTCGACTAAACGTAATCCAATAGTAAAATCTAAATCACTGGACCTGTAACTTTACCCAAAAGCTATAATTTTCTCTCTTATTTCCTTTTTCTTATTTTAACGCATTTCTTTCGTTACAGTTCCGACATTTAGAAGACATGCCAGAAGAATACAATAATAATCCGAATGTTAATTCGCATTACGACGACGACCTGCATTACTGGAAGACATGGAAGGCCAATCGTGATCAAATGGCCATAGATTAATGCTATTTAAGATGGTACCTGCAGTTTTAATTTAGTCTTCGAAGAACTTTTATTACCTAATATGTATTGAGTTAAAACAATTCCTTCAGACATAAACAGATGTGATGATACTTTTTACAATTTAATAGTTGGTTCTAAATTTATTTGTTCTGTACTTCTTATAACCTTAAAAGATGTCAATAAATATATGTTTTTTCTTCTCGAAATCAAGGGATGCTTTTTTTGATTTTTGTTTTTTATTCGAAAGGTGATTTGATGTTTGTGTCCCAAAATAGAACTGCGCATTCACGCACGCGCAACCAGAGGCGTAGTAAATTTTTCTATTCAGGAATATGCCAGTGACGCAGAACCAAATCGTTTATGAGATAATTATGTTAATCTATTTTTAAAATTATGAAAAAGCTATATCAATAATACAAAAAACGATGATAAAACACTGCTTTTTATTAAGTACATATTACACGCGCATTTAAAATGTAATACATTATACGTACAACACAAAAAAAGGCTCCTCTAACCTAAAGATTACTTAAATTTCTTGACGCAATTCATCAATGGTGTTGTAAAATTGTTATTTTATTTGAATTGCCACTAACTTTGAAATTTCTATTGCAAAATTTCAAAGTATAAAAAATTCTTACACGAATAAATAGCTTTATCAAAAATTCAGTAGGAAAATGTTCGCAGGGATGTTTATATGATATCTCCTCCAACTCCTGTTTTAATTTAAAGCTAACATTTGGTTTGAAGGAAAATGAAGAAAAAATTCACAGAAGGCTTTTTACTAATGCGGTGTTTATATATAGGTATACTGAAATTATGGTCGGGCGTTGCCAAATTAGTAAAGCTGTTTCACAAAGTTAGGGCATGCCTTAAAATAAGTGTAAAATTTGAATTCATTCATTTCTTGTGTTTTAAACGTATAATTGTTGGAAAACTATGCTTTTCAAAACATTTGTGTCCCAAATAACCTATAAAATAAGTGAAGGCATTTTGTTCAGTTATATTTTCCCATTGTCGGTAATCAATCTTCGAAAATTAAATTTTGCGTTTGTGGTGGTGAATTTGTCATGAAGTTTGAGTAATTATTCACAACTACAATACACAATATGCACATTTTAACAGTTGAGGACATTTTAATGCGCCTGGGATCTTACCGCATTGGTTCTTTCGGAAACCTGAAAAAGCTTAATTTAGAATTGTTCGAACTATTCTTGCACCGAGGTGCACAACAATAATGGGGCATTTTCGTTCCAAGTATTCGCGAAACGAAACACTACAATTATTGATAAAACGTTATGCTGCGTGCACACTAATTATAAAAAACAATTTGTTTGTCAAAAATGTTGGAAGTACGTCAGCATCTATTAAATTATATGAAAATGTGTCCAAGGAAATGCTCAATAATCAAACAAAAATTTTTGACACACATTTTAAACACAAATTCTAAATTAATAATGTGTTAATAAATTTATTTGACGTTAATTATAAATGCCAAAAGAATGTATAATTTAGTTTTACAAATGCCTTGTTTAATCTGTGTACAACTACCCATTAATTTGTAAAATTAGTGTTCATAATAAATTGTTTGTCAAACATTTTGTATAATTGGTGTACAGCATAACTTATATTAACGGCCATTCACAAATCGCATGCCCAGCAGTCGCATTAAATAATCCCGCCGACTCAACAGCTGATGGCTGACTACTGCGCATTCAGAAATTTTCACGCACGCTTCGGTTCAAGGTCCTCGGTAGGAGGACAATTATTTCCCTCGAGAGAAACTACTGTTTCTATTACATAGCTATATACTGTGTTTCAACAATATCCATGGAAAAGCATATATAACTGCGTTGGATGGTGCTGAACACTACACTCTATTATCTCAGTTTGCAAGAATTTCGATTTTAAGTGGGCGCGTCCCATATTTCTCCGATACGTGTTGGACGGTCATGCTAATTGCAGGTGGTGTGAAAAAGATGGAATATTCATGTCAAGTTGCGGCGGTAAGGCACTTTGATTTATGCGAGCACCGTACGTTTGATTCGTAAAACCCTTATCTATGGGTCTGCTAGTTCTCAAAACCGATAAATCTCGTATGTCGAAACTCCGTCTGCTAGCCGAACTGTACCATGTTCCACTTTAAAATGTCTACAACAATTAATCTTGCAGTATTTATTTAATATTTTTCGACTCTTTCAAGGACGTAGTTAGAATGTACTTTAAATTATAATAGTGTCGCTAATATTCGAATATCTTGCTAATTTCAGTTTTTATTTTTTTTTATATTTATTTTCGAAATAAGGACCACACTGACATATTTCTTTTATTTTCTTAATAATGTAAAAAAATAATTGTTTATATATTTTAAAAAATAAAGTCAGAGTTTGGAAGAAACTAATTGAGATAGTGGTGGACACACCGTCTTAAATGCAATCCAACCAATATTAGTTTAATTTTATTGTTCTAAAATTATCCCGGTCGATGGGAATTTGTAGCAACATTGAATCGTCATCTTTAGTTCGTACATATTGTCGGTTACCAAAATGATTAAATTATATATATATATATATATATATATATATATATATATATATATATATATATTGTTACAATACAAATATAGACTGTAACAATATTAAATTTATGAACTTGGTCATCAGAATTAACTTAATTATTGAAATTAATGATAATGACGTTTTGGAATAATTTTATTTGAATATTGTGTATAATTACGTGATAAAGACAACAATGTTATTTATCTGAGTAGTATTTCTTGAGGTTGTAGTCATCCTGTATGTTGAGGAATTGAGTAGTTTCATTTTTCATTGTAGTTACCAAAATCTAGAGAGAAGAGATTTAAAATGTTATTAGTATATTGTAGGATAAGTTATTATTTGTGTAAGAACATATTCAATTGACGTTAATAATGTTAAAGGTAATTAAAAAAATTAATATTGAATAATGAATAGCTAAATTGGAATAAAATCACATTTCAAAATTCATATCACCGGATGTGACATTTAAAATGTCATTTTGACAACCGGTTAGTAAATTGATAGGAACCAGCTTATAAAATGTTTAAAGTACATAAGATGCTATTTAAAAGCTGAAAAGAATTAAATTAGTAAAGTTATTAATATTAGAAGATATTCAAAACATATAAAAAGATTTAAATTCTATGTTGTTTAGAAAGTATTTGCTGAAGAAATTGATTGGTGGATTTGAAAAAGTAGAGGGTTGTCTAGGGGATGAATAATAAAAACAAGAGACGCGAAATAATTTTGAAGAAAAACGGACGCGTTTTAGCGAAGTATAATATTAAAACTCAAAAATCTATTAATAGAACAGAATAGAATAAAGTAAAAGTGTTCAAATTTAATTTCTTGATACAAAGGTCATCGAGAAAAATAATTCAAAGTGATATAAAAATTTTAGGAAAGGAGAAGTTAATTTAAAGTATATAATTTAAAATTACTCACCTTAAAAGCAGTCCCGAGAGCCATTTCTTTGGAGTTAATTAATGGTAGCAGTTCCGAGAAACAATTCTTTGAAGCAGTCCCGAGAACCATTTCTTTGAAGATAAATAATAATAGCAGTTCTGAGAACTAATTTCTTCAAGCAGTCAATCGTAGAGGTTCAGAAGTGCAAAGGCAGCATTGAACGAAGAGATTTTGAAGTCCATGGTTGGAGTTGCACAATTTTTTTCATCGTCGAAGAGAGATATTGTCAAAATCCTGAAGTATCGAGGTATATTCACATTGCAGAACCAGTTTTCAGTGACAATAGGCCCAAAACAACATTGAAGAAGGTTATTCAGACTACAATGATCGTCTAGAACATAAGGATAACATCTTACGAAGATACTGTTAACCAGTTGATACTAGAAGCATATATTATCGACATAGTGTATTCAGGTCGTATAAAGATTACGTATATTTTGGAAAATATTTATATAATTCAGTAATAGAGTAATACTGTTATTTAAAATAAAATTAGAATGTTATTAACTATGCAAATCTAAAAGTATTATCAATTGGAATTTAAATCTTTTCTAGTTAGATAAATTGAAACTCGTTTAACCTCAATTAATTATTTATTCATACGTTTCTCTTATAATTTATTTGAAAAGAACAATTATTGGTGTCTTAAAATATTCATTAGAAAAAGTGGTTCTAAATTTTTAATTTATAAAGAAATATTTACCGTATAAAGTATATTAAAATAAAAGGATTGTTATAATTATTCCACAACTTCAAAGTGCATTAAAAACG
This sequence comes from Amphimallon solstitiale, assembly GCA_963170755.1. Classification (NCBI taxonomy): domain Eukaryota; kingdom Metazoa; phylum Arthropoda; class Insecta; order Coleoptera; family Scarabaeidae; genus Amphimallon; species Amphimallon solstitiale. The sequence goes on along the minus strand of OY720682.1, from coordinate 35,514,554 downwards.
TCATTTGGATAGGTTTACAGTCTTGTTTGTAAATAAAATATTTGTTGATGTTCCTTTAAATTCAACCTCTATAATTTTTTATTCACGACATTTATTAAACTTGTGAATATTTATATCGCTTGTAGTTTTATTGCTCTAAAGTATTCATCAGATATAAACATTGGCTTGACAAGAGATGTATACCTAGTCTGTAACAGTAAATAGAAAAACATATTTAATTTTATTTGATATATGGAAATAAATGTTACTTACCAGTTCTACAATATAATAAAGAAAGGTTAATTACTTATTTTATTCAGTAATTTAATTCAAAGCGGACCACTAACACGATATGAGATGGGTTCTTAAAGAATGGATTGAAGTTTTATCACAAGCGTAGTTAAACCAACTGTAAAATATAAAAACTACTAGTATTAAAATACTATGAACTGAAAGAGTTTAGATTACTGATGGGTATACTACCAGTTATACAAGTTTTAGAAATCTAATGTATTTCTTATGAATAGATATCTGGGCTAGTCGGTGCATATTTATAATAGGAGTAATAGGAAAAATTAATACAATCAATAAGGGTTGTATGTTATTAATTATTGGCTGGAATAACATGAAGCTTTTATAATATGAATAATGAATACATGATTAGCATTTTATTAATTATTGGCGCATAGCAACTTGGGGCGATATTGGAGATAGCACATCTATCACCAATATTATATTTATTAATACTTAAAAAAACGAAGGGTAATTATTTTAAAAAAAATTGTAAAAGGTATTTGTTTTAAAAAAGTATAAAGGTATTATTTTCTTTAGGTGATTGATAACATTTAACATAATTGTTGGGATAGTAGAGGGTAATCATACAAATAATAATAACTATACAGTGTGATTTCTTTATTTTGGTACAGTTTTATACATTTATGTGGCTTACATTATTAAAGAATGGTTAATAATAAATAAGTGATATAATACAAAACATTATAGAAAGTGTGTAAGTTTTTATTTAAATACAGAGTGTTATTAGGGGTATTATTAAGCGACTTTGATAATGATGCAGACACGTAGTAGGAAAGGGGATAAAGGAGATGAGGAAGGTTCAGAGAGTGGAGATGAAACTTATCAGAGTGAACAAAATCCGGTGATGGATTTGTTGTTAAAAATGAGAGAAGATATGAAGAATTCACAAGAAAAACAGGATACGAATATGAAGAATTTACAAGAGACACAGGATTTGAATATGAAAAATTTAAGAGAGGATATGAAGAAAGATTTAGAAGAAAATAGTAAGACTTCACAAGAAAAACAGGATATGAATATGAAGAATTTACAAGAAAAACAGGATGCTAATATAAAAAATTTAGAGAAAGTTATTAAGAAAAATATGGAGGATTTAGAGGAAAGGAATGTAGAGAAAATGAATCAGTTAAAAAATGAGTTTAAAGAAATGGAAAGTAGATTAGTTTCAGATATATTCAAACGAACAGAAGAACAAATGGTACTAGTTAAAGCCGACATAAATAAAGAAGTTACTAAGATAGTAAACACAAAAGTAGATATTGTATATGAGGTGTTGAAAACAGATAAGAACAAATGTGAAAATGCAAGAAAAATGTTACTAGAGGCGATAACCAGGAATGAAGAGGTTTGTAAGAAAAGGAAGGAAGAGTTACTTGTTAATTGTGAAAAGGAATTAGAAAAGAAATTGGGAACTTATGAAAATACCTTTATTAATGAAGTTGCAAATTTAAATCAACATAAGACAGAAGAGGTTAAAATGTTACAAGAGAATTTACAGCAACAGGAAGTTAAAAGAAAATTATTAGAAGAAGAAATCAAAAAGATGTCGGTTAACATGAAAAACATAGGATCAAGTTCTACAGTAGCACATCAATGTTCCAATTATACTAAAGTGGAGAACATAGCTCAATTTGGGGCAGATAAAACAGGGATACATCCGATGACGTATTTAAGGAATATTATGAAGTATTTAGAAGATATTCCATCTTTAAAGCATCAAATGGAGGTAATAAGATCTACGTTGAATAATAGTGCATTGGAATGGTTTCAGAGAATAGAGGATAACTGTCAAGATATAAATCAATTTGAAGATATGTTCAAGAAAAATTTCTGGAATGAATCGCATCAAAATAAAGCTAAAATTAGATTATTAACCGCAAAATATAGACATGGTAATTTAACAAGAGAGGCTTATGCTTCAAGGATGTATAATCAGTGCAAGTATGTTAGTGATCTTAATGAATACATGATTGCTAGTCAACTGTTAAATCACTTTATTTATACAGATACACAAGCCATAATTTGCCAAAAGGTAAATGATATGGATTCTTTAATTGAAATCTTACGAAGATTAGATGATTTTAATGACGTTAATGCAAATAATTATTCATCTTTACCTAGAAACAATGTCAATAATGGTAATCAACGAATAAATAACAATGGTAGGTCAAATTATTTTCATAATACGGATTTGAAAAGTGGAAATCAACGAGATCAAAATGACTATAATGGAAATTATAGGAGTTCAAATTATAATAGGTCTTCGCCAAACATATATAATCAGAATACTCCAGTACGAGGAGGGTTTAATAATTATGGTAATAGGAGTGGTAATATTTATCAGTCAGATCCTAGAAATTATAATAATGATAAAGGGTATACACCATTTTCTGGTACAAATTATAATTCCCAAAATAGACAATATTATGGAAATAAATCTAAGGATAATCAAGGCGAAAGTAGACAGAGATCGATACATAATATCAGGTGGGTAGAAAATGAAGAGAATAATGCGAAAAATGATGATGTTGAATTAAAAAAAACGTCGATTTTGAAGGAAGATTCATATCAGAATTCAAAACCGAGCACATCTCATTGTTAGAAGAGGAGGTAAATAATCAACCCAATTGTATTACTGTACAGACAATTAAATTTTATCAAAGACCTGAGAGTATATTTAAAAATAATGAAGAAGTATCTATAGTACAAGATTTTGGTTTGCCATTTATTAAGATAGAAATTGAGAATATTGTTTTAACATGTTTAATAGATAGTGGTTCAGAGATTACATTAATACAAGAGAGTAAAGTTAAACAAGTCAAAGGGTATTTAAATAGTGTGATTAAGATAAAAGGAACTGATATTATTACAGCGAATAGAAAGAAGATGGGAACAATAAAACAATGCTTTAATACAGAAGTGATTATAAGTAAAGAAAGTTATTTTATGCAATTTTATGTCCTGGAAAATTTATTTTATGATTGTATAATTGGTATAGATAATATTAGAAAGTTAGGAATGGTTATGAATTTTGAAGAAGGTAATATTTATATAAAAGAGAATATATGCAAAATAGTAAAAGAATTAAGTGAAGAAGAGAAAAATGTTTATAATGATTATAAGAAGAATATATTAAGTATAGAAATGAATAATTTAATAATTGAAAATGATAATGTACATGATAATATTAATAATGAAGAATGGAATGAGAATTATGATGAAGAGATGGAAGAGGAATACAGAAATGATACGATAAATAATTATGAAGATATTGAAAGGAAAATTAAATTACAGGACATAAAGGATAAAGTTTTGGAGCATAAGTTAATAGAGATTTTATATAGGAATATATCGTTAATTAATGAAGAAATTGTTTTCGCAAGAAATTATGAACATAAACTAGTGGTTACTGATGATTCACCATTGACTTGTAAAAATTATACTATACCGTACTACTATCAGAATCAAGTAAATAAGGAGTGGAAACGTTTAGAAGAATCTTGTATTAAATAATGGTCTTTCTGGTATTTCATGGGATAATCAAGAAACAATCGATTTAAGTGAAAGGTATGAATTGGTGAGAGAAAGATCAAAACGTAAAAAAATGATATGGGAACAAAAACAAATGGAGAAACAGAAGAAGTTTAAAAGTTACGAAATAGGAGATTTAGTTATTGTAAAGAATTTGAGGGTTACTGATCGAAAGAAAAATATTATGGGGAAGTTGTTAAGGCCATACATTGGACCATATAAAGTTAATCTAAAGTTAGGAGAAAATACTTATGAGTTAATAGAACCAAATACAAATTATATTAGAGGTAGATATCATGTGTCTATGTTACAGGATTATTATCAAGATATAAACAATAGAGATGAATGAGTGTAACTGGTACAAAGCACACACATAAAGTATTATAAATAGGAATATGGATTAGAATATTAAATTTACAGAAATATTGGGTTGATTATTTAAATGTATATAAGTTTTGAAAGTACATTAAAAAAATAAGGTTGTTAAGTTATTGGTTGTTATTGTTATTATTTAAAAAAATGATGAACTTGAATAAAACTTAGAGTTTTTAAAATAGAATAATTGCATATAGTTATGGCAAACAATTAATTATATATGATGATGATGGAGTAATAATTTATGTTGTATTATGTTTAATGATTGTTTAATAAATATAAATTTTATTTTAGAAGTTAAAAATTTACATTTATTAAAAAGGGGCAAATGTTACAATACAAATATAGACTGTAACAATATTAAATTTATGAACTTGGTCATCAGAATTAACTTAATTATTGAAATTAATGATAATGACGTTTTGGAATAATTTTATTTGAATATTGTGTATAATTACGTGATAAAGACAACAATGTTATTTATCTGAGTAGTATTTCTTGAGGTTGTAGTCATCCTGTATGTTGAGGGATTGAGTAGTTTCATTTTTCATTGTAGTTACCAAAATCTAGAGAGAAGAGATTTAAAATGTTATTAGTATATTGTAGGATAAGTTATTATTTGTGTAAGAACATATTCAATTGACGTTAATAATGTTAAAGGTAATTAAAAAAATTAATATTGAATAATGAATAGCTAAATTGGAATAAAATCACATTTCAAAATTCATATCACCGGATGTGACATTTAAAATGTCATTTTGACAACCGGTTAGTAAATTGATAGGAACCAGCCAGAGAAATAGAGTAGGGGAGAACGCGCTTCGACGAGTGCGCATCCAGTTTTAAGCAAACGCTATTGTGGTCGCCATTTTGCAGGGTAGTGTCGGGAAAAACTGCTATTTTTCGGTAGCAGTGACAAACTGTTACTGTGACACGGTAGTCACAGTGAAAAGAAGCAGCTATTTTTGTCACTGTTTATATTCACTGATACTACTGAAAGCGGTTATTTTCGCTAGTCGCAAGTCGCAAGTCGAGGAAAAACGTATTGCATATAACTGCGCCCTTCCTATGGTAACAGACTTGGCGTTCACGTGAAAGGGCGGGTTTATAAAACACTACTGAGAGAACTGCTACTTTAAAGCTGCTGTCACTGTTACTAACGGTGACTGACCAGTAGCAGTGACAAAGTAGCAGACTGCGATTTCACAACCCGCCTCTATTGCAGGGTAATTGGCACTTGTGTTGTTGTAATTGTCAAGCTTGGAGGTTATTTTTAATTAATTGTATTAAAAAGGACTTGTGTGTGTTATTAACATGTCGTGCTCTGTGTTGGGCTGCAGTAACAGTCGAAGATTTAAGCCGGAAGGCATTTCTTTTCACACGTAAGTTTGTTTACATTTTTCTAAGTCAATGAACTTTACATGCGAATTGTTGAGCTAGGTATAAATATTACCGTAATAGAATGAAAGAATTGCATCTTTAAGAGCGCGATTAATTCTGCACTATTTGTAGATTTCCACGGGGTGATTCATTGAAAATGTGGTTAGATGTGCTAGGAAAAAATGTTGAAACGTGGACCTGGACCAAAAATAAAGTTATTTGTTCCAAACATTTTTGTAAGGCTTGTGAGCAACCTTCAAAATGGCGGAATTCAATTTAACTTAGTTGGCGCATCTTTAAGCGCGTTCTCCCCTACTCTATTTCTCTGGAACCAGCTTATAAAATGTTTAAAGTACATAAGATGCTATTTAAAAGCTGAAAAGAATTAAATTAGTAAAGTTATTAATATTAGAAGATATTCAAAACATATAAAAAGATTTAAATTCTATGTTGTTTAGAAAGTATTTGCTGAAGAAATTGATTGGTGGATTTGAAAAAGTAGAGGGTTGTCTAGGGGATGAATAATAAAAACAAGAGACGCGAAATAATTTTGAAGAAAAACGGACGCGTTTTAGCGAAGTATAATATTAAAACTCAAAAATCTATTAATAGAACAGAATAGAATAAAGTAAAAGTGTTCAAATTTAATTTCTTGATACAAAGGTCATCGAGAAAAATAATTCAAAGTGATATAAAAATTTTAGGAAAGGAGAAGTTAATTTAAAGTATATAATTTAAAATTACTCACCTTAAAAGCAGTCCCGAGAGCCATTTCTTTGGAGTTAATTAATGGTAGCAGTTCCGAGAAACAATTCTTTGAAGCAGTCCCGAGAACCATTTCTTTGAAGATAAATAATAATAGCAGTTCTGAGAACTAATTTCTTCAAGCAGTCAATCGTAGAGGTTCAGAAGTGCAAAGGCAGCATTGAACGAAGAGATTTTGAAGTCCATGGTTGGAGTTGCACAATTTTTTTCATCGTCGAAGAGAGATATTGTCAAAATCCTGAAGTATCGAGGTATATTCACATTGCAGAACCAGTTTTCAGTGACAATAGGCCCAAAACAACATTGAAGAAGGTTATTCAGACTACAATGATCGTCTAGAACATAAGGATAACATCTTACGAAGATACTGTTAACCAGTTGATACTAGAAGCATATATTATCGACATAGTGTATTCAGGTCGTATAAAGATTACGTATATTTTGGAAAATATTTATATAATTCAGTAATAGAGTAATACTGTTATTTAAAATAAAATTAGAATGTTATTAACTATGCAAATCTAAAAGTATTATCAATTGGAATTTAAATCTTTTCTAGTTAGATAAATTGAAACTCGTTTAACCTCAATTAATTATTTATTCATACGTTTCTCTTATAATTTATTTGAAAAGAACAATTATTGGTGTCTTAAAATATTCATTAGAAAAAGTGGTTCTAAATTTTTAATTTATAAAGAAATATTTACCGTATAAAGTATATTAAAATAAAAGGATTGTTATAATTATTCCACAACTTCAAAGTGCATTAAAAACGTCATTTGGATAGGTTTACAGTCTTGTTTGTAAATAAAATATTTGTTGATGTTCCTTTAAATTCAACCTCTATAATTTTTTATTCACGACATTTATTAAACTTGTGAATATTTATATCGCTTGTAGTTTTATTGCTCTAAAGTATTCATCAGATATAAACATTGGCTTGACAAGAGATGTATACCTAGTCTGTAACAGTAAATAGAAAAACATATTTAATTTTATTTGATATATGGAAATAAATGTTACTTACCAGTTCTACAATATAATAAAGAAAGGTTAATTACTTATTTTATTCAGTAATTTAATTCAAAGCGGACCACTAACACGATATGAGATGGGTTCTTAAAGAATGGATTGAAGTTTTATCACAAGCGTAGTTAAACCAACTGTAAAATATAAAAACTACTAGTATTAAAATACTATGAACTGAAAGAGTTTAGATTACTGATGGGTATACTACCAGTTATACAAGTTTTAGAAATCTAATGTATTTCTTATGAATAGATATCTGGGCTAGTCGGTGCATATTTATAATAGGAGTAATAGGAAAAATTAATACAATCAATAAGGGTTGTATGTTATTAATTATTGGCTGGAATAACATGAAGCTTTTATAATATGAATAATGAATACATGATTAGTATTTTATTAATATATAAAACAGATTAACACTTAACTTTAAAATATCGAAGTAGGCAACCGCAGTGTATTTGAAACATACAGCTTGAGCGCGCGAGGTATGATCACCCGATACCAGTCGATCATAAGGTATGCTACAACTTTGACTCAAATTCGCCTATTTCTGCGCTGGATGCAATTTCGTCATATGTGTTGCGTCATCCATCACATGTTTGTAGTTTTGAGTTTGTGCTTTGTTTATATTTAGATTTCGAAGAGTTATATCCGATTATATCGTATTTTGTGTCATTATAATTATTATTTTATATGTTTAGTGTAGTTATTAAGATTTGTGAATATTTTCATTAAGCCAAAGACTTTTAATTTGATTTATTTAGAACTTAAGAAGAGGTTATAACAGAAGGTAATGAGTTTATTAAATATTGTATTATAAAGCAATACATTTGCCTCTACCTTTAGCTCATCTAATATGGTAAGCTGCTGTGTCTTGAGCTGCAAAAGCAGGTCAGAAAACACTCGAGGAAGGAATATTAAATATTTTCGTTTTCCTAAAGATCGAAACTTATCTCAGCAGTGGATACAAGCCTGTGGTAGAAGGATAAAAAACACAAGAAATCGTAGGTTTTGTATTTGGACGTATTTGTGTACCTTTTAATGATGTTATTATTTACAGATTATATATGTTCACTTCATTTTGCAAGAGACGCATATGAGAAGTGGTATTTAGATAATCGACAGATGAGAGAGAAATATATAAAATCGTACCAAATACTTCATAAAACAGCTGTTCCCACATTGTATATACATACACATAGTGAAGCTGCTGTAAATTACTCGACTTTACAACCATCAACATCAAGGTAACAGATATGAAATAACGCATGAGTGTACTTACTTTTAAATTATTTAGTATACAGAGTAGGATGTTGCAGAGGAAGAATGTTAATCTGTAATACGTACCTTCATATAATCACTACTTATACTGTATTTAAAAAAATACAAATAAATTTGTTTGTATGAAGCAATGAACCTAATAATAACCTATGTATTATATGCCAATGTAAAAAGTATTACCTATTTAATGAATTATTACAGTTATTCCATCAATCCATCGGAAGAAATCGACCTGTTACCTCCAACTGTAGAAGATACAGAAGTAACATTCTCTATGCCAAAAGAAGATTCCTCAACAAGGTAAGGAAAAATTTAACTCGTTAGTGGAGTTGTCAAAGCATAGTTATTATGAAAAGAGTTGTATTCAAATAAGCTGTCAAATTAAAAGCTCAAAATGTTTTAAATAGTCTTGTAATGTTGAAGTGGTGTGCAATGTAAAAATACTTAAAGAAATTGCTGTTTCATACTTTTAACAAATAAATAAGGTTAGCCATACTACCTTACCATGTTTAATAAACAAAGCATTCTAATTTTAATAATTTGTTCTAGTTGTTCTATTGTTCCCGAGGAAAGAAGAAACCAAACATGCGAAACAGAAAAATATTGTGAAGTAGCATTTACAAAACCTGGAGCTTTTTCATTTAAGTAAATATATATATATATATCATTAATGATGTAATTTATAATAATAATAATAATAATATTTATTCAATGTAATAAAATCATTACATGAAAAGTCAAAATATACAGACAAACAAATTAAAATTGTATATCAATAAAATTATTATTCAAATATTCATTGATTGAATAAAAACTTTTTGTCAGTAAAAATTTTGATATTTTACTTAAAAAAGTATAGCATTCATTGTCTGTAATATAATCTGTAAGGGAGAATGATCATTGTTACATATGATATTAAGGAATTACAGAAAGAAAATTATCGATTTTAATCATTACCTTCACATTAATACCTATTTTCATATGCCCGAACAGTACACAAATCAGTCTTACTTATTTAATTATTCTATATACTTCTTATTTGATACATATTACTATATACCTATGTTCCATTTTTACTGAAATGCTTGGCCATAAGCTGTTATGTAAGTAATAATGTTGTAGACTTTATTGATTAAGATTATGGTGTATAATAAATAATTTGAATATGCTAAAAACAGTAATTCTGTAATATATATTTTAATATGCATTTTTTTAAAAATGAAACAAATCAAGTTTGTGAAAGATAGTATAACGAATGATTTATGTATTGAGCATTTCTAATTTTGATTTTATAATGCAGACCATCTACTTCAACCGAAAACCCTGAAGACACACTATCACATTGGAAGGAACAATATTTTCTATCGCAAGGGAAAATACAGACCTTACAGGAAAAGGTGGCCTACCTCACTGAAGAAATATGTCACCTCAATAGAATTTTAGAGAAATATTTTACACCGGGGCAAATACGACTAATAAAATCAAAGACAAAAATGAAGGCAAAATGGACTGCTGAAGATATTTCCTCGGCAATTTCGCTTCGAAGCGTAAGTCCTAAAGCCTACAGATATTTAAGAACTACCAGAGAATATCCACTGCCAGGCTTATCAACCTTAAGGAAGTGGGCGACAAGTTTGGAATTGAAACCAGGTATTCTGGAAGAGGTTTTACTAATTATGAAATATAAGGCAAATGAGTATACCGAGCGCGACAGATTGTGTGTACTTTCTTTTGACGAGATGTACGTCTCTAATGAAATATGTTTCGATCGCAAAAGGGAACAGGCTGTAGGACCGCACAAAACAGTGCAAACCGTTATGGTACGTGGCTTGTTTTCGGCATGGAAGCAAGTAATATACTATGATTACGACTGTGGTATGTCGGTAGAAGTCCTCCGAAATATTATATGTAAATTAGAAGTAATACAGTACACTGTTGTAGCTGTTGTTTCGGATCTAGGACCTGGAAACAGAAAATTATGGAAAAATATGAAGGTTGGTGTAGCTGTCGATGAAAGTGAATCCTTCACTCATCCATCTGATGAAGGGAAAAAGATTTTTGTATTTGCTGATGTGCCACATTTAATCAAATTGATTAGAAATAATCTTTTTGATCATGGGTTCACCATAAATAATACAAAGATCACGAAGGAGCCCTTTCAGAAATTGGTTGACCTACAGGAAGGTGACTTGAAACTTGCCCATAAGCTTACACAGGTTCACATCGATGTAATTGGCAACCAAAGGCAGAAAGTAAAATATGCTGTGCAATGTCTCTCACGTACAGTGGCGCTAGCGATAAGGTGGTGTGGTGAACATAATTTAATGCCAGATATTGCATGCACTGAAATTAGTGACATAATTAATATCATTAACGATTGGTTTGATTTGTTCAATACTCAAACCAAATTTGATATTGCTGCCAATGCATATGGTGTTGATATTGAAAACCAACTGGATAAAATAGAAAAAATGACTAAATTAATACAAAATATAAGAGTCGGTACAAGAAAAAGTTTAATGTTTTTTCAAAAAGCGATACTACAAAATAACAGCTCTCTAAAAAACTTATATCAATATTTAAGGTCAAACTTTAATATTGAGTACATAATTACTAGACGTCTGAATCAAGATATAATAGAAAATTTTTTTTCATATATGCGAGCTATGGGATCCACCAATGACCACCCTAGTGCATTACAATTCAAATATCGATTGAGATGGTACATTCTTGGGAAGCATTCATCTGTTGTGTTTTCAGAAAATGTCAACACACAGGAAGATACGTCTGTAGTAGAGTTACTAACTACAGACGCAACACTTAACTTAACTACAGTTTTGGAACCTTTTGTGCAAGAAACTGGAGATTTTGAAGAAAATGTTGTCAGGGTGTCTGAGGATGACATAAATGAGGAATTTATGGACTTGCTGACGGAATTCGAAAGAATCCATTCCGCAACCTCTGCTACCGGGGATATTGCGAAGCAAGGCTTATACTATATAGCGGGATATATAGCACATAAGTTCAGAAGCAAATACTCGTTACATGATGATACTCAGATTGAATCCCCAGAAAGCAACTGGATTGGATTAGTCTCCAGGCGGTGTCTACGTCAGCCGAATGCTATTATGAAGAAAATGGCAGAAGACGCTGAACAAATGTTTAATGAATTCCATAAGAAATCGATTAACAAAAATACCAACATAATAAAGCGTTTGGTACAAAATATTAAGACTAGTTTGCCACAAGAAGTTGTGGAATCATATATTAGAGTAAGAACTTACATACGTATAAAAGAGATAAATAAAAATAATTATCAACAAAAAAGAAAATTACCAAAAAAAACAATAAAATTTACCAATAAAAAAAAGTAACCATATCTGTTGTTTTATTTATTACCTGTCAATTAACAATTAATAAACGAAAATCCAATATTAAACCAATAGTTTTCTTACTATAATACTTTCAACTTTTGCAATATTCATTGGTATCAGTAATTTAAAGCAATATACTACATAAAATGCACAATTTCAAGTCATAAATTTATTTTGTGATAAATTACTTTGTCAGTAAAGTAATTACAAATTGTATTATCAAACGACTAAAACAGGTTTCGTAAACCAAAGTGCTACATAATATCCAGTGGGAGATTTTTCAATAATACAATCTTATTATTTTGCTTTATGAGTTTTTAAACAGGTAATTTGTAAAGAAATTTAATTTAGTTACACATTCGTAAACAACTGTGCTATATATTATGTCTATTTTATTATTCTTTATATAGCTATCTATATACTATTACATCTGTGGTTATTCAAGAGTAATCTTTCTTTTCTTAATATCAGTGGTATGACGAAATTGCATCCAATTGACGTCATAAGGAAGCTGCGCTAGAACATACCTTATATATTTGTACCATGCCAGTCGATATTCTTCGGACGTATATTCGGAAAATTGATCTCCGCCAGCTGTGTTCGCCAGATATAGATATTTAGATCAGTTGCGTACTGGCTGCAAATAGGAATGCACGTAGGTTTTTGTGTTATTTTATGGTATTTCTGTTATACTTATTTATAGTTTTTTTTTACCTTGAAATTTCTATTTATTTATTTTTCTCTAGACATCTTAGTTTATTCTGCAGATGTTTCAGGCGGGTTGTTTTTATTTCATTCTAAAACCCAGTTGTACTGCTATAACTTTTTACACAACTACATTATTATTTAATTTCATAAGGATAATCATAATTACGTTATAAGTATTACAATCTTCGCGTTATTATCGACTTAGTTATCTAAGCAATCGTCATCACTTAAAGAGAAAATTTAATTTGTTCTTTTTGTCAATCTGCGAAAAAATAATTAGATCACTATGAGTTCGAATATGAGCAGGCAATGCTAGTATGTTGTGCCGTAACCCTAATATGTATTATCGGACCACGTTTAGATGCGAGTTTACGTATACCATCGGGTGATCATACCTCGCGCGCTCTTGCTGTATATATTTAGAATCCACTGGCTGAAATCTATGATTCTGTAAAGGTATTTTTGAAATTCGTATTTATGGTCGTTTTTTTTCAAAGAGAAACTGGCAGTATATCTAAGAAACACTCTTCTGGTAGACCTACTTTACTAACAGGAGAAGTGTTAGAAGATATTCAAGAACGCTAAGAAATCATTAAGGCGACTATCAGCGCAGACGGGTAAAATATTACTTTGTTTGATATACAGAAAATTTATTAATTCTGATTTTATGTTCATATAGGGCTATCTTATGGAACATGCCATAAAGCCACTAAAAAACTACACTGACATCCATATAAAGTATCTGCTGTACAGAAATTGTTGCGACCAGACTTTCAAAAATGCATACAATTTTGTACGTGGTTTAATAATAATCTTGCAGATGATAATTTGTTGAACATCACATTTTTCTAAAACGAGGCCTGGTTTCATCTACGTGGATATGTCAATTCCCAAAATTATCAACACTAGTCATCCATAAACCCACATGTTTTTATTGAAACTGACATGCATCCTATTAAAATAGGTGTTTGGTATGCAATATCACAAAGAAGAATAATAGGGCCAATTTTATTTTATAATATTTCTAAATATGTAATATTACCTATATGCTATATCGATCTTTGTATTAAATTATATTTAATAACGATATTTTCAATTATTTAATGTATTTCTTGAGTTATTAAAACCAGTAACTTCAACAAAAATTCTTGAAAATAGTTCATACATAAAATAATAGATGTCGCACGGACGAAATTACAATTCAGAATATGATATATGCGGCACTTACACCATGATTATGAAGCGGCACGGCCAACCATTTACGATATCTCTGTATAAAAAAGGGCGATTTTGTTTAAGTCACCGATTGCCATGGAAAAGTGCACCGTGCCTTCAAATACTTTCCTCATTAGAGACGGCCATGCTTTTTTTTAATGGTTGGTGATAGTGCACGTAATCAAGACACAAAAGCATAATTTTGATAGTTAGGCTATGTCATGTAAATAATAATGAGCGTCTATAATTTGAATGTAAGTATAACAAGTACAGAATTTGAAGTTTTCAAAAGCTTCGCATATGCACCAACATTAATTACTTAAAAAACAGCCTCTGATGTAGAAAGTATTTGAAGGCACAGTATATGAGTGCTTTAAACGGTGTGGACAAAGATTTTGAGAATAAAAATTCAAATCTACGCATTTACTATGCATTTGACAGAGGTAAAATGTTGCAATATCTCATATTTTTCGCCATTTTTATTTATTCACGCATGTCTGTTGCTAAAACGATCCTGCTATACGATCATGTCAAATCAAATAGAAAGAATGTATTTTTTTAAGCTAAAAGTGAAAAATATGGTCAGACAAAACAAACAAATTAAAATAAAAAGTCTTTATTTAGTTATTTCTATAAAACAGATTTTTACCAAATGTTACAATGTTTAGACTTACATATATCACAATTCAAATAACATTTGAATATATACTACACATAGCATATACTACAGACCAAATATATATAGAGAGAGGTTGATGGTTATAGATATCCAATAATAGTTATTTACAGCAAGTCTGAAAAGTTATCTATTCCTGCAAGTCTTGCAAGACAACTTTACAGACATACAAAATATATAATTTTTCCTGAAACTGCAAAAATCCTTGTTTTATAAATAAAAAAAAAATGGGTATGCTTAAGACCACACGGCAGAAGTGAAAACTTCATCAAGGTGAGGTTAATAATACGAAATACAACTTTTTTTTCGTTCTATATTACATTTAAAAAATATATATTTATTATTATTGTGTATACATTATTCTAGTACATTTTGCTCGGTCTGATCAAGTTTTCACTTCAAAAATTCATACGTACGCATGTATATATACAAATAGACGATATGATAATTCTCATACGAGTACCCGCGCTGGTCTAATGGTAACGTGCCGGCCTCATACCCGGGCGGCTCGGGATCGCATCTGCACGCGGACAAGAATTTTTCAGAAAATAAAAATACAATATTTCGCGTATTTATTCTAAATTTCAATGTAATTGAAATTAAATACCGCTAGTTAGTGTTATAATACAAAGCCGAGCGTGAAACGGTTGCCGAGCGACTATAGCAGAGACCGGCAGAGACGCGTTAATTATACTCTCTCGCTGCCTTAGTCGACTCGACTCGAGCCGACTTTACCCGAACGAGCGTTACATTCCGAGCGTGACGGCTCAGTCTCGTTCAGTGCCCAAAAATCAATGCATAGAAGTTTTCACTTCAAAAAATAGTTTTAGTTTAAGTGACAATAAGAGGGGTAAAAAGAAGCATATTGCGTCGACGTGAGAAAAATAACAATTAAATACTGTTGTGGTTTGTCAGATTCAGAAATAATTTGTTAAAAATTATTCATGTGACGTTTTCGAAAAGAACAAACGTAGAGACGTTCTCAACTAAAAAAGTCTTAAAAATTTTTCAAGAAATGATATTAACAAATTCTTACAAGGGGTCTCTGGCAGAGAATTTATCTGTCTAAATAACATTGATCATCGTAATAACATTTTGTTAATAAATCTCGCGGAAATCGAAACGCATAGAGAAAATTTGTAGTGCTAGAAGGAAAACATCAGCTAAATATTTTTTTTATACAAATATAGAAAATATCTGCTCCTAAGATCACATCAAGCATTCCATTGGCGTTTATTTATTAGCTATAAAAATGACAATTTAATTCATCTGTCAAAAACATGACATTTTAATACACGCTGTGTTAGTTTGCTATCGGATAAACTGCATGTTTGCTAGCGGATAAACTGCATGTTGATTTTCCATGGCAACGAAAATTCAATTCTGACAGTATCGTTCAAATAAATTTCATACATAAACATTTATATTTTTCTCTTTCTTTTGTATATGTATTCAAAGGAATGTTAAATAAAAATATTTCGGTTTATTAATATTAATTAAATGATTCATTAAATTGTCTTACCAAATACCATTCGAGTTTGTGTTTATTTCCGGAACAAACTTTCATTTTGACAAAACTCAAACTTTGTTGCTTAAGGGTAACACGACTCGAACAAATAACAAAAGGTAAAACCGCTCCACCTTCGGTGTCGCGGTTTTACCATGTTATTTGTTCTCGTCAGTTACCAAGCAACAAAGCTTTCGTTCAAAATGAAAGTTTGTCCGGATAAACACAAACTCTTATGGTATTACCCCCGAAAAATGCACCACACAACCCGTTGACGGTTAATACTTTTGTAAGAATTCCAAGCAAAATTGATTCGCACCTTGGTCCACCCTAACAGGAGATGTAAACAGGGGTTACTGTTTGCGACATGCCTCTGCTAATCTGTTGTAAATAATGGCAGGTGGTGCTCGCCAAGTATTGCAGAAAGTTACGTTGACCAGTTGGAAAACAATTGTCGTATTCGGAAACTATCGAAAAAGTGGTGATCCTTCCTATTAATGTTGCTTCTTCTTTGCAGAAACATATGTTCCTTTCAGTTCCAATGTACAAAATACGTCACAAATTGACGGATGACATAAGGGTCTGGTAAAATTTACCATCCCAGACAAGGAATGATTAATTTTCATGTGTGAAATCAGTCTTGTATTTTTGACATTATTTGACAGTTTCAGGAAAAATATATAAAATAAAACACTGTCAACAATAACACTTAAGACAGGAACTTGAAATGAATAGAAATAAATAGGACTAAATTAAAAAATTATCTGTTTTGATTAAAAATTAACAAACCCTTTTGATATATTCTAACTATAAAATATATCTACATTATTGTTAATCACCTCCTTGAATGTGTGATCTGTTTAGGAGATATGTGTAAAGTATCACCCATTAAATTAGCAAACTTGATTTTTTTCTTTACATTACTTAATAAATACAGAATATACATGCAAGTTACTGATGAAGGTTTCAATAAATAATGAAAGCTTGGAGACGGTATAAAGACTTTTATTTAAAGTCTGTATCACCTTGATTTTCCATTGTCCATGTTTATTAATATTATACTTGTGTAACTGTCAATTAATACATGACACTGAGTAATAGAGGGCATAGTTTTCATATAGAAAAGTACATTGTATCGCAGTAACATCTAGGAACCACTGTCATCTATTAATTGGCAGTGTCCAAGACTGCTAATTAAATGCATGTTACTACTGCATATGTCTATAAAAAAAGATCACAAATTTTGACAAGTTCCGGAATGAGATTAAAATAACCTCCAATTACTTACGTACAAAAAAATTATTCGATATCACCAGGAAGGGACCAATAGATCGCATGTAACCAACTAATATCACTACCAAAAATACGTTTTTAGATACGTTAACGTTATTGTTTTGTTTTTGCTGTTTTTTTTAATTTTTTTTGGAATATCTTATAAGATGCGGTCTAATTTTTCAGTCTTTGGAGTAATAACGCAATGTAGAAGAAAAATATGAAATGCAGTTACATCAGTCTTAAGATTAAACACAGATTGATCAATAATAACCTAAGATTTCATACATAAATAAAACAAAAAAGGAATTTTTTAGTAATTACTACATACTATGTTTTGCATAGTCTATTTGTTACGATGTCGTACGTCCAATAAAATTATAGAATAAAAGCGATAAATTTGATCTAATTTTTTTTTACACAAAAATATATTTACGAAATAATTACTAACTAAATATAGGAAATATAAAAATAACTTAACATTAGAAAAAAAAAAGAAATATTTGCTCCTTTTCTTTTTAACAGTTCAATTATTATCATTGTATTAAATACACAAGATCAGCCAAATATATTGAAATAACTCTAAAAGAAAAACCTATTATTATTATATAGTTAATAAAATACATATAGTGTGATCGGATAGATTTGAGGCACGAAAATTATGTGAACCACTGCCTATACTCCCTTACGTTGTATGTTTGACAGGCAATTACAGTTCTGTATCATTTGTTTACTTATTGTAGATTTTTTAATTTCAAATATAATTAATTAAATTAAATTATTAGAGATAATAAATTTATAACATCAATTTTATGTTTAAGCTGTACATTATATTTAGATTTTATAACATTGGGGGATTACAATTGAATTTTAAAACAGATTAATTTCTTTTAAAAGGAAAAAGCGGACAAATCAAGATGTAGCATCACAGGTATTCATAAGAAATAGTCTAAGAATAGTAATGAAGAACCTCAAACTATGGCAACTTGTATATAAAAGTCTTGCTACACTGTATTGGATTATGTCGACAGATTTCTAATCAAAAATGATAATCGGAGAGTAAACTAAAAGATGATAAGGGTTAGGTATATATAAATTACATGGTATCATAATGAAGGAAAAGTGATGTATTCAAGTATGCTTTTAAAATGCTGGTACTGCACAAAAAGTATATATAAAAGTTCGTAACATCAATTTTAAATTTAATAGCCATACTTTTAAATACTCTGTTTTAATAAGTAAATTTATTTTAATACTAAGTAAGAACATAAATGGATTTAGCTTTATTTATTTACAAAATATATTGTTAAACGTAAAATCTATATTATGTTACATTTAATTTTGAGGAGACCCTGTATTTTAGCGTTGGGTTAATTTAGATTTATTTTGATGCATTAGAATATTAGCTATTATTTTTCGTAAACCCTGTATCTCCTTTTGAATTGAACTGTTGTCGCCGCTGTCGTTTTTAAAAGTCGATGTTTACTTCGTTTTTTTTATGTCTTGATGATATTTGATTTGTTTCCGATTTACATTTTATTTTTAGCGCGCGATACTTCAGGAAAATTCAATTATTATTATTGTTCTAATTAGATATATATTTATTTAATATGTTTATGGGTCATCTTCTTTCGATCTTTGTGTATTTAGTATCATGTGCACATTAGCCTCTCCTAAATATAAGTCAAATGTATTTCTATATTTTTGGTTTATTTGTATAAATATATTAAATGTCATTTATTCTCGTTGATTTTGCCTTTAGTAAGTCATCTACGATGTATCATATTTTATTTAGCTTGGTTATTAGTCAAATTCTGCTATTTTTTTATATTTATCGCATCGTTTGTTTGACCTTCATTCCCGCCCTGTTCGATTCTACGCGTTAGGTGCATCGATCATCGATAGAATCAATTCATTCCGTCTGAGATCATCGATTAAGTTGTCTTTACCCTCTAATTTCTGCAGATTACTAAGTTACTGGAATGTCGTATTATTTTAAAATCACATAGTGAGTGGGATTAACTCGCAGATTAGATATTTTGTTCGCTTCGTATTATTGCCGTTAAATCGAGAGACTGGTTCTTTTGGGGGGGGGGGGACAACGCTCTTTGACTTGGTAAGTTTTCCGATATGTTAATTATGTGCAATGCATTGCATTTAAATTAGTTCTTATATGTGCCTTTCTTTCCGATTCGTAGCTTTTAATTTTGGAGGCCTAACTACCTTATAGCAGTTTAATTATTCCCAGACCATGTGGCCGTCGCCATTTTGAAACTTGTGTCCTGGTCCAAACCTTCTGAATATTTGGTAGCGTAGATGTAGTAGATATGTTGTAGAAATATTATTGTGTTTGTGACGAATACAGGTAACTTTTGTATTATTTTTAATTAAGATTCATTGTGAATATTAGTGCGGATAGGACTTTCCAACGTCAAGATTTCCAGTAAATATATCTTCTGTCCACTGTGATCTACTGCTTAATTAGTTGGAGATGTAACTGTAATAAATCGGCTTACGCGATTTATTTGTTAAAATTTTATATTTTTATTTCATGCATTTATTTAATTCTTTTGTATTTTTCCCAAATCATTCCGGTCAATATTTCGTAAAACCCTTCTCCTTAAATTAAAAAGGGCGGCACAAGAAATCTTATAAACTAAAACCACACCTATCGTCTATATACAAGGACCAATGAGAAAGTTATACATATTGCTTAAAGCAATATATTAGTTCTAAGATTGTCAAGGGAAATGAAATATACAAGTACCTTTAAAGGAATACATAAATATCCGTTAAGGGAAAGTATAAGTGTGTCAAATAAAGCTGTTACGTATGAGTGATATACGGAACTGTTGGCACCAGCCACATTAAAGCAGACGGTCAGTAGATATCCTATACATGAGTCTCAAGTAGTTATTATAGGGTGGGTTTGGAAACTCTATTGTTAAAATGGCATAAATATGTCAATAGTAATTGGTAATGCGGAAAGTACGTAGAATTCTGAGATAGGGAGACAGGGCATAGACCACACGAAGAGCAACATGTGTTAAGACAGACCTCTAGTCAAGTGTGTTTTAGACATTCTTACGTCTACGGAAAAAATATTAGATCACACACAGTGGTGTTGAAATTATATTAATGACAAGACCAAGATAAGAAAGTACATGTAAAAGGCGTACTTTCAACTAACATATCCAAAATAAGTTCAACCAATAAGAACTAAAAATGGATTCGTTAACTGTATACAGGGCGTGACATAATTAGACCAAGAACTGATAAAACTAGGTGCAGAAGAAAAATAAAGAGACTTTCGGCGGAGTCCCGCCGGGGCTCCGACCGCTCCGACCGTTCCGACAATTTCAAAGTCCCGGGAGTTCCGGCAGAAGTTCCAACAGTTCGACAGGATCTCAACCTCGACTTGAGTCCTCCTATAAAACAATCGCAGTTTTAAGTTGTGTGTTAAGAAGTCGGTCTAATAGAGTATGAACTGTCTATAATTGTGTGACCAGTTTAATTCTTTTTGTAAAATTGTGTTTTATAGTTTTTGTATGTGTTTCTCTTTTCTGCGTTGTATAAATTACGTTCAAGCTATTGTAATAAATAATTAAATTCACCAGTGAAGTGATATTTGATTTGTGAGTTTGGTTAATTTGTGGTGTTGTAGAGGATAGGCTGGATGACAATAAGGTCGGTAAGTCGTGAGTGTATTTTGTTTTGTTTTGTTGTGGTTAATGTTAGTTTTGGGCTTAAATTTACGGAGAATCATCAGCGGGATTATTACAGCTTTACGTATATAAGATTTCAGAGGCCAAGATAGCGCCAAGTACATACTTTTAGTTGTGTTATTTGTTTAATGTTCTATCGCATTCTGTAATGTTTATTGTATTATAAGCAAAGTACCTTAGCATTATTAAATATTTAGTTTTATTAAAAAAATACATGTTTTCTTTATCTCAATCCCGTAACACCCCACGCACGAAGAGATCACAGTTACTTGACCAGCTCGACGCGTTACTCAACAGCACGTGACACCTGAGTGGAAAAAATAATATAAATATTATATTCAATTAATGTAACTATAGTTTACATTTGGTGGCAGCGAAAACAATAATCTCCGATACCACAGGTGTGGTGTTACAATTTGGAGCACAACGTGTTGTTACTTAACCTGCAGTTTTAAATTTTGAAATCTGTTAATGAACCGTCAAATTTATTGGTTAAATGTTACAATTTTAAATTAATTTCAAGTGCTTAAAATGTTGAAGCACAATTAGATAAATTTTCATAGGATTTTGTATTCATTAATTATAACGTGAGACCTAATGTAATTTTCGATTGTTAATTTTAGAACCGTAATTTCATATTGTATTTGTTTAAATACCTGATACACCAGGTTCACTCATTATGTTGCGATTAGCTTATCACTCCATATATTTTTAAATTGTGGACCACCTTTACTTGGCTATATACAGTGTGTTCCTTTATATAGTTGCTTAGTATCATAAAGTCAAATAGTTTTACTTGTTAGTTTATGTTGTGGCCTTAAATTTATTTTGAGTAATTTTATATTTAATGTTTGATAAATCACAGTTCGCTTGTGACACGACAGGTCACCTGTATTGTGAGTATTTGTAAGGCATTGAGATCTCTAGGCTATTTTCGACCTCTCTAATGTGTATATTTGTGTAGTAACTATCTCGCACCTTTTTTAAACAACTACTTATACAGGGTGTTGATACTTTATGTTACTTGTAACACTTAAGTTTATTTTTATTTTGCTTGTAGCGGCTACGGTAATTAATTATTTACTGTCACATTTATTGAATTCAACCTATTTTAGATTTCTCACTTTCATTACATTTAAAAAAATCATATCTCTTTTTCATCCATTTGGCAACGTTATTTGATATCTTTTTTTTAAATTCAATCCATATGTAACTTTATCTATCTAGATCTGAACCTATTCACTTAAAACAAATTTATTTTTTTCACCGTTATATTAGAAGTAGTTTTAAGAATTGCAATCATTTTATTTATATTTGGAAACAGTGACTGAAGTTGAATTACACTTATGTTACCTTCATTTAATTAATAAATAGTTGTTATTGTTTTCTGAATTGTTGGTTCTGTCTTATCACAATAATCTTCCTTATACTAGATTACTAATTATCTCCCGGGTCAATATAACCTTTTGGAGAGAGACTTGTTTATATAGTGGGTGGCGTCCTTTTTTTTTGTTAAATTATATCCATCTGCTTGTTCAGCGTAAAGAACCCTCGACATCGCGACTGACTAGAGGCGATCGCTAACTATTTACCAGCAGTATACCGGCAGGATGACCAGATTGGGCGATTTTTCACTATCTTTTGCGTAGAAATTTTAACCTTGACGATGTGGTGTCTTTTTGGCGAATTTAGATTAACTTGCGCTTTATCTAAACCGGGAGCATGTTCATTTAACAATCGTGTGTTAGTATCTCTGGTTGGTATTGCATCGCTTGGCACTAAGTTGGCACCGACTGCCGTTGCCGCCAAAGCCAATTATTGTTTGTATTGCCGTATCAGCCTTCGAGCCCATGCTGCAGACTTGAGGAGGCATGTCACTCTTAAGAAACATCTAGCAAAAGCAAATTCAATTACTTCAGCAAAGAAAACAGTGTTGGTAAATTTTGATAAGAATTGTTATTTTTATGAAAATACGTGCTGCATTTTTTAACTTTATAGTGAAACCTACCATAGAGAAAAAGGTAGCAGAACTTGAATTGGCCATATATGTTAGTTTTCATTCATCGATTCGTTCAGTGGATCATCTGAACACATTCTTAAAAAAACATGGGAGCATCTTGGAAAATATTCAAGTCCATAGGACGAAGTGTGGATGTTTAATTAAGAATGTGATAAGTAAAGCTTTATTGGCACAAATTCTTAGAGATGTTGGAGACCACTCTCTTTTAGTTGATGAATCAACTGATATTGCCATTAATAAATGTATGGCTGTTTGTATTCGCTATTTTAGTGAACCACATCAACAAATTGTAACAGATTTTCTTGGCTTAATGTTAATTGAAAGGGCCACAACAGTTGACCTTCATGAATCTCTCAAAAGTTTTTTAGAAAAACTTAAACTTCCAATAAGAAATTTAATGGCTTTAGGAACTGATGGAGCCAATAATCTCTGTGGTTGTAATCATTCATTATACA
This sequence comes from Amphimallon solstitiale, assembly GCA_963170755.1. NCBI lineage: Eukaryota > Metazoa > Arthropoda > Insecta > Coleoptera > Scarabaeidae > Amphimallon > Amphimallon solstitiale. The sequence goes on along the minus strand of OY720682.1, from coordinate 35,490,947 downwards.
CGTTATTAAAAAATGACATCCCTGATCTTAAGCTTTTAAAATGTAGTTATTCTATTCACTTATCAGTGTCCAAAGCTGCAGATAAACTTCCCACAGCTTTAGAATTTATAGCAAGGAAGGTTTATAACTGGTTTTCACAAAGTAGTGTATGTAGAATTGAATATAAGAAAATTTTTGATTTGATAAACTTAGCAGAAAATAAGAATTTTACAAATTTTGTTCAGTTGTCAGCTACAAGATGGTTAGCCGGGTATAATGTTGTTTGTAAAAAAGATTCTGGAAAATTGACTTGAATTAAAATCTTTTTTCAGTATGCTAAATGTAAGTTGTTATATTACTAACACCTTAAAAGATATGCTAAATGATGAAAAGAATTTGTTATATTTTACGTTTTTAAAACCTTTATTGGCTGATATGCAAGAACTAAATTTGGTATTTCAAAGTGAAATTTATGATATTGGTTCTGCTTATTATAATTTATTTTTAACTATAGAATCACTTGCCAGAAGAATAATAAAACCATTATTTTTAAATGACCCAAATAAAACAAAATCTTTATTGAAAAACGTCACAGATTGTGTATACAATGATTTAGCTTACCTGTCTTTAGATAATGTCGATTTCGGCTATGATTTTCTAGAGTAATCGAATGTAGATCGACAAGAAATGAAGGCTAGATGCTTTGAGTGTCTGAAGTGCTTATTACAAGAATTAGTACAGCAGTTACCATCAAATTTTGATATACAGGGTTATCCAGAAATATGTTACCACTCATATGGAACTACCTAATTTTTAATTTAATTTTTTTTTTTAGTTCGAAGACTAAATATGGCCACCCGACTTACTTTGGAAGAGAGAAGGTTATTTTACGTTTTTAAAACCTTTATTGGCTGATATGCAAGAACTAAATTTGGTATTTTAATATTTTACATTAATATATGTATATATATGATAATAATAATATTACATATGTGGTAACATCTTTCTGGATAACCCTGTATATCAAAATTTGATGGTAACCGCTGTACTAATTCTTGTAATAAGCACTTCAGACACTCAAAGCATCTAACCTTCATTTCTTGTCGATCTACATTCGATTACTCTAGAAAATCATAGCCCAAATCGACATTATCTAAAGACAGGTAATTTTAATTAAATTAATATATTAAATTATTAAATTAAATTATGAGTCTTGGATGGAAGTGTTTGGATACCCTCAGTAGTAAGACAAAAATTTCAGCAATAGTTTCAGAAAGAACCTTCAAGCCGTTTAACTATCCGTCGAGTGCATGAAAAATTTGTGCGCACAGGGTCTGTCACTAATGGCTGTAAAGGCAACAGTGGACGTCCCAGAAGTATTCGAACGGAAAATAACATCATAAATGTACAAGGTCGAATAATTAACAGACCAAGAAAATCAAGTACGAGATTAGCATTGGAAAGCGGAATCTCGCGGACAAGTGTTCTGAGAATTCTTCACCTCAATCTGAGAATGAAGCCGTATCACATTCAAATGATTCAGACCCTTTCTGATGCCGATAAAATTGCTCGTGTTCGAGCTGCAGAAGTTATACTAGAAATAACGAAGATAGACCCTAATGTTGTGTTCTTCATGTCGGATGAAGCCACATTTCATATCAGTGGCAACGTCAATAAGCACAATTGCAGCATTTGGAATACAGAAAATCCTCTTGAACTGAGAGAGCACACTCGCTCCACACCGAAAGTTAACGTATGGTGGGGCATATCGAAGTTTGGAGTGCTTGGTCCATATTTTTTTAACGCCCAGACTGTAACGGGAGATGCTTACCTGGATATGCTACAGAATTTTGTTGTAGACAATCTTCCCCTCCGTATCTTAACATCTGGTTACTTTCAGCAAGACGGTGCACCACCACATTATTCCTTAGCGGTTCGACATTACCTAGACGTTGGATTGGAAGAGGTGGACCTTTGTCTTGGCCAGCACGGTCGCCAGACTTGACCCCTTGCGATTTCTGGCTATGGGGAATGTTGAAAGTTCGCGTGTATGCTACAAAGCCTACTGACATTAATGACCTGAAAGAGCGCATAATAACAGTAGTCCGCTCTATACCTATGGAAATGTGTGAACGAGCTATGACCTCTATGGTGCATTGAAAATCAAGAAGTACAGATCGAAGGAGTGCATTAGGTCTATTTTGACTTGTGTACATAATGAGTTACTTATTAAGATACTAAAATAAAAGTTTTTCCCATATAAGTGGTATAAGTGCACCACATTTAAGTGGAACAATTTTCAGGTTCAATGATTTTCAGTTTAACATAACCAATCGTGTATTTTAGCAAAAAATGTGGTAGGAAGGAATTCGCTAAAAATTACAAGGTAGAAAATTTAAATTTTTATCTAGAGGTAACTTATAAGGTGGCAACAACAGTAATAACATAATTTATGTAGGTAGGTTAGGTACCTATAGGTACGGTTGCGGCCAATATTATCTGGGCAGCAGTTTTTCCCACTGTAAATGGATTTTAATTGTTACATAAAAAAAATCGCCTGGAAAAGTATACTGTCATATTGATTGATGAAAAACGTCAATTATAAAAATGCCACATTTATCTTTAGCCGGGAAATTTAGGGTTGTGACGTTACTGGGAGAGGGGTGGTCGGAACGTCGAGTAGCATTAAGATTCCAAATACCAAAGAGTACTGTGCATAACATTAAGAGAATATGGGATGAGAGACAAACGTTTGATAGAAGATTGGGTAGTGGTAGGCCCAGAGTTACAACGGAGGTGGATGATGCTAATTTGGTTGATTTTATTCGCGAAAATCCCTTCCATTGTGCGGTAGACGCACAGGCTGAAACAAACTTTCCAGGGTCTGTTCGAACGGCAAGGCGTCGTATCAAAAATGGATCTAATCTACGTAGTCGTTCTGCAGCGAAAAAACCTTTTCTAACTCCGCAAAATAAGGAACAGAGAGTAGGTTTTGCTTTGGAATACTCCTTAGAAGTGTTAAATTTCTGGCAGAATGTTGTTTTCACAGCTGAGAAGGTATTTAAATCGTGTTTTGACGGACACGTTAGAGTTTATAGACCTCCGAACTCTCGCTTTGATGAACGTTATGCCCATAAATCACGCACAAGCGGTCGTTTTTCTGTCAATGTCTGGGCCTGGATGAGCGCCCAAGGACCCGGAGTTATAACACATATAAGAGGTAGATGCAATGCAGAGGTCTATGTTGGAATATTGGAAAATATCATGCTGCCCTCAGTAAATGCAGTCTTTCCCCGAAATAATTTTATATATCAACAAGACAATAGCCCCGTTCATACAGCCAGAGTGACCTCAAACTGGATGCAGCAACAGAACATACAAGTTCTACCTTGGCCTTCACGTAGCCCGGACTTGAACCCTATTGAAAATATGTGGGGGTTGACAGTAAAAAAAATTAATAGAGGTAATAATTTTCGCCCACAAAATGTAGAACAGTTATGGGAAAGAATTCAAGAAGCATGGATCGAATTATCTCCAAATTATACTGCAGAATTAGTAGCATCAATGTCCAGAAGGTTAAATAATGTTATTGAAAAAAATGAAGCTGCTACAAAATATTAATTTTTTATATCATTTGTTTATGTTTTTCGTATCTAAAATAAACATCAACATTTTCAATTTCATTTAAGAACAATAATATGGTTGGTCAAAACCAAAATAATTTCAGTTAAAAGACAACACTTTTTAAGGTAATGACTATTGATTATTGAGATAACCATCACATGATGGCTCATGCCCTAAGTGCGTATCCAGAGTAACGTAGATTGTAGCAAAGCCTGATTTATCAAATTTCACGAAAGTCATGAAATATCAAATCACTGCCCAGATTATATTGGCCGCAACGGTACCTACTAATAGTTATTGGAAAGTTAAATTTTATACAGTGCTATTGATCCGCTGCAGACCGTTAGGTTTTCGAAATTCTTCCTTTTTGCCGATTCTTTTCTTTTTAGTTGAAACAACCTGAAGCTGTTTTTTAATTTTTTTGTTTGCGGGTTCATTATAACCATTATTATATATTACCATCAAAATGTTCAAAATGTAATTCTTGTCTGGGAAAAGTTACATTGTGAGTATCTTGTAAATGATTTCTCAGGTCCTGAATATTTCTAAATGAAGAATTACACCATTCTTCTAAACATTTGCTGTTATGAACAGTACAATCGTATGAAACAGCTGTTGCTTTCATTTGATGTACATCTCGGACGTGCCGATTTAAGTTTTTTTGGGGTCCAAATATTTTATTACACACTTTACAAATAACAGGCATTGTCCAAAACTTGAACACTTGAACGCAACAAGAACTTAAACACCTACTCACAAATGGACAGTGGACACAAAAACAAAACATTTCGTATAATACCTGTCATGCGCAGTTGAAAGAGCCGTGTTGTATGTTTACCCGCTCCTGAATTTTGGCGCATGTGGCCGCATCTAATGGCGAAATTCTCGTTAAAACATCTGGTCACCCTGAGTATACGAGGGAAGTGACAGGTAAGACATCTTTGAGTGAGTAGCTGAATTTTAATGATCTTATACGTTACATTGTGTATATATCAGTAACTCTGTTACTGTAACATTAAGAGGGATAGTTTTGTGGTGACGGCATTTTCTGCACTGTATATTAATTTGTAATTACATATAAGTAAAGAAGGGTGTAGCAATTAAGCGATGTACCATTTGAGTTCACTGTGCTGCTTCAAGGATCAATTATATTTGGTTGTTCACTAATAGTTATTTAGTCTACTGGTTACTCTATATATGAAGTTTATCTGATATTACTTCATTTAGTATGAATTACTTCGAATTCGTTTCAGTGGCGGCTCGTTTATTCAATAACAGGTGAAGCAATGTTGGCAAAATCCATCTACCCCCTCCCTTCTTAGAAAAATTGATGTGTATGTAATCAAGATTAAATGAGAAATAAATAGTGATTACGGTTAAAAGTTACAATTGGTGAAATTTAAGAAACATGGAATAAAATATTTACTAATTGAACAGAAATTTAAGGTGAATCACTTCTTCATTTGATTCATCAAGAAAGCCGCCACTGATTCGTTTATATATTTGGCCGATCCAGCGTTTAAGATTAGATTAAAAGTTTAACTTAAATTAATTCGTGTTATTCGATATGGGTATGATACAAGCACCGGCCCTACCAGTTATTAGTGATGCCAAAGTGGTCCATTCGTTAATTATCGGGTCGTACTGTTCCACAGATTGCAAGTAACGGCTTCCGTCATAACCACCAGCCGCGATTAACCTATCACCGAACAGGCATGCAGCAACGGTATCTCTTTTGGTTGAAAGGGATGTCACTGTCGTCCACGAGTCAGTACCTGAAATAATAAATTATATAAAATGACTATAATTTCAAAAAAACAATCAACAAAGTTACTTCTACAAACATATTATACTGCCAGTGAACAATAAAAATAATCTGTCATTGTTGATCCAGAACAAGTAGCTTCCATTTACAAAATAAGACATACAAATTATTCATTTTATCACATTCACTACTTCCTATCTGCAGCATTTCCATATTCAACTTGTATTAAGAGGGGCGTTTACCTATCGAAAATTAAGGCATCGCAGTTTCGCGTTTTTTAAACTCATTTTGTAATTTTAGAATCTCAAATTTGGATTAGTGATGCAAAAGGCATGAATTTATAATGTCAAGGTCAGTTTTTGTACTAATTTATGTTCTTAAGAAAGTTATGTGTTTTAGAAATAACCACAAAGATGCATGAATTTGATTAATGTCTACTAACTGAGGCTGGCATACAAAAGAAAAAAAAACGACCTCAACGCGCTAGCTGCACATTTGATGTACGATATAAAGAAAAAATCAAATTTATGTAATTATTTTTAAAGATGAAAAACATTAAACAGTAAACATTGTCACAAACATTTTACACGAGCTTTTTCCAAGCTAATCGCGTCGTCTATCCTCACTTTACGGTATCTCTAGCGGTCCTAGCGAAGACGAAAATCTATCGGAATCGGTCGGCTATTGCAGACTTAAATGTCAGTGACAGTTTAATTACAAGCCGACACTCGCATTTAAATGTCATATATACCTATAATATTCGAGTGTATAATAATATAACAGTTATGGGCAAGCGAAAATTGGCTTATTATAAAACATCAACAACATCAACAGTTCCGTAAGTACTCATTCTTTATACATTATGTTTAACATCTATAGTATTCCTTTATCTATGATAGAATGTGTGAATAAAACCGAAGCGCTGTGACAGAACCGAATATCGTCTACCTCTACCTACTCACACCCCCTTGCGTCTACCCGTCCCGCGAGTAATATAAGTTGGATAAGTTTCTATTTGTTGGTAAACGCCGCCCGCACTAGCGATACTCGGCGCGCGTTGCTATGCTCGAAAAAACACATGTATTTAGATCTTTGACCTTGAAACCAATCACATACATACATCCAGTTTTATACATATAAATTTTAAATAACTTTTTCACTACTAAACCATAAGCTAAACTATTAGCACAGACTAAACAATCCAAACCGGGAACTTAATCCTAGATTTTATCCAGAGTACTCATCCTTGTTTAGCAAACGGAAATTTCAATATTCTACCATCTTTGTCAGATTCAGTGAACTTGGAGATGAGATGGCGCTAGCGTCAATTGAAATGTTTGTTATGCTGTGGTTATATGTCATTCAAAACTACATTTCAAATTTGACACGTTTGACATATTTTTGCAATCCTTTGTCGTACATCGTATTAATTATATGTTGATACAAATATGGTGTCCAAGTGTGCGGGTTTGGGCAGGATGAAGTTAACAAAATGCACAGGATTTCCTGCAAATCTCGACAAGTGAGTATAAATATTGTACAGTTATGCTTTAAATATGTGTATTACAAAATTTCTTAGTCATCATATTAGTCCCTTTTGCATATTATTTTTTTAAAAAAAATTCAGGTCAAGAATATGGCAAAAGGCAATGGCGATGGTTTTTACAGGAGAAAACCTCCAGAATTATAGGATTTGTAGTCGTCATTCTACACCTGAGTCATATAAAAATAAATAATGTTTTGAAAGGAGATGCTGTTCCTACATTATTTCCAGCAATTCGATATACGCCACAGATAGCAATAAACTTAACAGAAGCAGAGCCACAGCTTAGAAAATCACCAACTCTTATTACCACAGGAGAAGTTTCAAAGCCCTCCACTTCAGCAACTTTGATAGACAAACAAACAAAAAAATCTGTCAATCACCTTATTCAGTTTACTTTCCTTTGTGAAGTACATCACGGTTTTGTGAAGGAAATTATTGTTAAAGGAGTGTGCAAAATAGGTATTCCTTGGTATTGCAAGCGGGAAAATGAACAGAGGAGGCAGCTTAGATCTGATGTTCATGCTACACAAAGAAAAATAGCTAAACTAAGAAATGTATAAATTTCTTATAAACATTATTTTGTAAAGTTAATAAGATACGATTGGCATTTCCTTTGTTTAAGAAGCGCATTTTGACATGCTCTTTGCCTTGCAGGTTTGATACCTTTTGATTTGTGTATTAGTATTATTATTACTATTTTGTTGTTGATTTTATTTTTAACAATCTGTATAATATCAATTTTATATACTATAGACTTGTAATATTAATTTCCTACACCTGCATATTTTCCTGTTATATATTTCATTTGCTATTAGTTTAAGGGACAAATTTAAAATCAGCATTTTAGTAATGAACTATTGCTGAATTTGTTCCTTTTGGTACATATTAGTTTTGTTTTTATTTGTCATATTACACAATATTTGTATTATTATTGTCTTCTCATTACTGGTTGTGTAATTTAATTTTATTATGTTTTATTGTATAAGTATATGTATCAATAAAAACTATGTGGCTATAATTGTTACAGTAAGGAATATTTATTACCATAGTTCAAGTAACTTTTGTGTATGTTTCTGTTACATAAATAACGTATTTAATAAGTGTATTCTAAAAACAAGCTCATTTCAAATTTTGCGCCAATATGCTGCTAGCGCCATCTTCGTACCAAGTTCACTAATGTGTGACAAGGATATAAGATCTTGTATATTTTTTTTTCAAGTAGTCTGGGTTATTTAGTCTGCCTTATTAGGTAACAAACTAACGAAATCATTCACTCATTAAACATTCGAAACAGTGTTTTTAATTTTCTGTTTATATAGTGTTGCAATGCCAAAATGCAATAAAAAGACAAAATCAGAGTTATTAAATGTGTTGGTCCTTTTCCTTTAACCTATGAAGAAACAAAAGTTACTTCTGTCAAACATTTCCCACTGTTATAGACTTTTGACATCACAGCAAATTAATTGTAATTAATCATTTCTATTTAATGCAAGAAAACATAGTGAAAATATTGTTGTAAATGAATCAGTATTAATTTAGTTGTGTATACATTTATTTTGATGTTCTAATCTATTTTTAAATAAAGTATTCGTTACAGTATTAATGTGCAGATTATCCATAAAGACAGTGCAATAAATTCAGCTCGTCAAATTTAGTTATCAGTTATATACTCTCTGGGGTAATGCACTTATTACGAAGTAGCATTCACATCGACTATCGGTAGCCTGACATACAATATATGTAAATACGACATAGTGTCGATAAGTATCCTGTCCAAAACTGCTAACTGTGTTAAGTGATACATCTGCCAAATAATCCATATATAAATCCACTGTACAATGCTTCTTCAGGCGCACTATGTTTATAACTTCATTCGTTCTTTTAATCTGATAGTTACGTCACGATAAAATGATTCTCAAATATATAGCATAACGTGTACAAATTCACCAAAACGCCTTAACGTCTATACTTTTAACGGGACTTTTCAAAAATTATTAAGCATAACTTACTAGGGTCGTATCTTTCGACACAATCGAATCTGGAGGCTGCCGGATTGTTAGCGGGAGCGTCTTGACCACCGAAAGCGTACAAGAAACCATTCGCCACGGCTACCCCAACGCCACCTCGTCGCTTCGCCATCCAAGCACACATTGTCCACTTATTGGTGTGAGGGTCGTAACACTCGACGGATTTTAAGCAGGAAGCGCCATCTCTACCACCGACCGCGTACAATTTCCCGTTCAGAACTGCTACACCCGCCGAGCATCTCTGACTCTGCATTGGGGCGACGTAATTCCAGGATCTCGTGATTGGATCGTAACTGTAATAGAATAATACAATAATCTCATTAATTGCAATACAAGCAGTGGCGGCCCGTGATTTTTTGGGACGGGAGGGCACCGGGGGTCTGAGTGTTTAATATCAAAAATTAAGTACAGACAAAAAATAAACTCAATATGCTATTTAATTAACTTGTTTGAAAATAAAAGCCATCCGCCGTTCCTTACGATCAGCAAAATGATTAATAACTCATTCATTGAAGTTTGGTGTTGATGTCAGTAATTGTTTTTCAATGGAACACATTGCTAAGGCACATAGTCTGCTTTCCCGCATGGTATTTCTAGAAAATGTTTTTATTCTCTTCAAAGTAGAAAAACACTGTTCACTTGATTTTTTCTATTTTGCACGCCCCCAGGGATTCGCAAAATAGCAGAAGACAATTTACAAAATCTTTTGCCAACATAGTCTCGACATATTATCAAAAACAAACTTTTATAACAGTTGTACTATTCAACCTTGGAAGTAAATTACAATAGTAGCATCAGAAAACTTATCATCCAACTCTGCTTATCAATTTATATTGTTAATTAGTAAATAAAATGTTAGAATGTATCCTTTTTATTCTTTGTACAACTTCTATTGCACATGTTTGTTACACTAAAGGCTTACATTTTGACATTTAAATATTCCATTGGTTCCATTTTTTTTTTTTGTTACCAACGTCAAAACAACAAAATTAGCGTGCGATAAAGAAATACTTTTGCAACCAAAACGGATGTCGTAAAGTGAACTTTATAGCACCGAAATGGAAAAAAGCATTTTGCACATTACACCCACACAACTAGTCTGATAAACTGTAAGAGCTTCTGTTGTATTTTCTCGTCACGGTTTTATTAGTTTTCAAATTGTGATCTTGTTTAATCAATAAATCTGGTCTAGGGAGACCTAGATTTTTTAATTCTGTCTTAATGTTACTAACGCAATTCATAGTTGCATTTGCCCCGATAGAAATTACAACATACACTCACCGATGTCTATTACATACTAGACCGCCACCCGGACCCGGCACCATAGAGTAGTTACCCCGCGGCTTACATATATACGCGCGCTACCCGCGCCATTTTCATCGCTCAATTTCGAAAGCCTGGCGTCCACTGCATACGAGGCTGTGCTGTGCGAGTAGCAATGGACGGTCCCGCCGCCGTCCATTGCTACTGTGTATTTGCAAGCGAATTTACTCTGACATGCGATGCTTTCAAGTGTAGAAATAGAACATAATTTGATGGATTTGGGTGTAATTTTATTTTAAAGAATATAGTTAATAAAAGAAAATACAGATTTAGGATTGTAAGTCAAATATTAGACAGAAATATATTGGGCGAATACAACACTTTAATACCCTCTTTGAGTGACGAAGATTTAGGAAATATTTTAGAGTAACAAAGGAGCAATTTTTAGAAATTGATGAGTTGATACGCTTTGATACTGAAGCGTTCGAAGATCGTAATAAATTTGTGAATTACTTTATTTCTGATGTGGGGAGAGTTCCCTGGCAAAATAATGCAATTGTGCATTAATGCAGTGAAACTGATGTATAGAATTATTATTTAAGTTAAAATGTTAAATGTTCATTATTTTAGAAACCATTAAATTTTATTTTAATAAACACTTTAAAAATATTATTTTCCTTAAATCAAAACAACCATAACAAAGTTAGTATATTGTACGTTTTTCAGATAATAGTAATTTTAATTTTAAAATGAATGCTTAAATTATCTTATAACAACTATGTTTTGCTTAATTTTGCTAGAGGTTCTAAATAAAAACTAACCTATAATTTACATCTTTGACAAGAAAATAAAAGTATTTCAATTTGTTCGCGCTATCTTCCCACTTTTTTTCCTGGTTTTTGTAATCTTTTTCATCCGTTTTCCACAAAACAAAATGCCTCCTAATAACTTCAATAAATTCTTCCATTTTACTGTATATATACAAAGTACAACACCGCACACAGCTCGGTTAAAATCGGTCACGGTGCGAAGTCAAGCTGGCTCAGCAAGACACCGCTTCTCTACACTGCACAGTATAGCACAAGTGGACGGTTGCTTATTTAAAACATACATGGTCGAAAACACATGCTGTCTCCGCAAGCCACCGCACAGCACCGCTTAGCACAGCCTCGCATACAGTGGACGCCAGGCTTAATACAGACGGGGCAGCCGCGCGAGATGCCCCGGATCCTACGTCAGACTGCGATTTTTAAACGCCCTGAAAAGACGGACTGTTACTTCCGAAAACATATTATTTGTCATCAAACAAATCAGAAAAATTACATACAAATTAGGTATTTATAATTAATTTATCTGTTAAAAAAAAATTGTGGGGGGGGGCAGTGCTCAGTTGCCCTCCCTGCAGCAGCCGCCACTGAATACAAGTAAAATACTTTTGTTTAATGCCTTATTTTCAATTACCACTATGCTTGTTTATAAGTGATGAATAATAATTTATTTTATTTCTTAACAACAGTGCAACAAAGTAAAGTAAAAGCAATACGTCATATACAATATACAATAGAAAGTTATTTAAAATAATTAATAAAATCTTGAACAATGAACTTCAGAAAAATGCAGTACACTTCGAAATCATGGCTAAATATTTTCTAATAGTATGAATCGCCCTTTTTGCATTATCAACGTTTATTTTTTCAAGAGGTTATGTTTGGAGAAAGAGACATAATAACTTTGGTATTCTATTTGTCACTATATAATCAGAAAGTGGCAACAGTGATTTACATCAAAAGAAATTGGTTGTACTCGATTCTATTGAAATTAACAGTACATTATAGCAACAAATTTGAAAAAGGTAGTCCTTCAACTTTAATTTAGAAACTCATGATGTGGGACATCTCATTTATGTATATATCATATGTTTCTTAATAACATGCTAATATTTAGCTAGCGATTAGTATAGGACAATTTCCGAGCATTCACGTTGCAAGGTTCTAGATTACCAAGGCACTATGTGAAAATGTATGTTTTGGGTGAAATAGAATCAACTTCGTATTAATAAATTTCTTATCAAAAATCAATGATTTTCTTATATTTAAAAGAACAGGATAATTATTCTTATAACTATCATTATAGATATATAAGCTTTACACAAACATTATAACTCGAAAATGGGTAGAAATATTTTTCTTTTTCATTACTTGTAAAAATAAAAATAGATATAGATACAGTATGGCAATGCTATTTATGATTGATATTCTAATAAAAATATAAATATGATTTCTATATGAGATTTAGACTTTTCGTTTAATTTTTAACCTTATCCCAAACAAAAAACTGAATAAGAGGTATACCAGAAGAGAAGAAGAAAAATCACTGCAAGAACTCATAAGAATTTTTAAAATATTATGCTGTTGAGGAATAAGCCTGTGAGTAAGACTAGTAATTTTATAATAAAAATTACCATTTTATTTGATTTATTGAAATTAATGTACAGCAATATGTTACGCCATTGCTATTTCGTTTTTTTAATCCCCATTCGTTTCTGAGTAAATGTGGTCTCTTGTTTTTTTTGACGTACGGTATTCGCTTAAAAAAATAAAATTCATTCATGTACACATTTCCAACATCTGATTTAATTTATTTCTTTGTGCGTTCACGATAATTTGCTGTTACCATTTCAAAATGTATGTAGATTCTCTTAAAATAAATTGTTGTTCAAAGTTATATAAATAGTTTTTTCTCATAAGTGGTCTAGCGAGATGCACATGATTAATTTTTTTTTAAACTTTAACACCCTACGGTTCAAAAGTTAAGACATTTAGGACATATGTTCATATGAAGTTTTTTTCATAAAATGGACCCAAGAATAACCCCCTTAAATATTAGCATGTTATTAAGAAACATCCTGTATTTAAATACATAATGTTAAGTTATATTACAACATATAGTTAGATAAATAGTGAAATAAAGCTTATCGGGCGTTATAAATTTAAAAGTTACAATGTCGAGACCTTGGAAAAATAGTACTGCAATGACGCTAAGAGAAGGTGTTCCAGTGGATGTTGGATGCATTCGGAGCTAATAATTAATTTAAATAGTGACGATGATTCCACCGATTCAGAGCTTGAGGATATAGACATTTTTGTTTACTGAGTTTTAAATGTTTTCATCTCACTTTATTTATATGTTTGCTTAATTTGCAAATTAACTCTCTTACAATTAACAGAACAAATTAGCGAGCAAAATGTATTCTTGTATTTCACATAGCGTTTCTAATTAAATATTGACAATACACGCCTGTAGCGTGTTTCTCATAGTAATTACTTTCATTGCACACCACCTCTCGTGTTCAAACCTGTGAGAACTTGCATTTGCACTAAATCTTGAAACAGACTATACAGGAGGTGAAATATGATTACAGTGTCGGTTTCCACAGTTATGCGGCAAACTAAAATCAAAACTACTACGATTTCTACATACATAACAGAGAACCTTTAAAAACGCACACGTCATAAAATATGAATGACAACAATTCTGGGTTATAAAATACTTCGATCATAAGATTAAATATACCGTTCTACTGTGCTGAGGTAACTCCAACCATCATGACCGCCGACAGCATAAAGCGGACCTCCAAGAACGGCCACGCCTAAACCATGCCTATGTGTATTCATGGGAGATAGCAGTGTCCAAGTTCCAGTTTCTAAATCCAAGCATTCCATCGTATTCAATGTTTTCAAGCCATCTCTCCCACCGACAACTAAAAGTCTAAACGAAACATAATTACAAAACTGCTACCAAACTCGATAGAGCAAATAAACGCTTACTTTTCACCCATCAAAGCAATGCCGAATTGTAATCTTCTGCCGTTCATGTGGTACGCCACTTGCCACGCATCTGTCCTAGGATCGTAGCACTCTATGGTCGTTGCTCCTTTGTTTTTATCCATGCCTCCCACGACGAGCAGCTTGCCCATGGTTGCTTTTCTAGGTCTTGTCCTCGCGCACGACATCTGCGTCCTACGTTCGGGAAGCAAATGCCATTTCAGCGCCTCCATGATTAATTTTTGACAGGCGGGATCGTATTCGATCAAGTTCTCGACCTGATCGACCAGAAAACAAGGTTCCAAGAGTGGTAATTTTACCAAACTAAGTAAACGGGACATGTACGGTTTACGAGACTGTGGATCATGTTGGATCCAACTCATGAGCGCATGGAATATGTGTTCTTCAGAGGTTACATTTAAATCGTCGCTAGCTAATAGAATTGTCATCTGCTCCACTGACAATTGGAGAAATTCTTGATTTCTAATAACCTAATATCAAAAAAAAAGTAATTAGTTTCATTATCCATTTTAATACCATAATCCCTGAAAGAAATATTTAAAAATCAACAGTGTCAAGAGAGTTGCGAAAGTTTAATGTAACGGGAAATGTTAAAAATTTGCCAAAAACCGGCCGGCGTAGAAATACTACAAATTATGATAATTAATTGGATGTTCTTATTAATATTTAAAAAGAACCAGAAACATCACTATCAAAACTGTCACAATATTAGGGAGAGATCGGTAAAGAGGATATTGTCGAAAAATAAGTTTCATCCGCATAAAGTACATTTAGTAAAGAATTAAATGAAGATGATCCCGATAGAAGGATGCAGTTTTGTGAAGAAATGATGAATATGATTGATCGTAATGGTAAAAAAATACCGATGATGCCATATCTCGAAACAAGTGAAAGTTGTAGAATAAAAATACTACAAAATCTTTCAAAAAGGTTATTTTTTAACAGAACCCATAATTTTGCCAGAAATCTGGTGTTCCCATACATTCGCCTGCCCCTGTATAAATTAAAAAAAAAAGTGGACAATTATTTTGACACTTTGTGTGTACCGTATTTCACAAAATAATGTTTAAAAAAATATGAAATTATTATTTGTATAAAATACATTTTAAATTAATTAAATACAAAATTTGTTTTAACATTTAACAACCTAAAAAAATAAGACATTCTTTTCTTAATATGTACAAAATGAACATACTGTATTTTAAATTAAACTAATTAAAAATACAGTTCTAATTATTGATAAAATGAAAGTAATCTTACTGCATTAAAGTAAACAAGTTATGAAATTGTTGACATCATTAGACTGCAGCAAAATATAAATATATTGCTTAAAGTATCAAAGATCACATTGATCAACAATTTACATTTACCTCCATAAAATGCTGACTCGTATAAGCATTTGCTTCCAGGAGCAAACTGCTACAAGCTTGATGTTCAGCAAAAACAGCGATACCTAAACAATTGCTTGGGTGCAATTGTTGTGCAAGAAACCTTGAACAAGCTTCGACAACGCTTCTGAGCTGCATTAAACATGCAGTGGCAAGTAAAATTTCTACATTGTCCTCTCTTATTTCTATCGTTCCTGTGTAACAATAATTAACGACAGCTTGTAATACTTCACCGTTGACGTCACCCAATGTTATTTCAGACTCTTCAGCTTCCCTGAGTGAACCAGTGAACATTACTGAAAAATATTCGCTCGCAGCGCTCAAAACTAGCCTGTAAATGTCATATAAATGAGTTTAAGTCTTTCCCTCTTTAATTTGACCAGTACCTGTGAGCTGGCACTCTCTTGCCATTGTTCCCAGCAATTAGGACTACATCACATAATTTTTCAGTCTGCAAATAATGCTTCATGCAGGATAAACTGTGTTCGGCATGGCCTTCACATCGAAACTGTTCTTCCTGTGATGTGCTTGATGTGGTTGAGAATAACGAGAGACGACTGAAATCTCGCGGTAAATTTTCCGCACCAGTTAAACTATTAGTCCCCATAGATACAGAGTCTTTACTAGGGCTGCTTAAACTGCCGCTCTGAGACATGATGAGATTAATTTAATAAATGCTGAGCAACACTTCTTCACTTATTGCCTTATAATACTGATAATGTCCGAGATTCCTTTGGTAATTAACTAATGTAAATAAAGTCCTTTTGTTCAAAAATAACAAACAAAGATACGTCACTTTCATGCATCGGCGAACAAAATATTTGATGTAAAAATTCAAAGATGAATTTCTTTGTTGATTTGACAAAAACTAATGTAGCACAAGTGACATCTAACGGACTGTAGAGTATAGTGTCAGTACACCAAATAAATAAATAAATTGACCTAGATAACTGTAAATATTCCAATAATTTGTGTTTATGTGTGAAACACTGTGAAATCACAATCCAAATATTAAAAAGTAAACAATTTATAAGCGAATGTGGAGCTTGTAATTAATAATTTTGCATTTAATCTATTACAAAATCTATAAAATCACTTAAAATGTGACTGTGTGTAATAATTCAAAAGAAAAATAAATAAGAAAAGAAGAATAGTGAAGGATTTGCTGTGGATTTTGCAGTTTTATATTTAAATGTATTAATAATATTGTAATTCAATCCTTTCTTTCCGTGATATTATATTACTACTGTGATAATGAAATGTGTATTAATATTTGATCATACCAATGATATTATTTACACCAAGTACAATAAGAAATTTTCTTCACACATCAATGAATTTGCCAAAACTCAAGGGTTGCTCCCTGAAGAGGTAATTATTTACCTACCATTGAGTTAAGGTATACACATGATTTTGTTGTTATTCATTTTAGTACGATATATCTTCCAAATTGAGTGCCAATGTTATCGTACAAATATTTTCACCCATCGTTACATCTCAGAAGATTATGAGCTGCCAGTTTGGTAACTCCTACACGTCTATACAATGTGAAAACGGATTAAACATTGCATTCGAAGAGGTTTACAATATGTTATAGTTGGTTTATCATCAAATTATCTTATTGATATTTTAGTACATGGGGTATTTATTCCTTTGCATAGGGAACGATTGTGTATCTTTTATGAAAAGATTTTTGAGTATTTGTGTGACAATAGTTCGATATATCTGCGGCCCGAATGTGTTAGAGTAAGTAATAAATATGGTCAAATAATATTATATATTGTCAGAATCTTATTTACTATAGATTAAAAAATAATAATGAGAAGGCGGAATTGATAACTCACTTGATTGATTCTTGGAATTGTTTGAAAGCAAATGATCAAGGAATGTTTGTAGAAGCTATAGAGCAGCTAATTATTAATCCTGATCTCACAACAAGCACTGTACAAGCACTTCACGAGGCCGTTGATAGAATGCAGTATTTAACGGATTGCACAAAAATCCATGGACTGCTTTTGGTACAAAGTAAATTTTTAGGATTGTATTCTAGGTGAAGAAATTTACTTTTTTATAATACAGTTTTTTTTTAACTATTCCTTTTTTGTATTTAGTCAAAATGCCAAAACTCTTTCATCTACAGACATATTATTTGCCATTTTACTTTCGGAAAGCACAAAAGCCACGAACACTAAAGCTGAAACGGAAACTGATTCGGAGGATGAATTTTACAGTCCATCTACAACACCCGATGAAAACAATCAAAATGTTAAAGCTGAGGCACCAGAAAATTACATATACTCCTATCAAATATTATTATCAGGCTTAGAGTTTGTTCCGAAGTGCATACCACATGTTTTACATATCTGTCCTGTTACAGAGGGTATCAACTTACTTTTGCTTATAGAAGCTGGAAGCGTGAACGTATCTTCAAATTTATATGACAGTTTTTTGCACTTGCACACAATGCAGTCCGTACAGATTCAGAGGGATGTTGAAATGTTAAGGCCGGTGTTTGAAAATCTAGACAACTCAATTAAAAAACTATGCGATTCTTTGAAGAAGCTCAAAGACAATTCCTTGGAAATGATATTGAAGCAGCTCAATAGACATTGGGATTTCATGCGAAAGAAATATCAGGAATTTCTGAAAACACAATCACCTGAATCTTTGTTGAGGGCCGAAAGTATGACCTCAGGATTGTTGGACACCCTAAAGGAAGTATTAAATTTGACTGGGTACAATGATGATTTGATGAGATATACCCAGGCGGCAGCTAATGAAAGTTCTAAAGTCATCACTGAGAAGTTATCTGCTTTCGATGAGTTCCTAAAAGTTAAAGCTATGAAGAATTTCAGTCTTGGATCATATCCTTTTATATGCGTTTGTTATGCATTATTTTTAGCTTGTTATTAAGTAAAACGTTCACTAAAAAGACAGGCAAAGAATTAATTAACTTGATGCATTTAAGTATAAAAGACACTTGGTTAATTTGTTTCACTAGAATTTATTTATGTAAAATAATTACATAAAATAAAATAAGACAATTGTTTCAGACTCTGCAGTCCATTTTCAATTAATGTAAGGACAAAATTTCGTAAGTATAAATAGATGATGTATATTGATTAAAATAGAGGGAGTGAGATGACAGACACAATTATTTCTTGCAAAAAGAGGTCTTAAAATTATAATTCTGTTATTTAAATATTGAACTTGAAATGATTGCCCTCATTAACAGTGAAAGATTAAACTCCCATTTGTTCATTTACAATGTTTAGCGACTTATTTTTCGCCTTTAAAAATTTCTAAAATTTCCAGGAAATTTAATCGTAATCCTTTTCAAGAGGTGTGTAAAATGTTAAAATTGTCTGGAGTAATTATGTGGTTCTTGTCAATACAGTGTTCGGAAATCCCTGAACATTTCTTAGAATTTAAAATGGCTTTCCTGTGTTCTGTGATACGTTTGTGAGAACTTCTACCTGTTTGTCCTATGTAAAATGCATCATAGGAATTGCAATTAACTTTGTAAATTCCACATTTTTGTGATTTTTCAATTTTATTGTTGGCCCATAATTTACCTAAATTTATTTTGTTTACTGAAGTAGTCTTTATGTTGTTCTTTGTTAATCTATTAGTGATTTTATCGAGATCCTACCTATATAATTTATGAACCTATGTTTAACAGATTCTTATTGAGAAGAGGCACATCAGAAACTATTTAACTGTTGGCATTTTTTCTATTTGATTATTTTGTCTATTATCTCTGAGGTGAAGCCATTGTTTACAGCCAAGCACTTCAGGGTTGCGACTTCTTTGGCATAATTTGGTTTGGACCATGGTAAATTTAAAAGTCTGTGGATGTAACTATTAAAAGACGAAACTTTTATACTGTTTGACTGGTTACTATCAGCTGAAATGAGGCTGCCTGTATATGTAAGTTTTCTGTACTCGCTGTAATCTATTTTATTATTCAATTTCTTTAACGTGAGATCTAAAGAGTTTAGGCTGTTATTCTCTTCTTTCTCCATTTCTCCATTTTGAATTGTATTTTACTAATGATTTGATTTAAATGATTGAAGAACTGGTCAAACTGTCTATCAGTGCCTATCCACGCACATATAATGTCGTCAACACATCTAAACCATTTGTGAATGTTCTGTAAATGTGGGATTTTTGAATTGAACACATTTTCTTCAAAATTAGACATGAAAACTCAGCTAATAGAAAACATGGGGGGGGGGGGCATCGCTAGGCCATCTTTTTGGCTGTAAAATGAATTGTTAAATCTAAAATAATTTTGTTTAATACAGACGTTAAGAATATTACTTAGTTCAACTTTACTGTCCCCTGTTAATGTGCTCTTGGCTATCAGATCATTTGGAATTACATTTAGCTCATTGATCGGGATGGAAGGGTACAAGCTACAAACATCAAAAGACACTAATTTGAAGTTATTAGGTAGACCACCTGAATCTTAATTGATTCACTAATGGTGCGTTTACACGTGCATGGATTCAGTGGCGTCAGTTTAATTTTCGCGCCAGTAAAGGTTTACACTTGCAATGATTTGGGAACTGGCGTATCAGTAGCGACTGACGCCACTGAATCCATACACGTGTAAACGCACCATAAAGACGTCTTTTTCTGTTGAAATGTGTTTAAACTGTTTTAAAAGAGGCCAATTTCGTGTTACAACGGTGACGTCATACACCACACCAGTTAAACCAGTTTTGAAACGATTTTCCAACGTGTTTCAATCATTCTATCTCTGTTTGTTGGCATTTTCGTGTATTATTAAAAATAAATTATATATATTTTAAAGAAAAAGCATATTACAATATATATATATTACAATATACATATTACAATATATATATATATAAAATCTAGGTGTTAACTAAAATTCTGGCATGTTATGATAAAAATAATAATGAGAAAGAGAAAAAAAAACTTAATAAGGTAATTAAAAATAGTGATGATAAAGAATAAATCAAGAAATAAAACCACTAATGCATTTACTACATACTAATTCATGAATGTTCTATGAATTAAGACAATCAACAAATCAAAAATTTACAAATGTCGTGATCTGTACTGGATAATATTTATATATAAATTATGTTAAAATTTCCCCGAATCAAATATTACATAACTAACACATGGACTCTGTCCTGACGTATATATTGCCTAGCGCCATTGCTCGCTCCCAAACAATATCGCCAAAAACAAAACAGAATGCACGCAAATTGATAAACCAGGGCTCCGTTCTATGAGTACATCCTTTTACTCATATCACACATCCCCAATGTATACGATTACGTGTCCAGCCTTAATGCAATATATTTATCAAATTATTGCCATGTGCTTAAAATGTTTCAAAATGTTGACTCCGTTTTGATTAGTTCTGCTCAGCGCCTTTGCTCGCTCCCAAACAGAACCACCAAAACCAATTCGTGTTTTTATGCTTAATCAAGGCTCCATACTATGAATTAATTACCTACTTAATTCATTATACACATCGCTGACCGATTACCCAACACGTCAAATTTCGATACACAAGCACCAAATAAAAAAAAACTAAAGAATCAATTATGAAAGTACATACATAATAAAGAAAAATAAAACTACCAACCTCGTACAAAACTCCAGCTAAACTAAACTTGATACTTTCGACCTTTTTAAAAAAAAAACTTTCAAAAAAAAATCAAGTGTCTAAACTTATAAAACAAAATTAACATTTTAAATGAATCCTCTCATAAAATATCAAATTAAGCTAATACATTTATTAAAATGTTTTACCATAACGCCTAGTATGAAACCACAGCATGTAAAAATAAAACATCCTAGTTTCAAAAGAAAATTTATTCTAAGTTCAAAATAAAATGAATTTATAAAATATTTACAAGTACTGATTTATAGGAAAATTTTCTAATTTCAAATAAATATCTCGGAAAATATTACAAGTTCCAAATGATAAACATTTTTCTAAATTAAAATAAAGTATAAACACCCTGGGTCTTTAAGAAGCGGTTCCCACCTGCTTCTAGAAGATTAATTTAGAGAGCGGTTCGCACCAGCAATCTCCCTCTAAAATCTTCATGTCTTCATCTCGATTATGCTTATTTACAATTCAATCCCAGACTCAAGATCACTGCAATATGTTCATAAATTACGTAGGTAGGACCTCGAATAAAATCACTAATACATTAACAAAGAACAACATAAAGACTATTCCAGTGAACAAAATTGATTTAGGTAAATTATGGGCCAACAATGAAGATAAAATTGAAAAATCACAAAAATGTGGAATTTACAAAGTTAATTGCAATTCCTATGATGCATTTTACATAGGACAAACAGGTAGAAGTTCTCACAAATGTATCACAGAACACAGGAAAGCCATTTTATATTCTAGGAAATGTTCAAGAATTTCCGAACACTGTATTGAGAAGAACCACATGATTACTCCAGACAGTTTTAACAATTTACACACCTCTTCAAAAGGATTACAATTAAATTTCCTGGAAATATTAGAAATTTCAAAGGCGAAAAATAAGTCTCTAAACATTGTAAATGAACAAATGGAGTTTAATCTTTCACCGTTAATGAGGGCAATCATTTGGAGTTCAATATTTAAATAATAGAATTATAATTTTAAGACCTCCTTTTGCAAGAAATTATCTTGTTAATCACCTCCTTCCCTCTGTTTTAAGCAATACAGGATGTCCCAGAAATAAAAAGACGGAGTAGCAGAAATCGGAAGCTAGATTGTGTAAAAACGTACCTTCAAAATATCGTGCGCAGACGGCAGAACAAAAATAATAAAGAATTCAATTGGCCTTACGCCGACCCTGGACTAAATATCCATCTGCTTCACTTTCACAATCGGTTCTTTTCAGGACCACCATATTACTTGTGTTAAAAAAAATGAGGAGTAATAGATACTTCATAATAAATATCAAACCATTAATTACTTTAATTTTACACCTGCTAGAAAAAAATAATTAAATTCTTGATAATTACTGTAATCTAGAAAAACTACGATTTATTGAATAATCTAAAATAATAATAATCAGCTGTTTCCGACTACAAACACATTAAAGAGCAACAACCTACCTATTTTAAAAATAAAAACAATCTTTTATTGTCTGCAATAAAGTGGGTCGCTCATCTGGCAAAAAATATGTTTTATATGAATGAGTACCATTTAACGTTCTTTTTCCCGTTTTATACAAATAAAAGCGTATTTTTCTATGAATGCGTGTTCGTTTCTATTTACAAATGAATATTCTTACGTGTATTTATAAACATACATTCTGTGCCAGGTCCGTAATGTAATTTTTTTATCTAAAAAACAACATAGAAAATTAAATTTTTTATTTCTTCGTTATTGCGGTATATTTGGCCCTGTTTCTGTTCGGACTTTACATACCTGCTACTCCGTCTTTTTATTTCTGGGACACCCTGTATACATAATCTATTTATACTTATGAAATTTTGTCCTTATTTAAATTGAAAATGGACTGCAGAGTCTGAAACAATTGTCTTATTTTATTTTATGTAATTATTTTATATAAATAGATTCTAGTCAAACAAATTAACCAAGTGTCTTTTATCGTTGAATGTATTATGTTTCATTAAATTCCAAGCAAAAGTTCAATCAAGTTAATAATGAACTTGATTAAAAATTATAACATTCTAATTTTATTACAAGCAAGTATTAGTTTTGTATGCATATTATTATGTCGGCGAATAGTAGCAGTCAAATTTAAGAAATACAGATTGTCGTAGTTAAAAGTTAATATGCATCTTCAAATACACACACATAAACAAGTACCTATGTATGTATGTATACAACACCGGTGGTGTGGGAAGATAGTGGGGAGATCGAGAGCGCAGACATGGCATTCGTTCCGTAACTTTAGAGCGTAAACGTACATACATTGTATCTGAGCAAACTCGCAAATATTAAAATAAAATGCCCTTAACTGTCGAGGAAAAAATACAGATTGTGTTATGGTATGCGAAGGATAATTCGTACAAAGACGTGCAAAATTTATTTGTTGCGGCGTATGAAAATCGTCCACCTCCCTCTGTGCCAGCTATCCATAAGATTGTGAAACAATTTCGTACAGAAGGTTGTGTTAATTCACTGCATACTAAAACACACCGTAACGTCACAGAAGAACAAGAGGCGCAGGAATTTCTTATTTGTGCAAGTGTCGAAGAAGATTCTTCATTAAGCTGTCGGCTAATTGCCGCTATGTTTGATATTAGTAAAGAAATGGTTTTAAAAACTTTGAAGAAGTATGGCTACAGGTCATATAAACTTCAGAAGTCAAATACACTATTTCCCGATGATTACTGGCGTCGGATGGAGTTTTGTGAACGTGTAATGGAAATCGCTAACAGGAATGATCGGTTTATTAGTAACATTATATTTACTGATGAATCGACATTTCCATTACACGGTCGACATAACCCATCTGTAGCCCGTTGTTGGGCTAAGGAAAATCCTCACCTAACCTACAACGCTCACACACAATACCCGCAAAAATTGAATGTTTGGGCTGGTATTTTGGGGGATAATATTGTAGGACCATTCTTTATTAATGGCACGCTAAATGGAGAAAGGTATCTCGATCTCTTGCAAAATCAGGTAATTCCTGCAATTCGAGCAATACCAGATGTTAGATTCGATGATGTTTGGTTCCAACAAGATGGCTGCCCCGCTCACAACTGCCGGCTTGCCGGGGAATATTTCAACGGCATTTTTCCGGGAAGACGTATTGGTGGTCGGGATGCAGACATTTGTTGGCCTCCACGTTCACCGGATTTAACACCCTGTGACTTTTTTCTGTGGGGACACGTGAAGTCGAAAATCTATACCGCTGAAGGAAATAGAGCGATTGATTTGGATGGCTTAAGAGAACAAATTCTTAACGCCATACAAATGATTACTCCTGAAATGCTATCGAATGTACGAAATGGGTTTTATAATCGTTTAGGGTACTGCTTGATGCAAGAGGGACAGACATTTGAACATCTTCAACATTAAATTTTGTATAGTTCATTAAGTATAATATTTTGTTTCGTTTTAAATGTGAGAATTTTATTTAATTTTTTATAAGAATTTTATTTTAGTTACAAATTTTATAGAGTTTTGTTTCAGTTCAATGTTAATACATTATACATCAGTTACCAAAATATTATACAAAAGCCGTACATAGCGTAGCAATTCCTTAAAGCAAACGTCTGCATACTAGCTTTCAACGTTTTGCACTAAAGCCTCGGTACCCCGGTGTCCCGATATGAACTCATCTGTACTCCCCTACTATCGTACCCCTCCATTTCATGTTTGCATGCACATGTGTGCGTGTTTGTGTTTCCCTATATCTACTTTTATTTCAGTCAAACGGTATATTTGAATAAGAACAATTGGCTTTTAAAAACTAATTCAAAAATTAAAACATTTGAAATTGCATTCTATTTTCCTGCTTGAAAAATATGAAATTGTTGATTTTAATCCTTAATCTTATTGCACAAAATCATCCCTAACAATCAATAAGTACTTTGAGGAATTTCCTGGATTAGTTCATTTTATTTATATAGACAGGACCAATCATAGAGTAACAACACCAAGCCTAGACTTCAATGCTGATGAAACTTTAGCGTTAACAAAGCAGAAGGTATCTTTTATATAACACTGCCTACATATTAAATTTAACATACAATTTATATTCTTAGATTTGGACTATGATAAATTTCTCCAGGACACATCTAGAAGAAGGACATCTCTCTATTATATGGAAGGATACTACATTCAGTTACGCATACTTTCTATGGTTCGAGGATAATTCAGGGTCGCCACTGAAACCAACTGTGTTCCCGAAACATGTTTCGAAGCCGTTACCACAACCTGGCATATTTTGTGGTGATTTTTATGAGTAAATATTTTATTATACATATTACATGAATGAATATAAAATAATATTCCATTTTTTCCATAGAAAGCTGAAAGAAGCGTGTTTTCCAAAGATGTCGCCTAGTAAGATTCGTTGTTATGAGTTGTATTGTGTACATTTAGGTCTTGCAACCGCTCAGTGTGTTTTAGAACATACACGTAGAATTGCAGCCACGATCTGGGAACTCAAAGGTCATCCAGATCATCCAATTGATTTACTTTAAGTGTTATGTATTAGAAAAAATACATTTATTATGTATCTAGTATTTGTAATACCTAGTATTAATTTTAAATGAATATATGAAAATAAAAGCACATGAACACAAGCTATTATGTATTTAGTTTATTAAATTATCTTTGAAACTATATATTCGACGACAAGTAGTTTTATAACAAGTTGATATTAGGGCATTGCACGGAATTGTACCTTGCTGTTAAATCTGTAAAGTTATTGTTAAATTTCTGTAGTCATTATATTCCGTGCGTTCAGGGAGTTACGGCGCTGGAAGTGAATACTGCTAGAGCTTATGGCTAGCGCCAGAAGTCTTTGAACGAATCACAGTGTAAATTTTAAAATTGATGCTTGCGCATGCGTACTTTTAAATCGATGCGGTCGAAAATTCGTATTCACTACTTGTTCGATCGTTATGGAATCGTTGGAAAGTCGTTATGAAGTTGTATTTTATTACGACTAGTAAATATATAAAACACTTACTAACACAGAAGCAACTAAAAATCAAGATAACAGAGACAACAATATTATGTCTAAGCCAACGACAAGGTCACAGTCGTATACGAACACAGCAGACGTACATCTAAAAAGTAAAATAGATATAAAAACAAATCAAAATAAAATAACTTCTCAAAAAAGTCAAAATATAAATAATCTCCAGAAAAATAGTGAGATACGCACAGAGAATACTGAAATTAACGTAAATAAAGAGAATTTCAGATATAAGATCATTAAAGGGAAAAAAGAAAACACCTCATTAAGTGCAGTAGAAGCAAGAAGGTGGATATTTGTTTCCAATCTAATTAAAAACACGACAGAAAAAGATGTAACTGAATACTTACACGAAAACAAATTAACAACTATCGCATGCGAAAAATTAGATATAAGAAATAAAAATATATCGGCATTTAAAATTGCGATTAGTGTAGATTGTTATGAAAGGATGTTTGATCCCGAATTATGGCCAGTAAACGTTGTAGTAAAACAATACAAAAATTTTTCGAAAAGAGCCTCACTATTTCAAAATACAGTAAATTAGAGAAACCTAATGTAAATGTAGATGACAAAGTAAATGAATTTACGTTAGCGAATTATAATATTCAATCTATTCACAACAAAACAGATGCTCTAAGTATAGCTCTAAAAAAACATAATATTAAATGCTTATGTGTCACAGAGCATTGGCTGACTTCAAGTAATATCCATACCTGTAGGATTGAAAATTTCAATGTAGCAGCTGCTTTCTGCAGAATGCAAGCTAAACATGGCGGTACACTCATTTTGTTAAAAGAAAATTTAAAATTCACAGAAATTTCAGACATTAAATCACTCTCAGAAGAAACTCACATAGAAATGTGTGCAATAGAAATAATCAAAAATGATCTTATTATCATATGTATCTATAGGTCTCCTTTGGGAAATATTGATATATTTATTAAAAAATTGAATGAAGCAATGATGTGCGTAACAAATGGAACAGTTACCAAAACAATCATACTAGCAGGTGACTTCAACATAAATTTCACAAAAACCACGAAAGAAAAGGAACAACTCACAGATTTACTGAGAACATAATCTTAAATATCTGTTTAATGAACCGTCGAGAGTAACAAATTCCACCTCATCATGTATAGATAATATTTTTACAAATCATGAGCAACAGATTATAATGACGACACAAACAATGAACTTGCATCTCTCAGATCATCTAACACAGATTGCTAGAACAAAAATTCTTCCTATTACACATGAAACAATGATTCATGGGATGAGAACCAGACAAATAAATAACGACACAATATGTTTATTCAGAGAAAAGCTAGCCTCGCACTCTTGGTGTGATTGGGATCGATTTGCGCCAAATGAAGCTTTTGAAAAATTTTATAATACCTTCCTGTATTATTTTAATTTAAGTTTCCCCCCCCCCCCCCCCCAAAAAAAAAAGATTTAACACATTGAAATTTCAAAACAATGAAATATTTTGCAATCAGCGAATACAAGGAATGAGGAATATCTTAGATGTCCTGAATACTGTGGTGAGCGTCAATAAGGATCATGATCTTTATCAGATATACTTACAGAAGCTATAAAAGGGCTTGGATGTGGTGCGAACAGAAAAGCAAAAAATTAATCAAAGGCATAACAAAACGCAGAAAATAAACAGAAAGCAATATGGACAGTAATTAATAATGAAATTCGTCAGACAAATGGAACAACACACATTCAAACCAAACTAACAGCAAATGATATGAATGACCACTTTGTGCAAATTGGAAATCAAATTATCAGCTCTACATCTACCATCGAGTCAATGAAACACGTAAAAAATCTTAATTTAAACAATACCAACTCGTTTTATTTTTCACCCATTGACGAAAATGAAGTCAAAAATGTTATTCAGTTTATTAAAAGTAAACACACGCGAGATATATACCTACGAAACCTCAACATATCTCTTAACACAAATTACAAATGAAATCATAACGCCTCTGACCAAACTACTAAATAAGTGCGTAAATGAAGGAGTCTTTCCGAGACAACTAAAAAAATCTCGAGTAGTTCCAGTGTACAAAAAGGCGGATATAGATGATCCAAATAACTATCGTCCAATAGCGATATTACCCACAATATCGAAAATATTTGAACAGGTAATTGCAAGAAGAATAACTAAATATCTAGATATAAACGGCTACGTCACAGCTTGTCAACATGGATATAGAAGAAAGAGATCAACAACAACAGGGATTATGAACATTATACAATCAATCGTAAATGCATATGATGAGCAAAAGCAAATCCAGTTGACTTGCTGTGATTTGAGTAAAGCTTTCGACTTAGTCAATCATGAGGTTCTGTTACACAAACTACAAGAATATGGTATTAGAGGCACTCCACATGATCTTTTAGTGTCCTACCTGAGGGATAGAGAGCAAGTTGTTGAACTCAATGGACAAACATCATCTTTAAAATCAACAAAGAATGGGGTTCCACAGGGCTCAATCTTGGGTCCCCTTCTGTTTATACTATATATCAATGCCCTGCCGCAATGCTTAGCACCGATGGAATGTTGTTTATATGCGGATGGCACTGCCTTTTTGGTGACTGCAAGAGATGAAGAAGAGTTGAATGAACAGGCGAAACAGGAGAAAGCCAGGGAATGGTTCCTTTGCAATGGTCTACAACTAAATGAAGGAAAAACACAACAACTTACTTTCTGTGCAAAAAACCAACCGCCGAACGGCAACGTATGCTATCTGGGTCTGACGCTGGATAGTAGGCTTACTTGAGAGGATCATGTTTCCAGTCTGGCTGATAAACTTGCAAAGGCCACATACACAATAAGACGTATGAAAAGTGTTGCAACT
Source organism: Amphimallon solstitiale (assembly GCA_963170755.1). Taxonomy (NCBI): domain Eukaryota; kingdom Metazoa; phylum Arthropoda; class Insecta; order Coleoptera; family Scarabaeidae; genus Amphimallon; species Amphimallon solstitiale. Next base: position 35,461,952 of record OY720682.1, on the reverse strand, counting down.
CACGAAACTGCAACAACGGCTTACTACTGCAACTTCCACTCTAAGATGAGCTACGGAGTCTTGGTATGGGGCAGCTTACCATCGGCAGAGAGAATATTTCAAATGCAGAAGAGGGCTGTTCGAGCGTTGTATAGTTTGGAACATCGGGATAGTTGCAGAAAATATTTTGTAAAAGGGGCTATACTCACATTACCATCCATATATATATACAACTGCATTAAGTATGTCATTTTCAATGAGGATGAGTTTGCCGCAAATGGGGACTCCCACCAGTACAATACAAGAAACAGGGATAAACTGCGAACCCCTTATCACCGTGTGCAGACTGCCCAAAGATATGTGGACTACTGGGGGCCAAAGATTTACAACAAAGTGAAGCACCTGCATACAATGAATGCTAGTATTTTCTTAAGTAAAATATTAAAACTTTTACTGACGAAAAGTTTTTATTCAATCAATGAATATTTAAATGATAATTTTAATAATATACAATTTTAATCTGTTTTGTTTGTTACTGTATATATGTATATTTTGACCTTTCATGTAATGATTTTATTACACTGAATAAATATATTATTATTATTATTATTATTATATAGCTGTCGTTAGGCAGTGCTAAAAATTTGTTTGTGAATTGAATATTTAATAAAATTAATTTTACTTTGATTTTAATTTTAATTAGAAGAAATAAGTATGGATCAACATGTGTTATTATTGGTATTGGCTGATAATATTGATGAATTTGAAAATAGGTAAGACCACCAATTTGTGAACGACCATATTTAGCTTTATTCTCCTCTTTTTGAGGACAAAACTACTTCTAGAGCTTAACAATTTAACAGTCTATAAACGGTATAAAAATTTGCGTTAAAACCTCAATAATTCTCTTAAAAATTCATAAAAATAGCTATATTTGTAAACACTTATACCAAATTTTATCCATAAATTTACAGTCACAATTTTGCTCGTTCACAATAAAATTGTATAAAGAACTGAATTTATTTAATCGCCACCAAATTGCGAACGAATATAAATAGTTACCTTTCTCTGTTAATTTAGCGTAATCATCTTATAAAAAATTATTCCCATATCGTATCGTTCACACCTCAAAATTAGATAAAAAATTTACCTTATTTAATCGCTACCAATTTGTGTACGAGTATAAATAGTTACATTACATTACAGATTTCACTTCAATTTTATACCAATATTTACATTTTTGTCATATCCATATTTGGTGTGTTACTATTGATTTCCTGAGAAAGCATCCTAAAGTGAATGTAAACATGAAACATAGAACATAACGTAAACTGGTAAACGTGAACATTGAACGTAACGTAAACATAATAATTCTACCGGGTGTCCCAGCGTAGCGGTAAAGCCCATTATTGGTATCTGGTATCTAATAATGTAGATAGCGAATAATTTTTAATACAAAAATTGTAGATAATCATAAGCTCTACAATTTAAAAATATTCTTATTTATACAGAGTGTTCGACAACGACGAACCAACACAAACTTATGTTTTTTTAAATGGAATGCTATGATTTTTTTTACATTTTATGATAGCCCTTAAAGGATTGATTCAACTGACATCAACTTGTATTTGCCGATTTTCAACTGTTTCTGAGATATGGCGATATTTCGTTTAAAATTGTGCAATATTTGAAAAATTGCTATGAAATAAGGACTGATGATGAAATACCTTTTATGGGCTCAATTAGTAGAGATATCTTTTCAGTAGGTACGTGAAAGTAATTTTTATTTTCACATATTTACGCATGTTCTTTAGAATTACATGCCATTCGCAAAAGTTGAAAATTCTAAAAAAAATTAAATGCAACACCCTGTATATTAATGTGCCATTGAAAAGATATTAAAATTTACTAATCAAAAATATCTACTTTCTTCCGCATGTGGGCGATATTGCAAAAGTTATAGGGTGTTATATCTGAATAAACCCGATTACGACTTAAAAATATGAGTTGCCATGATTTATAAAAAAAAAAAAAAAAAATCAAAGGCATATACAAAACGCAGAAAATAAACAGAAAGCAATATGGACAGTAATTAAAAATGAAACTCGTCAGACAAATGGAACAACACACATTCAAACCAAACTAACAGCAAATGATATGAATGACCACTTTGTGCAAATTGGAAATCAAATTATCAGCTCTACATCTACCATCGAGTCAATGAAACACGTAAAAAATCTTAATTTAAACAATACCAACTCGTTTTATTTTTCACCCATTGACGAAAATGAAGTCAAAAATGTTATTCAGTTTGTTAAAAGTAAACACACGCGAGATATATACGACACCTCAACATATCTCTTAAAACAAATTACTAAAGAAATCATAACGCCTCTGACCAAACTACTAAATAAGTGCGTAAATGAAGGAGTCTTTCCGAAACAACTAAAAAAATCTCGAGTAGTTCCAGTGTACAAAAAGGCGGATATAGATGATCCAAATAACTATCGTCCAATAGCGATATTACCCACAATATCGAAAATATTTGAACATGTGATTGCAAGAAGAATAACTAAATATCTAGATAAAAACGGCTACGTCACGGCTAGTCAACATGGATATAGAAGAAAGAGATCAACAACAGGGATTATGAACATTATACAATCAATCGTAAATGCATATGATGAGCAAAAGCAAATCCAGTTGACTTGCTGTGATTTGAGTAAAGCTTTCGACTTAGTCAATCATGAGGTTCTGTTACACAAACTACAACAATATGGTATTAGAGACACTCCACATGATCTTTTAGTGTCCTATCTGAGGGATAGAGAGCAAGTTGTTGAACTCAATGGACAAACATCATCTTTAAAATCAACAAAGAATGGGGTACCACAGGGCTCAATCTTGGGTCCCCTTCTGTTTATACTATATATCAATGACCTGCCGCAATGCTTAGCACCGATGGAATGTTGTTTATATGCGGATGACACTGCCTTTTTGGTGACTGCAAGAGATGAAGAAGAGTTGAATGAACAGGCGAAGGACATTATGGAGAAAGCCAGGGAATGGTTCCTTTGCAATGGTCTACAACTAAATGAAGGGAAAACACAACAACTTACTTTCTGTGCAAAAAACCAACCTCCGAACGGCAACGTATGCTATCTGGGTCTGACGCTGGATAGTAGGCTTACTTGGGAGGATCATGTTTCCAGTCTGGCTGATAAACTTGCAAAGGCAACATACACAATAAGACGTATGAAAAGTGTTGCAACTCACGAAGCTGCAACAACGGCTTACTACTGCAACTTCCACTCTAAGATGAGCTACGGAGTCTTGGTATGGGGCAGCTTACCATCGGCAGAGAGAATATTTCAAATGCAGAAGAGGGCTGTTCGAGCGTTGTACAGTTTGGGACATCGGGATAGTTGCAGAAAATATTTTGTAAAAGGGGCTATACTCACATTACCATCTATATATATATATACAACTGCATTAAGTATGTCATTTTTAATGAGGATGAGTTTGCCGCAAATGGGGACTCCCACCAGTACAATACACGAACCAGGGATAAACTGCGAACCCCTTATCACCGTGTGCAGACTGCCCAAAGATATGTGGACTACTGGGGGCCAAAGATTTACAACAAAGTGAAGCACCTGCATACAATGAATGCTAGTATTTTCTTAAGTAAAATATTAAAACTTCTACTTACGAAAAGTTTTTATTCAATGAATGAATATTTAAATGATAATTTTAATAATATACAATTTTAATCTGTTTGTTTGTTACTGTATATATGTATATTTTGACCTTTCATGTAATGATTTTATTGCACTGAATAAATATATTACTATTATTATTATTATTATTATATTACACATAGCATAACTAAAAGTAAACGAGAACAAATACTTCTAATATTTTCTTATTACAAATAAGTCATTTTTATTAAAATTTTAAAACTCATGAAATGAAAAGTTTGGAAGAAGTTCATGGATTAGCAACATTTTAAAAAACATTGCAGTCGTTATGTCCCAAAAAATGTAAAACTTCAAACTTAGATATATAACTTGCGTTGAGAAGCAAACCGTCAATAAGAGCATTTAAATTTACTTTATTAAAAATAGCTATCTTGAAAAACATGGCGTAAGCTAATATTTTCAAGCATCACAGCTATTATAAGCTATCAACTAACAAATTAGAAAATGCGTATGTTTGGTTTTATAGTATGTTTTATAGTAATAAAATATGGAAACAAATACGTTTACAAAAATTTATAAGAAATGTTTGAAATTCTGCTCTTCTACTTCTAAACACTTTTGAAGTCGTGTTTCATATAACCTATAGACATTTGGCATTAGTTCTCGGTTAATAGAAGAAAATACTTCTCGAGGTCTTTCTTGCATATTCTTTCTTGTGGTTGGAATAATTCTATACACTCGCTCCTTAACATAACCCCAAGGGAAATAATCCATTGGAGTTAAATCTGGCGATCTAGGTGGCCACGATAATGGTGTGACCACGGCCAATCCAATTTTCCCTGAATGTATTATTTAAAAAGTTTCGAACGCTTCTTGCGTAATGTCCTGTAGCCCCATCGTGTTGAAAGTACATTACCCGGCGCGTATACAAATCTATATTTTCTAATAAGACAGACAGATAGTTCTCAAGAAATTGTAGATAACTCTCTCCTGTTAGTGTACCATCAAAAATAAATAGGTTCGATAACTTGATGGTTAAGGATGCTGCCCCATACATTTAACGACCATTTATGTTGATGATCAACGTTTCTCAACCAGTACGGATTCTCAGTGGCGTAGTAATGCATATTGTGTTTATCTACTAGACCATTACTTTTAAAAGTAGCTTCATCACAAAACAAAATCTGAGTTACAACATTATGGTTTTTACTTATTTTGTGCAACATCGAGTTACAGAAGTCAACCCTATTAATAAAATAATTCCCCTGAAGATCTTGATGTAAGCTTATATGATACGGATGTTATTTAAACTTCTTTAAGGTTCTCTTAATAAAGTTTCTGCTTACGTCGAGGACTCTAGAAAGTTCATGTACGCTTGTATGTGGGTTTTCTTGAACGCATAACAAAACATCGATTTGCGCATCTGCGTTTTCTTTGGCACTATTCTTTTTTTCATACAGAATACTGCCAGTTTCTTCAAATCTTGTTAACAATTTCTGAAAAGCTTTTGTCGATGGCAGTCGCATATTTGGATATTTTTTCCGCTGTGGCTAGGGGCACGCGAGCGTGCCGATTAATTGGGAATTATAGGCACGTGGCTGACGTCACTGCTGTTATGACATTATCATTTAACGTGCACCTAAATTTGAAATTAGGGGTACGTCAAGTCATTAGTTTATTCTGCGCCAATGTATAAGTTATGCGAATAATTAATAATAGTTTTCATTATCTTTTTTTTTAAGGAATAAATAACAATTAGAGTCAAAATAAGTCTTTTTATTACAAAAACATCAAATTAACAAAACCCTTACTAAGGATAAATAAAATATTATTGGAAAGTTTTAGTAGAACATTCTGTATCAAAGGATGCTTTCCTTATAGCGTCTAGTTGATTGTTTAAAATAAATGTGAGAATGTCTTGCTTTTACTATTTTTATTGCGTTGATTACTGTCGTAGAATCATGTCCCTTGGGTATCCCCCTTTTCTTAATTTTTGAGGGCAACACTATTGATTTTAATAAATCAGTTTCAATATTTTCATTATTATTATTGTTATTATGTTATGTTCACTATCACCAAAGGGTTCATCAACAAATGTAATGTATTGCATGTTTGCTAAATTATTATCTGTCAATTCACTTATATCTCCATCAGACAATACTATTCTAACACTATTTTGTTGTGAGATCATTTCTTGATTATTATCGTATGCCTGAGTATCTATTTCTGTATCGATCAGATCACAATTTGCCTCACCTGTTGTAATATAATTCCCACTTAATAATTGTCACTTCGTTTCCAGTTCTCCAGCAGTGTTGCATTTTCTTCAATAAATCTAATCTATAGTTGAATTCACTATTGCTGGAAATGCTAATTAAGTTGATTAAAGAATTGGTAATTAAAGTGGCTGATTTTCGTTTTTCGGTTAACGTCATCACTTTAGGCTTTTCGATTACTACATGTTTTAGTTTTGCCACAATATCTGACTTGGTTGTTCCAATTCTATGTTTTGATAAATAATAATTTTTTGTCCATCGTATGTGACACAAGTAGTTGTCGGCAAATACTGTTATGTTTTTATGTTTTCTTACGGCTAAGATAATTCGGCAGGCAACATCATGGAAGAAAAATTAGGACACTGGAAATTGTCTGTTGTAACATTTATTATATTTCCATTTTATGTTCTTATTCGACACATACCTCATTATATTCCTTTAATATTTTGACTTTTGTGATTAAATCTATCTGTTTCTGGATATACTTGAAACTGTAACCTGTTGAAATATTCACATACTGCAATAAATCTTTTTTATGGTTTTGAAATCGGTGCTGTGGTCGCTTCAAAATGTGTTTAGCTGCTCGATTGTCGCGTTCTTGATTATGGCTATCCAAAAAAATGAAAAATTATTTAACAAAGTCGGTTAAAGTTGAATTCTTAGGTACTACTGGTTTGATTTTATGGTTAATTGATTCCATATGGTTATTTGTTGTATTATTTAAATTGCTATTTGTCACATTTGTTCACAGTTTCTGCCAAATGATTTTTCCCAGTCTTGAGTTTGTAGTGAGGATCTTTTAATTTTGTCTTTTTACCACGGATTTTATTCTGTATCTTCTTCTTATTTGCGTCCAAACATAAATAATCTTGCACATTTCCAAGTCCTGTTTCAGTTAATATACGATTTTGAGGTAAATGATCAAAAACTTTCTAGAAAATAAAACTTTAATTTTATGTTTATACATATTATTAACTACATATTTGCTTACAATCGAAAGTTCATGTTTTGTATGTTCTATTACAACTATATACTTTTAAATATTGGCCTCCTGGACAAATACGTAGTTTGAAATTCGCATTACATCCTAAGCGTAGCGTGCTGAAAATTATTACGGAAGTCAAAACAATTTTATCGGTTATTTAAAAGCTATTGTAACCTAGTCTGTCGTAATACATTTCCTCTTTTAGGAATTTCATTACCATGGATACATGCATATTCAAGTTTATAAAATTCTAGAGAGGACTTCAACGGTCTTTATAGATTTCTGAATATTTCTTTAGTTCATTATAGGAACCAAACTGGAGACCAAGGGTTAATTCTTTTTTTTTTCATTAATAGTCTCATTTCTGTCATTACTACTATTATTTATCGTAACTGTAGCCATATTGTTATCTTAAAAAAATGAGACATAAGATACCTTATGAAGTACTGTTTATGACATAAATCTGTCAGGATAAATTATTTCCTAACCCCAATTCCTCAAGGATTAATTTTGTATTATGCATTACGTGTGCATAATACAAAATCAGAGCACGCTTTGTTTAGTGATATAACTATTATTAAAATACAGTATTGACCTGTTAGACCGTCCATATTTAATAGTTTATGTCGTTATAAACTGCAATAATCCACTAACACTAACAGAAATCCGCACCACAAACTAGAACATCCATATTTTCCCCATTTCTTATACACGTGCCTCTAATTTCAGATTTCAGCGCACGTTAAATGATATCGTCATAACAGCAGTGACGTCAGCTACGTGCCTATAATTTCAAACTAAGCGGCACGCTCGCGTGCCCCTAGCCACAGCGTATTTTTTCCTGTATATTCGTTGTGCCAGCAAACAATTTCGAGCACTTTCCCCCAAAACATAGACAATATTTATTAATTCAAATTTTAAATATTTCATTTTACACACAATGTACATTTATGTACTTATAATGACGATGTCTCTTTAAACTGAAGCTATAAATCTAAGTTTGACGTTTAAACAATTTTTAACACACAGCGACTGCGATATTTTTTATACTATTGCTAATTCATTAAATTTCCAAATTTTTCATGAGCTTTAAAGTTTTAATAAAAATTACTTATTTTAAAAAGAAAATATTAGAAGTAACTTTTTTCGATTAATTTTAGTTTTACTAGCAGTGCAAACCATGGCAACTCATATTTCTAAGTCGTAATCGGGTTTATTCAGATATAACACCCTATAACTTTTGCAATATCGCCCACAGGCGTAAGAAAGTCGATACTTTTAAATAGTAAATTTTAAGTATTTTTCAATGGCATATTAATATACAGGATGTTCCATTTAATTTTTTTTTAGAATTTTTAACTTTTGCGAATGGCATGTAATTATAAAGAACATGCGTAAATATGTCAAAATAAAAATTACTTTCGCGTACTGAAAAGGTATCTCTACTAATTGAGCCCATGAAAGGTACTCCCTCCGTCCGAAAATATGGTATACATATGAAATTTTTTTGAAAATTAATGAGACATTAGTAACGGACTATAATTAAATATACTTATTTGGCAGTTCTTATGCTAGGTAAACAACTATAATACATAGTTGGCTGCTGTCCGATTTGGTTTGTGTCAAAAACGTCAATAGAGTTAAAACGCCGTCATTTCATGAAAAATTATTTTACACATGCCCTATTCACAAAATGGCAGATATTGTTATAAATAATGAAGTAAGCTTATTGAAAAGGAATTCCAAGTTCAAGCAATTAACCGGTGAGCAACGTCATGGGTCTATTGCAAAAATTGTTGCAGCTGAAAGAAGGGCAGAAGCTGAAGCACGGCAGTATAAATAAAGTTGCAACTGAATTTGGGGTAACCCGTTTATCCGTGTCTAGAATTTGGAAAATGGCTCAAAAACAGTACAATGACGGTAAAATTTGTGCTGATGTTACATCAAACAATAAATGTAAATGTGGACGGAAAAAAATTGTAAATGTATACCATAAATCCGGACAAAAATAAATTACAAAATGTATACCATATTTTCGGACGGAGGGAGTATTTCATCATCAGTCGTTATTTCATAGCAACTTTTCAAATGTTGCACAATTTTTGACGAAAAAGCGCCATATCTCAGAAACAGTTGAAAATCGGCAAATACAAGTTGATGTCAGTTTAATCAATCCTTTAAGGGCTATCATAAAATGTAAAAACATTCATAGCATTCCATTTAAAAAAACATAAGTTTGTGTTGGTTCGTCGTTATCGAACACTCTGTATAAATAAATATATTTTTAAATTGTACAGCTTATGATTATCTACAATTTTTGTATTAAAAATTATTCGCGATCTACATTTTAGATACCAATAATGGACTTTACCGCTACGCTGGGACACCCGGTATATAGTAATATGTCAACGTCAAAACAATAAGTGTATATAGTATATAAACAAATTTTTTGATAAAAATATTCAATAGTAAAAAATAAATTAGTTGTAAAGAAATTCGAGAACATTATAACAAATTCATTTGACTACCTATATAGTACCGCCGATAGGTCATCCAGCGAAATTTATTTTGGCTAGACAAAATGGCGACCGCTAGCTCCAGCGCCGACACTCAGCAATCGCCACTGACCTGTATAATATAACATTATATTCCGTGGATACAGTATACAGGTCAGTGGCAGTCGCGTTCAGGACACCGCTGGACCTAGCCACTGATCTGTATAATATAAATGGATAAGCAATAGCATGTTAAAAATTGTGATCTAATACGAACTGCGCACGGGGCTGACGCACATGCGCAATAACATAAAATAAAGGCGCTAATTTGAAATGCCTAAAATCTTTGAAAAGTATATAACAGAACATGAACTTTAAAATTAAAATCTGCATCTGAAGATAATGAAATACTTATTTATTAAGGGAAATTTGAAAAAACACTCAAAATAAACAATACATTCCTTTTGAAATATTTACTGGTTATAAAAAAGTGTCAAACATATGTGTATCTAAGGATACAAAGTACTTATTTTCTACTAACAAGGTAATAGAAATTGAACGTACAAATAGCCTAAAATAGCCCAAAAAACACTGCCTCTACAGGAAGTTTTGTACAAGAATATGGTGTACTTGGACATCTTGTGAAGGACGTATTAAAGCACCACGATTTTTTCTATTCAAAAGATGAAAACTAGCATTATCGACAGATGTTTGTGAGATTTCTTCTAGTACGGACACACAATTAGCACACTTAACAATGCGCTTCAATTGTTAGACAACAAAACCAGAAATAACGACATTTTGGGATAACAATGTCTATGATGGTATGTCGGGAATTATATAATTATAATCCTTTTCAATGCCTAATACTCCAAAAATATAAACAAAAAGCTAGTACCCCTAGTAGCAAAATCACTATATGCACACTTGTTCTACATTAGGAAATATATATTTTCATCCTTCTCTAAAATTGTGATTTTGCTACTTGGAACGTCTATTGAAATCGGCGTTCGGAACTTTAGTGATTTCACACTGTGATTTCACATTCGAATGTCAAAAGACTAGGGACTGCGCATACTCGTAGGCCCCGCGTTGAGTATTCAATTTGGCATAAAAATTCCACGCGCATCCTATTGCATTGCTTAACCATTTATATTATACAGCAGATCAGTGGACCTAGCACAGCTCAGTGCTAGCGGCGCTGTATGTCGCTGAACGCACGGATTCATACTGATAATCATTTCGTTAATTTTAGTTAATATTTTAGCTGCTATCATTTCCATAAAACCAGTAAAAAAAGTATCAATTTATCTTATTTAAATATGAAATTCGATTTTATTATATTTCATTTTTAAATTTTCATTCATTGTAATACGCGGTTGGCAGTCGATTAATTGGGGTTTTAGGGATTTTTCGCACATCAAATTTTCTCAGTGGACCTGAAACTGTTTAGTGTTTGTTTATCATCATTTTCCTATGATTTTTGTGAATTACCGTCCGTAGCTTTAAACAGTAAACTATGGTAGAAAGCGTGGAAACGTTATCTGTCTCCATTTCGGGACCGGCCTTTTCATTACTGGCATACGATAATGTTCGTTCCAAATACGATCAGGTATCCAGAAATATTTTCTCAACGTATACATTATGATTTCACTACCCTAACCTGTAATTTACTTCTAGGAGGGTTTTCTTTTGGGCGAGATCATCGAGAAAAAGACAAATTCAATCACCGATCATGACAGGCAAATAACGAAAATCGAAAGGATTATGAAAATAAATTCTGCGCTACCTTACCCAAAGCTAGGTTATTTCTATGATGCGGCAGGCAGACTGAACGATATTCAAATCACAACATTCTTGGAAGATCAGAGGACGGATCGTGTGAAAGTCGTAGCATGGTATAAATTCAAGCACACAAATGCTTTCAAAATGACGTTACGAGAGAAGATTGTTCACAAAAATTTAGCTGAATATTTTGCACTAGCTAATCCTGATTTGTTTGCGTGTTGTTTATTGACGACTGATTCTTCACCTAACGGAGCAACGCACACATACTCCCAGACCTTTTTGAGATATGCAGATTGCATGTATCAAATGATTCCGATGCACATAGTTAATTTAAGTGATCCCAGTAATATTTATAAATCCATAGAGCCATCGTCAGATACATTCAAAGAATTGGTAAAATCCTTGCAAATAGATGGAAATCAAGTTCCAGGTTCTGTGATTGTAACAAAAATAAATGAAAAATTAGAAAGACAAACTGAACAAAAAGTTAAGGAATTAGCGGAAAAAGAAAAAATATGCTGTGAACTTGAGAAAGAAGTGAGGAAGTTAATGGAGCTGTTAAAAGAGAAACAAAGTTCAAGTGATATAAACATTACAGAATTAATTAAAGTGGAATCCTGCAGTGGTGATGACACAGAATTAATTAAAGTGGAATCCGGCAATGGTGAAGACGGTGTCTGTGCCATGGACATTACAAGTGTTGCTGAAAATATTTCAGGGAGTATAAGAAGTAATAGGGGTCGCAAGAAGTCAGGTCAGGCTGCTACTATAACCAATTCACCAATCAGTCCTGTCCGTAGTAGATCTAGGAGAAACACAACCACACCACAAAAAAGTAAAGACTAATAAAATATGTTTTTGTATTTAAAATATTTTTATGTTGGTTAAGTTTGAGTATGTTAAAATAATATTCTTGGAGAGTTTCTATGAAAAATTTTGCCTATATTTTTATATCATGTAAAAGATAAAAAAAGATATTTCACAATTTATTATTAGATTATTTTGTTTGTATTATTTTTTTTACTAGGTGTAAGAAAATGTAAATACAAATAATTTGACAGACTGAAAATATAAGTTTTTGTTATTGTGTGTGTATGCAATTAAAAATTTTGGTAACATTTTCAGAATATTATTTTATAAATTAAGGAATACCTATGGTTTTTGATAATCCTCAAAAACGTCCTTTACTTTTATAATTTTAGTGTTTTATTTTTATTTTGTACGTATTTAAAAGTTAATCAAGTTTCTTTAACAATGCCCGATGTAGAAAATTAAGAATTGGTGACAAATTTCAATGTGAAATTTATTCTTTATAATAATAGTATTAATTTTAATTTTGTACTAATATAATTTTAGAATTCAATGAAAAATTTGAAAAGACGATGTTTTTAGAGTGGTCTATGTTAACAATGCATATATGATATATATATAACAATTGAATTTAATAATATCCATTTGATAAATATCACATGTATGCTCACTGTTGTTATGTTAGATTACCTGAAATTGTCTTCGCTTTAATAATTATAAATGTGCAACCATAATTTGTGCTACAATATATGCGGGATTTTCATAGAAACGCTATCTAAGACAATATTATATTGTGCCAAATAATAATTTTATATTTGAAGTTTGAAAAATTGTGATTTTCCAAAAAAAGTGTTCAATTTCTTTTTTGTCCAATTTTTTCCTAGTTTATATTTGAGTGTAATACTGAATCATTAAATTGTTCTTATTAAGATTTTCTATTTTATCTTATACAAAAATATTTGTTTTCCTTTATACCTAATTGTGATAAAAAATCGATATTCTATTTGTCACTTTGTGTATTTATTTGTGTAATCTAACGCCTCCTAGATACAATTAATTGAACTAAAAGCTTAATCAGAAAACAGTCATTTCGTATGGTCTCAAGTTATGTTATTTAGAACACACCTGCTTTTGGAGAATCCCAATTTTATTTTATCTGTTAAAAGTCGATATTTAAGTATGTTTTTAATGCAATAATAATGCTATCGTGAGTAAGAAAATGATTGTACTATTTGACGTCAATAATCAAGTTTGGCAATTATAGACAGAACAAAAACATAACCAAGAAATTGTACATTCCCATACAAGAAAGAGAAAGGTATACCGCTTATCGTCCACTGCGCATCTGCAATAAATGTGGAGAAACAGGAGATAGAAGATTACGCCATTTTTACACATTTGTTACAAATTTTTTCTTGGTTTCGTGAAACAGACATTTAATGAAAAGATTGAGGCTGTTTTGATTTGATCAGTGAACTTATACCTGGCTGAATTTCGGATAGTTTCAACTGCTCTGCATTGAGACATGATCTGTACTTTGTTCTAATAGCCACGTATTTGGAGAATCCTGTTTCGCATAAATAACGGGTTGTGAAGGGCAAGTTCCTTATGTGATAGGATTTTAAATTCATCATTTAACATAGGTACACCAAAAATTAGAGATTGATTTCTCAATTTCAAAGTTTGATCTTATCGTTGTATCTGATGACAAATCAAGCAAACATTTTCATATTTCTGTGATATCAGAGAAAATGGTGTTTTGGATATATAGTATGGTTGCAACCCAAATGTTTTCTTTTATGTTTTCACGCAATCCTTTTGGAAAATAGCAGTTCAGAGTAGTGGCGGCCCGTGATTTTTTGGGACGGGATGGCACCGGTGGGTCTGATTGTTTAACATCAAAAATTAAGTACAGACAAAAAAATAAACTCAATATGTTATTTAATAACTTGTTTCAAAATAAAATCCATTCGCCGTTCCTTATGATCAGCAAAATGATTAATGACTTATTCATTGAAGTTTGGTGTTGATATCAGTAATGGTTTTTCAATGGAACACATTGCTAATGCACATAGTCGGCTTTCGTGCATGGTATTTCTAGAAAATGTGTTTATTCTCTTCAAAGTAGAAAAACACCGTTCACTTTCAGCTGTTGTTATCGCTTCACAGATTCGGCAAATGTAGGTGTTAAATTATTTTCATAGAAACATTGCAGTAATGTTAGAGCAGATGAAGCAGTTCCAAAATCTGGTATATTATACAAAACTACCAGTTCATGCTTAAAAGCAATTGATTCCAAATTAAGAGTCTTCACGGCCATCTGGAATTCAGTTTCGGGGAAAGAATTTTGATATGTTGAAAATAAGTGTGGTTGAAAAAGAAGAGCTATAGATAGGTGATCACTAAACAAAAAACGGTCATCAATGTTGTTAATAATAATGTCGCACGCTTCTTTAGCAACCATTTTGTGTTTGTCTTCATAACAGGGTGTTCTGTTCCGTTGTCGGGAATGTTCCTCTTCTTTTTCATCGTTATCACTATTTTCATTGTAATAATCGTAATCAGTTGAGTTCCTCACATGCTGAATTTACGATTTAAATGATGACACACAAGACTGTATTTTAATACTGTCAATTTGACGATGTAATTGGTTGTAGAGAATTTCACAATGCGGCATGATTTTATTAAAAAAATATAACCAGTAATTGAAATCATAATCATTTAAAATGTTTTTCAAGCCTACAGCTTTTCTTATTGTCGACTGGTCACTAGATTCATCATATATGATCCGCGTCAGACATGTGATAAGATATTTTTTTATATCTGAAGACACTCACAACACATCTTGATTTAAAGTTCCATCTGATTGGTGCAGCCCGCGGAAGTCGATTTTTCACAACCTCATCCAATATAATAGTACGATTTGGGGATCTTGTAAAAAAAAAGTAGAAAAACCATCTAGACTGCAAAAGAAAATTTTCACTTGTTTGTTATGTGAGGCAGCCCGTTCAACTATCAGATTTAACTGGTGCGCGTATCAGTGAATATAATTTTCATTTTTGTAAATATCTCTAATTTTTGCCTGAACACCGTTTCCTGAACACCTCATTACTGAGACGCTATCGTAGCTTTGGGATATTAATTTTGCAGACGTTTGGTCCAATTTAATTTTCCTAAGTTCTTCCAATAAACATTTGCTAATGCCATCAGCAGTATGATTCTCTGGTTGCAGAAAAGACAGAAATCGTTCTTGTATATTTTCGTTCAACTAGTATCGAACTATAAAAGCTAACTGGGAAAATGTAGCCGAATCTGTCGTCTCGTCTGCTTGTATAGCGATATAGTGGGCTTTGTTAATTTCGTCTAGAATCAAAATGCGAGAAACTTCGTAGATACTGTCTAGCAATTCATTTTAAATGGTTTTTGACAAACCCATAAAAACTCTATTATTAGTCTTGTTGATGTGGTCCTTGACGGTGCTATCAATTCCTGCCAATAAATTAAGCAATCCACGAAAAATCCCCGGATTCGCACTGTCTTGTGTTTTGTCATAGCCTCTGACGTTTTCATTGTGTTGAATTATATTTAATCTATATGCAGTGTTCAGCTGGCACATTATATTTACCTTCCCCAAAACTGAATATTCTATCATGGTACTAAGATGTTTTTCACTTACTTTATATCTTTTTACTTTTACACCAAAGTGTTTTAAATCCCTAATACCTTTAGAAGTCCAGGCAGGTTCGCTTTGTGGAGAATCCCAAATTAAGCACACGTAACAAAAAAAAAAGCATTTTGCACATTACACCCACACAACCAGCCTGATGAAATGTAAGAGCTTCTGTTGAATTTTCTCGTCACGGTTTTATAAGTTTTCGAATTGTGATCTTTTAGTTTAATCAATAAATCTGGTCTAGGACCTAGATTTTTTAATTCTATCTTAATGTCATAGCTCAGTGTGTTATTTTCTATCATTTCAATTTTGTTACTAACGCAATTCATAGTTGTATTTGCACCGATAGAAATTACAACATACACTCACCGCTGTGTATTACATACTGGACTTGCGTCACCGGCACCGCAATTTGTCGGGGGGAGGGGGGGAGGGTCCTGTTGCCATCCCTGCAACAGCCGCCACTAGTTCGGAGTATATCAAAATCATTGTCATTCATGGAGATTCTGACTTCATTCCTTAGTTCAAAGAAACGCATTAATTTTTTACCATGGTAGAGCAACCTTATTACTGACGTATGCAGACTCCCCAGGTCATGACATAAGATTTTGAACATCCATGTCCCATTTTTTAGCGAAAACAATTTTTGACTTTGAATATGTCCCACCTTTCGCTGAGTATTTACTGGGAATTGTTTTGCGGAACACAGTTTAACCCATTACTGGCCAAGACAAGAAAAAAACATTTTAAACATTTTTTTTTTATTAAAGTAAACTCAGAACACAGTAATTAAGATACATTTTTGGTACAAGATAATTAGGTATTATTTTTAACAAAAGAATATATGGGTGCATGTACGCACCTTTGGCGCAAAGCAGGTTATTATAAAATAAAATACTAGTCTCTTGTATGAAAAATATCAAAGCAATCAGGATGCAAATGCACATTACATTTCTTACACAAGTAAATTGTATTACTTTTGCAAAGTCGACACTTTTTTCTTGCACTCTTAGCATTTCGAATTACAATGTACCCGATATTGTCAAATCTTATGTCACCTGGTAAAGCTGATTTAGAAAGTCTTCCATAAGACGAGTTGGATTTTGCTGAAGTGGAAGCCTCATTGTGGGTGTCTTCTATTTGTCCTTCGTATTTCAGCAGAGACAGCGCTAAACTTGAACGAAATTCCAGTTGGGAAATTTTGGTTTCATTTGCGATATTGAATATTTTCCAACTGTTTACAACCATAGTATCAACAACATTTGTGAATAATGGCCACCAACACTTTTTACCTCTAATACCAATGCGATAATTGGCAATACCATTGTCGTGAAGGTCTACCCCACCCATGTGTTGGTTGTACTCATGAACCACTTTTGGTTGATTGATAAGCATTTCTTTACGCTCTTTGCTGTTGTAACGTTTGGCTTGAGTGACTGGTAAGACACTACAGAAATTCGTCATAACAGTAACTACAGAGTTGTCATTCGACCGAGTAACCAGAACTTTCAAGTTCGAATCATAAGCGGAAGTGAAAGAGCCTCTTTCCTTTTTTGACATGATTTTGTTATCTTCAAGTGGACATTTTGCAGTACGGTTGTCTCTTACCGTTCCAGTTGCGAAGAACCCTTTTTCACCTAAGTTTTCAAAAAGAGAATATGATGTGAAAAAATTATCAAAAAAATATTTTATGCTGTTGCGGCTTTTCTACAACAGAAAGAAGCTCTAATACAACTTTTGATCCTAATGGGCCCATGTTTTCAGTTTTCTCCGCCTTTCCACCATTTGGAATAAATTTGAATAGGTAACCGTTATCGGAGCAAAGACACCACAACTTGAATCCAAATCTCACAGGTTTTCCACGAATAAACATCTTGCATGAGTGCCGGCCAAAATATGGTACCATTTCTTCATCGATTGAAAGATGTTCTGCAAGTATACCAAATTGAATACATTTTTTATTTATAATATCAAAGATTGGTGTAAGCTTCGCAAACTTATCGCCCTTATTTAGCGAGGTTTTGAAGGTCTTGTTTTATTGTCCTAAATTTATTGCGACTCATGCTTTCACGTACAATACGCACTTCCTTGTCTTCATCTTTTGACCAGTACATGTGAGTTTGTGGCAATTTATGATATCCTGATAGTATAAGTATACCAAGAATTTTTTTTAGGTCTATTTCAGTAAGCTCGTAGTCATGACGGTTATTTTGTGCTGCGTAAGTATTCGAAAAACTTAAAATATTGCTAATTACTTCCTTGTCAAAAAAAAGCGAAAATATTTCCAATGGTGACTTCCCAGCATGCTCAGATACTACATTTTCAATTCCATGGTTATCAAACTTTTCGGGAACAGTAATGTAGGCAGTTGAAGCGGTTTTTTTCCAATTTGGCACGGAAGTTTGTTTTAGTTTTGGAGCTTCTTTGGGTATCAACTTGTGTCGGCTTGCAATAGCACTAAGTGGTAGCTCATCTTCCGAATCAAAATCACCCTCTTGATTTGTCTGAATTTCATATGTCCCCGCAATGTCCTTATCTACATTGTCTTCCCCAATTACGTTTTCGTCAATATTTTCCTCATCAGTCATTTCGTCAGGTTCTGGAAGCACATAAACAACATCAATCGATGTAGCATTTTCAAAATCTGAGTCTTCTTCTAACGCAGCCATTAGCTCTATAGCTGTGAGCGTTCTTTTAATCTCCCATTTTTAAATTTTTTTACTGAAACAAAAATAAACACCAACATAACCCAGACATAAAAATTTTTTAAAAAAAAACAGAATCACAAAACTGTCAAAAGAGGCAAGAGAAGAGCCTAGCTGCCAGATATATTTTGAACTTCACACTAGTATTATACCTAAACAAAAAAATGTCTTACCTCATTTTGACTATAGATATCTAAAAACACAAATTCAAAACTCTAAAGCACTACTAAGAAGTACCGCTACGATTGCTGGCAACCAACTGAGAGATGTATCACCGAGTCAAATAATTTTCCGTCAACATGCGAATCGTGTCTCAACCTGCATGAAACTGCTCACGTCCTTCAAAAATGCCATGCTGCAGTAATCAGTGCGGTCGAGCAGCTTGGCACCGGGCGCGCGCTTTCTCCTATGTATTAGCCAAAGGTGCGTATACGCATCCGTTACAAAATACCTGTCCTTCTTCTTCTTCTTCTTCTTCTTTTAGTTGTTACGAGTTAGGTTTGGAACCTTTTACTGCTATTCTGGATGTGATGAATCATGAATGTGAAGTTTGAGGTGGATGGTTTACATTTATCTTATAGTATCGCCTGCTTGGGACGTTTGTGTCTCCATGGTACATGAGGATCGTAGTTTAGCGTTTCTTCTAGATCTGGGTTAGGGTGGTTTTCGATCTTGTCGTAATACTTTTTGGCCATTTCTTTTATAAAAATGTCAATGGGCTGAATATTTGTGTCGAAGTGAGTTTGTGTATTCCTCATGTACCATGGAGCTTTTAAGACCATTCTTAATGTGACGTTTTGGATTCGTTGGAGGGAGCGAATGCTGGCGGGAGGTGCGTTAATCCATATTTGTGCAGCGTACGTCATGATGGGACGAAGAATTTGTGTATAGATCCTTAGTTTTGTCGATGGATTTAATGAGCTATGTTTTCCTATTAAAGGCCAGAGTCTTCCTCGTGCTGATCTTGATTTCTTGACAACATTTTGGACGTGAAGAGAGAACGTTAATCTGCGGTCCAGTGTTACTCCAAGGTATAGCGCAAATGGAGCCCATGGTATTTCTCTGTGGTGTATGTATATTTGTCTATTGACGGGTTTGTGTTTTCTTCTGAATATGACAGCTTTGGTTTTATCACTGTTGATCGAGATTCTCCATGTCTTACACCAAGTGGAGATGTCGTTTAATGCAGATTGAAGGGATGCTATTGCTTTATTGGGGTTTATAGACTGGGCAAGTACTGCTGTGTCGTCCGCAAATGTTGCGATTATTGCTTCGTCGGGAGAGGGGATATCTGACGTGAATATAGCGTATAGTTGGGGGAGAGGGTTGAGCCCTGTGGGACGCCTGCTGATAATATTCTGGTGGTTGATTTGCTATCGTTTACTTTGATATTAAAATTTCTTCTGTGAATGTAGCTGTGGATTATTCTGATGAGGAATTCGGGGTATCCAAATGCATTTAATTTACACAGTAGTCCCTGGTGCCAGACGCTATCAAAAGCCTTCGAAATATCGAGAAAAGCAGCTGCTGTGCTGTGTTTTTATTGAAGCCTTCGAAAATGGTTTCGGTTAGTCTCGAAAGTAGTGTGACTGTTGAATGATGTTTTCTGAAGCCGTGCTGGTTGTTGGGAATTATGTTATTATCTGTAGTGTATTTATCGAGAAGGTGGAGAATAATTTTATCGGTGACTTTGCTTAGAGTGGATAACAGGCTGATTGGTCTATAGTTTTTGGGTGAAGTATGATATTTGCCAGGTTTGGGGAACATGATAATATTTGCTTGCTTCCAGATTTTTGGATAAGTTTGAAGTCGGAGTATTGCGTTTATTATGGCGAGGAAAAACATTATGGCTTTGGCTGGTAGGTTTTTAATCATTGGATTGCTGATAGCGTCTGGACCAGGGGCTTTTCTGGGCTTGAGTTTTTTGATGGTTGTTTTAAGGAGATCTGGGGTGATGAATTCAGAGTTTGGGGTGGGTGGGCTGTTAATGATCTTATTTACTTTTCTATGCACGTGGGCAATATGTTGCATGTTTGGATTTTGCCAGTTCGGCGAGCATTGTTCTTCTATCTGTTCCGCAAATGCTTCAGCTTTCTCGAAATCTGATACTGCTATTGCGTTGTTATGGTGGAGAGGGGGTACTCTGTGATGTTCTCTTTTGAGGGTCTTTGTCAGTTGCCACAGACCTTGCATGTTGGAGTTAACACTGTCTAGCTTGTCTAGTCATTGTTGACCTGTCATTCTTGCTGTCGTTTTCAAACTATAGATATAAAAATGTGTATATATCAAAGAAGACATATTTTAAATATACACTGCGAGAAGAAATATATAACAAAAAAATAATTAGTACCCAAAAAAAAATAATTTGAAGGTGTGCACAAAAACCAAAAATACAGATTTTTTTTAATTAAAAAAATAATTAAAAAAATTTAACTTTTTATTGGATCATAATTTAACATAAGATTTTATCCTGTTAAAAAAGCAACCCTTGCGACATAATGTTTAAAAAAAATATTTTTGATATCAAAAAAAATGTTTTTAGAAGGTTGCGTTTACGCACCTTTGGCAAGTAATGGGTTAAGAAACGCTGTCCAAGAGAGGCTTCCATTTTACAGATTTTGTGTTTTCAATATTCAATTGACATAAAAGTGAATTTGTACTCATAAATATTTTCTTTACGACATACATATTATTGTATTACAACTGTTTCTTTCTTTTTATGTACAGACAGCTTGTATATTATAGTCCAGTCATTTAGTAGTTTTACCTGTGAAGTTTAGCGGGAGTTTTGAAAATTGGTACACTTATAGATTTCGACGTGCTCTTTTCGAATTTCTATTTTTTCCTGAAGTAGCCGCCATATTGAAAAAATGGCGCCCAAAAACAGTTTTTCGTGGATATTTCCTCTCCGACTCACTTTACGGAGAAAATAGTTATGTAATAAATTAAACTAGAGAAAATTCCCTACAATTTATGTGTTAACCTTTTTTTGTGAAATGAATAGTTTCGGCGTACGAGCGCCGCAAAGTCTACTCCAACGCGCGTATTGGCCGACAAACTCATTTCCACACCACCATGAGGTAGAGTTCCCGGCGCGTTTTTTTAGTGGTATCCCCAGTAAGCCTAATCCACATGTGATGCACTGTTAAGTAAATTTAGTGCACTCTCCTTCGTTTTGCTATCCCCGATGGATCAGGTTTAGCGAGTTCTTGGTCTTCAGGACTGAGCAAAACCTCATGGATAGGAAGTTCTTCCAAGTTCTCCACGATTGGGTTATCTTCTTCGACTTCATCGCTTCTTCCTCGATTTCGTGGAAGGTTTGCTGGAAAACTGTCTCCGTATCCTCCTCTTCATTACTTTCTTGCAGATCAACATCCGAATTGTTGCAGGTACCATGATAATTCGCGCAAATAACGGAGCACTTTAGTCCAACCTTTCTGCATCTACAGGCTCCCCGACATCCTGTTTTGCATTTGCAAGAAATTAGTTTTAGCAAGTTTGCTGGAGCTGGGGGCTCGAGTGTGGTGACAGGAATTAGCCCATTCTTGCTTTTTTTTCCGTCCCCACCGCTCTGCATTTTGTTCAACTCCATACCACTGCTGAACCTGGTGATAGGTTCGGAATGAATGTTGTCGTGCTGCTGCTTCTGTCGGTGGCAGCGATGCAATATTAAATTTATTTTTAAATGCTGACTTCGCGAAGCATGTATATCTATAGGTATTTAACGACACACTTTTCACGCCACTGTAACCGTACAACGCAAGGAGGAAGCGTTCTCTAGCTTCAGCAATGCTTTCCGACTCAGCATTTGGGTTTTTAAATACCCGGACAAGCTCATTTAAATCTCGGTTCTTTCGGAGTACATTGGCACATTACATTTTCCCTTGATTGAAGAGTGCCGATGTTGTATCACAGCCACTGAAGGCGTGCAAGAATAGAATGTTATCTGCGGTTGCTTTCTTTATGATACTTTCTCTTGAATATATCCGATGCAAAATCGTCCGTTTTCCTGGTTTCAAAACATATGTGTTTGAACGCGTAGATAGAGCCGCCAAAAGAATAAGAAGATCTACATCTTCGCCGACAACTATAACGGAATCAAATGTAAATGAAATGCTGATTGCCGTATTGATTATCAGCGAATCTGCATCTTCCGTGCCTTGCTTGACCATGAAATTCGCAGCTTCCAATCTTGTTTTCAACATTCCAATGAGACGGTTTGTTTGCATCGTTGTCCTGAAATTTGTCTTGCGACACAGTTGGGATCATTGTCTCGTCAAAAAATATATCCACTGAAGAATGTTTCCGTGTTCGTCGGGATCGCTCCGCATATTTGGTATTACGATCTGCTACATCTTCCGGATATCCATCGAATACGATGATGGCGTTGGATGTATATTTCGATTTAACGAATGCGACGTAGTTATTGCAAATGGATGAAAATGATTCACTTCGATTCCCAACGACTCTATGTAATAATTATCCTCTGTCGATGACATACATGGCGTCACCTCCTCTACGCAAAAATGCAGAGATTGCTTTCTCATTATTGTAGCGTTTTCGACACATGTCGTGAACCGCTACCGATTTCAGTCCCACTAAGAGTCTCCTCTTGTTGTCCTTCCTTTTGATACTTGACTTACGAAATGTCTCCAGTCCTTTTTCCTTTACCACAATCACCTCACTTCCTTGCAATGGATTTTCACAAATGAAACAATTAGCTTCCTCAGAAGCCATGGCTCTGAAAATGAGAACGACGCTGTTGAACGACGCACTCTCACTGATGTTCAGGCAAAACATTTGAGGTCTGCTGGCAGATGTTTCGTGAAAGGGATCCCAAGGTCAAAGGGGAGTGTCCCTCTATACCTGCGACAAACCGTAAAGGCATAGGCAGGCCATAGTAGGCCGGGTTTTCAACGCGTAGTAAAATATTTTTCGTTTCCTCCTTGCGTTGTACGGTTACAGTGGCGTGAAAAGTATGTCGTTAAATACCTATAGATATACATGCTTCGCGAAGTCAGCATTTAAAAATAAATATAATATTGCATCGTTGCCACAGACAGAAGCAGCAGCACGACAACATTCATTCCGAACCTATCACCAGGTTCAGCAGTGGTATGGAGTTGAACAAAATGCAGAGCGGTGGGGATGGAAAAAAAGCAAGAATGGGCTAATTCCTGTCACCACACTCGAGCGCCCAGCTCCAGCAAACTTGCTAAAACTAATTTCTTGCAAATGCAAAACAGGATGTCGGGGAGCCTGTGGATGCAGAAAGGTTGGACTAAAGTGCTCCGTTATTTGCGCGAATTGTAATGGTACCTGCAACAATTCGGATGTTGATCTGCAAGAAAGTAATGAAGAGGAGGATACGGAGACAGTTTTCCAGCAAACCTTCGAAGAAATCGCGGAAGAAGGCGATGAAGTCAAAGAAGATAACCCAATCGCGGAGAACTTGGAAGAACTTCCTATCCATGAGGTGTTGCTCAGTCCTGAAGACCAAGAACTCGCAAAACCTGGTCCATCGGGGATAGCAAAACGAAGGAGAGTGCACTAAATTTACTTAAGAGTGCATCACATGTGGATTAGGCCTACTGGGGATACCACTAAAAAAACGCGCCGGGAACTCTACCTCATGGTGGTGTGGAAATGAATTTGTCGGTCAATACGTGCGTTGGAGTAGACTTTGCGGCGCTCGTACGCCGAAACTATTCATTTCACAAAAAAAAGGTTAACACATAAATTATAGGGAATTTTCTCTAGTTTAATTTATTACATAACTATTTTCCCCGTAAAGTGAGTCGGAGAGGAAATATCGACGAAAAACTGTTTTGGGGCGCCATTTTTCCAATATGCCGGCTAGTTCCAGAAAAAATAGAAGGGGGCAAAATAGAAATTCGAAAAGAGCATGTCGAAATCTAGAAGTGTACCAATTTTCAAAACTCCCGCTAAACTTCACAGGTAACCCCCTTTTTCAGCACCAAATGACTGGACTATTAGGCTTGTTTTTGTTTCATCGTCTTAACGTATTGAAATGCTGTAATATAATTTCTGAAATGTCTTGTTTACTCGAAAATTATGAAAACTGTTTATTTTACGTGATTACGTCTGATCAATATTAATTAATCGGGAGATAGGCATTATTATATTTATAAATTTTATTGGGAGAACATCATTAGTTTATCAATAGTTTTTGGTTTGAAAACTGTTTTTAGTTTTGATTTCCAAAATGAAATAATGTTTTCCGTTAACCAGGCTCCAAAAAATTATAAGAAAAAACAATAATTATTTTTAAGACAAGAGTTCAGTGCAGCTCTATTTTATCATAGTGCAGCTATAATAGAGGAAGCATGAGTGCAGTTTTGTATGCGAGGTAAGTGGTCGCAACAACTACAGGTAGGATAAGGGGAATTGATACACTGCCAAGGGATTTTAGTCCTTAAAGGTCCTCGCTAGTGAATGGGAAATGTAATATTGGTTGCATAGCACATAATTTAATAAGCCAAGGATGTCCGAGTACTTTTACACATAGGGAACATATAATGAATATTTGAAATAATAACTCAATATCTAAGCGAATAAAAATTCATTTATGACCAACTATTTACACATTTGTAACTGCGGAAAATATTTGTAGCAGAATAACAATTTATTGTAATGTGGGTTGCCTAATTTTAATTTATTTTATGTTCATTTTAAACAAAGTAAAGAATAGTTGAACGAAAAATAAGTGCACAGCCGGGTAGCTTTCTATTCAATTTATAACGTGAACCCAAGCAAACAAATCTCCTCCGAAGGATTTTTGAGAAAACTGGTTTTTAATATTTTGACATATTAATTAATTTTCTGTAATCCGATAATTTTTTTCTAAATTTGATTCTTCAGTCGGGTAGATTACTAAATTCTTCATAAGTTGACGTTGAAAGGTTTTCTCCATCTTTAAAATCAACAAAAATATCTGGATTCTAAAATCTGCTATTTTGCCATTGTTGACAGATCCACTAGCGAGGACCCTTAAGGTAGTCCGACTTCGTGCTGCCATTGGTCGAAATGTCGTGCTCGTACGAAATCATACGAACCAAGTACGAGCACGACATTTCGACCAATGACAGCCCGAAGTCGGACTACCTTAAGGACTATAATCGTATCAATTTCCCTTACCCCACCTGCATTTGTTACGACCACTTACCACGCCTACAAACTGCACTCATGCTTCCTCTATTATATTACAATCTCTTTGAGCTACCCTGTTATTACCAAATGTAGAATGTCAAACTTTCCATAAGGCTTTCTAGGTTATGTACAATCATTTCAAACACATGATGTTATACCTCAATTCAAATTGTATTGATATTATTTTTTTAAATTACTATTTACTATTATGTATATTATAACTTAATAGACTATTTGTGTATTTTCAACATTTCGATAACGTAGGAATATAAATTGGCATGTGCCTTTTACAACAACAACAACAACAAAAGAGAAGTTAATGAACAAAGTCAAGCTTTTAATCGTTGTACATAAGTGATATTTATTATTATTAAATGAAACCTGAACAGTTTAAAAGTTTATTAACATACATGACAGAAACATACCTCTGTAATGCGTTTATGCAATAATGTGTGCTCGCAAATGATTCTACGCGATGTAATGAAAAATAAATTATTATGTACGCCTGTGGTTAAATTCTGCCAGAATAGAAATATGATCTAAAACAAACAGGTGACAAGTAGAACTTAAAATTATCAGCTAATGGGTGTCTGTAATGATTTAGTAATCGGCCATTTAATCAACTTTAACATAATTTACACAATATGTATTTAAAATTATAGGTTATTAATGCTATTTCGGCATATTGGCATAGTTATACTTGTATGTAACCATGATCATATTATTATGATTATAAATTCATGTTTATTTTGTAAATTAAATATTTATATACGACAGTGGCAATAGAACATATGAAGGAAGTCAATTCAATCATCAACCGTTACATAACCTATAATGAAATAATTCAATTACGTCAAGTCTAATCTTTTGCGTGCACCGTATATTAATGTGTTATTAATATGTATATGCGTGAAATTATTAACAGCTTTTTTATTTTATTTTATATTTTACTATGCATTTTATTAATGAATAATAGTAATCGTACATAATTAGCTCCTTGTTTGAAAATATTAAAAAAAAACTTTGTGTAAAATTTATATGTTATGAAATTGAATGGACTCGTTTACTTGCTGTTCCTTTTTTCCGTGTGGTTTTGAGTAAAATCGCATTAATATTTATATATTGTACTGAAATATGGAAAAATATTTATTAAACGTTCTATCAAAAAAAAAATAGTGTTTGTTAATAATCCTTCATTCCTTTATTACCTAAAGGCTGTATTACACTTACCAAGTTCTTGACCAAGTTATTGGCCAAGAAATTGTCGGCAAGTTCTTGATCAAGTTATTGTTGACCTTGACTGTTTTACACTTATCAATTTCTTGGCCAAGTTTTTCGGTGAATTGGCAGTACCAATAGTACAAAAATACGAAATAAAAACAGTATGTAATAAAGTTACCGAAGATTTGAGTTTGATATTGAATATAAAAATTACTGCACAAGAGTCAAAAGAAAATAAATAATTTACGCATACAATTCTTTCAAGAAGTATCAAATTAACATGTCATTTTTAACAGTATTCTAAAATGGAATTTGTGTTTACATTTTACACAGTTGGCAAAAAACTTTATAACACGAATATTACAAGAAATCACTAAAAACTTCATCAAGTTGAGAAGAAAAATAGAACATGTTCTAAGCCACCAAGTTCTTGGCCAAGAAATTGATCAAGTCGACTTGGCAAGTGTAATACACGACTTGTCGTCAATTTCAACTTGACCAAGTTCTTGGTCAATAACTTGGCCAAGAACTTGGTAAGTGTAATACAGCCTTAAGGCCAGGTACCGAATTGGATTTGTATTCAGGGTTGCCAACTCCTAAACAAATTTAAATTTTTTACTACCAGATGGTAGAATTCGGTTTAGGATATTTACGAAAACAACTTTTTATTAGCTCGTGACGTTTCGATCAAATCTTTGTGATCTTCAGACATTTGCCCAACGCTGTATCTATCGTCTTTGTTATTTGTTAACATAAAGATAAGATTAAAAACATATTAAAATCATTATTGCACATTTAAAATTTTATGCTAATTAAAATTATATGGTACATGAGGTTTTAAATCTCAATTCTTTTATATCTATTTTACTATATGTGTTTGCACGTTTATCAATAGATACGGGCAAACACGTGTTCTAGTAAAAAAAATATTCATGAATTATTCAAAGTTTGAAATAAAGCATCGCTGTGTGTTTCATTTGAAGTTTCAGAGTTCTTGAAATCATGCATCTTTACTTTAAATAGTTTTAATATTTTACAGGATGGATTAATAATAATAATAACACCTTAACATTATAGACCAATACAACTGTCAAATGTTAACTTCTTTTATACAAATAATTATTTTAAAGCATTTTTGAAGATAATTTCAGTATGTCCCTAAAAATATATCTAAAAATGTTTGGCCCCTAAAAGAATCCCAATCCATATATTTTGCCCCTAAGTTTAGGGACAAAATCCCTAAGTTGGTAAACCTGTTTGTATTTGCTGTAACATTCGGTACCTTGAAGGGTGTAGTGCGCGGGCAGGATTGGTCATTCGGACGTCATTACCTACTCTAAATTTACAAAACGACATTGACTCATTCACAACTAGCTATCATGACGAAATAAGGAACAATTGACATAAACATAGGAGTTAGGCAGGGTGAAGCACTTTCAACAACTCCAACATAGCCTTAGACTCTTAGAGGGAATAATCAAACGAGCGGAAGTAAAGAAATAAATTAATGCTGGTTTACTGCCGTCAAGGAAGAACGCAGTAACTGCAAAAAAAAACCGAAATTTACATTTTCATACATTATTTGAATTGAGATGGCGTAGACGAATTTGTAGTCAAAAAAATCTACTGCGCATAGATTTCAAAACAGAACGAGAAATCTCGTCACAGTAAATGAAATATGGATCTTTTTCATAATTCAAAACGTAGTATCTGCTGTCCGTTAAGATAACGTAAAGTACGCAGCAGATACTGTATTTTAGCTTATGACGGAACCAAAATTTAAAAACTTCGTGAAATTGCCGTTCCGGTTCGTGAAATCACTGTTCCGTTTCGTAAAAGTTTTCCTCATATGTCATATCGGCTTCGGCTTCCTACTAAAAAACTGGCCTAAAAAGAGGCCACACGGACTAGTTCGATCAGCAATAAGGAAACTACTTGAAAAAAGTGATTTTATCAAATACATACCTGCTGGTTAGAATATCAGCCACTACGAGAAATTCAAGGCTCATCGCCGAAAATATGACCCTGGGCTGTTCACTTCGCTGCAAAGTGGATTCTTTCGCCATTCAATCTTGATAGAGGAGTCAACAAACCTAAACAAAAAGAAACTACTTTGGTTGTAGTAAAATCTAGAAGACACCTATGGCTTATACCCGGACTTAATTGAGCTGACTGAGTCGACTGCCGAAAATATCACAAAGAACCTTTTGATATGCCTAAATAAATATGGCTTTGATCAAACTTTTTTGGAAGAGTGCCTCATAGCTTTTACCTGTGATGGAGCCTCGGTTATTATTTATTAGTGTGGCACTGCTCTAATCACAGATTAAAGCTTGTTCAAAATCTTTATTGATAAATTATATAGCTTGTACCACCAATCGACCAAAAACCAAAATGAGCTCAAAAAGGCAGCAGCTTCGCTTGAGGCGCAAATTTTAAGCATCGAAAGAATTTTATCTGTTCGATGGGTTGCATCAAGCAAACGTACAATTAATGCTGTATTACATAACTACCAAGCACTTTGTGAACATTTTGGCACGGTTTCTAAGGATTTGACTAGAGGTACAAAAGAATGGGCCAAACACAATAGTTTACTGAACATTATGATTGATGGAAAATTTTTAAAAAAATTACATGCTATGTCTGACGCTCTTGACGAAATGGGAGATTTGTCAGAACTATTGCAGCGACGAAACATTACTCTTGTTGAATCTGATAAAGTATAATAACTACAATTAGTTTTCGACGCGATTACTACTCAATCAGGACCCAAACTGGATAAAGTTTCGTACACTATCTCAGAAAATACATACAAAGGTATACAACTTCATGAGGGTAGAGTTGTGAGTTGATAAGTGGTGCATATTGACCCTACTCTCACTTTCGCTATATCAAATTTATTAATCCTTTACAAAATTAACGTATTTACTGCACGAATTATAAACTTAGAATCTGCAGGTTTATTCTTGTTTCTTGCCTTATATATTCAAAAAATTGCCTATCGACTATTTTTAGCGCCTCTTTTCTTCAATTAATTTTTAGGTTGGCATCTTTTTCAAAACGTAAAATTTTCTTGCTTGTTCTCTTTAAGTTGTCACGCTCGAACCAATACACTTAAATCGTTTTGACAGCTACATGCCAATGGCGATGTCCCAAATTGTTTGTTATTAAAATTTTACAAGTTTGTTGCACACCTTCTTGGGTACGTATATTTTATTCTTTTCTTGTTCAGTATAATCCTTCATTGTATTTGTATATGTATGCATTACCCTTTTCATCATTTGTTACATATTTCCGTTTACCATGTTTCAATTTTATCCTTATTTTTCTTTTAGAAATTCTTCTATCCGGCAGTAAAGGAAACATATTAGACACCACAGGAATACTTCTGGCTGAACTTGGACTGCAAAGTACGTCGACCTTCTTCACCGTTTCCTCGTTCTCAAACCAAGCTCTCTCTTCTGGTAACACATCAATTAGTGCAACAACATTAACATTGTACTTTTTCTTTTGCAGGTTTTTAAACCACACATGACCATTTCTATTGTCCTTGAAGCCCTTGAGTTATACATACAAGAACTAACAAGTGTATTTGTAATTCATACTAGGTACTATTATTTACACAAAATATTTTTATTTACGGTCTGACATTTCCCATTGGAAATGTTTTTGATTTATATCCTTTTACTTTCTTATACGTAGTATAAGGAAGTATTGTGATGATGAAAATTTTCGACCTCGAGATTTTTGCAGATGTCCACGTTTTGAGGTCCCCTGATACCAAAAAAGTGGTTTTTAAAAAATGTCTCTCTCTCTCTCTCTCTCTCCCTCTCTCTCTCTCTCCCCCCCTCTCTCTCTCTCCCTCTCTCTCTCTCTCTCTCCCTCCCTCTCTCTCTCTCTCTCTCTCTGTGTGTGTGTGTGTCTGTGTGTCTGTGTGTCTGTGTGTGTGACCACGATAGCGGTCAAACCGCTGTAGATATCAATTCCAAATTTTGTATTTACGAATATAATCTCCCTCTTGAGAACTGCTTAGATTTTGAGCAAAATCAGCAGACCTGAAGTAGTAGTTTACATCAGTGAAAAAATCGAATTTTGCAAATATTTCGTGAATTACTAAGTTTAAACAAATTTATAAAGAATTCATATGTACTTAAAATTGAAATTGTGAACAATTTTATTAAAAAGGTTTTTCGAAATTCCTACCGGAAGTAGGTCTTTTACTCTTATCGAAAATCAGTTTCTTGCAAATATTTTGCAAATCATGCTTTTTAGACAGGTACGCTACGAATATAAGAGTATTTAGAACTTAATTTCTAATATCTTTTGTATAAAAAAAATTTCAAAATTCGGACCGGAAGTATCACTTTTACTCTTACCGAATAACGATTTTTTGCAAATATGTCGTAAATTATGCATTCTATATATATTTTATATATATTTATGAAGAGTACAAAAGTATTTAGAGTTGGATTTGGAATATTTTTTGTATAAATGAAATTTCAAAATTCGGACCGGAAGTAACACTTTCATACGTATAAGAAAGTCGTGTGGTGGCCACACCTCATTTTTTGAATACAATTAGTGTGCTTTTTCAATAACTAAACTAATTCTTACATTAAAATAGTTCTAGTTTTTCGTATACCTACATATGTGCATTTATATAATATCTACTTTAAGTTTATAAAATAAAGAAAAAATCTTAAAAACCAATTATGTATGATATTTTATTTATAGACGGTCACCTTTATATAAAGGCCAATATTGTTTCATTTTTTGGTGGCCGTTATTGACAGATTTTACTGTATCACAGTTTTTTTCAGTAGACGATTTCCTAAAATGTGACGACAAACATTAAAGATTTTTTTTTTAATGCTTAGACATTTACATCATAAACATATTATTGTTTTTGTTGTTGTTTGTTTTATTGTCATATACAGCTAACTCTGCATTTTTAATTAATTTATTGACTTTCTTGTAATAGTAATTACAACGAATAAACTATTATTATTATTATTATTTTTTTCCGATATTATATATGTATCTCTTTGTCTTCTAATGAAGAACTGCTTATGCTGTCAACTAGATTCATTTCCGATGTGAATAATTTAATCTCCCTTCAAATTTTATAGAATATACCACGACAATGGCTTAATGTCGACATAGGTTAATTTTATGTTTAATTGGAGAATTTAGTTTATAATTTAGCACGTTAGCATTAAGTATGGATATTGGTAAATATCGTTTAAAAATTTAATTGTCGTTGGTGCAATCGGCCCTTAGTTTGATTATTGCTTTTATTTCCACATGTTTCAGAAGTACAACAAAATAGAGTCAAAACCAGCCGTGGCTAGGCTATTCATTCGCTCAATAGACAAGTGCTCTTACTATGAAAATGTTTTAGGGCCATTTGTGCCGTTTATAATTTAAATGGCGTGTAACTAATCCCTGTTTAAATTTACGCTTGGATTAAGTTTCGATTGATTTGCACCGTATAATATTTTTCGCCAGTTAAGTAAACCAAGATTAAAGAGAAGCAACATTTGGCAACGGCCTAAAAAAATTTGCAACTAACTTCACATGCGATGTAAATATGTTTTTTTAAGGTTATTCTTGTTTTATTTTTCTGGATAATCCGTCACCCAACGTCACCCGCCCGATTTGTGATTTCCTTCATCCTTCATACAAAAAAAAGGAGTAGGTCATCTAATTTTTCAAGTGATGAAAGAATGTTGATCGCAAATATTTGCTTTGAATACAAGCATGTAATTGAAAATAAATGGACCGACCAGGTTACATCAAAGGAGAAGGCGAATGCGTGGCTAGATATTGCCAAAAAATTCAATTCAGTTGTACCGAATGGTACATATAGAGCTGCGGATTGTTTGCGACGATTCTATGAGAATACAAAAAAGAACCGTACCGGAGCTGCGGAGGTGGCTTACCTAAAATAATAAAAAAGGATCCATGTCATGATGTGGTGCTATCCATTATGAACACCAAATCAGTATTTTTTTATTTAAAGGTCACAACTGGTCACAATAATACAACAAAATTAGGTTAGAAATAAAAATTAAGCCGCCAAAATTGACCGTTTAATTTAAACCTCGTTTATACTAATTTAATCCTAGTTTTGGCTACGGCGCAAGGGAAATTTACACTTTAACTACAGTTTAGCGTTAAACTTAGTTTAACAACAACGGTGCAAACGGCCATTAATCCTTTACTTTTAAACTGAGTTTATATATATAACGGCAAAATAGCGAACAGATCTGTAAAACAAATAACATTATGCAAATGCTTAATAATTAATTTTCTAAATAAGGCTTTAATCCATTCTGTAATCTCTCACGGTAAAAGCGTTAAACATATAACAGGTAAATATAATAACTGGAGATTTCGTAATCCACATTTTACAACAATAAATTATTATCGTACAACATTAAATACGACAGGACAATTAAATACGCAACCATTTTGTCATAAATTAAATAATTATATGACCTGCTATTAGATGTGTCATAAAACCATGCTTCAATGATCTCACAATGTTTGCTGATCCTCCGATTTCGATTCACATTCAACCGCGTTTATTTTTGGACCAAGTTCCGAGGTTTATTTTAAATACTAGTTAGTCTGACGGACGAATTTATTGTACTTTAAATTTTTGTGCCGCCCGACTTATACTTATCTATTTGTTTTATTTAAATTTTTCTGTAATTCTTTTCCCGTCAGTTTTGAAAATACGTCTTATCTCACATTAGAATCACCGTCTGTCTATTCGAGATCTTGCTAAACGAAAATTATCACTCTTTATGGTATCAAAAGGTGACATTCGATGACCCTTTAAGTCTCTACTGTTGAGTCTAACTGATTTCTTGTGACTTTGGATTATTCTTTGAAATTCTGTTAACGAAAGCGTTCGGTTTTTCTTTCATTTCATACATTTAAACGACTCGAAAATGGCTTTTACAAGTGATTTACCAGTTGAAAATTGGGTAAGTTTCTATTGTTTCTAATAAGATGTGATTGTTTTAGGAAAGTCGTTGCACATAGTTATATGTGCAATATAAAAGACTTATCTTGATGTTAATATACAATTATGTAATTTGTTTTTTTTTATATATTACATAAGTACATACTATAATTTTAAATTCTCCTTTTTTAGATAATGTATGTGGTTTGCAAAAGAAACCAGCACCTGACTAATACTTCATAAAAATAAATTCAAATATTATATTATATTTAATTTTTCTATTATACAGCTGATACTAAGTTGTTTCACTTTATATACACAATGCATAGTAGTTTTCACAATTGAAGTTTTTGTCATTATTTTGTATGACTACCTATAAAAGCAATTGTGTCTTTAATTCTTTCTGGAGGCTGTCATATAATTTTTTTTTATAAAATCATTTTTGTATAATTCTTCCTGTAATTGGTGACAAATAATAATCATAATAATAATGACTCGTTAGTCCACAGTACTTGGTGTCATTTATTATCTCCCCATGTTTTATCTGCAATGCATATTTTAATTATTTAGTTTTGTTACTTCGGCTAAATAAGGTTTTCTAGTCGCGAACAATATTTATGCAGAAAGCTTGTTGTTGTGTTGTTGTTGTTGGTTTAACTCCTTCTGATTTTGGTTCATCGCGTACTTCACCGGTTTTATTAATTTTTTGTATAGTATACTAACACTTAGTGCATACCTACGGCTTTATTTCTGTCCATAAGAGATATTCTTGGCATATTGTCACTTTAATTTCTTGCACTTTTAATTACTTGCGCCATAAGAAACTACACGGCAAAACATATATATTTGGCGCCTAACGTGGGGCGCCAAATATACAGGGTGTATTTGAAATAAGGGTACAGTGTATAATTAATGGAAAAATTTAATTTTATTAGACTCAAATCCAAAATATTTTGCGCAAATTCAAATTTTAAAAATTAGAAAGATATTTTTAAAATATTCGTCGCGCCACTGCACTTTAATACGACTGTAGGGTATGCAAGAGTGGGGTACTAAGTAGGAGTGTGAAAGCGTGCGAGGTCAGTCTCGTTCGATTGTTACGTGTGGATGTTTTGACTAGGGCTTACACAACACACGAACTGAAATAAATTATGTTTTTTTTTTAATTTATTTGCGTCCAATTAAAATAAAAGTTTCTCACAAGTAGAGTTGGGCAAATTTTACAACACAAATTTGTTTTTGTGAGAAATAAGAAGTAAAAAGTCGTTGAATTTAATCATAATAACAGTAATAGTACTTACTATACATTTATTGCGGAAGAAAATGTAATATCTAAATAATCTCGGCATCTCAATAAAAAAAATTCTCGTTGTTGAAAACTAAGTTATTTTAAAAGAGAACAAAAGAAATCGAATAAAGTACACGCATCAATTTTATCCCAAATCAGCTGATATTTCATATTAAGGTTGTTGAACTCTTAGCATGAACACCTGCTTAGAAATAGTAAACAATGCTATCATTGGGATTTTTATAACGTGTACAACTGTTATTGCGGTGTGTGTATCTATGTATGTATATGTTTATTTAGTTCCACAAAAATATTATTTATTACGACTCATGACGTTGGCTGTCTGGCCTAACTGGCGCGATACCTGCTAAATTCATAGGCGGCACATTAAACACTTTTCGGGGGTTTTTAATTTTGGCGTTCATGTCGTAATTGACTCACAATTTTTGGGATTTATATTCTACATAATTGCGTCTTTCCTTTTATCATACTCTGTCCCCTTATTTCAAATACACCCTGTATATGCTGTAGTTATTGCCTAATGCAAATCTGTAAGTATGTTGTTCTACACAGATGAGTTAGGCCAACGTAATACATTTCTTTTTCTTTAAGGTGTATTAAATTTCAACTCTTTTCAGGGTTAGAACTTTTCTTTCTTTAAATACCTTTCTATCTCTTGTAAATATGTCAGTATCTACCATTGTAATAGGAGCATATTTAAAATATATAATATTGTTAGTGCCGGCACACATCCCTGATTTGGGAAAATCTACTTCTTTACCAGTAAATAAGTCAACGATTCGACGTACAGTTGTTATTTAGAACTGCTTCAAATATTTGTTTGACATTATCCGCAGCAGTAGCTCCAGATAATTGTGAAAGGAAGTGACGAAGAGCATATACAATATTCATGGCGTTAGTTATAGAATATTGTGGTTTGGTGGGAGTAAGTTCTAGAATGCGACAGGTTACAGGTATTCTTCAATAACGTCCATGAATATTGGCTAAATCTATCTTGAGTAGTTGGGTCCATAAATGATTTTTTAAAATCTTTATCGTTATTTCACCATATAGCGATTTTGAACAGGAAAATACGTAATTTGATATGGATTCTGCATTAGTTTTTTCGGCTCTCTTAGATGCAAGTATATGCATAAACATTGCTGTGTTGCTGTCCATCACCCCAACCAAAACATTTGCAATATTGCGTCCTTTAACATCAGTAGTTTCATCTATTGATACCAAAACATATATTTATAGTTTATGTTAGTGACAATTCAAGTCTTAATTTCATCGTACATCGGGGACAAATAATATTGTTCTACCTTAAATAGAACCGAATTATGTGCTTTCCGCCGTTCTTAAGCAGTTGCAGAGTCAGCAATACGTGCTTTATGTATATCCGACAACACATGTTTTTAAAGTGCTACATTCAACTTTTGCATCGGATTTGAATACCATCGAATACTAGCATGTCACTAATAAAAGTAAAAATAGATCAGCCCGCTACACACAGGACTTACTATTTAACTAAAATACTTTCGGCGCAAAAGTCCACCCTTTAACGTTGCCTACATTCGCCGTGACAGATGCAACTATTTTTATACATATATATCGTAACTTGTAAACATCGTTAGTGAAGACAAATAGCGTAAAGTAGCTGCATCGCGTTGACGAACCCGCGTTGGAAAAATTCGTATAATATGTACATTAGAAGATGACATACAAAACGTACAGCTTGTTACGTGTTATTATATTACTGCTATTATATTGGGCGTCCGGGCAATAAAAATTCGGAATATCAGAAATTGTTTGCTGT
This sequence comes from Amphimallon solstitiale, assembly GCA_963170755.1. NCBI lineage: Eukaryota > Metazoa > Arthropoda > Insecta > Coleoptera > Scarabaeidae > Amphimallon > Amphimallon solstitiale. The sequence goes on along the minus strand of OY720682.1, from coordinate 35,425,069 downwards.
AATGCTCAAACAATTATTCCCAAAAATATACGCATACGGCAGGAAAAAAAATAATAACAGAATTGACCTTTAGCCGAGCCTGGACTACCGCGGTATGAGCAAATGGACAGTGCTTGCTTGTATGTATCATATCTGGGCCCACAAGACAGATAGAGGCTAATTAGGTTATCATTATGTATCAGCTGTGAATGTGTGTGTATTCATTCTTAGTTATCGGCATGGCTTTTACAATGAACGAATTATGAGATCTGATATATCTGCAAGGTGAAACAGGTGGAAGCGGAAGAGCAGTCGAATGTTTATGCGCGGAGCGTTTTTCTGGTCGTAGGCGTGTTCAGGTTAAGAAAACGAGGAACACTACATCCACGTTCCGAAGGTAGGGGTGGTGAAAGAGAACGGAGAGTGTTACGTGCGGAAGAACATCAGCTCTTGGATACGGTAGATGTGAATCCACTATGCACGCGAACTGCAATAAGGCGATTTTGGATTTCTTTTTTTTTTTTGGTTACATGAAAACACTGGTGTATGATGGGGATGAAATTGAGACAGAAGAAAATCTTAGCTAACGTATTTTTACAGCGACAAGGCACATACGCGAGGAAGAAAATTATAGTAATCCACCTGTTTCACATATCAGTCCTTTTCAGGACCACCACTTTACTTGATGTAAAAAGTTACTAAAGTATTTACACTTTCAATAGCTAAAAAAAATTACTGACGATTTTCCGTATCAGCTGTTGACCCATTTTCAAGTTTAATAATAGTTTTATTGTTGGTTTATTGTTTAGAATTAACACTGTAGAACTATTCTGGTTTGACTGAACGTTCTTTTTTAATTCTTTGTGTTTATGTATGAACATAGGAATATATGTGCGAGGACCGTAATGTAAATTTCTTGTCTAAAAATTTTACCAAAAAATTAAAAATTTTCATTTCTTCGTAATTACGATAACCTATAGGTTAGTTTCTGGTAGCACTTTACATTCCTACAAGTCAGTATTGTTAATGCCCGGACAGCCTGTATACTGTTGCCTATTTCAAAATAGATTATTCTTTTAAGTCCAGTCCTACAATGCACCTCTGACTGCCGATCCGTTATTATTGCATAACGGATATAGAGAAGATAAAATAAAGGTTTCGTTTTACTTTTTTGCTTTTCTGTCAAATGTTAGGAATACATACTTTTTTTCAAATCAGCAGGAAAGTATTAACACATATTAATATTCTTTAATGATTCTTAAATTTAATTAGATTACTTATTATATATTTATTCCTGTCATACTGTGGTAGCCTATTATGTATTAATCTTGTCCTATACAATTGAGACCTGTTAATACCTACTCCGATATTTAGTCTTCGATATGGTATGTGAAAGTTGTCATTAGTTCTTGTAAATTGATTATGAATTGCATTGTTTACTTGAAATTTGTTCTTAAAAATATAAATACATAGTTCATATACGAGGGACCTTCGGTAATTAACGTAACAAATGACCATGGCCGAAAAACATCTTATTCAATAATAATGACACTTTTTAACCGTTATCTCCAAATCTCTAACATTCGGGATCTTACTCCATCGTGCTCGAAATCTTCTAATTCCTGTGATAAATAATTCTCAACTTGCTGACAGAACCACTTGTGTATAGCTTTTTTGACCACTTATGCACGTGGCTAGACATCTTAAACCTTCGCATTGTCGGACCACTATTTCAGCCTTTTCATTTAGTGTGTGCTACAAATTTACTATAATATATTCTGGAAGTCACTGTGTGTACCAATAGAAACTATATCTAGGCTAACAGAACCACTTGTGTAAAGTTTTCTTGCACGTGGCTAGACATTTTAAATCTTCGCATTGTTGGACCAATATTTCAGCCTTTTCATTTAATATGTGCTACAAATTTACTATAATATATACTGGAAGTCACGGTGTGTACCAATTAAAACTATATCATAGTTTTTCCACGGAAAAATCGTGGCTGTTATGGTCATTCAGTTCTTACCAAAATATTCTATGCTAAAACGCAAGAAACTGACGAAATGTAGTATAATTAAAATTCTTGGTAAATAGCCATAATTTTGCATGTTTAGGTTAAAATTAACATTTGTAGATGTGCAAAGAGAACATTTTTTAAACTGCAATGGAAAACTTGTCAGGTTGAAGTGAAACAGCATTGGTAAATGTTATTGGTCACTAATATTAATAATAAGTCTGAACATGCGAACTTTAAGGTAACTGAGGGCTTGTTTACTACAATTTTAAAGAGTGTAACAGAAAATAAGTGGGTTTATTATGAATAGTTGAACATTCTGAATTCTTGTTCTTTCTGTAATTAAACATGTATCTGTTGGATAAATATAGATTCTACAGTAATAATGCGCCTTGATATCATTATAAAGATGACAGAGCCAAAATGAAAGTAATTAGTGTTGAAGCAAATTTTATTCTGTCTTGAAATGTGTGCATAGAAATTCAGTAGATTTGGTATTAGCAGCACCAAAGTGTGTCATAGAATGTAAAAAAATTACGGAATTAGAATTAGTAGAAAAAAGTACACCAATACGTACAAAAATACGAAAAAAGAATAAGTTTAGAAAAGTTACGTTTTGAACAGTTATATTTGGAAATAGTCTATACTTCTTTTAATAAATGTATGTTGCATATACAGGGTGAGTCATCTAAGCGGGTAAGGCCGATTATGCCTTTATGAGTAAAGATATTTTGAAGCGGTTTTTTCCTTGTGATAGCTGCTCATTAGGAGCACATTTTAAAAATATTTTGTATTATACAGAGTGTTCCATAACTTGGTGGCTAACCATAGTTATAGTTTTGTAAATGGAACAACCTATATATTATTGCATTTTTGTATTCCGCGTATAATTTTTAGTCAAAAAGTAATAAGAGAGTATAGGCCTAAAGTGTAAAGTTTTTGACTTATTCCCAATTTTCTGAAAAATTCAATGTTTGTATAAAATTATATTTCTCGAAAACGACGTATTAGATAGACAAATTTTTTTGCAGTATTGTTTACAATAGGAGGTCCTAATAGAAGCATATTTTATTTTTATACAGTTACTAACTGCATGTGCAGGAAACTGGATTAAAATTAGATGACACGTTTTTGCATAAAACTCAATTTTTTTAAATGAAACACCCTGTATATCAGTTCATTTTTGAATTGTTTATTAAATTTCACATCAAAAACATGTAAGACGTTAATACTTTAAATGTGACTATTACTGACCTACTGTCGTTTTTTGATATGCTTTTGTTAGTTTTTGCAAAAAAAGTCAATTTTTTCAAATGGAACACCCTATATATCAGTTCATTTTTGAATTCCTTATTAAATTTCACATCAAAAAAATGTAAGGCGTTAATACTTTAAAAGTGATTATTACTGAGCTATTGTCTCTCTTTGATATACTTTTGTCAGTACTATACTATATTAATTAAAACCATAAAACTGACAAAATTATATCAAAAAGATACAATAGCTCAGTACTAGTCACTTTTAAAGTATTAACGTCTTACATGTTTTTGATGTGAAATTTAATAAGGAATTCACAAATTAACTGATATACAGGCTGTTCCATTTGAAAAAATTGACTTTTTTTGCAAAAACTAACAAAAGCATATCAAGAAACGACAGTAGCTCAGTAATAGCCACATTTAAAGTATTAACGTCTTACACGTAAAATTGACTTTTATACAAAAACGTGTCATCTAATTTTAATCCAGCTTCCTGCACATGCAGTTAGTAACTGTAAAAAAATAAAACATGCTTCTATTAGGACCTCTTATTGTAAACAATACTGCAAAAAATTTTGTCCATCTAATACGTCGTTTTCGAGAAATATAATTTTAGACAAACATTGAATTTTTCAGAAAAATGGGAATAAGTCAAAAACTTTACACTTTAGGCCTATACTATCTTGTTACTTTTTGACTAAAAATTATACGCGGAATAAAAAATGCAATAATATATAGGTTGTTCCATTTAAAAAACTATAACTATGGTCAGCCACCAAGTTATGGAACACTCTGTATAATACAAAATATTTTTAAAATGTACTCCTAATGAACAGCTATGACAAGGAAAAAACCGTTTCGAAATATCTTTACTCATAAAGGCCTAATCGGCCTTACCCGCTTAGATGACTCACCCTGTGTATTAGTTTATTGTGATATTTAAGTCTACTGTACAACAAAGTTATAGGGTTTCATTATGATATAAAATTTCACCTAAAATACATCAATTTTCGAAGAACCTTTCCGCCATATTGGATCCGCCATTAATTTTTTTTTGAAATTTCTCCTTCGGATTCGTGATCAGCGACCACAAAAACCCCCGAGCACTAAATTTTACCCAGTGTCAATCAATTTTTGAAGAACGTGTTCACAATATTGGATCCGCCATTTTGTTTATTGAAATTTCGACTATGAATTCGCGATCAGCCACGCCAAAAAAATCTTTTAATAAATGCCTATGCAAGTATATCAGTTGAAGTATATTGTATGGTTATATTATACAGTGCGTGTCTGAAGTTTCCTTCTTCGCTTTATATCTTTTAAACGAATAGAAATAAAACGTTGACACAAAAACAACAAAATCACTATATAGATACAAACTTTATGACCATGTCTCACTTTTAAATTTTGACAGATGGCCCTGTAGGCAATATCAAGCTAAAAGTAAGGCCGGGAATTTTCCAAATTTCAGTATTAATATTTATTTTGATAAATATTTAAATATTCGTATATTGGAATATTCTAACACAAAACAACTTGAAATATTCAAATATTCGAATATCTGAATTTTTTTTTTGAAGTTTTTCTGTATTAGAATATTCCAACACAAAAATTTGAATTTTTATTACCCATTCTATTATTCGGTGTTACCGGCTTTAGAAAAGCCCTTTCTGAAGGTGTCGGAGTAGCAGAGACGCAGAGATAACGCTGATCATATTTTTTCAGTGGTTTTCCGCCATTGTAACGGGCTCATGTTTTTTGGTGTCCAACATTCCGAAGAATATATATCGACTTCACTGGCACAATCTACTTGTTTATTGAGAAACAAAATATCCAAAGCGCGTTTTTTTTTGCTGCATTCATGTTAGCTTCATCAAATTCAACTGATGACTCCCTTTCGTTTTCCAAAATATCTTTTATGTGCTTTTTTGTTTTCAGCAGAGATCTAAAAAATTGTTCCTTCTTTTTAAACCTTGAATCTAGAAATGTACTAAAGTCAAATATTACAATTGATGAAGCATCCCTAACCGAAATATTTCTACAAATGACTTTTGTGAACTTTTATTGAAATTCCTGTTGCAAAACAGATTCCATTTCTTTTGTCTCTTCTGGTTCATCCTTATCAATTTTTGAAATGAAATACTCCATGAAATATTGCACAATAGTCATCACCATTGAAATCGCCGGTTGAGATTCTGCTGACAAGAAAGTTGCAGCCAACTCAAAGAGTTCCAATATTTGAACAATATTTTCAATGATCGGTCATTCATTTCCTATTAACATTAAATGTACAACAGTATTGCTGCATTTACCAATAATGGGGGTTTCCTCTAATATTTTGTTCAAAGCCATTTCCATTCAAATATTCGAATAATTTTGTTTTGAAATTATTCAGAGTTGAATATTCGAATATTGGAATTATTCGTATTCGATTCCTTACTTAAAAGTTTTAAATGGCAATGGGGGTCGCGCGACCCCTCATTTGAAAGATGTTTAATCTAGTAATCTATTCAAAAATACTTTTCTTTGCTTAAATTTACACGATTTGCTTTTAAGCAAAGTATGAGAATAAAAAATTTTTTTTTTCAATTTTAGTAGTTTTTTATTCGCTTTGTTAAAAAGTTTAATTTAATTGTTCATTTATTATTCAAAAACATTATTTATTCTGTTTCTTCTATTCTTTCCAATTCATTCTCAATACCGTTCAAACGATGTAATTATCCTACCCGTCAAATTCGGCGTTTTGTTTAGACAAATGATGGATATTTAAAATAAAACATAACATTAGATTTTTACCAGAACAACAATTCATTGTAATGTGGATTGCCTACTTTTAATTTATTTTATATTCATTTAAAACAAAGTAAAGAATAGTTGAACGAAAAATAAGTGCAGAGTGGGGTAGCTTTTAATTCAATTTATAACGTGAACTAAACCAAACAAATCTGCTACAAAGGATTTTTGAGAAAACTTGTTTTTAATATTTTGACATATTAATTAATTTTCTTGAATCAGATCATTTTTTTCTAAATTTGATTATTCAGCGGGGTAGATTACTAAATTCTTCATAAGTTGACGTTGAAAGGTTTTCTCCAAATTTAAAATCAACAAAAATATCTTGCATCAAAAATCTCCTATCTTTTAACTATTCGCATATCCACTGTATAGGACCCTTAATGTTTAAAATATTATTTAAGTTAATTTCAATAAGAAATGAAATATCATTTTTTTGGGTTTATTATTCAATACTAGATGGCGCTACATAAGGGACGATATTTTGATGTTATCAGAATCAATTTCAACAATGTAAATCGAAGTTACTTTATGACCTTGATATCGCGCAGCGACAGCGAGATCCAAATGGCCATCGTCATAATTTTTAGGATAGCAAAATCAGTTCCCATTCATTATATTCGCAATAGTTTCAATATAAAATACGACACGTTCGTAACAATAAATGATAGAGCCGTATAATTCCGAAGTAACGAGCTGTATTTATCTAATACTAAAATTATTTTGTCGCCCTGTCTAATAAATAGATCGCAATATATGATTCAAAAATAAAACTGTAGCTATTTCTAGTAAGAATTTTCCCCTCGGGTATTGTACAATCAAGTATTTCATAAGACAAACACTAAATGCCATTTAAGTACGTATAATATCTATAAGTATCAATTAAGGGAACAGTCGAAAAGGAAAATTTATCAAATCCCAGCTTCTTTATTCACGTCCACTATAAGAATCAGTTTTTAGTGAACAATTTTGTCGCTACATCACTTGTGGAAGATCATTAAATAATATTATTAAACCAATTAACGAAATGGTTCAGCTAGTGGGGAGCAATAAATAAGATATATCAGTGGTGTTATGTCTTAAATCGAACAGTTTACGGTGAGTTTTTATGTACCAGCACGTAGGTAATATTTTCGTGGTTCGGTTTCAATTTTTCACTTTTTCCCTGGAATATTGTCCCTGTTAAGTTATCTTTTAAAAATGAAGATTTACAACATTGACATTTTGGGTTATGATTATCCAAATGACGATGGTATTTGTTATGAAGAATGCGAAGTTTCCAATGAGGTATGTAAGCTATTAGAATAAGGTCGACAAAATCAGATAAGACCGGTTTTAATTGGGAAGAATTGTTGGTATAAAAATAAAAGTAATGATGTATATTAGTATAACTTTATATAAATATGATATTAATTTAAAAAAAAAAAGTGTATTATTTATATGTAAATATGTATTTGTAAAATCTATTCAATTAACAAGCAAATTCATCAATATATGGTGAGATACGTACTTTAATTGTGATTCACTATTTTTTCGGGTTTTGCGGTATTATTTTTCACAACATACATACAAAATATCTTATATCCTGAGATTACAAATCAGTAGTTGTAATTTATGCCTAAGGCTGATATGATATTTTTCTGAAATCCTCCATATTTCTTCAGTTTACTGAACATTTTTGGATCAGGAAAGTAGAAATTTGAACCACGACTGTAAATACTAGATTAATATGATTATATAACTCATTTGAAATTTAGCCAATAGCAATTACAAATTTTACATAGTTACCATGTATTGATAAGTGAATAATAATATACTCTTGACAACGTGATATAACCGTTTTGGTGTTCCGCTTCCTCCAACAATATGAATTTTGTCGTGGTAACAAGTGTTTTGAAGTTTGTTGATAAACGTCTAAAATATATTCAGCAATTTTCATAATGTTTTTTAATTTTTTCGACATGAAACGCTTTGGTATAAGCTCGGGGACCAAAATAGATAAAGAAATTGAAAATTTGACACCGCAAAATACCGTTAAAACACATAAATATGTTTGGAAACAGTTCACAGAATTTTGTGAACAGCCAAATTATAAACTTTGTGCTCAAACTTCTGACGAACAATTAGCAAGTATTTTGACAGATTGGGCATTCAACATGAAACGTGCAGACGGCACCGTGAAAACAATTTGGAATATTTCCGCTAAATTTGTCCAGAAAAAGTTTTATGAAGAGTTTAATCTAGAAACAAATCCATTCAGACGCGTGATTTTTGAAGATGCAAGAAAGGCGCTGGCAGCTAAAAGGAAGAAGTTACAAGAAATTCTTGAAAAACAAACAAGTTCTGTCGCCCTTAAAACGGAAGAAATTATCAAAATTGTGTCATTTTTTGACGAAAATACGCCAGGCGGTTTACAAAAAAAAATCTATCAAATTTGTTCTGTGAAACTGGCGTGGCGTGGAAATGAAGCAGTCTTTTGCTTAATTGACTATTTCAAAGCAGAATGCGACAATTATGGTCAACCCACAGGACGTATTGAGTACAATACCATATTTTCAAAGACAGCACAAGGTGGCGGAAAACACAGCTGAATCTAAAATGGTTGACACCGAATGAAAATTGTGAAGATCAGTGTCCAGTACGTCTGTTGAAGAAAATGTTAAGCAAAAGAACACCAAACATTAAAACCAATCGTCTATTTTTAACACCTAATCCTGATTGACATAAAACTAAAATGTGGTATAAAAACTGCCCTGTAGGCCTTAATCAATTAAGTAAATGGACACGTTCAGCGGCTGAAAGTATAGGATTTGTTACAAAGAAGCAAAAAATATCTAATCATTCCAATCGCTCTTCCGCTGTTAGCATCTTGACACAATCTGGAGCTAACTTACAAGAAATTATTAAGATAACAGGCCACTCATCATCTCAATCTCTGAAGCCGTATCTAAAGCTTACTAATGAACACCATAGCAAGATACTTGAAAAAATGAGAAATAAATAAGATACTGCCAACCTACCATCACCAGCACCAGCACCTCAAATTCAACTTCTAAAGATAATACAACAAATATTTATCGACGACTAAACAATAAAGTAGGTATTATATTAATCACTATTAGCTAATAATAACACTCATTATACTCGGAGGGAATAATGAAATGCGACCAGGGAATAATGGGCCATAACGTTACCATTATTCCCTACATTCCGCCAATAAGAACATAACGTTTCTAACGTTGCCATAGTAACGATAGACAAGTCCGGCCATTTTACTAACTGTCTAACCGTCAAACGTCATATTGATATAGTAATCTGACATTTTCGTTTAATTATTTTGATTTTTTTTTAGTAATTCTCAGTTAGTCGTCGATAAAGTAGTGTATACTAACTCGCAATAATGACTATTATTCCCTCGAGCCGAGTTACTCCCTCGCCGCTTACGCGGCTCGGTTCGTAAATTCAGCTCTCGGGAATAATAACTGTCATTATTGACTCGTTGTATAAACTACTATTATTATAATAATTGTACTTTTAATTTCAACCAATAAAAAAATTTCGTTAGTTAATTCTTTATATAATCGTAACAAATACCACTCGAGCAAACGAAAATAATCCATTTTATAACCTCTTCACTCGACGTATATCCTTAAAACACCACTCGAGCTACGCTCTCGTGGTGTTTTGCAGAATACGTCTCGTGACTCGGAAATATAATCGATTATTTTCTATACTGATATTATTAGTGATTATACTGCCACGTCATTTTTAATGCCAAATGTGCCTGTAGCTTACAAATAAGCGACAGTATGTGGTTTGAGTTGATCATAGCGCCAAGTACTTTCTATGTAGAGCAATATTAACAACAATAAAACGTCGAGTTTTGTATGTTTATGAGTCAGAAATTTTGACAACTAAAATGTCCCCTTTGTCGTCAATATCACCAATAGACATTTTCACTAGCTCATCACGTAAAATCTAAAAAAAAACTATGATAACCTTCAATAAAAAAAAATAATTAAATCAATTTAAATTTACCCGTAGATATTTTATTTACTTTCATCATCAGGAAAGCTTCATCGGAAGCTTCTCTAAGAAATTGCCAAATTTCTGATCGCGAAAATATCTTTGACGCTTCACAAAGTTCTTCTTCTGTAACTACTGTGACTTTTTTAGAATTGCACCAATTTTTAAATACTGAGTAGGCTGATATCTTTTTTTGGATTTGCTTACCAGTAAATCTTACATTGCAGTGTTGGCAGCTGCACTTACAATGTTCGATGGAATGGTCTTTTACATCAAATTTTTTCAAAGCCATTCATATTTATCACACTGTTACTAACTCGAAGAAAGAATCAGGGAAAATTGCAAAAAGTGATGAAGTTTTATTGTTGTAAACGTTTGTTGACTAATCACTATGGAAACAATAGAAACAAAACCGATCTGATTCTTCTAATCATTTTTATCGTCAATATTAATTTATTTCCTAACATTTAGATTTCACTTCGTCAGGAAAATTATCCCTTTCTTGACTTTTATGTAAATAACTATTGATTCAAATATTTATATAACAGAACATGGCTTGTCAATAAATAAAGTAAACGTGTTAACATTACTTAAAATGTCTCTCAAAGTTCCCATAGGTACGCTTTGTCAAAACTTGACATGTCTGTCAAATCATGTTTGGCCATTTTATACCGAGAAAAAAAATTACGCTGGTCTAAGGAAGTCAAATTTATTTGTCAAACAGTTTAACTTTTGAATTATGGTTTTCACAACACAACATAGTGTTTTTTTATGCTGGAAGCATATTTTCAAAATGGAGTGGAATTAAATGGTGTTTGGATTTATAACCAGCGCTTATGTTTGGATAATTTTCTTGACCACTTTCCAGATTTAGCAGTAATACCGAAGGATTTTTATGCGCGCCTTTCGTACTGTGTTGAAGTACAGTCGAAAGCAAAAAAAAAGTAAACAAAAACACAGGTTTCTGTCGTAGACTCTCTCAAAATGATTACTGTAATAGCGGCTTCAAAGTTACTTGTCAAAATTTGGTTATCTATCAAAATTGACAACCATATAGTTGATATTAAACTATTACAAAAAAGCTTTCCATAAATAAAGATTTCAAAGTTAATGTTATTGCAGATTTGAGTAACGCTTTCAAAATACGTGAAATTGCGGAAATAAATAATATAAATAAAAGCACAGATTTTAAAATTATTAAAAAAGGCGAGATCACCGTAGAATTTGTAGAATTTCTGGTTCTCGCCGCAAAAGAATATCAACAGCTGAGCAAGACGCCATCTCATTTGAATATCTGGTAGGGGAAGTACGGCTATGATGGCATCCCTTTTTATAAATATGCATAACTATGTTCATTTAAACCGCAATAGATATTTAACCATGGCAAAATTCAAAGAATAGGAAGTAGTTTCATAACTAACCAATCTAAGCTATTCCAAAATAATATATTTCTATAAAATATATATTTTGGTTTTATTGCCAACTGTGCCATCATATACCTATATAATGTAATGATGGCATACCATATATGGTAACGATGGCATAGGTAGATACTAATTATTTACAATAGATAAAGAAAATTAATGCAAGCAGGATTTTCATCATCAGAATCATCTTGAAATTGTGGTACATTTGGATTCAGATTTTTATAACTATCAACATCGAATTCAACCCTTTTCTAAATTTTTCTTGCGGACTTTCTCAGTTCTTTTGCTTTTTCGTCTGCTTCCTTGACTTTTAGTAGTTCAATAGTGGGTGTTTTATTCAAAACACCTTGCACATCTGATCTTTTGCGTTTTCTCTGTTTCAGTATTGAATCCATTTGAGGGACTGGTGATAATTCTTGTATAAAATCAGTCGCATTTGAAGAAGTCACTGGAATCTTTATTGATCACACGCTACTTACTTCAACTACAGAAGATTCCGATAAGTTTTTCTGACCTAAGCAGAAATTTTCTATCGCATTCATACAACAAACTACTGTGAAATGCTTACCTCTTTCAGCAGCAGTTAATGAGCCTACTTGATTCTTTCCTTTGCAGGCAAAAATTTTTTCAGAACGAGATTGGACAGTGGATAATCCAGATTATTCCATGTTAAAAATTTGTTCAGGCGTAAATTTGTATTCTTCAATTACTTTTGTCAAATTTTCAAAATATGCTATGATATTTGGTCTATTGAATGCTTGAGCTCGTGCAAGAGAGGTTGCTTCAGGAATTCGGAGACTTATGGAAGGATTTCTCTTTAGAAAGCTACGAAGCCAGTCCCACCCAACTAACTCTTTTGTGCTATTAAAGTTATGTTTTAGACTTCGCTTTTCATCAAGTTGAAAAGCTAATTTTCATTTTTATACGGTCAACGATTTATTATTCTCTTTCTTTATTAAAGATAGGTAATCTACCTCCGAAAAATCCTACATCATTACCTTTTAGCACCTTATTAGGTACTATCCGAAACCCTTCGCCGAGCGAGTTTCGAATTTATAGCATCTATAGCTTCTCCCATATTATCAGCTGACCATTGCTGGCTTTTGGAAGATTTTTCTTGCTTGTTATTCATGTCGTCTATGCTATAACAAATAGAAAATTATTATACATTAATGTTTTAATGTTGATAGTAAACGTATGCCATCATGCCCGAAGTGTAAGACACGTCTTTATGGGAATGTGTGGCACGTGTATTGTAACGTATGAACTAACTACCGGCCTTAATTTGATGTTATAATGTACATTTATATTTCAATCAATACAATTTGTATGTTTCTACTAATTGAATAAAAAAAAAACGTACTTTTCAAAGCAAGAAAAATGGACCGATTCATGTATACCGACCAAGAGGTACCTGATTTGACGAAAACTTTAATAATAAAATGTATCCAGAAAATTTCAAAGTAAACTTTTGGGGTTGGATTTCAATTCATGGAACTGATATGTTACGGAAAATAGAAGAAAACTTAAATTCAGAGACTTATATCAACATTCTAAGTAATGTGATGTTGCCTTCAGTGGAGCTATTTTTTCCAAATCGCAATTTTATAATTCAACAGGATAACTGCCCCATCCATACATCGGACAGAGTGAAAACATGGTTCAGAGAAAATAACGTCCATGTGTTGGATTTTCCGCCAAGAAGTCCTGATTTAAATATTATCGAAAATGTGTGGGGTTTATGATCAAAGAAATAAATAAATTGAATAGGAAACTTCAAAATAGACAAGAACTGGTAGAAATAGTTCACACAGCATGGGAGAATGTAAATCAAAATACTTGTACCAACCTTGATAATTCTATTCCGAATAGATTGCAAGAAGTTTAACAAAAACGGGCTCTATAATCAGATATTAATACATATATTTCATAAGGATGTTTTTTAATTAGTATTTTGATTCGTATTAATCAGATAGAAAATGTTTTGATAATTATTTGATATTCCATAGAATATTGACTTGACACTAATGACAGGTAAATAAAGCCAGGTTTACAAAGTACAAGATCTCTTGCCTACTTTTTTTGCTTTCGACTGTACATCAAAAGGTAATTATGACAAATGTCAAAAGCTGAATGAATATTATTACCTATGGTAACAGTCCTGAAATGTTTTTTGTAGGTTATATTATTTGACAGATCAAATTTTGCAACATTTTAAATTTAACGCCATTTTAAATTATTGACGCATTGTCGAAACGACTCAACCATAACACAGTTATTGGGATAATTAACAATTTTTCGTAGTTCTAAATAAAACATTTTGTGTTTAACAGGTGGCACCTATTTTGACATTTTCCGTAAATAGTTATGACGTACATTGTCAGATACGAGAAACCACAACCCTAGGGTAACTTTAAAAATATATTCAAAGAGAAAGACAACAAAAGATCCTCCGTTCATACTCCGTAGTACGACGTAAAACAATCAATTATGATTAGCCGTTACGAACTTTACAAAACACGTTTTTACTCAAAAACTCATTTGGTCACCATAGTTACAATTTCAAAATTTGCCTTACCAGTCACAATTATTTAGTTTCTGGTATTTGACAGGTGCTTATAGTTCAAAATTTCTCGTGTTCATATTCCTCTAACAGAATCAACAATATCCTAAATTAACATGGCCACCGGTAGACTGTGCTGTTGTGAGAGAAATACCTTAAAAAAGATCTTAAGAACCAATCCCACCAATCCTAAGGTAATTAAAATCTGTTCTTTATCCAACTTACATGTAGTTATATTATAAAAATAAAATACAGAAGTTACTGCTTTAAATGCTATGGAAACCATGGAATCTGGCGATATGTCAAAATGTCAAAAACTATTTTGACAAATAATATATCTTTCATTCAAGTTCAGTAAGGTATTTTGAAATATAAATGAATCAAATATGATTATATATATGTAGTATAATATTATTATTTTTTGGCAGCACGGTGCCTTCATCACATATGCATGAACATTGTATTATACTTACATTGAAATACTGATGTAATATCTTTATTTTCACTTTCTGGACATAGTGTAGATATTTGCATTTCTTTCAAAACGACTCGATGCCGCTTTTTATCTGTAAAATTCACATTTAAAAAATATATTCTAACATAGACAATTAATCTTTTAACACATATATTGTGTTGTATATTTATATATATTTACATACATTTACACATGGCAACAGACGGCCATATTTATCAGTACAAGTCACTTATTCTGGACAACTCTAACGGGTGCCCCCATATGGGTAGTTTTTTTAATATTGAAAACACACACACAAAAAAGTTTATTCTTAATCTGAACATAACCAGTTTGATTCAAGTGTACGTTGAATTCGCATATCAGCAAATAACACGTAAGCTTGATCTGAATGAAACACACTTTTATTGATTTATTATTACCGTGTACTCGTGTTGAGCATTTATATTATTAGTATTAATAGTATGATTTGCTTAAAAGTAAATAGATGTTATTATTATTTCAATTATACAGTAAAATACCGGCAAATATAACATCTTCTCGGCACAACCACTGCTAATGTTCAATCTAAATACTATTTTATTTAGCTTGAATAAATAAATATGTTCCATCCAAACGTATCATCATCTTACACCAATCATAGGTACGCTTTAACTAAAATATTTGCTTACTCTGTTTGAAAATATACCACGTTCCATTGGAAGTTAATATTTTTTTAATGAATGAATGCTTTACTACACTCAAATATGTAAAATGGTTTTTTTGCCGGTTTGACTATTTTGGACCGCTCCACCGCTCCATAGTTAGTTTAAACCGATTGTTACTTCTGAGGCAAGTAAACTAGTATACTCCATAAAGAAATACTAAAAAACATAACCTTTATAGTGAGCGATGCACACGGCCATAAATAACCACCAACAGCTTCATTAGAATATATAGGTGAAACAAAAACACATTAAAGGTATTACAAAATATATTTATTAATATATTAACGCTTTGTAAAAAAATATAATCATAATATTATCTTTGGTAGAGAAGCAAAGAAAAATGAATTTATGCATATTCAAAATAAACAACACGGAGATGATATATATAATTTATCCTGAATGTGATGAATGACTGTTGGTTCATCTAAGTTACATTCTTTCATCGGAATACCTACAATATTGTTAAAATTAACCGTAATCTCGTAGGCTTTGAGGTGAGGGGAATACTCTACAATGTTCAAAATTGTACACTTGAAAGTGACATCCTTATTATTAACCTTATTGACAAAAATATTTATTATTTTTCCAAACAGGGGAACACTACTAGTATTATCAAACGAATAAGGTAAAATACTATGGCAGTCATATTTTATACCATTAATTTCGAGCCAGGTAACTTCAAAATGTTCGTCTGATTTCAGTCCACACTTTTCCATAAAAACTTTTTCTGAATAATGCACATCAACAGGCATTGCATGATTTATAACGTCATCAAAACCACGTTGTGCTGATAGTCGATAGCAGTTTTTAAGCTGTGTCCTATAAGCTAATGAATATGGTAAGTTTTTTCTGTTTCGAGAATTATGACAAATGTTTTTGAGATCTTTGTGTTTGGCTTCAAATCTCATACATGACAACAATGATGGTGGGCCAATTTTTTGAATTATTCTACAATAATGTAATAAAAAGTGATGTTTTGGTTTTAAGGAAGTGTGAAACAGTTCAATATACATCTCATGATGGTCGGTAATTAGAGTTTGTAATAGTTCTAAAGTATGTGCCGAAATTACAGGAAATGACAAAATATCAACTATATCTAACACAATTAAATAAAATTTCCAAATTACGTTATCACTTTCAATCAAATCTCCAACTAGAAATCTAAAATTTCTAGTTAAGCACAACATTTCTGCTGATGACATAATCATACACCCGTTCTTTAGATGATCTTGTTTAATAAAGGGTGGAATGTTTTTCTCAAACTTTTCGTAGGTAAAGTATTTTATTCTAGAATTTAAATGCTGCAGTGAAAAGCTACTATTTGTTATTAGACTATTTATAATCAACGCCATATCGTACCGCAAAACCCCTTCATACAGGTCGTGCATTACATCACATACGAGATTGTCGTAAATATGAAAATTTTGTAATTGATGCCAAACACAGCGTTCTTTAATTCCTATATGATCAGACAAGTGTTGTTCATAGTCTTTTCTACATCTGATATGATCGTGGTTCTCCCGAACTTGGCGCATTGTGTCAACTTTAGTTGTGATACAAAATCTACAAAAATGGTGAGATGAGAAACTTTCATTTAGGCCAAAAATACTGTGTAGACCCAAATTATCACCTGTTATGCAAACTAGTTCAAAGTACACTTTCTGTTCAGTATTATTTGTTTTTATTACTATACCTTTGTTTTCTAAATCGTTAATTTGTTCAACTAAAATACGAAAAAGAATGTCATTTCCAAATTTAACTCTGTCGCCACTATAAAACAAATAAGAGAGAAAAATATTTTCCAATCTAGTAGAGTAGGCTGGGGGTACAGTAGCTATTGAAAAATATACTGCTCCTATCTTATAATCACCTGCGTGGCTGCCTAGTGGATTTCCTGACTCAAAATCGTCGAAATATAACACTATTGGAAGAACATTTTTTTTCCTATTTAATTTATTTTGCCACAAACTTCCATTCACTATATTATACATAGGTTCATCTGGTTTATATTCATGTAATAACTTTATCTGATGATCAATTATAATTTTAAAAACATTAGGTAGTTCTAAAAATGAAGTTAAGGTTTCATTCATGGGTACATAGTAACTGTAATTATTTTTAAGTTGCAAGGTCATTTCACCACTTTTTCTGTGCTGTTCTTGTGAAACACCTAGATGATATTCACGTGGCTTGATGAAGCACTGGGATTTCTGAAAAAACTGAACACGTTTGAATTCAGTATCGAGGGAAATAAACGAGTTTTCTACCGTTTCAAGCATTGTACATATATCAGTCAATATCATTTTGTCGGTGAAAAATTCACCAACTATTTTAACCGAATCTCTTATAAGTTTCAATATACCAGATGAAAGAAATGATTGAAAATCTACAATGATATTTTGGATTACTGATCTAGAGACAGTCAAATTATCGTAACATTTTGAAATTAGTAATGATAAAGATGAATTGAAGATGTTTCTAAAATCACGAAGGTTATTTGCAATTCTGGTCACTAAATCTTGAGAACCAAGTTGAGCATTTATTGACGCTGTAATATTATTAGTTAACTCACAGTGATCCAAATTTTCGTCTGTATTATGGATATTGTTGTTTATGGGTGTATTATCAGTCACTTCAGAGTCGCTATAAGTGATATTGTTTTGTGCAGTATGCTTTCGTTCTATATGTTTTTTGAAATCAGCTTTTCTATGGTATAATCTATTACAATCACCAACAGGACACAAAAAATAATTGCTTCTATTGTGGACAAGACTAATGTGGAAAAAATATTTTTTCAGATTTTGACAAAGTTTTCCGCAGTCGTTACATTTCATTTTTCTCTGCTTTTCTCATAAATAAGATCATAAAAAAAACAGTCTTCTTCGAAATAATACTAATTCTAATACTACTAATACTAATTACACAATCAAAAACTTGACAAAAATAAAAATTAAAAAATCAAAATAACAAGTATCTAGTTCTCTTAACGTTCACCATACATCCAAAATAGACAAAAATAGTAACAAAAATATAATATAAAATTCTGCTAAGAGCACATAATACTCTCATAAATTCTATAACAGGTCAACTTAGGTTTTAAGACGTTTTGTGAATGCGGCGACTATTTGCTCGGTGCTTGGTACTGTTTTGTCATATTCAGTAGTAATTTCGTACACACATCTTTGAATCAAGGTATATATATATTCTCCTTGAACGGGGTATCTTGAGTTGAAGGTATGAAACAATTTGAATAACGTGTCAAAGCACTTACCAAAGCTATCAAACTGATATTTAATGCAATCAATTACCACATAAAAACATCTTGGCGTGTAAATCGTCGGCCCCTCTATCAAAATAAACGGTTGAACAGTCTGTTTACGGTGGTGAGCTTTTTCTTTTCGATTTTCTATTATTTTTTCAATATCTCCAGGTGTCTGTAAAACATATTCTTTTAATAAAACTATCAATTACAATGTCCGCAGAAGTCAGTACCTTAACAAGTATAAGAATGGATTCCAAGACTTCCAGTGTGGAATATTTCCAATGTTTTTTGTTTGGTAGGACCACTCTCCCTCGGGGAGGTATGAGATATGGTAGCAGATTGACTTCCAGTGCCCGTTTCGTATCTAAATTTTATTAAGATCAGAAAATATTAAATTACAACTGAACATAGAATACCCTCGTTATCACATGATTTCCAAAGTTTCAGCAGGTTCAGTGAATCATTGTCTCGGAGATTGGTTTTGTTCAAATTTAAAACAGTTTGGAAAAACTGTTCCCAATTCGTATAGAATTTCAAACTAGCATTGGGAAATATCTTTTCGAAGTCTAGGTTAATCTGCAAAAAAGTAACCAAAAATACTTGAAAGTTATGCGTTTCAAAGAAAGTTTACTATTTTTCACTCACCAAAACTTCAGACCGGAGATCCCTTAATATTGGCCAGTTTTCCAAAAAATCGTGAACAGTATGGAAACAGTTTTTTCTTCTTAGTTCAAAAGTGATATTCCACTTTTCTAATACCGTTGCCCAATGTTCGTTGTTATGTTTAAGCCATAAAACATCAACGTTTTTGGAATAATCTTCTGTAACATAATACTCATTATTATTATAATCAAGGTATAAAGGTCACAGTTTACCTAAATCTCTCGAAGTACTCGGTAAATTTTGATTAGTTACTTCTTCATCGGAATCTTTCGGTGTATCGCCACACTTGCGTTTTCGTAGGCGAACGGCCTCACCTCCAATATGGATTAAGTTGTGTACCTTCGATACTAGTTTGCCTCTGGCACACTTTGATTTTCCCGTTCTTGAATCCTTCTTTTTGATGGGGGGTACATAGTAAGTACCTACTGCTTCGTTTGCAAAAAGTGAAACGATTTTAGCGGCCAACACTAAATAATCGTTTTCGCTTAATCGACTAAAAAAAAAAAAAAAATAAATTCAATATTATAGGCCGCTGAAACTCATTTAAAGCGTAGTACTTACTGATTCACTATATGAGTATAAATATGCTTGGTTATAATATCAACCAAACGACCTTGTTGAGTATTGTTCAATCTTTCATTGGTATTGTAAAAATTTAAAATACTTTTTCCCAGCGGTGTTGTTTGTAGCAGAGTATTCAAATCAAAGTCCGTTAGTTTAGGTTTTGTGGTTTGAAAAAACAGATCCACAGTCTGTGAGATAATTGATTCAAAGCTATTGTCCAATGTTGTGTTTGCTGTTGTTGTTTCAGATTGGACTGTGATCGTCGAAGGCAGGCTAGGTTCAGGAGTAACCAGAGAATTGATGTCTGGTAATTCAACAACCTACAAAAATTTATTATCGATAAAACTTGAGTTTTTGCTAGATTAGAATTAAAAATACACAAAAAGAGTAACTCAAAAAAAAAAAAATTGAGTGACAGTTTCATTATGATCAATATATCAAATAACTGCAATAATAATCTGTTCTTCCCATCAAGGATAAATGATTGTGCATACCTTGATTACTTGTTGGTTTAACAATTCATCCCTTTTGGCTCTAACAATTTTTCTTTTTCCGATGGACGGTATCAATTCCTTCAACTCTTCATCACTTAGTTTTAAAAAAAAGTTGAAGTCTATGTTGTTGTCTAAAATATTGAATAAAGCATTTATACAGCCTTTGATCACAACATCCAGGCTTAAAAAAAAACATGCTCGAAAAGTAATTTTGGAACACATCAGTTCTTATTAACACATGATAACAACATTATGTAAGTTAAAATTAAACTGTTTGTCAGTTTTGTTATTCCTTTTCAATAGATAAATAAAAGTGACCATTTTGACAGGTAGTAGTGACAACCATAACACAGTGAAGACACATTCAAGTATCATAAATTAATAAATTATATAATACACAAGACATTCAAATGTTGTTTTTAGCCATGACGGAATGAAAAAAAATTCAAAAATTAATTTTCAAATTATTTTCTTGGAAAAGTTTGTGAAATTTTTTGACTATAGTCCGTCTCAACCTTATTATGCAGTACAGGTCTTATGGGAATTGATTTCATGGTTGCCAAATCGTCTCATTGTATAATGTCATTACAGTTCCGGTTCAATATTTGACATTTTTTGTAATCAAAACATAACCTATACGACTGTTTGTCATTCAATTGATGCATACTGCATACAAAAAATTAATAGTAATTTGAAACACTAAAAGGGGAGAATATATGGGAAGATGGATTAGTTAAAATATTTGTAATAATATAATCCTTTGGGATTGTTCTGTAAAAAATTATTTAAAATCGAACTGAATATAGTAAGCCACAGTAAATGAATATTTCAAAGAAACACTTAAGGTATACAATTTTCTTCGTTACTGAATACTGACATCTTAATCAACTATCCACTATAAATTCAGACCAAGACAAAGTTAATCACAAGTTTATTTTTCATAAAAAACTTTTCTATTTATAAAAACAACTTAAATAATACATATTTATGAAAAGAATAACAATTACCACACACAACATGTACTTTTATTTTTTAATATGTTACATGACTTATATAGTCTTATTGAATATTAATATGTTAACCTACATTGCGTTATACACATTTAAAGACACAAATTCATTTTGCAAAAACATATTTTCCCATTTATAAGATCAAGTTAATAATACATGATAACATTTATGAAAAAACTAACCATGACCATACAAAGGAGTAGGTACACATATTGTTTTATTTTTCTTCATCACTTAAAGAATCTTGATCTGATGATTAATGTGTGATGTTAATTATAAACTCTTCAACATCGTCTTGCAAGTTGGCAAGGTGGCCAATGTAATTCCGCCAGTTGTTCACTGTTACATTCTGATAAACCTTCACAATTAATTGTTCAATATCTCTTTGTTTGAATGTCGTATTGTGCATTTCAACGTAGTGCTTAACTTGTGCCCACACCATTTCAATTGGGTTTAATTCACAATGATAAGGTGAAAGCCAAAGAACATAATGCCCTTTATTCTTTGCAAATTCATCAATTTTGTTTCTCTCGTACTGAGACCTAACCTCTAACACACAATCCAGTAAATCTCTTTTTAACATGTCATTATCAAGTGGAATATTCTTCTCAGTGAGCCGTTCAATAATTCGGTCTTCTCCGTGCTACTGCTGGAAACTTTTCTAATTTTCTCGTGTGATATGAGGCATTATCGAGAACAGCAACCGAGTTCTCTAGTATATTTGGAAGCAATTTATTCTTGAACCAATCTCCATATGTATCTGCATCCATTTCGCTATGAACATCAGCAGTATTTTTCTTACAAAGAAATGTACATTCAGCACCAATAACAAAACCTTGTTCGCCTCCAGCATGAATTAATGGAAATCGGTTTAAAATCACTTGGTGATTTTAAACCAGTGCTGAGTCCTTACGTAAAAGCTTGTCGACTGCTTTGAACAGTAACGTCAGTCCACTTTTTATTTACCGAGTGTCCTGCATTCACTCATGATTCATCACTATATATTATAGTTCTACCTAAAAATAAAACAATCACAATCAAACACAAGCAAATAATAAATTGCGTAATGAACATAAAAGTATAACAAATTAAATGATAAACTATACCTCCGTCTCTGAATTTTCTGATGTCTCGTAAGTATTTATGTCTCCACCTAATGATGTCATCTCTTTCAATAAGAATACTCTTTCGTCCCACTTTTTAAAATTCAAAACCCATATCATGTAGCAATTTGTAAAAAGTATATGTATATGTATATAGGTTATCACGTTAATCGGAATTATAGATCTAGGTATGCATACTTACTTTTAAATGCTTGAAAAAGATAATATGCTTGCTAAAAAGAACGATTTAACAGAAATTATATATGTATAGATAAATTAAAGACAATATAAAAGTTTACACACTACGGCAAAAAGTAAAAACTGACAATTGACAGCAACGATTACTCATATACCCATATACTTTGCATAATAGAACTTGCAACAAGGCAACCGGATATAAAGATGTCGTTATTAAGAGACTACTAAAGATAATAAGGGATGCAATATCCCTATTAAACCTGTACTGCATAATAGGGTTGAGACGGAGTATAGTCAAAATATAGTAATCAACAGAGAAGATAACTTCACGTATATTTGGAGTATTTTTATATGTAAAGACGTAATATAATAGATTAATAGTATATTACGCAACGAGTTTCTGTGTAAATTGGGCTTTTTTAATTGTCACGAGTAGCCAAATTAAACTGAAAAGAGTTGCGTACGACATTTTATTGTTCGAAACAACGCGCTTGACACTTCAAAAGCTCTTAACAATGGTTTTTACGTTCGCTTTTGACAAATTTTTCAAGACCTGTCAGAAATGTCACCTTGAATGTGTTGCCTCGGGCAACGTTCAATTATATCCTCATAACGTATCTAGTGATTTTAAGAGGCGTTTCACAAACGAGAAATTTGAAAATTTATGACAGTTGAGAACAATAAAAGAATGTAATTGTGTAAATTGTGCATTTTATATTATTCTCACCCTCTAGTTAGAAAAATAAGTACCAACGAAGGTGTAAACATTTGAATTTAAAAATAGGACAGATGAATTCCTTATTTGAAACTTTTAAAGAAAGTTTATATCACAAAAAGAGCAGTACCATTCGAAAATTTCGGGGTACTATAGAGCTTCCTCAGAAATTCTAATAAAATGTTTGAATTTTTCGCTGGGACACACTGTATAATATGTGTACATATACATATACAGCTGCGCTCAATAAATCTTGCCCGTCACTGTCACTGACTTGACAGAAGAGTGTAAATTACCCTTTAAAATTGTTAACCTACTTTCGTAAGATGTCAAAAAATTTGAATTTTGACTATATAGAAATGTCAGTCATGACAGTAAAGGGTAGGCTACACCGAATTTTTCTGAGACGACAGAAAAGTGACAGGCAAGATTTATTGAGCCCAATAGTACATGAACTATTAATTGAACTCGATACTTACTATCAAATGCTGGTATCAAATCTTCGCAATTCAGCTCTGTCAACAGCGCATGAATATCCATTATTATTTAGCAGCGCGTAAGCAAACACGTGCAGGTCCGATGACGTCGCACCCTGGTATTTTTCTTGGTGGGGACTTCACCGATGCGAAGAAGCACCAAAGCTATTCGATAGATTTTATATTCATTCAGAGAAAAGGCGTGTTGTATATATCTACAAATTATTGAAAAAAATAAATAAAACGACTTTTACAAAAAAAAGGGTGAATTATGTTCCATCAGATTATTTGTAGAATCCAGAGCCCGTAGAATCACACGCATCATTTATTTATCGTATAGTTCTACTTTTTCGACTTATTTAGTTAATCTAAGTAGTCAGAGGTGTAGCTTACCTGTATAGAATGTCTGTCTGTTCCTATGAATTTTGTTGTGTTGCACTCGTCTGCACGAATTTTTCACATACACAATGCAATGTGGGTTATGAAGGAATAATGAGCAGCACTCTGCGTTGACTAGAGGGGGAAGCGGTATATTTGAATTGAGTATATACATTTTTTCTTGTATTTAAAACAAATGTATTCACTTATTCTTTTAATTGTTGTGAGTGTAAGTTAGTATTAATATATTTAAATTAAATAAAGATTCATAAGTTTAAGGTGAATAACTGACAAATTTAGTTCAAACACACTTTTTAAAGAAACGTTTATCAAAATATTATATTATATTTAACCTGAATAGATTAAGTTTAAAGTAAATAATGTTTATTCAAGTTAACAGTATACATTTGAGTACATATGTATATTCAATGTAAAGACAGATTTTTCTGTGTGCAGGTTTGGTTAAATCAGCAAATACTCCTCAAAGAAATTTGAGGAGTATTTGAAAGCATTTTCAGATTTGACATTTATTGTCGACTTTTGAAGGCATTTAAAAAAAAATTGGAAAAGCTCCTGGTAGTAATTTTTATGTAGAATTTAATAATCTTAATTAAAAATTCAGGGCCTACTTAATTATCAAGATATGACATAAACTTGTTTTTTTAAATGGCAGTCACAGTTGGCCATGACTTCATTAAAATGCTTATTTTTTTCTAATTTCACAGATTTAGGGTTTGGTATGGTTATTTTTTAAAACTTAAGTGCCATGTATTTTTAACTAAGATTGTTAAATTCTACATAAAAATTAGTACCAGGTGCCATTTTTAATTTTGTTATATCTTTAATGGTTACGATAAAATGCATATTTAGACAATTTTCTATTTTTTCAAATATCTTCAAAAGTTGACATAAATGTCAAATCTAGAAGTACTATCAAATACCTTCATACATTTCTTAATAACTATGCGAATATGGCCGATTCTGTTTCTTCAACATTAAGAAAGTTACCATAGAGGGATAGAAAATATTGAAATAGCATTAATAACCAGTTTTATCGAATTCATTTTAGGTTAAAGTTGATTAGTTTATTCCTATAATTTTCAAAATTATTAGTATAAATTCTATTAAACTGCGCTTATTAGATTCTACTGTGAAATTCGACAATTTATTCGAATTCCAGCAGGGGTGGATATTTTAAAACGTACAAAACGCTAAAATGAAAATTTTAACACTTTTACTATTATCCAAGAGCTATTTCTTTTCGATATCTTTCAAAAATTATGCATCCATCCAAATTAACAGGATAAAAGTATTTGGACACTTGGACACCTGATTTTCCGGCATTAAAACCTGACATATAACATACTTGTCTCATTTTATGTTACGATTGTTTCTTCCTTCCTCAAGTAAAAGCGGAATCAATACCTGCTTGTGCATTTTAACATCTCCTGACGTCCTAATTCGAGTCAAACTCTAGACAGTGTACACAAAACTGGTTCAAAGAAGGTTATGGCGCATACGTACTAAGGGGGTTTGTCCGTGACGTCATCACATCGATCGGGGGGTGTGTTTTATCGTACTTGATTTGTCCTCAGCTGACGTCCCAAGGTGTCTTTTTAGTTCCAACCTACCCATTTCGTGTTGCATTGTGTATTTCGACCGATTATAAACGCATTTAATATCAAAGAGAGAAAAAAAAACAGTGTCCCTCTGCAAACATGGTATATGATATGGCACAAACTCAGGAATATATCAAGTCCATGATAATCAATAGTCCTACAAGCAAAGAGGTATTTATTTAAGATAATTTTTGGCACTTATAGATATTATTTTTAAGTCGTACTTAGATAGACATACTTCGTCTGATATTTGATAACGAAATCTATTGCTTTGGAATATGGCCAAAATATAAAATAAGTCTGGATTTATTTGGTATTTAAGTTTAAATATCTTAATTTTGTTGTTAGAGCATTCTATGTATATTAGTAAAGACTAAAGATTTGGTATCTCAAATATTATAATAAATAACATATTATGATATTACGAAATATTTGGATGATAAGTAGGATTTGTTGATTTTGTAGTAACTAGATAATTTTCTTTATAATCAAAATCACATGATTTACTTACCATTCATTGATAATTAGAGATACTATTCACAAAATAATTTCTTAAGAGTATGGTAATATGTGGGCGAATTTGCTGTATTTATTTTGAAACTCCTTTTAGATTTTAATTTGTGATACATAAGCTTTAGATTTAAATTTCGACATTATTTTTCAATTAATTTATTTTATTGTGTAGCCCTATCAAAACGATTCAAAATTAATGGGTTGTTAAACAAAGAATCCAGCTTTTATACATTCCATATAGGGGAGAATTGTCCAAATTTAACCGTTTTTTTGGGAAAATAAGAAATTATGTAAATTAAAATTCATCGGTTTCTAATATTGATTACATATACGGTATCTATGCTTGATTACATGAAAACAAAACAGTTTCTTGAAGTAATAAAAAAAAACAGAAATTGTGTAATCGGTGCAAATTATGCAACCACTTGCTTAAATGGAACCAAACAGTTCCTTAATTTGAACCTTAGGTATTCACTACTAATGAAAATTTCTCTGAAAACTTAATACCTATTATGCAACATTACATTTTCAGCAGGTATTCCTAAACATTCACCGTGTTGAGATACTGCATTCAAGACGCGAGCATTTGCAAGCATCTCTGCAACATAAAAAGGAGTTATGCGTTGTCCAACATTTATTCGCATCCAAGAATTTAAAATCTTAATCTTCCACTAAACCAATTCATGATTGGTGTACCCACTGTAAACAACCTTTTTAATGTGTCCAACTTTGTTTTTGATGTTCAGATAGATGTCACACAGACCATCTTCAGTAGACAAGTCACTCGCTTTTGCACATTAAGTAACTCTTATTCTTTCTTTTACTGGAAATTTTCCTTTCTGCAAATTTGCAGTTCCGGTTTTGTTTTTATTTTTGAACAAGTTCATCTACACTTTTTCTATTGGTGTTTTTTTTATTTTTTTGCTTTCTCGCCTTTGTTTTCTTCACTTTTCCTTCTTTCTTTTAAACCATTCTTATAGGGATTGTTCTTGTGTTCGATTGATAATGTGGCAGCTCTAGTCCGCTTGGTTTGAACAATTTTTCTGGTTCAAGGTAATGCAGCTTGTTCTTGCAAACTTTAGTTGAATTTATTTAGAGATACATCCTCTGAATGGTGGTAGGTGTTAAACAATTTTCAGCAAGTATTACTAAATACTCATCGTGTTAAGATACTGCATTAGACACCCTAGGAAGCTGATCACCAAATTTATTTCTGTTTACGAGCCATATTGCAGCATTTGCAATATTATAAGGAGTTATGCGTTGTCCAACATTTGTTCGCAACCAAAAATTTAAAATCTTGATCTTCCACTAAACCAATGCATAGTTTCTGCGCGCATGGTACTGCGTCCAACCTTCGTTTTCGACGTTCAGATAGTGTCACATAGAGCATCCTCAGTGAAAGACATTCCCATCTTTACAATAAGTAATTGTTATTTTTCCTTTTAACGGAAATGTTCCTTTCTCCAAATTCGGAGTTCCGGAATTGCTTTCATTTTCAAAAAAAAAGTCATCTTTACTTTTCCTATTGGAGTTTTCTTTATTTTTTCGCCTTTTTGCATTTGTTTTGTTCACTTTTCTTTATTTCTTTTAAACCATTCTTACAGGGTTTGCTCTTGTGTTCGACTGATGATGTGGTAGCTCTAGTCCATCAAGTTTGAACAATTTTGCTGGTTCGAGGTAATGCAGCTAGATCTTGCAAGTTATTTGGAGATACGTCCTCTGACTGGTGGTAGGTGTTGAACAATTTTTAGCAGGTATTTCTAAACACTCTTCATGACACTGCATTAGACGCCCTAGAAAAATGATCACCATATTTGTTTCTGTTTACAAGCCATATTCCAGCATTTGCAAGCATCTCTTACATATAAAAAGGAATTATGCGTTGTTCGCAACCAAAAATTAAAAATCTTGATCTTCCACCAAATCAATGGATGATTTTTGTACTGTGCCCAAATTTCCGTTTTGACGTTCAGATAGCTGCCATATAGTCACTGGAATCTTCACATTAACTAATTGTCATTTTTTCCTGTCATCGGAAAGTTTTATTTCTCCAAATTTGGAGTTTCGGTTTTGTTTTTGTTTAGGACAAGTTGATCTTGACTTTTTCTATTGGTCTTTTCTTTATTTTGTTCACTCTCTTGACTTTAGTTTGTTCACTTTTCTTCTTTTCTATTCTTATAGAAAGTGCTCTTGAGTTCGACTGATGATGTAGTAGCTCTAGCCCGTTTAGTTCAAATACTTTTGCTAATTCCATGTAACGTAGTTCTGAGTGTCTGAGTTTCTTTGGAGGTATGTCCTCTGACTAGTGGTTGGTCAGTGGGTATTCCTAAACCATTATAATGTTGAAATACTGCATTGAACGCCTTAGAAAGTTGAAGGCGAAATTAGTTTCTGTTTATGGGCCATATTCTAGCATTTGCAAACATTTCTGCAATATTATACGTTTTCCAACATTTAGTCGCAAATAAGAACCTTTTTCCTGCACATAGTAATTGTGCAAGAGGTTTGAAAAATTCAACGCCTAAAGATTGTTGAATTGTGTGGCTAGAAAGTTGCAACAGATGAATGTCCATTTTTTGTCCAAACACGAGAGTTTCGACATTTTTACTGTGAGTAGTGTGACTATAAAAAAATAAAATATCTCATTCCCACAAAAAGGCTTAAACTATTTCAGAAACAGTTCAGAAACATCTCGATAAGACTTATTGCTAATTCAGTAGCCATTCATTTGCTTTTAAATATAAGCATAGGCAAAACATACAGATCTATGGCGTTACAGCAACAAGCCATAGTGGTATTTCACTATTTTTTTACCACAACTAACACCAGAAACTTTTTTTTGTTCTTTTCTAATAAAGCCTTTTGCATTATTTTTTCATATCGCTCTGTAGCATGAGTTATTTAGATTAAATATTGAATTAACTGTTATTTTGTACACCCAATAGTTTAAAATGTCAAAAAATTGCATAACTCTATCTTTGCAAAATCCTTTTGCATAAGCTATGGATGTAGATTTTGGAAGACCTAATGACTACTCAATGTACCTTTTTGTAAATTAGTAAAACCACTTTTTTCAGCAATTTCTTTCTCTTTGTTTGTTAAAAGGAACTGACATATAATGCTTTTGTGATAAGCTAGTTTTCTGGTATGTTTTATTGAGAAGCCAATGAGGAATTCATCAAATTTTAAGAGATAACTTGCTAATTCAGTTTCTGTTGTATCATAAATAACACACGTTTTCCCCATTTACTTCTTCAAAAAATTTATTCGCATTATTGGTCTGTCTAATTAAGGTTGATTTGTAAATATTGTTGGCATATTCATTCAATTCAAAAGCTACATCTGGAGGCACTAGTAGCATGTTTCATACCTTCTTCTGCCCACTTGCCATAATGGTTGGTTCTACGCATTCGAAATAAATAAATAAATAATAGATTGTAAAGATACCTAAATTTAGAACTATTAAACAAACGATAATCTTTATTTTAAAAACAAGCTATCCCAAATTGAGCCTTTTGAAGTCTGGCAATACAGATTCGTACAATTTACGCACCAATCATAGTATTTATACAATCTAATCTCAAACCTTTTTCTGTTATTTTCTTCTGTATATTTTAAATTGAAATTACGTCAGCTTTACAAACTTTTTTGTTACTCTTGACACTATAGACCTATAGAATAACATGCAAGATAGAAATTACATTAATGAAAACAAAAACAATCAAATGTGGAAATTCTAGTTTAAAATGCCCGAATTTCCTTGAGGAACGGTGTATATAATTTAGACAGTAGCTGAACACATAATTTGCAGACATTTTAAGCTGCATTATAAACACGTACTATCTTGAGGATGATGTTGTTTTAGCGTCTATATTTAACTTTAATTCGAACATTAACACGGTTCCATAAATAAAACTTACACTGCTATTTGTGTCTGTTTTAAGTCAGAGATGTAATATTTAATGTCTGTAATTTATCAAGGATGTTCAAGAATAAGAGATGTTGATTGACATTCAAAAAAAAAGAATTTGTAAAACATACGAACGCTCTTGAAAAAATATTAAATAGAATTGGTCAGCAAATCGAAATTTATCTCCTCTGTCGTCTTGTTTTATGATTTTGCAGCAGTAATATTCAATAAATTTGAATACAGAAGCTTCAAATTTTATAATTTTGTTTCGTCGATTTTAAATTTCCAATAATTGGACACATGCAAATATATTACAAAGATTCAGTTTCCATCATCTTTATTGGGTATATTTGCCTTCCTGTCCAAAAGTTCCTGTCGAAGTTTGGCACAAGAACTGAGCTTAGTTAGGTTACAAACCTCTAATAAAAGCTTTACATTTTATATTTTTGTAATTTTAAATTTTTAGTAATTAGACAAACAAATATATTATAAAGATTTCGCCTTTGGGTATATTTGATTTACTGCCCAAAACTTTTTGTCAAAGTTTGATACAAAAACAGATTCCAAACCACTAATAACAGCTTTACATTTAATATCTTTTTTGTAAACTTTAAATTTTCAGTAATTAAGCACACAAATATATTATAAAGATTTAGCCTCCATCATCTTTATTGGATATATGCTTTACCACCCAAAACTTTCTGCCGAAGTTTGATACAAAATCTGAGCTTAGTTAGATTCCAAGCCACTAATAAAAGCTTTATATTTAATATTCTTTTTATAAACTTTAAATTTGTAGTAATTAAACACACAAATATATTATAAAGAGTTAGCCTCCATCAACTTTATAGGGTATATTTGCTTTACTGCCCAAAACTTTCTGTCGAAGTTTGACACAAAAACTGAGTTCACTTGGGTTCCAAACAACTAGTAAAAGCTTTACATTTTATAATTTTTCTTGGAAACTTTAAATTTTCAGTAACTAAGCACTCAAATATATCCTAAAGATTTAGCCTCCATCATCTTTATTGGGTATATTTGCTTTACTGCCCAAAACTTTCTGTCGAAGTTTGATACAAAAACTGAGCTTAATTAGATTCCAAACCACTAATAAAACTTTCCATTTAATATCTATTTTGTAAACTTTAAAATTTTAGTAATTAGACATATAAATATATTATAAAGATTTCGCCTCCATCATCTTAATTGGGTATATTTGATTTACTGCCCAAAACTTTTTGTCAAAGTTTGATACAAAAACAGATTCCAAACCACTAATAACAGCTTTACATTTAATATCTTTTTTGTAAACTTTAAATTTTCAGCAATTAAGCACACAAATATATTATAAAGATTTAGCCTCCATCATCTTTATTGGATATATTTGCTTTACTACCCAAAACTTTCTGCCGAAGTTTGATACAAAAACTGAGCTTAGTTAGATTCCAAGCCACTAATAAAAGCTTTATATTTAATATTCTTTTTGTAAACTTTAAATTTTTAGTAATTAGACACAAAAATATTATAAAGATTTAGCCTCCATCATCTTTATTGGGTATAAAGCAAATATACCCAATAAAGATTATGGAGGCTAAATCTTTATAATATATTTGTGTGTCTAATTACTAAAAATTTAAAGTTTACAAAACATTCTGTTGAGGTTTGATACAAAAACTGAACTGAGTTAGATTCCAAACCACCAATAAAAGCTTTACATTTTATAATTTTTTTGGTAAACTTTAAATTTTTAGTAATTAGACATACAAATATAAAGATTTAGCCTCCATCATTTATATTGGGTATATTTGCTTTATTGCCCAAAACTTTCTGTCAAAGTTTGATACAAAAACTGAGCTTAATTGGATTCCAAACCACTAATAAAAGCTAATATCTTTTTTGTAAAGATTTTGCCTCCATCATCTTTATTGGGTATATTTGCTTTACTACCCAAAACGTTCTGTCGAGTTTGACACAAAAACTGAGTTTAGTTAGATTCCAAACAACTAATAAAAGCTTTACATATTTTTTTAAACTTTAAATTTCCAGTAATTAAACACACAAATATATTATAAAGATTTAGCCTTTATCATCTTTATAGGGTATATTTGCTTTACTACCCAAAACTTTCTGTCGAAGTTTGACAGAAAAACTGAGTTCACTTGGGTTCCAAACAACTAATAAAAGCTTTACCTTTTATGATTTTTCTTGGAAACTTTAAATTTTCATTAACTACGTACTTAAATATATCCTAAAGATTTAGCCTCCATCATCTTTATTGGGTATATTTGCTTTACTGCCCAAAACATTCTGTCAAAGTTTGACAGAAAAACTGAGCTTAGTTAAGTTCCAAACTACCAATAAAAGCTTTACATTTTATAATGTCTTCTTGTAAACTAAAAAACTTACAATAATTAAGCACACAAATATATCATAAAGAGTTAGCCTCCATTGTCTCTATTGGGTATATTTGCTTTATTGCCCAAATCTTTCTGTCGAAGTTTGACACAAAAACTAAGCTAGTTAGGTTCCATACCACTAATGAAAGCTTTACATTTTATGGTATCGCTTTGTAAACTTAAAATTTTCAAGAATTAAGCCCAGAAATATTTCATAAAGATTCAGCCTCCATGATTTTTATAGAATATATTTCTTTACAAACTTTTCTGTCGAAGCTGTACACATAAACTGATTATTTGTCAGAGAACTGAAGTGATAGGTGGTAGTCATGGGTTCACTTTTTGAAAGAGGTTTATCCACAGTTTAATTCGTCACTTTGACAGTTCGAAATGTCATAAGTGATTTTTTTAGAAAGTGATTTTAATCTGCTTCCAATTTTAGTTTCTTTTTAACTTGGTTTTAATATGTACATAGGATGATTTTAAAAGTGCTTCGGAATTATAAATATGTCTCCCGGCACGTGACCATATGCTCAAAAATCCTCTTGAATAGGTACGCTTCTACATTAACTTCTGTAAGTAAAATTAAAATTTTCCTTTCTTTATTATTTTTTTAAACGTTAGTTGAAGAGAAACCAATAATTAAAATGTCATATTTTGTGCTGTTGTTAAAATACATAACGAAGTGTTATCAGTTTATAGCGTATACTATCCTTGTAGTTTTGAATAGTCAAGTTTAAGCACTTCCACAACAGCATTTTGAAGGAATATGTTACTATAAACGTCATGGCTTTGCGTCTGGCTATTTAAATTAAATTGATTAATTTTCGGTAAGCATTAAGGCCTTAAGCAGCAGGAAAATTTTCACAATTTGCTTCTCAACCTATGGAATTATTTTAAAAGCCTTGAGCAATCATAAATGTATCTCTACAATTCTTTAGAGTCAATCTTCTTAACTCTTGAAGAAATATGTTAGCTAAGACGCAAGTCAAAAAATATGGGTGGACTTTACAGGGCCTGTAATTATTCTTGAAGTAGAATTTATCTGAACGTCAACTGCACTAACGGTATCAGTATTCATCCAAATGGCACAATAATACTTGCTCAGTAGTAAAATATGCACAGGTCTACCAAAAATCCTTTTTCAAATTTATTTTAATTTTAGTAACTCATTTCTGTCATGTGTTGTAACAAGTCCATCAGTGCCCTGTGATAAAAAAAACATCAAAACCATTGTTACTAAAAAAATACGTGAAACTGGTTAATTTTATTGCTTAGACATTTTGAGGGAAAATTGATAGTGTATTTTTTATGTCTAGAAGTTGTTAAAAAATTACTCAAATCACTCATCATTCTCCTAACTGACTTGTCCAGATCTTCAAGTTCATAATACTCTTGTTGTCTAAAAGATTTTTCCCGCATATTCCCATTACTGCAAATAATAGGTACACGGTATATCCATCATCTCCACAAAGAACCCAGCTATGTAGCTCTTCGCTATCATATGTTTTCCATCTTTTGCTCTAGGTAATAGCTGCTAGAGTCCGATCCAAACCTGATAGGACTTGAGATGCGCAAGGCGTGGTTTAAACTCTGTACTATCCGTGCTAAAAATATCGACACCAAAACGATCGTGTATATTTCCCGCTACAAAAACTAAACGAAAAATGATAAAGTAGTAGACTAATGTTTTCACGCCCGACTGTTTACAACGCTTCCCAAAGATATCTCTCACATTTTATACTGCTTGTTCTCTCTAATACCGAAAATCGTTTTCTACGCAGGTACTATCAGGTTTGGATCGGACTCTACCTGACTCAAAAGCCAATAAAAATGGGTTTTTCCTGGTAGTTGTTTTTTCTAGGAAGAGATCTTGTTTCAACAACTATTGTCCATTGTATTTGTACTACAAATTTCTTGATAGGCAAGGGTGGCTCTAATTTACTTGTCAGGTATTATATATGAGTGCTGTAGTTGCAAAACTTGCTTATTGCGTTAAACATGAAATTGAGAAAATTGCAAAACACTATCTTAGAAATAAAAATTGTTAATAAAATTCCAAAAAATGTTTTAATTCCCTTGAATTTGCTCACTACCAAAAAAATATGTCGGGTTTATTCGTAATTAAATTAAAAAAAAAACATTTAGCGAGCTTTACAACAGTCTTTCAAAAAGTCAGTTTTGTTACCATTCCTACAAGAAATTATAAAGAAAACTAAATTATTCACATTGGGATTTATTAATTACAAAACCTGTTACAAGTTTAGCGAAATTATATAAACATATCTACTTCATCTTGTTTTAAACTACTACATCCAGTCTCAATGTTATTTTCATTACTACTGTTACAGTTTCATCAATAAAAAGTGTAGCACTAAGGTGTTGGGTATAAAAGTAAGTCAGGATTATTCTTCCAGGTATCAACGTAATGTTTTTTCAAAAGAGAAATTATTGTGAATTTATCATCCTTTAACAAACAACCAAAAGGAAGCTCTTTGGGATTACAGAAGACTTAACTGTTATTATATACAGGTGGTTCACCGGGAACTGAATCGATCGATTGCGGAAAAACTGTAGCTAGAAAATTTCTGAAATTTTGATACTATACTAAAGTCGAGGGGGGCCATTCGCCTAAAATATTTTCAAGATGGCGGCACTCCGGGGCTATACCGGAAGTAGGCACCAACTTCCTAATTTTAAATAGAA
This sequence comes from Amphimallon solstitiale, assembly GCA_963170755.1. Taxonomy (NCBI): domain Eukaryota; kingdom Metazoa; phylum Arthropoda; class Insecta; order Coleoptera; family Scarabaeidae; genus Amphimallon; species Amphimallon solstitiale. The sequence goes on along the minus strand of OY720682.1, from coordinate 35,389,819 downwards.
TATACTGTATATGGTCAGGTTTTTAGATTCCACGTGAAATTCTAAATATTGTTGCGTTTTCGAGTTCGCAATAAACAACTCGTGCAATTTATTTATTTAAAACAGTCTGTATATTCACACACGTAAAAATATAAAACTAATGAAAATATAAAAATGTAAAATAAATGTAACGCACTTAAAACTACTATAAATGAATTAACACATGTATTTATTTCACTACTGTTATTTATGTAACACTGTACCGTATTTATATCACTTCTATTTATATTCCGTAATATTTATGTAACAACTACACTCACTTATTTATGCTTACTGTTCGACTACCACTCAAGGAACTATTTATTTATGTTCATTTATTTATCTGCCTATTCCGCACGAGACTATTGAATGAATCTCTTATTCCGGAATGAATCATCCATCGGTTCAACTGCTTTTATATACGCATACGAAACATCTGGAAACATTCGCGAAAACTCCATCTTTCTCTCGATGTTTGTAGAACATACGACAGACTTTCTGTCTCTTCGCAGTACATATAAATGGATGATTTATGGCCTTGTTTACTGGTACGTTTTTAACGTCGCCCGGAGGTCTGCTTCTCTTTTTTGTGTGTGTCTATTTCGTCACATTGCCCCCTTCTTAAAAATTGCGTTTCGTCCCGAAACACGCTATTCCATGTTCTTGTTGGTGGATGACGGAATCTACATTGGGACCCACGGGTGCACCCAGTTGTCTTGTGGAAATGAAAATCCACCGTCTTAGGTTGTATAACGGGCTGATTGGGCCGATAGCAGCATACGACTATTTCCATACCAGTATGCCGAAACACCACCTCCAGCATGTTTCTTACGATTCTCCATTCCAAACGGTCTAATCCGCAGCCCAGCTTCGGAATTGCCAGTCTCCTTATGTGCGAGTGCACGTCCTCGTAAATCAACAAGGGATTCCCACAATGCATGATAGGTCGGCTTTTCGTTGGAGACTTCTTTTGTGACCAGGTAAAAGATAGATCGTCCGTCACGCTTTATCTCCAGAGTTTTACCAACCCTTGGCTTTTGTTGCATCAGTTCATTGACCCCGCCATATCTTCTCTTGAATTCCACGGCAATTCCTCTACGCATACATAAGTCCTGAGCCACACAGTGAGCTAAGGCATAATCACCGGGAACCGTAAAAAGATCCTGTTGCTTATCTGTGGTGATTCCAAAACGAGCCTTCCTGGTACCAGAATATTCTTGTATTAAATTCCTATAGGTTAGCTCTTCATCTTTACTGGTAATTTGTCGCACCTTGGTTACTTCGTCGTTGTTATGTCCATGGTATGGGGCCAATCGGTTGAAATGCACCACCCTTGGTTTGCTATGGGGTGTTCGTCTTATGCGATAAACCACGTCATTTTTCGCTTTTGTACTTCGTATGGTCCCTCCCAGTGTTGTTGGAGCTTTGGGGACAGGCCTCGGCGACGTTGAGGATTATATAACCAGACAAGGTCTCCTTCTCTGTAATCACCTCTCTCGGCTTACACGTCGTAGCGATTCTTCGTCCTGTCGCTGGCATCCTGAGTGTGATGGCGTACTCGCTCGTGGGCATCCTCCAACCTTTGCCTGGGTCCGCCGACGTAGTCTTCTCCATTTGGGTTCTCCACAACACGCTTGAGTAGGCCATCCTCCACCTTCAGAGAGTCCTATTGAGCCCAGTAGTATTCGAGTCCCTGTGAACGAGGAACTACTTCCTGCCAAGCCGGTCCGCGACCAGTACCTTTCCAAACCATAAATGAACCAAGGTCTTCATCAGCTTCTTGATCGATCCGCAAATTGTCAGGTTGCCACTGATCGTCAACCACGGTAGTTCTGAATATGTTGGCCGATTTTTCTTCTAGTCGGTTGCTATGCCTGCAGTCTTCTGGACGTGGTCTCCTTGCAACAGCATCAGCGTTTTGGTGTTGCAGAGATGCAATTCGCGCTATTGATTTTGAGGCTCTACGATACTGGATCGACTATTGCCTCTTCTCATCGACCCGTTTCAGTTTTCGCTGCTCCGCTATGGTTTTCTTGGGCTCCTTCCCGCATTTACTATGCACATGGCCCATTTCCATTTCCAATTCCAGCATCGGAGCGTTCTTCTCATAGGTTGCACCTGATTCACTAATGGTCGGACTACCCGTCCCAGGTGTGCATGCCCATACTTCATCTCAAGACGCTTGATTAATTAAAGGTAGTCTTGACACTCTTCCGGACGTAAGGTCTGCAGTATATCACTGGCATCTCCTCTTAACGACACAATCAGAGCAGTAGCTTTCTCCGGGGACGTCCACCCATTTGCACCTGCAGCGACTTCGAATTGTTTCCGGTACGTCATCCATGACGTCTTTCCATCGAAGGTGGGAGGTTTTACCTTTACCTTTGCTGTTCGGGAGATCTCTAGGCTTCCACTTGAGGTGTCATGGGGACCGCAGTCGTTCATCGCTGGCAACTGAAGCTGATCCCCAAACTCGTCCCCCATTCCGAACACGCGCTCCTCAACTTTCTGTTCTACGGTTTCGATTGCCCCAGAAAATTCCTGTCTCCCATTCGATGAATTCTTTTGAATGTCTTCCTTAAAAGTAGTCTCGAATTGTTTTTCAATTTCATCTTTTAGAGTCTTGAATTGTTTTGCACTTTTATCTCTTAGAGTCTCAAATTGTTTTGCAATTTCATCCGTTATTAAGCTTAGATCAGCCTGTACTTGAAACAAATATTTCTCGGCATCCTTACCTTCATTTATTAAAAGGTCACGAAGCCGATCCTGGAGAATTGTTTTTTTTTTCAGACGTATCTGCGTCCCTTTCTTCCAATTCTGCCCTTAACTCGGAGACCTTTAATTCTTCCAAACGTTTGGTAGCCATTTATTTATTTATTTATTTATTTATTTATTTATTTATTTATTTGCACTTATATTGTTTATCCCACACCTGACACTAATTGTAACGTTTTCGGGTTCGCAATAAACAACTCGTGCAATTTATTTATTTAAAACAGTCTGTATATTCACACACGTAAAATTAATTAATCACAATATAAAAATATAAAACTAATCAAAATATAAAAATGTAAAATAAATGTAACGCACTTAAAACTACTATAAATGAATTAACATATGTATTTATTTCACTACTGTTATTTATGTAACACTGTACCGTATTTATATCACTTCTATTTATATTCCGTAATATTTATGTAACAACTACACCCACTTATTTATGCTCACTCTTCGACTACCACTCAAGGAACTATTTATTTATGTTTATTTATTTATCTGCACTGTTCCGCACGAGACTATTGAATGAATCTCTTATTTCGGAATGAATCATCCATCGGTTCAACTGCTTTTATATACGCATACGAAACATCTGGAAACATTCGCGAAAACTCCATCTTTCTCTCGATGTTTGTAGAACATACGACAGACTTTCTGTCTCTTCGCAGTACATATAAATGGATGATTTATGGCCTTGTTTACTGGTACGTTTTTTAACGTCGCCCGGAGGTCTGCTTTTCTTTTTTGTGTGTGTCTATTTTGTCACAATATGTTTCATGTATAATGTCATATATCTATGTGTAACCCTTTTTGACTTATTGAAATTCTTATGTTAAATTTGACGTTTGCAGACAGAAAGTCAATAGCACTTTTTCCATATAAAGATGAATTTATTATTGAATTTGAAGTAAATTCTTTCAAATAGATGGTCTAATTAAATACTATTTGTATAAAATTGTTACAATTATTAATACAGAGTGTGAGAATTATACGCCTGAAAACGAATTTGGAAAAATTGCCGAGAGACATTTTTTTAAATGGGAAGCGGCAACTTTTATAATTTTATCTTATTCTGCATTAAAAATAAGGATCACTTTGTATAAACATGTCTATTATAAAAATTGGTAGTTTTCGAAATATTGGCAAGTTAGTGTTTTTATCTTCTACAATACATACTGTTTGCATTAGTTCTTTTTTCATTAGTTAGCCATGACAGTGTTTACAAAATTATAAATTGTCATGAATGTCGAAAAACTTTCTTAATAAAATTCTTCTCAAATCTAATTTTGGGTACATATGAATTCTTTAAATATTTGTTTAAATTTAGTAGTTGACGAATTATTGCCAAATTTCGATTTTTTCACTGAAGTAAACTACCACGCGATCATTTAAATTCTAAATTATAGCAGGCGGGATTTTCTTTATTAGGTTGTCCAGAATGTCAATTATTGATTAATTAACATTTTGAAACGTCACTTTGACAATTCAAATTGTAAATTAGTACTTATATACCAACTTAATTTAAATTTCACAGCCTGCTCTAATTTAGAATTTAAATGATCGCGCGGTACTACTTCCGGTCTGCCGATTTTACTGAAAATCTTATCAAATCTCAATAAGGAGATTGTACTCGCAAATACAAAATTCTATATTGTTAATGTATTACATGTAGGAAATTTTGTATTTTAGAATATTGCCTAGTGTTACCTGATGTTGACTTGTAATTTTTTTATATTTTCTCACACTGTAATATGAGATTAATTAAATTTGAAATTAAAAAAAAGTACACAATTTTGATAGTTTGTTACATCTAAACATTCGATAAGCATTATCAGGCGAACATGGAAACAACAGATAAAAGAACTCAAACACTACCTCTCTCTCTCCGTCTCTCTTTCTTTCTCTCTCTCTCTCTGTGTGTGCGTGTCGCTCACTATATTTGGCTTATATAACAATAACAACGTCATGAGCAAATTAATATTTTAAAACGGCTTTGTAAAATTAAATCTGTCCGATCATGTTAATTAACTGCCCATATGTGTTTGTTATTTTCTATTACGTATATTGTTGTGTGCATGGGCTTGTTTAACCGCATACAAACGAGCCTTGGTCATGCACAAATATTAACAATTTGTAATAGGCTGCCAGCGAATTGAAGAGGTCAAATTGAACTGTTAGATTGTTAGTGCATATTGCATTGGCAAGTTATTGTTTTTTAAATAGAGTATAAATGTCACTGCACGTATTTAAAAAAATGTTACATTAATAGGGTATTTTATTTTTTCTAATTTATATTTTTATTGCATGGAAAATACCCGAGGATACAATTAGATAATTACATATTTGTTTTATTATGTTGGTTTTATGTATATTTATCAACCTATGTAATTATATTACCATTATAAATCAGTTAAAAGCAATGTTTTAAGATATATATTTATTTTATAAAAAGCATTATATTATGTATAAGCATTTCCTGGTATTGTTTCAATAACAATTCACTTAGCAGTTTTATAGAATTTACAGAAATAATTCATTTAAGAGAACAGTTCTCATAAAGTGAATTTGTACATTTTTAATTCAATATACCATGTGTTTGCGAACCTATGTGTTAAGGGGTAATAAATACTGAAATACTACTGTTTTTAACGCAAACAATTTTAATAAAATTTTATATTCACCCTTAACACAACTTAATTGCCGAAATACGTACCTATATAGATATTTTATATCTTTTTTAAATTTTTTCAGATTTTGCTTATCGATAAACTTTATTGCTTGTCAAAAACACTAAACACCTTTACCACACTAAAGCACAAGAGGGCTAAATACGTATTTCAACAACTAAGTTGTCATCATCAGTAGCACTGATTAAAAATCGCGCTGTCTACACATTGTGTTGTTCTGTTACGCTACGGTGTGTAGACATCGCGATTTTTTTTTTTATTTATTCACAATGTGTGGGTCGCACAGCGTGTTGGCACAAAAGATATCCAGAATAACAAAAAAAAAAAAACAATTCATTTAGACGTTTATGTTCAAGTTATTGGCAGTAACTAACTTTTGTTTTAATAGCACACTCATCGATGCTAAACTTCACCGGCATAAATGTGATGTTAGAAATGGAACCAAAGATTTAAGAGGTCCGTTTGCTAATTCCAGGTATACTTGCATTCTTTTCATCTAAATATGTTCCGGTTTCTGGGAAAGAAATTAAAAGTACTCCATCACTTGATCTTTCAATAAGATGTTGTTCCAGGTTTGTTTGTATTTTACCATGTTGAAAGGAATTGTCCAAATTTGTTATAACAGGTTTGAATTTCACATGGAAAATATTCACAAAACTTTCGTTTTGAATTGCAAAAAAGTAATATCTAAAAGAACCTTACTCCGAATTCATCACATTGTACTTAGCTATATCATCCATGAGTTTTTGAACGCAGTGAGATGAATCAAAATTGTTTTTCGGGCGATTGATGTTTTCCACAGATCAAGCTTTTTCATACATCCATTAATTTTATTCGTTGCTATTATTATATTAACAGTGTGTCTTGCAAAACCACTGTTCGTATGGATCAGTAAGCAAAGCCAATCTAAGAAGCCAAATATGATTAAAAAATGCGTTCATACAAGGATGGTTCGGAAACTGCGAGAAAGGATCGAAAAGTAACGCACAGCATTTTTTTAAGAAGAAAGTGTGATAGATAACACACCAAGATTACATACAAAATACAGGCACATCTGTACATTATTTTTCCACATATAGTTGCCAAGTCTCGCAACAAATTTCTGCCATCGTGGCACACGGTTGCAAATACCCTTTGCATAGAAGTTCGTTTTTTGAGAGTAGAGCTTTGTGGACAGTCAACTTGACTTCGTCTTTAGAAGTAAAGTGTTTGCCGGCCAAGAATGGCTTTATCGGGCCCAAGAGATGATAATCTGACGGTGCCAGATCCGGACTATACGGTGGATGCTGGAACACCTCCTCGTGTTTGTCCACACGATACAGTATTTACAGTGGCCCCGCGTTTAAGAAATTCCACCAGTACCACCCCTTGTATGTCCTAGAACACAGTCGCAAGCACTTTCTTCGCGGTTGTGTCACCTTGAATTTCTTTGTTGTTGGGGAATTTGAATGTTTTCATTCCATATGATGACCTCTTGCTTTCAGACGTGTAGTGGTACGCCCATGACTCATCACCTGTAATGATACCTTCCAGAAAAAGTTGTTCGTCTGCAGCGTACCGTGCCAGTCACGTAGACGACCGTAACACGCGCGCCATCTTTGCTCCGTAGTTTGCTATTCTGCCGTTAGAGGTATTTTTGCTCTTAAAATTGTCAACTACGGAGGGAATTTCAAAGTACGTTCCGTGCAAGTTTCGCGACCCAGGTCACTATACTGTAACAGGAAAAAAATATTGTGCGTTACTTATCGATCCTCCCTCGTACGTGGCCTAACAAAGAAAAAGCAATTTTTTTTTTGACAAATTCAATATTCTTTCAATATTGTTTGCTGAACACACTTATTCCAACGATATTCCAAATTAGTAATGCCTTAATTGTAGGTCGATGAATCCAATACCTCGAAATAGTTATTTACGGCAGCGATTACCTTGGAATTAGACGAAAATCTCTTACCGCCAAGCCATTCTTTCAGGTTTGGAAAGAGCTGATAATCGGAGGGTGCCAAATCTGCAGAATAGTGCAAATGACGCACTAATTCAAATCCCGATTCATGAATTTTTGCCTTTGCTATTACAGACTTGTGAGCAGGTGCGTTATCCTGATTTTAAGATAATACCATGAGAATCCCAAAAGAACAGTTTCCAAAATCTTTCCTTCTGACAAAACCGTTTTTGGCTTCTTTGGTGGCGAAGAATCTTTTTCTCGTCCATTGTTTGGATTGTGTCAGGTCACGTAGTTTTCGAACCAGCCTCGTAATCTGATTTCTCATCTACTTAATACCTATATCAAAAGTTCTGCTTTTAACAGAAACACTGTTTTCAAAATGTTATCTCAAAAGCCATCTCATTTTTCTGCGATGAAAATATTTATATATAAAGACTCTTCTTTTTCCAAATTTTTCTAAAGATATGAGTACGCACCTAATGATCCTGCTTTGATAGAATTTACAACTCTAATGTCACTTTTCATTATACAATCCATTTCGGAAGGTAATGATTTTGAGGCAAAAGCTTTTAGGCGTAAGAAATAGTGCAGCATTTGAGCGTCACTTCTTGTAATGTCACAATAGGGTCAGTTCGGTATTCTGTTATAGCCTTGGACCATCGATGCATATAGCAACGCAATCAATATGATATTTCGATATACATAGCACAAAAGTATGAAATAATTTTGCTCCAATATCTTCTACATTACTTAAAATTTAAGAATGAAGTATGAAGAGCATCTGAGTGAAAAGGAAACGAGTCGGTAGAATCTTGTGCAGAATATTATACTGTGTCAAGTAGGCTTTAGATACATCTAATAGGTTGTTTACTAATAATGCGGCATTTTTGAATTTGTTCATTTTCAAAGATTCTAAATTCTTTAAAAGGACTTTCGTACATGTACTATTTTGAAATTGGAGTCAAAGTCCTTTTGCATTCTAATAAATGTTTTAGATAACATCTGTCGTATTGTTTTAAAAAGGCTCGTTGGTTGAAAGACCTTTGGCCTATACAGGGTATATACAGGCTGTCCAGAAACTCTCCTGACAAACGAAGACCGGAGATTCCTCAGATAATTGTAAGACAATTTAACCCAATTCTAGTCCGAAAATGCTTCCTAAGGGAGTTAGAGCTCTTTGAAGATGGCACCTTGTAATTAGTTTTTTTTTAATATCTCCCGAACGCTTCTATTTAGAAAAGCAAAAACTGGTATGCTTATTTATCCTCCAGAGATGAATCGATTCCATCAATTTCGAATTTCTAGTACCGGTCATAGGCGTCCGTTTTGGGTAGATAAACGGTTATTTTAACGCATAACTTTTTTGTCTTTAACTTTTAAGCATTTGTGACACTAGATTATTAAATTTTCAGGTATTCTAGTACTAAAAGGTACTCTTACTTTAAGTCGGTAGGATACACCGTTTTCTAGAAAAATCAATTTGAAAATTTTTCGTTTTTTCGTCATTTCATCTTTCGTCATTTCAACTTCGCGAACTGACAACAATTTGACAATTAAAAACGTAGGTTTTATTTCTGTTGGCAGTTCGGAGCGAACTAGTGCAAAAAATAATAAATTGAATTTTAATGACGAAAAAACGAAAAATTTTCAAATCGATTTTTCTAGAAAACGGTGTATCCTACCGACTTAAAGTAAGAGAACCTTTTAGTACTAGAATACCTGAAAATTTAATAATCTAGTCACAAATGCTTAAAAGTTAAAGACAAAAAGTTATGCGTTAAAATAACCGTTTACCTACCCAAAACGGACGCCTATGACCTTAGGAAGCATTTACGGACTAGGGTGAATTGGGTTAAATTATCTTAAAATTATCTGAGGAATCTCCGGTCTTCGTTTGTCAGGAGAGTTTCTGGACACCCTGTACATGTCGTAATCAAATCAATATAATATTCTGTAATCATATAAATTACATTCTTGGATACTGCAATCACTAATTTTATTTCAATAGTTTCGTGTAATTTATTTTATAATAATGTAGTTATTTAACATGTAACTTTGGTAATTCAGACCTTTTTGATTCATGTTTAAATATGATTTTTTCCTTGTTTTTAATTGCCACATTGTAAAACATTAGATAGCAACGCTTATCACGTAAGTAATTAGTGTCATCATTTTTATACACAGTTTTTGAACGAAATCCGATTTAATTCAAGATCAGATAACAGGCTTTACTTAAATGAGTTTTAAATGTCTAAATAGAAGTTTATAATCCAACATATAAATCTTCATAAAACATCTAATTTGATATTTAAAACACGTTTTATGCTTTTTTCAAAACAACTACCTATCCAATTTAGAAAATTATATACATAATCGTTTTTAGCTGATGTTTATACTGTTGTGTAAGGGTTTTTATTATTTAAGATTGGTAGCGATTGGTAGTTTTAGACTAGAATAGGGTTTTTGTCAACGAAGCAGATACAGAGATAATGGCTTCTAGTAGCGCCATACATATGTATAAGATTTAATATCTGTTACTGTAGCATTGTTAATAAAGTGTTTTAAAATGAAAAGTGTGTTAACGTTTAATTAAAACGAACCCACATAAGAAACAACAAAACATGGTGTCAGAAGTATTAATTAAAACGTGATAACAATCCTGATAACATACTAGTTCCCGCCAATAGATAGGTAACGAAAACAAAATGGAGTGCAAACCACCAGAACAATTTTCCATGGAAGATTCAATTAGTAAATGGCCGAAATGGAAACAAAGGTTCGAGATTTTTATGCTAGCATCAGGAAAAAGTAAAGAACAGGAAGATGTAAAAATTGCCTTACTGTTACATACAATAGGAGAAACAGGTCTGGATATATACAATACCTTTCCTAAGGATAATATAAAAACACTAGAAAATGTCCTACACTGTTTTGACCAGTATTTTCTACCCAAGAAAAATATAACAATGGAAACATTTAAATTCAATAATATTATTCAAAAGGAAGATCAAACCATTGATTCGTTTATAACTGAATTAAAAAAGCAAGCTGCTAACTGCGAATTCATGTGCTCAAAGGACAACTGTAAACAGTCATATATTGACAGAATGTTAAAAGACAGAGTAATTCTAGGAATTAATGACAAACAAATACAACAAAGATTAATTAGAGAACCTGACATGAGCCTTGAAAAAATACAAGAATACTGTAAATCTGTAGAATTATCCGAGCAGCATATAAAATTATTAACTCCAGAAGAGCGAGTCAATGCAGTTTCACTAGCACTAATTAAATGCAAAAGATGTGGCTTTGAACACACCAGAGGGAAATGCCCTGCATACAACAAAACTTGTGCTGTATAGAAGAAAGGACATTTTGCAAAAATGTGTCGCTCGAAAGATAAAAATCAACTATCCACATCAAATTTCAAAAATTCTAGAAAGGATGCAAAAGATAAAAAAGAGAAAAATGAAAACCCAAGATACGAAGAAAAAATAGAAGAAATCCAGACATCGAATGAAGACAATTCAAATATTCTACAAAGAAAAACCGAACTAAATCAAGACAACTATGTTGAAATTTATGAACATAAAGAAAATTCTTTGAATGTATCATGTTGGTATGAATATGTTTTAATTAATAATTATAATATTAGATTTAAATTAGATTCAGGTGCAGAATCAAGTGTATTACCACTAAAAATTCTCAGCAAATTAAATATTCAGAAATCCTCTATTATTCCAACTAAAAGTATTATTCTTTCTTATGGAAATTTCAAAACTAATGTACTAGGTGAATTAATTTTAAAATGTAGCTATAAAGATAAATCTTGCAATTTGAAATTTCTAATTGTAGATCTTGATTCTGAACCGATATTAGGATTAACAGACTGTATAAAATTCAAATTAATATGTCGCTTAAACGCAATTGAGAATAATTTACTTGATAAGTTTACGTTATTACCAAATAACAAAAATGACCTTTATGAACAATTTATGGAAATATTTAATGGTCTTGGCTGTATACCAGGATTCGTAGATATAAAATTAAAAGAAAATGCAATTCCAGTCATTCAGACTCAGAGAAAAGTACCATTATCACTACATAAAAAACTTAAAGAAACTCTAGATGAATTAGAAGAAAAAAGTATAATTTCAAAAGTAAATTATCCTACTGAATGGGTAAATTCTTTAATGATAGTAGAAAAACCCAATGGTTCCCTTCGCTTATGTCTTGATCCCAAACCACTAAATAAATTTATTTGCAGAGAACATTTTATAATACCCAAATGTGATGATATTTTAAACAATTTGGTAGGTAAGACCATGTTTTCGGTCATAGATATGAAAGATGGGTTTTGGCAGATCCAACTTAATGAAAGCAGTTCTAACTTATGTACTTTTAATTCCCCCTTTGGTAGATATAAATTTAATCGAGTACCCTTTGGCCTAAATTCAATACCTGAAATATTCCAAAGAAAAAATATGGAAATATTTGGTGATATACCTGGTGTAAGTATATATTTTGACGATTTAATCGTTACAGGTTCTAATGAAATAGAACATGATAAAGCATTCAAAACTGTCCTAGAAAGAGCTTTAAAATACGGAATTAAATTTAACTTTAGTAAATTACAATATAAACTAGAAGAAGTAAATTTTTTGGGCCAAGATATCTCAAAAAAAGGTGTTCAACCCTCAAATAAAAATATTAATGCTGTCTTAGCTCTAGAAATACCAGAAAATAAGAAAGATTTACTTAGAATTTTAGGACTATTTAAATTTTTTTCTAAGTTTATACCGAACTTAACGCAATTAACTTTTCATATGAGAAATTTAAGTAGAAATGATATCAAATTTATTTGGACAGATGCTCATCAATCCGAACTAGATACTTTAAAAACTTTGATCACAAACAAACCAATATTAAAGTTATTTGATGAAAATAAAAAAATTACTATTCAAACTGATGCTTCTAGTAAGGGCATGGGTTGTGTTCTGTTACAAGACGGATATCCCGTATCATTTGCATCTCGATCTTTGAATCACGCAGAAGTCAAATACGCTCAAATTGAAAAAGAACTCCTCAGCATAACGTTTGCTTGTGAAAAATTTAAATTTCTAATTTATGGCAGAGAGATAACTATACAGACTGACCATAAACCATTAATCCCGATATTTAATAAGAGTTTGGATAATGTTAGTGCTCGTTTACAACGAATGTTGTTAAAGTTATTAAAATATAAGTTAAATGTTGAATATCTCCCCGGATCGAAAATGTACGTAGCTGATACTTTAAGTAGATCCTACATTAAGACAAATACACCAGTAGATGAAGAATTGGAGTATATGGTGCATTCACTTTCCTTAAATGTCCCTATGACTCCAGAAAAGAGAGTAACTTTTCAAAATGCTATTGATAAGGACATAATTCTGTCAAGAGTTAAACATTTTTGTTCTACAGGCTGGCCTAAGTCCAATAGAGCTCTAGATGGAGAATTAAAATATTATTTTGCTTTAAGGGATGATATATTTCTCTCAGATAATCTATTGTTTTATAATACTAAAATTATTGTACCTTCACAATTAAGAAAGGAAATGTTAAAATTAATTCATGAGGCCCACTTTGGAATACAAAAATCTAAATTACGCGCTAGACTAGTAATGTTTTGGCCAAAAATGTCAGCTGATATTGAAAATTTTATAAATGAATGTGAAATATGTCAAGTAAATAAACCAGCTAATAAAAGAGAGAATCTTATAACACACGAAATTCCAAATCGACCCTGGCAATACTTGTATTCTGATTTTTTTGAGTATAAAAATCAAAACTATTTATTAATCGTAGATTCTTATTCACATTGGATGGAAGTGGTTCCTACTTCTGGCAAAGCGGCAGAAACTGTTGTTAAAGTTTGTAAAGAAATATTTTCAAAATTTGGTGTACCGGATAAATTCTTTGGAGATAACAATCCGTACAATAGCATATGTTTCCGGGATTTTGCGAGAAACTGGAACTTTGAAGTTGAATTTTCTAGTCCGCATCACCACCAATCGAATGGTTTAGCCGAAAAATACGTGGACATAGCAAAAAGAATGTTAAAGAAAATGAAAAATTATGATGATTTGCCTAACTTTTTATTAGAGTATAGAAATACCCCATTACCAAGCATAGGTTATTCTCCTTCTCAACTACTTTTAAATAAATTGGTAAAAACAAAAATTCCTACAGCTATAGAAAATTTAATGCCTAAAATTATAGAAAGCCCTACTGTTACAGATAAATTAAGGAGTAATTCTAAAAAACAAAAAAAACACTATGACAAATCAGCAAAAGATTTACCTCCTTTGAATATAAACGAAAATATTTTATTTCAAAAAAATAAAAGATGGGAAAAAGGTAAAGTGGTGGAAAAGTATAATGATCGTTCCTATATTGTTAAAGATTTGAATAATAATAAATTTAGGCGTAATCGGAAGCTAATTAACAAAACAAAAATAAGCTTCAATAAAAGTAATTTTTGCCCTAACTTGCATTATGTTTACGAAGACCTTCTGGTTAGTGAAACAGATATTAACGATGTTAACCCTGATAATGTTGTAGTGCCTGTTGAAACTATTATTAATCTTGATGATACTATAATAAATAGTGTAATTGATAATGATGTAAATCCTAATCGTAGTGACAATGATGTATCTGTAGATAATGGTATTATGAATGTAAATGATAATGACTTATCTATAAGAAATCAAAATAGACCTGTAAATGCAAGAAGTATGAGAACTTCTCGGCCGCCTCAAACCTTAAGTGACTATGTCTTATATTAATGTATTAACTTAAAAAAAAAAAAAAAGAAAAAAAAGAAAAAGCGTGTTGTGTAAGGGTTTTTATTATTTAAGATTGGTAGCGATTGGTAGTTTTAGACTAGAATAGGGTTTTTGTCAACGAAGCAGATACAGAGATAATGGCTTCTAGTAGCGCCATACATATGTATAAGATTTAATATCTGTTACTGTAGCATTGTTAATAAAGTGTTTTAAAATGAAAAGTGTGTTAACGTTTAATTAAAACGAACCCACATAAGAAACAACAAAACATATACCTTTTTATAAATGTTTATAGAAATATATTAACCTTATGTATGTTTTTCGCGAACGAACCGGTTCAGTGAACCGAATCCCAGCAACGAACCGAGAGAGCCGGTTCACTAAATTTTAATGAACCGGATCTCGGCTCACTCGCTTCGGTCGCGAACCGAGGGAGCCGGTTGATAATGCATCGGATCTCGGCTCACTTGGGAACGCTTGGGAAGTAACATTATCCGGTTCGGTCGCGAACGTACCAAAACCATCTACTGTACGACTGGCTGCCGAGATCGACTGAATAAATTGGAAAATGTAGTTAAAATACGGTCGCAGTACGGATTGAAAAATAAAAATTGATTTTATATAACAGGGAGGGTACGCACTACGCACTAAAATATTTATTTTTGTACAACATAACAACATATTGTATTAAATAAAATATTTAATTTATTAGTTGTCTGTGAGTTACAAAATTCTTACAAATATTTTTATTACACCTGCATCATAATCATAATTGCCATTTAATAATGCTATGAAAATTATGAAATGCTCTAGTTCTAATTACTTTATCTTCGAATGGCATACTATTCAATAATTATAAATGCCAAATGAATGTATAATTTAGTTTTACATATATTTCGCTTAATTTGTGTACAACAATCTGATAATTTGTCAAATTTGTGTGCATTATAGCTTCAAATCCGTGACCCGGCTCACAATGAGAAACTGAAGTGAGTGATTCCTTGTGAGCCGATTTCATTACAATACTCACCTTCGGCTCGTATTGTAATTTTCATTCTCGTGTCTTAATAGCTATCATTAAATGCTGATTGCATAATATACTATTTTAAACTAAATTGCAGCTACCTCTATTGACAGATATCGAAGAGGAAGGCTTAGTTACGCACTAAAAGTCTGAACTTCAAGAACCCCGTGGTGACAGACAAAGCATGATACATACGACATTTTAACATTAGGATTTTTTTATTCAGAATCGGACGTTAAATGTCGCTGCGTGTAACTTTTGCTACAATTTATACACACGTTATATAGCTGATGATTAGATACAATTTGTGTACTAAAATTTTTTCGCTGTCTTCATTATTCGATACAAATGGTAGATTTTACCGCTTTGTTGGAACACCCGGTACACATAGAAGTTATAGGTTGTTGTTTAGTTTTTTAATGGTGTTTGTACATACTTATATCCTTATGTGAATGAGAGAAGCAAATTATTATTAGTCATTATTGATTTCGACATCCGACCTCCATCAATAATTATAAAGCATCTTTTTTAATCTTTATTTTTAAACAGGTATTATTTATGTATGTAAATTGAAACTGTTATACGATTTGACGTTAATTTGCGAATATATAATAACTAAAATATTATTTGGCTATATCATTAATATGTTTTCTTTATCAATTTAGTCAGTGGGCGTTGAACAAAAATTCGTATTCAAGTATAATAAATCAGCGTCATTTATTTAATAACAGTCTGAGTGTAGCAGATATAATTTGTTTATCTATTAGTAGGTGCTAATGATATTATATATACTACGTTTGTTCGTTTTAAATCGCACTGCTCAGGATATAAAATTACTTTTTAAAAATGACGAAATGATCGTTTGCTAGTCTATAGGAGTAAAGAAAATTGTCTTTATATTATATTCGGAATTTTTTATTTTATAAATTACATATTTATGTTATCGGTTTAACTGTTTTGGTATCATATTCTTCTGGTTGAGTGTGAATGTTTGCTGTTGGTAGTCGTTTTATTTACTTAGATACTTATGTAACTTTATTTATTTTTTCGTAAGTGTGATATCTCTGCGTATTTGCAATTGTTTTATCTTTTTCCAGTGAATCGCATTTTGTTTGGGTAAGCAAATGAACCGTAGCATATATGTGCCTACACTATTGTTCAAATTAATCTGAATTTTTTTGAAAATGGTTTATTTACCATTTACCAAATGTGGTTGGACAATGATCAATGTATTTCATACCGTCCTATGGGGTAACCCGCCGCCACCGGCCACCCCCACTCCAAGATTTTAAATCACACCCTGTATTTTTTTGTTGATTTTGAAAGAACACAATTTTCTTGATATTCCTACGTGAAAAACTAGTTACTTACATCATGAAATTTATGAAATATTTAATGTCAGAGGTTTCGGAAATCAGGAATTATTAACTCCAAAAAAATTATAAGTTAGTCATGGAAACAGGTTGTTTTAAATTAGAATTGCCAAAATTGTAACTTTTGTGATTCGTTAATAATAAAACTTGTAAAATTATTCTTAAAGCTTTTTTGCTGTAATGGTTTACACCATGGAAGAGAGAACTGAAATTGCGATGTTATATGGGATTGCAAACAATAATTATCCCCAGTATATATATATATATATATATATATATATATATATATATATATATATATATATATATATTCGTATGAAACTACATGATAGGTTCAACAAAAGAAACATGTAAGTTATATTACAAGAGTAGAAATATATTTAGAAGGGCCATAACTGCAGGGGACCTTTGAAACACTGCACCATTTGGTCTAGGATGTAGGAAAAAACCTACAGCATAAAAAGCCTACATCACAGCGTCACAAAACGAAAGGTCTTTAGTTGTTAAGATCCAAGCAACAGCCTCTGGAGTTAAATTATGTAAATCTGTATATCTAAATTCAAATTTAGCTAGAGGACATTCTTCAATAATATGTTTGACTGTTACAATCTCAGCTCCGCAAGCACAAGCTGGACTCGCAATCATATTCCAATTGAATAAATTCCCTTTTCTTCGTAGTAATTACATTTGTTTTTGGATATACCTGCGATATTAAGTTGAAAATCTTAACAACTGGACCAATATTTCTAAAAGAAACAATATGAATTCAAACTTGAAAAATTATACCTGTCATATGACCGTGAGGATCTTGGGGATCTTGTACGGTCTTCCAAGTGATGGTTATTATGGACAACATTATATGCTCCATTATTTAATGAAAACCATCTAAACAGAAACGTAGTTGTTGTTTATATAAGAACGCTAATAGAAAAATTTTTGCAAACTGGATCTGTAAATAATAACAATGGAATACGTATAATAGTGGTGTAGTAGATGAAACTACGCAACTAGCAGTTCTTGGGTATATTAATTTAGATCTAGAGCTTTTGTTGAGAAAATTATTCGAAATTTCGGTAGTGTCGAAATCAACCCAAAAAATTAATGCATGGGCTGGAATAACTAAGTACCCAAATGGCCCACTATTTTTCCAGGAAAATTTAAATGAACCTAAGTACCTACAGTATTTGGAAGAGCTAATACATTCTCATCATCATATCATGCAGTGTATAGTAGAAAACTTGAATGAAATAGAGGAGGAGCAATTATACTTCCAAGAGATGGAGCTGGGCCATATTACTGTTTAGAAGTTAGGAATTATTTGGTTAACGTTTTTCCAGGACACTGGATAATAGGACGTAGGGTATCTATTAAATGGCCAGCTCGCTCCCCCGATTTAACTCCCCTACATATCTTTTTGTGGGGACATTTGAAGTCTGTTATTTATAAGACATTCCCACAATCAACAGCTGATTTACATAATAGAATAACAGAGGGATATCGAAATTTAACGCCACTAGTGTTCGAAAATTTTAGAAATGCCTTCGAAAATAGACTTTATTTATGTTTAAATGCAAACGGTGAACAATTTGAGAATTTAATTTAACTAAAATTGTGCATAAATCTTGTTTGAAGTATTTCCACGACTAACTAATGATTTTTCGGAGTTAATAATTCCTATATACAATTATAATATTGTAATAACAAATAACAACATTGGGTTTGAGAGTTTCCAATTTTTTTTTTTATAGTATCCACAACAATATTATTTCGCTTCATTGTAGCTTCATCAGGTGGATGAAATACTGAAACTAATATTAATTGCTCCTCACTTATATAGTTTTCGTGTGGATACGCTTTACATTTGGAAAGGAAAGTGAATCGAAAAGTCTATTTTTTTTTGTATGTTGTAGGGGTGCTCAGAAAAACGAACCGTAAACCGGGGCCACTTTGTACAGGTTTTTGAACGTTTTATGATAAAATTCTTTACAGGAATATGATATTCACAAAGATTGTCTATTGTTAAGACAATATAAGTCTTGTCAATACGTATGTATAATAAATTGAGATAAATAGTGGCTACAACATACATATATTTAAAAAAAAACACATGGCAAAGTAGCCCCAGGAAATGGGGCTACTTTGTCCATAGGCGTAACTAGACCTCAACCAGGATGATTGTTCTTTGTTTTCTTTCGTATTTGTCGGTACTGATAGTGTTTCTATTTCTTTCCATCAGACTGTGTTAAAATAATACATTTGTCAAGACTTTTAAAATTAACAAGTACTTAATGACCCAATTATTCTTTTATTTTTTTACGATAGGGGGGGGGTCAAACCCCCAAAATCCCCCTTGGTTACGCCACTGACTTTGTCAAGTGATTACTTTTTAATGAAAAGCTGATTTAGCCCCCTCGTAGGAGCTTCATTGTCAGTTTAAAGTCGAAAACCCTTAAAACTTAAAGTACGCACTATTAATGAAAACATATATTTGAGATAATATTTTAAAGGTTTTTAACATAAATTATACAAATTTGTTAAGGAAAACTCTTGTAATTAGACAAAATATATTCAAACTCAATTTTAACTTCTATAAAAATAAAAGAACATGAATAAATCAAAAAAAAAAAACTCAAAAACAAAACTGTTCTGTTAAAAAGTGATAAATCAAACCCTTAGAAACTCTACAAAGTCTAATCATCGTCTTCGCATTCTTCACACATACATATATTGTATGTTAATGCTGCCCTTATTACACACATCACAGACCCATTTCTTGCACAAAATAGATCTTATCCAATCTGCACCTTGATATCCTTCCCATTCTGCAGCACAAATGTTGCAAATACTGTCTTCCTGATCATGTGACGAGATTTCACTAGATTATAAGGGCTTTTTCTTTCTTTTTGAAGCCTTAGCCTTTCCCTTCACTGATTTTTCTTTCTTTAGAGATATAAAACTCTTAGAAGTAGAGCCTAGACCTGTTTCTAAGCTGGAGAAGTCCCTCTGTTGTGGTTGAAAATCAGTGGTAGAGCTTCTTGAAGAAAATGCAGGTACTACATCGCTTGTGGATTGGGTATCATCCATCATTCGCATACTAGGTGCAATCTTCTTTCCCAGCTTTTTATTTGAGGTCTTTACACCACTTCCTCTGGCTTCTTGATGATATTCCAGTACACTGTCACTGAGAACACTTGGTGATGAAGTATTAGCTTCAGAAGTGTTAGTAGCTGACATTAGGCTGATTCTAGTCCATAGTCTGTTGAGCAGCAACGGAAATTGCTCCTTGGGTATTGTACCGTTAGTTCCGCTTGTCTTACGCCAGTCATCTAAAATTTGACGCCATTTCCTCTTCATTGGTGAAAAGACTGAAACGTCAAGTGGTTGCATGATATGAGTCGAACAGGGAGGAAGTGGTGTCATGTAGATGTTATTTTCCTGAGAAGCTTTGATAACAGCAGGTGAAAAGTGGCTGGCTAGGTTGTCTCCAATGACAATTTTTACTTTATCTGAATTCATGTTTTGGACATGAGGCAAGAGAATTTTGTAAAACCGTTGTTCGAAGAGGTTCATGTCGCCTTTGGTCCAGTTTACGTATAAGTTGAAGGCTGTATAGACAAGCATAGGTGGCAATAATATTCCGGCCGCTGATCCACACACCATTATATACTTACTGCTGCTCGGGAGTGTTCCTGTGCCCCCTCGATTCTTTTAGTTCCACGAGGGACCAATACCTTCTTAACTGCAGGATCATCTGTGATGTTGGTCTCATCATAATTGAACACGTGATGTGGATCAGCGTCTTTTAATACATCCTGAACATGTTAAAAAATTCTGAAATGTCTTCGTGACCGACACTCGATCTCGACTTCTTTGTTTGTCGCTAACGTGTTGTTAAATTATTTCTGGTAACAAAATTTGCTACAAAGTCGGGCCCAGGATGATTGTTCTTCCATTCTTTAACGGTTCTGGCTTGTTTTTCGACATATTTGGCCACTAATTGAGCAACATCATGTGAAGTTGGTGGAAATCCCCAATTTGCAACTTGAGTGAATGCGTCAGTTAGTGCTTGCTCATCTTCAGGACTTTAGGTGGTGGGATGTCCTGAAGTTTGCATAGGGTCTTGACCCTACACTTCTTTTATATTTTCGCACCATTTTCTGCAGCTACTCTTTAATCAAATTAGAAAGAAAAGAAAAAAAACATAACCTATACAGCAAAAAATAAAAGAAAAATAAAACTGAAATATGGTCAATACTGGCAAAGTAACCCCGCGTGACAAAGTAGCCCCCGGTTTACGGTACGTTGAAGTTTTTCACTAAGATTTCTAATCGGTTTCCCGTCAAGATACTTAATTGTTGTTTTATTTTTTTTGTTTGTCTTTTGACACTACAATTTAAGTCATATACAGTTTTCACCTATTATTGTTAGTTGTTGAGATATCGAACAAAATAGACAAAAATGTAGTGCTTGAAATTGGTTATTTGTTTTTTATCCTTCCACACAACCTCGAGCTAAAATCTAATACTTTATTCCTTTGTATAATAAATAACTATTAGTATATCTACTTAATATCTACTTAATACATTGAATGACACCGTTTATTGTAACACTCTGTACTCGCGGTTACATAGCAAATCGCCGGCATATGTCGCACATTAAACGATTTAAAGCAATTGCTTTAAATTGGTTCGCTGGACACGCTTCATGCACCTACGGCGTCATAATAGAGCATCATTATCGAGGATGCGTCCCATGGGACAATTTGATAGATGGATTGCTGACTCTTCGCTGATGACATTAATTGAGATATTATTCCTTTAACGACAGCTCGTGCATCGCAATTGCTCGTTTTTTCTTGTAATTCTCGTTTTTTTCTCGGCAGAAATTCATAGTGTGGTTGGTAATGACTAATGACATAATGGACATTCCAGATATCTATATAAATTCATTTTTAATCACTTTGTCGGTGGTTGTCGTTATAATATTATTGGAGGTGACTAATATAAAATATTAAACATCATATTATTATTTTATTATTCCATCTGTCATGTAATATATAATTGCTATAATATACCTACTTTGTTATAAATGTGAAAATAATTACAGACAAATTAAATTAGTTTCTAATATAAATTTGATAGCACATTAAATAGAAAATCTAAGCTTACAGAGTTTAAAAAATATTTTTTCAAATGTTTTTCTGTGAAATGTCAAATAATGTTTTGCTATTACATAATTCGTATTAAAAGGTACTTAAAGCAATTGAAGACCAAGTCGCAAAAATGAGATTCAGAGAAAAACGGCATTGAAAAGTGACAAAGTAATTTGCGTTTAATTATTTAGGTATTGAATTTTTAAGATCAATATATGATCAGTCCAATTAAGGATGCTAATAAGACTGCATATCTCATTAAAAAATCATAAAAATATTTTCAGGAGAATTATAAAAAAACATTATTTTTACCTAACACCTTTATTCATTATAAACATATACTTTTTAAAGATCTTTAATAATGGATAAAGGTCATAAGTAGTAAAACAATAGTGTTAGTTTCTTGTGTTTCTATAAAATGTTAAAGAAAACTCACCATTTATTGAAAAAATACGAAAACTTTATTCATAACATAGTTGAATTTGAAACAAATTAATATGAATGCATCTATTAAATTATTATAACTACAATAGTACAAAATTTCATAATTTTTTTATTTCTTTGCCCTTTTTCCTGTTTTCTTTTTCTTTCTAGACTCTATATTCTCTCCATTTGGTCTCTCCTTTGATATAACACTGTTATAAAAATACCTGTATTGCTCGAGAACGAAAGGGATCTGCTCTCGTAAATTCTCAATCTTCTCGTCCGAAAGTTGACCCAGCTTCCCAGGTCGAGGGAGACGAATTGAGGGGTCTACTGCATTGTGTCGTTTCAATAGACACACTTCTTTAAATCGGGATGATTCTTCATAGGTATCTTTGTAAGAATAGTATCCAAATTTTTCAACTTTAATCCATTTTACCGAGTTCCTTAAGTTGACTTTTTCGTTATTAGTGTTTGTTGTTCTATTAACCAGTTGGAGCTGGTTTGGCAAGTCTTTAAAAACACGGAAGTGCTGCTCCATATCAGTAACATGGTTTTATTTACTAGCGCAAGAGTCCGACCAAATTAGCATATGATTTCTTTCCCTCAAACTATCATCAAATTCCAGTAATGTTAACAATGAACTTGCTACTTCTGTGCTTCCACGGCTTGCAATGTCTTCTTTCCAGGTGAAAAAGTTGGCTCGAATTTGATTGCTGGTGATCGTGTGTATACCAAGGTTATAAAACCCCATCTGTCGTAAGTAGAAAGGTTTAGACGAAGTTAATCTTGGGAGTGGCATGGTTTGTTGTAAATCAACAGTCAAGTAGACCAACATTGTGTCACTTTCAGCGCTCTTTCTATCGTTACGTTGGAGTTCAAAGGCTTTGTGATACCTCTGTTTGTGTTCCGCATTTCCTTCCCCTGCATCGCAAATGCTGCAAATATCACTTCGCTGTTGGCCGAATGATAAATTAAATTCAGTTTCAAAAATTCGTCTATATATATTTGCACAGTGTAATTTTAAACTCTGCTGACTTATTTCCCTGTTCACATGTCTCAATATACAAAGAATGCATTTTTTGAACTGATAGTAGAGATGACACAGTTAAATGTGGTCCTTAACAAACTGACATACTTACCTCGTTGCTGATTTTATGGGGTCTGTTTTGATGAAGTCCTCTCATATCTGGGGGAGGAGCTGCAACACCAGTTTTCAAACGTCTTTGAAGGTGTTCAACTTTCTTCCTACCAATCTGGTATAATGAACAGAAGGCCTTGTTACCCTACCTGACTTACGATCGTATGTGACACAATACTCGCATGTTGCACTCCTATGTTTCGTCGCATCCTTTTTAATTCGATGTACATCTTTAAGGACTATAGATTTGAATAGTAAAGATTTTTTTGCGTTGACATCTAGATTATAAAAACTTGAGAGTATTTCTTGTCTCTGATCATTGTTGAATTGCTCATTGCATTTATATCGGCAGTTTACATTACAAAGGGTTCCAACATTTGGATGTTTCTCTGGCATGAATTTTCCTTTCTGAGATACATAACTAAGGACTTTTTCTCTAGCTATGGCCGCAGCACGTCGCTTCCACATATCTGTATTTCTACTGCTCTTTCCTAGATACATATTCCTTTTTAGGAAAAATTTTCTTCTTCTTAGGATCTTTGCATAGACTCAGTAACTTTTCATCTGATTCGATTTCTATATTTTCATTATTCAGTAAATTGTTCTCTTAATATGGGTACTTGGTTGCTGAATAATTATCATGGAATCATGGGGTCCTTTTCTCGAGAAACTGTAACATATTACATGATAAAGAACAAACTGTTTACAAGATCACATTATCAGAACTTGGAAACTATGAACAGTACTACCTACTTACCAATAAAATCGGCAACTTCTACTTCGACTGAAGCGCTCTCAGGTTGACTTTGGTAAGGAACATTTTTGAGGTTATGATATGTTTTCGGTGAATGTCCGTTGCTTAAGTGCACAAAATTATTGTCAGTAGTAACTCTTGATAGCTTTAAAGCTATTGCACACAGTTTTCTACCTCTTGAATTCATTTTCTCCACAAAAAACACTCAAAACAACAGCAACAAAAGACAGGCCAACACTTATCACAAAACAAAAATGTAATGGATGATGAAGGCGCTATGTGCGTTTGGCACTGTCATGAATCCGAACGATGCAAATGGATGTAGGTGCTAAGTGCACTTAACGTCTTCATTCGCTGCAGATGGAGATGCCAGCTTGGCACATTACACCTACATCCATTACTAAAATCGTAGAATTTGCTTTTATGGTCATGAATGGTAAATGCTGTAGTACATATGGACTTAACAACTCCATCCACACAAATATCTCAATTTTCAGCAAAATGTTGTTTAACACCTTTATCTACTTAGGTCTTCAATTGTATAATACAAAACTCGACATTGACGTGTTGAGGAAACCTGCTTTTAGAAAAGAATTAAATAAACAAGAAAAATTCGTCAGGCACTATACTGCCCTGCTAAGAAAACATGCAAACATGGGCAAAATGAGATATTGGGATAATTGTTATACTACGCGCACTCTGCGCCCTTTTTACCAAGCAAAAACACCGAATATGTCATATATTCGGTGTTTATATGACATATTAAGTGTTTTTGCTTGGTAAAAAGGGCGCAGAGTGCGCGTAGTATAAAGGTGAGAATCCACATATCCACATTGAGAATACCTCATGAGATTTTTCTCTCATGCAATAGAAATCGCAAGATAACTTCAATTTCATGATGATTTCCACCAATGAAATTGAAGTTATCCTGCCATTTTTATTGTATGAGACAAAAATCTCATGAGATATTCTCATTGTGAATTCACACCTTAACAGTTATTCCAATATTTCATTTTGGCCATTTTTGCACATACTGCACTTTTTCTTAGCAAATAGTATTTCTAAACTATTGTTTAGGTACCTACACTTATGTGTAATATGTAAACTACTCAAAAATGAATAGGGAATTAGATATTTTTTTAACGGATCTAATTAATTCGATTAAATTTAACGTATTTTCTCAAACTATAGATAAATTAGAAGGCCCACAGTCGTTTGTGGGCATTTTATTTGGTAAATGTCTTTTCTGTGTGATAAAATATTGAATCTTGTATTTTAAACCATAAATTAATTTAGAATACAAAATTATAAAAATCGCATTTTTTGACAAATATTATTCATTTTAAACGTCATTTCACATTTCCACGATGCCAAGACGTCATTTAAATAAAGAAACTTTTGATTTAATTGCGTTATTGCATCAGCGAGGGCAATCTGGATCAGAAATTGCCGCAATTTTTAATGTGTCTCCAAGTGTTGTTAGTAGGGCTCTAACAAGATTCCAACAGACAAGATGTGCAAAGAGAAGACACGGTAGTGGATCTGAGAGGAAAACAAATCAGAGACAAGACCGCTACATACGAATTCAGACAAGAATGAATCCGTTTAGAAGTGCTGTATGGTTGCAAACACAGTTACGTGCCGCCACTGGAGTTAGAGTTTCGGACCAAATTATCAGAAACCGTCTGAGGGAAATGGATCTTCATAGCTGCAGGCCTGTGTGACGCCCAAAATTAACTAATGCCAACAGAATGGCTAGAAGAGCTTGGGTTAACCAACGACTAGCAGAAAATTTTCAATGGGAGCATGGTTTATACACCGATGAATCCAGATTCTGCTTATTTAGTGGTGATCGTAGAGTAAGAGTCTGGAGAACTCGAGGAGACCGTTATAGACGCGAGTTTACAAAAGCTGTGGCGCCTTTTGGCGGCGGTGGTATCATGGTGTGGGCGAGCATTAGTTTGAATGGACGTACGAACCTCCATCTCTTTGAAAACAAAGTCAATGGACACATATACAGAGATGACATTATTCAGCAATATGTGGTCGACATGGTTTTTATTGATGATAATGTACGACCTCATCGTGCACAAAATTGTAATGCAAGCAATAATTGACCTCCATATTAACCATCTACCTTTACCACCAACGTCTCCCGACTTGAATCCAATTGAGCACATTTGGGGCAGACTTCAAGAACAGCTCAACGAACATAATCCACCCCCAGTTAACGTGCAACACTTGCGGGAAATTTTACCGCTGTGTTGGAGAAGAGTGTCACAAGAACACATTAATAATTGCATTATGAGTATGCCCCGCAAATGTACAGCTGTGCGAGATGCCCATGGCCATTATACACGATATTAGAATTAATTGTTACAGAAAAATGTTGCTTATTTCATAATTGATCATTTCTTAGTAATCTAACGATTTTTCTGAATAACTTGAAAATTTTAAATTGTTGTGTACAATTATTTATCTAATATAATACACTACAAATATTTACCCATATTTTCTAAAAAATACAAAAAAGTAAAAATTCCTTATACATTTGTGAGTAGTTTATGTATACAGACTTGGTCATTAGCAGCCGCTTCTTCGATTGCTCTTTTGTGTTTTAAATAAAAGAAAAAACAATTAATGGAAACTCATAGTTGCTTGGTGCGTATATTCTAAAAATACTTTAAGCTTGAAACACTTCCGGTTTCACCGGAAATGTATAAAACTATAGATTTTCTAATAATATTTTAAATTGCCTATTCAACGATTTTTCTATTTCAAAATTCAACCAAAAGTTTTTAAATTATGATTTTTTTTGGAAATTTTGACCAAAACAGGTGTTCCGAAAGAAATAATATGTACATCGTTTTAAAAGTAAAACATTAATTTTGGTGGTGGGTATAGCAAAGAAAATTCTGCATAATTTGGTATAAATTGCACTCGACTATACCTGAAAAAAGTTTGTTTTTTATAACTACTTCACATACCAACATTTTTTTAATGGCGCATCGGCTATTTTATTGTGGCAATTTGTTCCTTTTTTAATTCTCTCTCATTTTTGTTAACAATGTCCTATACCTATCTTTTGTAGTTTCTGAGACAATCACTATAGGAGCAATCAGCTGTCAAATAAAGAACTACGAGCCCTGTTGTTCTATGCTGCCAAATATTTATTCAACCAATAGGTTGCCTAAGTCCACTGTCAAAAAAAGTCGATAAACATGTATGTCAAATTTATAAAAACATCGCAATTATCTGAAGGAAACTCTTTGCTAGCATCCAGAATTTATTCACAGCGATACCCTGATAGAAGGCATCTGAAGGAAAGGTTCGAGAGGAATGGAAGTATATGAATATGAAAAAATGAACAACAAATCTAATGATTGTAAGGACAATGAGATTATGGTACTTGCGATTATGTTTGACGACCCCCTCCCAGTATGTACTAGGAAGATTAATAATCAGTGAGATGTAAGTCAAATTTGAACATCCAGAATGATTAGGAAACTTAAAATTCATCCTTATCAAATTCAACTAACACAGGAGTTAGATGAAAGAGATTTTCAAAATTGCTTACATTTGTGTCAATAGACACCAGATAAATTAGAAGAACAGCCTGATATTTTCAATTTTTTGTTGTTTACCGACGAAGCCACATTTCATAAAAATTTTCAATTTTCATTATTATGACATACAAAACCCTTACCTTATCAGACCTGTAAACATTCAGAATTGTTGGTCATTAAATGTCTGGGGAGAAATAGTGAATAGTTACATAATTGGACCTTGTTTCTTTGATGGAAATGTGAATGGAGTAAAGTATCTTCGTTTCTACGGACGGATTTTCAATACTTTTTAGAAAACCACCCTTTACATCATATTGGTCTTATGTTCTTTCAACATGATGAAGTCCCAGCTCACTATAGTCATCATGTTCGTGAATATCTAGATCAGGATCATTAATTTGATTCTATACCATGCCCTGCAAGGTCACCGGACATTTGATCAAATTATACTTCATTTTGTGGGGATGCTTAAAAGATCTAGTTTATCAAACGGTACCTGCTACCAAAGAAGACGTGAAAGTTAGAATCAAAAATGCATGTACAAGAATAAGTCTAAAAGCGTTACATAACGTTAGTACCTACTATTTTGGAAAATAGAAAACAGAATGATGTCGAACATATTATTTGATGAATTTATTTTTCTTACTTTGTTGTTGCATTAGTTAATAATTATTTAGGTTATTTAATTTTCGTTTTTATATTTTTTTGTTAATAAAAATATTTTTTACGTCATTAATTTATAATTTTAAAAGCTACAGCCATCTCTTATGAAGAGCATCAACAATGAAAGAGTAAGAGCAATTAAGCAAATTAAATTGAAGATGGCAGTATTGCTCCATGTACCTTACTGCGGCAGCATCTCCAAATCTGTCAGTAAACATAACCGATCTTCTTATTTCGTTGTTAGTCAACAGTGTAAAAATGAAATACTGTAAATGAACATTGCTGGACTTAAAAAATTGAAATGCAAGGCACTTCAGTCTATAAAATTATTACTTATGAGATAGTCGAGTTAACCTTTAGTTTGTTTGACAGTCAACTCAGGCAGTCTGGCCTTCCCACTGCTTGAACGAATAGTCGAATTCAGTGGCGGCTCTTTAATGAGAGCAAGTGAGCAATTGCACCCCCTGGAATTTTGAAACAAAACAAACCAAGCGGCGACTAATTGTGAAAGTATTTATTTATTTCGTATTCATAGTTATTGAACAGGAACGTGGCGTGTACGGCACGCGAAACAACCTCCATGCACCGATCGTCGTCACAGATATAATGACGACTAACAGCGCACGGATGTCAAGACCCCTTCCACCGAGAGAAACATACCCATGAGCAAAGCGCTACTGTTGCTGCGATAAGCCATTAAACATTACATTGAAGGTGGGGAGAACTATATTTTGTTCTAGTTCCATATCGTATAATACATAGCATGTGAGCAAGATTCCCGTCTGCTCAACGCTGTTGTAAGATGTATTTCGTGTCTGCGATACAGAATAACACGTTTTCGCGGTTAACGTATGATGAAAAAATCGCAATAAAAATTTTTAAACGGCCGATGCCTCAATTATGTTTAGAAAATAAACAATCTGTTAAAGGTAAAGACGTTATAAGAAAATTCAAAATGAATATTTATCAGAAAAATGACTGGATTTGTGGGTGTGAAATTAAAAATACTTTGCTTTGTTTTCCGTGTCTTTTGTTTGGTGGTGAACCGTCTTGGTCAAAGAACGAAATAAAAGACTTAATTCATCTTAGTGCTAAAATTACGAAACATGAAAATTCCGAAGAGCATTTGAAAAATATATTTAGTCTAAGAATGTTAGGAAAAAATAACATTCAGAATGTTTTAGATCATCATATAGAAAAGCAGTTCAACAACACAATGAACAGGTAACACAAAATAGGCATGTGTTAAATTTAATAATAAATTGCATTAGATTTTGTGGCGCGTTTGAACTGGCACTTCGGGGTCATGATGAACGGCAAACGTCGAATACCAAGGGCATTTTTCGGGAATTGATAAATTTTACGGCAGAATTAGATAAATCGCTCAGAGATCACATCGAAGCAGCACCGGTTTTTAATTGAATTTATAAATGATTTCCCAAATTTTAATGAAAAAGTGTAGAACTGTTCTGCAAGTCAAAGACATGCAAAATGGACTTCGTTTATCGTCAGATGTAATCAAACTGTAGTGTTATATTTATCATTCCCTCAAAACAAACTGTACAATGAACAGTACCTGTCTGGAACAGTATGTCGGTGAAACTTATAAAGATTGGGTAAGCGTTCTTGTATTACACTTTTTAATTTTGAAATTATGCACTCCCCTATGTGAACCACCCCGAGCCGCCACTGGTTGAATTTATAAAACACCAGCATTCGTACTTCTTTATTTGCCGCTGATTGCTCCTGAGAAATTACAAAAGGTAGGGGTAGGATATGTTTAACAAATATAAAAGAGAATAAAAAAAGGAATAAATACCACAATAAAATACTGGATGTTTCTTTTAAAAAGAAATAAGTTTTTGGTGTAATGTCTGTAAGTAGGCATTGAAAAAACAAGGTTTTTTAGGTATTGTCGAGTACAACTTACATCAAGTGATGCAGAATTTTCTTGAATACAGGTACAAAAATAATTGATGTTTTAACTTTTAAAAACAATGTAAAAACGATTTCTTTTTCGCAACAAGTGTTTTGGTCAAAAATTTCCAATAAAAAGTAATAATACAAAAACTTTTGGCTCAGTTTTGAATAAGAAAAGGCACTTGATTAGGCAATTTAAAACAGTACTTGAAAATCGAAAATATATAGGGCGAGTCGTTTAAAAAAACAAGTTTTATGCATTTCCAGTGGAGCCGGAAGTGTGTCAGAGCTTAAAGTATTTTTAGAATATGGGCCAGAGGCAATCGTGAATCTTCCACTAATTGTTTTTCTCTCATTAAAACACAAGAGAGCAATCGATAAAGAGACTAATAATGACTCACCCTGTATAGGAGTGCATTTGAGAAATTTTTATTGTTCTATGTTATACTTAAAATAGTATAATCGTCAGAAGAATGTCATGCAGCGTAAGAATAACACATACTTTAGATTTCCCATCGCCACTTACTTAGTTGACATAATGCTTTCTTAGAACTGCATACATATTTACAGTTCAGTTATGCAATTTGATGCGTTAGTGTTGTTAGGTAAAAATACCTCGTTTAATGTACCTACAGCTAGATGGCTTGAAAAAGTATTGTTTGCACACGTCAGGTCACGTACTCAGAGATAACATAAAAGTTCTACGCTAGGGAAAAACCGATCCCTTTTAAATTACCGCAAATAAAAGCTTGAATTTTCGCATGATTCACACATTACGTTTGCGCGGGGATTATAATAAATATAAAATACCACAGCCACAACAACGCTGTAAGGAATTGATTATGTTAAACTTTAATAACTCGAATGCCCAGGCGCGGACTGTGTATTTGTGAGGCCCTGGGCTAACACTACTTGGGGGCCTACTTAATTAAGCAAACTAATGGCCATTTTGTAAAAAAAAAAACTGTGTTCTATGATGATGTATACGGTATAGCAGAAAAATTAGGACAATAAAATATTTATTTATTTAATATGACTTAGATACACAAACAACAACTGTAAGACATTATTGTAAAAGAAATTAACAGGGGTTATGTGTATTTATATTATATAAATTATAAAGCAACCTTTCTGTATTTTTACGCTGCAAATTCCTTTATTTGCTCATCACATTGTAAGGCCTTTGTTAAATCACAATGTATGGAAAGAAATAATTCTAGTGATTGCCAACGTTAAAAAAATCTTTAAGATAGTATAAAAATTTGGAAAAATATTAACAATTTTCTTTTCATAAATTAACATAAATATTTCTGCAAGAGGTGTAAGACTCTAGCTTAGACTATGGAAAGATTTTAACTGAATGCACTCATTCACTAAATGTTCGTCTACGTCATCTGGATAATAATCAATAATATTACGTACACTTTCCAGATCTACGTTTTTCATATTATTGTCTTGCAAATCCATTAAAACTTTGAATTTCCTACTATATGTCTCATAGACTTGGCTTCTTCTATTTAACCCATAATCAGCTTATCCAAAGCAACGTTAAGCGTGTCCCTTTCAAATTTTTTTCGGCGTGTACTGAGACTTTATAGGTCTTTTGTTTATGTCGCTGAATTCTGTTCCCATATTAGTATTTAATTTTTTTAACTTCCTCCTCGTATTCCTTTAGTTTCTGATATGATTGGTGTCGTATGTTGCTCACGAACTCTTTTAATGACATAATTAACTTGTTGCCTTCACAAATATCTAAACCAAGGCTCTGCACTTTTGTGCTTGTTTATTAAATAAATTGCGTGCCTCTTTTCGATGATCAACTTTCTCATCCTCATTTTCACTAAAACTTTTGAAAATTTTCATATCATCATAATTATTTTTTCAAGCTTTGACAGGATCATAGTGACAAGACCATCTGGTCTGGCTTAAATTTTCTAAAGTAAATTTTAGTTTTGTTTCACAATTTAGCAGTTCCCAGCTATGGGTCGAAGTAGAAAAGAAAACGTGTGTCAAAATGTTTTTTGCACTACTCCAAAAAGGTCACTAATTCGGTTGCAATCTTAACGGATTATTCACCAACTAGCTTACGGGCATATAAACCGCGCATTTAATTTTTGTTTTGTTTTAGTAGTGCTTGTCCACCCTTGTGGTGACCTGTATTAGCAGACTTGTCAAAGACAGCCCCCTACAATTATGCAGTAGTACTCCATTTTTTTCTAAAAAGCCTTGTAGAATATTAAATAAATATAAGCCAGTATGACTACTAACTTTAATGAAAGATACATATCTTTCATGCACTTTTCGTCGAAAACAGTAACGTAATACAATAGCAAGTTAGTCATTGTGAGACAGATCTGGAGTTGAATCCATCACAATTGAATAGCACTTTGTCTCCTTGTTATTTATTTGAATTATAATTTGTTTAATTATCTGCTTGCCCAGAATCTCAATTATTTTCTCATATACTGTTTTTGAGATGTACGAGATTGTCGGTTCTGGTGGCAGTTCTAGTTGTTCAATGTGTTCACGAATGAATGAGTTGTACCCTGCCAATAGTTCCAGAGCACCCATAAAATTACTATTATGTGGAGAACCAATTACTTTCTCGGAACCTCTGAATGCCAAGCCTCTTATATTCAAAAATTTTACGACTGAAATAACCCGTTTAATTTTAGATGTCTTTTTAAATTCGCAATATTTTCCATTGTTTTCATGGGGGCTGGGGACCCTTTATATTCACGGGGCCCTGGGCTGCAGCCCAAGAAGCCCATATATAGATCCGCCCCTGTGTATGCCAAGTTACCTTTCATATAAAATGGACGAAAAATATTCAAGAACGATAAATGAACTAAATAAAGCACTTAACAATTGAGGAACATTGATAAAATATTTACTACAGACATAATCGCCGAAAAAATACCACTTTCGCTCTATAGAGCGTCTCAACCTTAGTATTCAGTACAGTCTCTTATGGAATATTACTACCGTAAGCAATTTGTAATAAACTGTCTTTTTTTTTACTTCAAGGCAATGTTGGCAGTTCGATTTATTATGTTTATGGTTGGTATTATCCGTGTGGTGTAAGTATCACAACACAACCTTCCTGTCAAGTGTCAAATGCATATTATAATATAATAATCAGTGGCGTAAGTATACCCCGCATGCCCCCGCAGTGCGGGGGGGGGGCGAGCCCAGATACACCTATTTGTAGGATACACCAAGGTAATAATTGGTTAGGTTGAGCTGGATGTTGCGGGGGCGCCCAAAATTTGTAGTCACGCCACTGATAATAATATATTAACCCTACACTGCGCAATTTTTTTTTCTTCGCAGAAAAAATCTTTTTTCTATGTAATTTTGTGTGTAAAAATATGGAAAAATAATTAAAAAAATCCATGTGTAAACATTAAGTTTTTATTTAAATAAATGTATATGAATCAACTTTGCTACATTGTGCAGAAGTAGTATGTAAGAATATAAGTACACTATTTCGTATGAAATTGCAAGAAACAATTATTATGCTTATTAAAACATAAGTATAAAGAACATTTGGAACACTTTATGAAAGAAAAAGATTTACATCCGGGATTTTTGCAGCGTTGTCTCGTTCATCGTGAGTAGGCCAGTGGCTATAGGAGTCCTGACGCACTTCTTTTGGAGGTACGTAGACAGTCGTAGCAGAGCGTTTCTTTTTGGCTTAACACTTTTTTCAATGTCACTAGGCCTTCCTCTTTTAAGTGTAGATGTACTTCCTTGGTTGCATAAACAATATGCTATTTCAGCGCGGAATTGTGCTAAAGGCAAATAATTCTCAGTCCGAGTCGAACTGACTTTCCCATACAACAGCCATGAATTTATTTAGTCATGTCTAACAAATGATAAAATAATCGTAAGTACCATTTTTTAGTTCGCATTGCTACCTTGTAACGTCCAATCAATCCATCTAGCAGGTCGACACCCCCCATATGTCTACTCTTTTACTAGATTGGGGCATGAGATTTCGACGGTTTTCTTCTCTTTTTTGTCAAACCGTTTTACGTGTGATAGGGGTAATTGTCCAGTGAAAGAAGATAAAAGCAATACTGTTTTATTATCTTTCCATAAAACGGAAGAAATTTCCACTCCTTCGATATCCGCCACATATTCCTGGCAAGTGCCGCGCCTTTCCTTCGCCATTTCTTTGTCACTAATCATTTGCAATTAGGAATTCTTGATCTTCTTACTGTTCCAAGAGAATGTATACCGCACTTAGCCAAGTGAACAATTAGAGGAATTGACGTATAGAAATTGTCAAAATATACTTTGTAGTTCTCATTATGTGGTACGCTCCTGCATAAACGTATGACAATATTTGCACTGGAACCTAAATCTGGCTCTTCTGGTTTTCTAAACTTCGGATTATTTTCGTCACCGGTGTAAATTCCAAATTTGTACGAAAATCCGTCTGTCCCACAAAGCACATACAATTTGTATCCCCATTTGTGTGGTTTCATCGGTAGATACTGTTTTATATAGTGTTTGCTTTTTGTTGCACATAGTTGTTCGTCGACAAAAAGATATTGTTGTAGTGGGACAGATTGAAATTTATCATTCAATTTGTTTATTACCGGCCCGAATTTATGTAGTCGATCGTGATCCGGTTCATCCCTTGGCTTCATTTTTGTGTTGTCATTAAAGTGCAGATATTGTCGGATTTTAACAAAGTTGTTATAGCTCATGACTTCTCTGATTTTGTTAAAACCAAGTGTGGAGGACCAGTAACTTCTTACATCAGGCATTCGCACTAACCACATATATATACAAATTCCAATATATGTTTAAATCTTCCTCAGTTATTTTGGCAGGTTTACTGGGATCTTTTTGTATGGAGAATAGATTACTTTGCTCTACTATTGTCAAAATGAGTTCTTTATCAAAAAAATATTTAAAGGATGATAAAGGACTGCCCAGATTATCTATATCTGGTGGAAAATTTGTTATTCCTCGGAAAGTTAAAGCGTTGTCATCTATAATCAAATTTTTTTTTTGCCATAAAATATTTTTATACATATCTTTCTTTTAGCTCTTTTGCTTCTTTCTTAGGATCCCTCTGCATCTGTTGCAAATTATTGCTTGCTTCAGCAAGCTCACTTCCTTCGTTTTCTACTTCCTCTTCATTTCTTTGATCTTCTTCTTCTTCTTCCAAGGATTCTTCGTTATTGTCGATATTATTATCGTCAATCACTCTTCAAACTCAATCGGCATCGCTAATATAGAATTTCTAATTTCTTGATATAGATCTGATTCTTCGTCGCTCTCCTTTGTGCCATCATAATCACCTTCACTTTCAGAGAGATGTGCGATTATATCTTCCAGTTCTTCCTGTCGTAGATACTTTCTAACCCATTTATTTTTTTCCCCGACATTATTTCACTCACATATAAACAAATAACATTCTCTAACACAATATATCAGATATGATATATCTCATTTTCAATGACGATATTTCTTAGAAAAGTTATTGTTTCCACTGAATATGACACATAATGTATTATATGAACCTTAGGTGTCTTAATTTTATAATTGTTTGTTATCGATATGTAATTATACGATAGTTTGATAATACTTTCTTGCACGTGGTTATCAACACACAATACACCGCCATACATTCACCTGTTCCATAAGTAAAAAATATGCGCAGACGTGTTGGTACAACAATCAACCGTAGTTATAGCGTATATAGGGATGTATCAGATTATCTACAAAAGTCACAGTGTGAATTTCATGCTCTCTATATTACATTTATAGGTTTAAAGGTAGTTGTATCAGATCTGCTACACTGCGCAGTGTAGGGTTAAAATAACATCCTAACCAACAAATATTTAAAATGTCGTGTCATTATAATAAGTTACCAACCTAACCTGTCATTGTCGAAGTGACAACTATGTTGTTTGTCTCCATAAGAGACATACTGAACACTAAGGTTGAGACTGTATGTATAGGGTGGGTGTGAATTTCATGCTCTCTATATTACATTTATAGGTTTAAAGGTAGTTGTATCAGATCTGCTACACTGCGCAGTGTAGGGTTAAAATAACATCCTAACCAACAAATATTTAAAATGTCGTGTCATTATAATAAGTTACCAACCTAACCTGTCATTGTCGAAGTGACAACTATGTTGTTTGTCTCCATAAGAGACATACTGAACACTAAGGTTGAGACTGTATGTATAGGGTGGGTGTGAATTTCATGCTCTCTATATTACATTTATAGGTTTAAAGGTAGTTGTATCAGATCTGCTACACTGCGCAGTGTAGGGTTAAAATAACATCCTAACCAACAAATATTTAAAATGTCGTGTCATTATAATGAGTTACCAACCTAACCTGTCATTGTCGAAGTGACAACTATGTTGTTTGTCTCCATAAGAGACATACTGAACACTAAGGTTGAGACTGTATGTATAGGGTGGGTGTGAATTTCATGCTCTCTATATTACATTTATAGGTTTAAAGGTAGTTGTATCAGATTTGCTACACTGCACAGTGTAGGGTTAAAATAACATCCTAACCAACAAATATTTAAAATGTCGTGTCATTATAATGAGTTACCAACCTAACCTGTCATTGTCGAAGTGACAACTATGTTGTTTGTCTCCATAAGAGACATACTGAACACTAAGGTTGAGACTGTATGTATAGGGTGGGTGTGAATTTCATGCTCTCTATATTACATTTATAGGTTTAAAGGTAGTTGTATCAGATCTGCTACACTGCGCAGTGTAGGGTTAAAATAACATCCTAACCAACAAATATTTAAAATGTCGTGTCATTATAATAAGTTACCAACCTAACCTGTCATTGTCGAAGTGACAACTATGTTGTTTGTCTCCATAAGAGACATACTGAACACTAAGGTTGAGACTGTATGTATAGAGTGGGTGTGAATTTCATGCTCTCTATATTACATTTATAGGTTTAAAGGTAGTTGTATCAGATCTGCTACACTGCGCAGTGTAGGGTTAAAATAACATCCTAACCAACAAATATTTAAAATGTCGTGTCATTATAATAAGTTACCAACCTAACCTGTCATTGTCGAAGTGACAACTATGTTGTTTGTCTCCATAAGAGACATACTGAACACTAAGGTTGAGACTGTATGTATAGAGTGGGTGTGAATTTCATGCTCTCTATATTACATTTATAGGTTTAAAGGTAGTTGTATCAGATCTGCTACACTGCGCAGTGTAGGGTTAAAATAACATCCTAACCAACAAATATTTAAAATGTCGTGTCATTATAATAAGTTACCAACCTAACCTGTCATTGTCGAAGTGACAACTATGTTGTTTGTCTCCATAAGAGACATACTGAACACTAAGGTTGAGACTGTATGTATAGGGTGGGTGTGAATTTCATGCTCTCTATATTACATTTATAGGTTTAAAGGTAGTTGTATCAGATCTGCTACACTGCGCAGTGTAGGGTTAAAATAACATCCTAACCAACAAATATTTAAAATGTCGTGTCATTATAATAAGTTACCAACCTAACCTGTCATTGTCGAAGTGACAACTATGTTGTTTGTCTCCATAAGAGACATACTGAACACTAAGGTTGAGACTGTATGTATAGGGTGGGTGTGAATTTCATGCTCTCTATATTACATTTATAGGTTTAAAGGTAGTTGTATCAGATCTGCTACACTGCGCAGTGTAGGGTTAAAATAACATCCTAACCAACAAATATTTAAAATGTCGTGTCATTATAATAAGTTACCAACCTAACCTGTCATTGTCGAACTGACAACTATGTTGTTTGTCTCCATAAGAGACATACTGAACACTAAGGTTGAGACTGTATGTATAGGGTGGGTGTGAATTTCATGCTCTCTATATTACATTTATAGGTTTAAAGGTAGTTGTATCAGATCTGCTACACTGCGCAGTGTAGGGTTAAAATAACATCCTAACCAACAAATATTTAAAATGTCGTGTCATTATAATGAGTTACCAACCTAACCTGTCATTGTCGAACTGACAACTATGTTGTCTGTCTCCATAAGACACAAACTGAACACTAAGGTTGAGACTGTATGTATAGGTGGCAAATTTCGATCTTTCTACAGGGAATTTCGATAACTTTAGGTGATACAGCAAAATTGACCTGCCATCCTCTATCGTTTGTAATTATTTTAATGATATTTGCGACAATGAATTAGATATTGTTTTGGGAATAAATATATGTTATTGTTATTTTTATAATAATAATATTATTATTAAATTTTACGACTTGTTATTTCTCGCAATGATTTGTAATTACTTTAGATGTTGAAGATTTTAAATTGTTATAGTATGACCAATGTTTTATAGACAACTAAAATATGACAAAAACAATTCTGATGTGTTGTAACAGTAACAGTATATTTTCTAACAAGTAGATGTTTTACATTATTGAATATTATATTCTTCCCAGTCGACACTGATATTATAAATTAGCGAGATTAATTATAAAAATTTCACCGTCACGTAGTCGGTAAGATACGAACGTAAAGGTTTGCCGGACTCATCAAACTAATTAGTGAGTTCGCAGAGAAGAAAAAAGACACTGAATCATTTTTAACGTCTTAAATTGTATTAATGTTACCTTTCAATATAGCTTATCCATTACGGTTCAAATCTATGAATTTACTTTTTCGAAGTTCTACTATCGTAGTAGTATCTAATATTCGAATGTCCATACAATATCAATTCTGATACATTTTGAAAGTTCGGAGTTGTAATTGTTTTGCAGATACAATGACCTTTAACTATCATAAATAAATGCACTGGTGTTAGGCAGGAAGTAACACATATTTTAGTTGTCTATAAAACATTGCTCGTATTATTAACATTAAAAAGTTTCAATATTTAAAGTAAAAGCACCATCATAGCTAGAAATATAAGTAAGAAGCCGTACAAGTAACGTAATAATTTATAACAATAATAGCAATAGTATACATTATTGCAGAAGAATTCAATTAATTCTGGAAAATATTATTAAAGTAATTACAAATTCCATAAATATGAAATCTTAATAAAATAGTCATTTTCGCAGTTGAAAAATAAAATACATTTTGAAAGCCAGAAGAATATTGAGAACAGCAAAAAATACGAATACTAATAAAGAAGACGCATCAATGTTATCACCACACAAAACCTTTGCTTCTTTTAAGAACCTCTTTAATATATATTCAAGCTAATGTACGGAAAAAATGAATGCAATCTCGCTATATTTGGTGTTAAAATCTACCGCAGTAAACGAAGGCTTCATATGGTTGATATCTCAGTACATGGACTGTGTAACAAACCATGTGTATTTTAAACTTTTCAAATAAACTGTGTGTTGGCGAATATGCCACTGGAGCTGATCCCATAAATATTCAATAGGATTGAGATCTGGACTAATTCCGACCTCGTTTGAGTACTCATTTATGATTCGCGCAATGTGAGGTCTGGTGTTGCCGTGCATTAAAACGAAGCCTTCTCCAATAAAATGAGAAAATGGACTATCGCTGCTTCATGGACTACCTCCATGTATATACGAGCATTCAAAGCACCATTCTCTATAAATATAAGGTCAATACATGCTTCAGTAGAAATTCCAGCCCATACCATAACAGAACCTCGCCTAAAGGCACCCGTTGCGAAATGACACAGTTTACATAACGTTCATTACGTCTTTTCCACACCCTTTCTCTGTCATCTGGAGATCGTAAACAAAAGCGCGACTCATCTGTGAACAGAACTTCACTCCACTGTTGAAAATTCCAATTTGCATGCAAATGAGCAAAATGAAGGCGTGCTCTACTATGCCTGAGATGTAACTGCGTTCCTATAGCCGGTCTCCGTGAAGTTAGTCCACTCTCTCCAAGTCTCCGCCTTACCATCCTTTCATTTGCTTCAAACTCTCTTACAGCTATTAGCAAACGATGTTGAAGTAGAGCTGCAGTTAGCCTGCAGTTAGCCTGCGGTCCTTTAGCGTGTTGAGCACAATAAAGCGAGCATTAAATCTAGTTGTTGCTCTTCTTCTTCCAGAACCTACTCGTCTATTAACTCTGCCAGTCTCTAAAAACCGATTCCATATCCCGAACGGTTTTGCACGGTATTCCCAATCTTTGGGATACATAGTATTAACTACGTCCATCTTGGATTAACGCAACAATTTGAGAAACGTCTACAATAGTTAACTACATTGTTATTGCAACAAAACTTGTGTATTAAGAGGGGCGTTTACCAACAAATAGAAACGTATGCAACTTATATTACTCGCGGGACGGGTAGACGCAAGGGGGTGTGAGTAGGTGGAGGTAGACGATATTCGGTTCTGTCACAGCGCTTCGGTTTTATTCACAGATTCTCTCATAAATAAATGAATATTATAGATGGGAAACATAATGTATAAAGAATTAGTACTTACGGAACTGTTGATGTTTTATAATAAGCCAATTTTCGCTTGCCCATAACTGTTATATTGTTATACACTCGAATATTATAGGTATATATGACATTTAAATGCTAGTGACAGTTTGTAATTAAACTGTCACTCGCATTTAAGTCGGCAATAGCCGACCGATTCCGATAGATTTTCGTCTTCGCTAGGACCGGTAAAGTGGGGATAGACGACGCGATTAGCTTGGAAAAACCTCGTATAAAATGTGTGAGACAATGTTTACTGTTTAATGTTTTTTATCTTTAAAAATAATTACAGAAATTTGATTTTTACTTTCTTATACGTAGTATAAGGACGTATTGTGATGATGAAAATTTTCGACCTCGAGATTTTTGCAGATGTCCACGTTTTGAGGTCCCCTGATACCAAAAAGTGGTTTTTAAAAAATGTCTCTCTCTCTCTCTCTCCCTCTCTCTCTCTCTCTCTCTCCCTCTCTCTCTCTCTCTCTCTCTCTCTCTCTCTCTCTGTGTCTGTGTGTGTGTGTGTGTGTCTCTGTGTGTGTCACCACGATAGCGATCAAACCGCTACAGACATCAATTTCAAATTTTGTATTTACGAATATAATCTTCCTCTTGAGAACTGATTGGATTTTGAGCAAAATCGGCAGACCGGAAGTAGTAGTTTACTTCAGTGAAAAAATCGAATTTTGCAAATATTTCGTCAATTACTAAGTTTAAACAAATTTATAAGGAATTCAAATGTACTCAAAATTAAATTTGAGAAAAATTGTATTAATAAAGTTTTTCGAAATTCCGACCAGAAGTAGGTCTTTTACTCTTATCGAAAATCAGTTTTTTGCGAATATCACGCAAGTCATGCTTTCTAGGCAGGTAAATTATCAGTATAAAAGTATTTAGAACGTATTTTTAAATATCTTTTGTATACAAAAAATTTCAAAATTCGGACCGGAAGTAACACTTACTCTTACCGAATAACGATTTTTTGCAAATATGTCGTAAATTATGCATTCTATATATATTTATGAAGAGTACAAAAGTATTTAGAGTTGGATTTGGAATATTTTTTGTATAAATGAAATTTCAAAATT
This sequence comes from Amphimallon solstitiale, assembly GCA_963170755.1. NCBI lineage: Eukaryota > Metazoa > Arthropoda > Insecta > Coleoptera > Scarabaeidae > Amphimallon > Amphimallon solstitiale. The sequence goes on along the minus strand of OY720682.1, from coordinate 35,348,028 downwards.
CGGACCGGAAGTAACACTTTCATACGTATAAGAAAGTCGTGTGGTGGCCACACCTCATTTTTTCTTTATATTGTACATGAAATGTGTAGCTGGTGCGTAGAGGTCTTTCTTTGTCTTTTGTGTACCAGCCTTAGTTAGTAGACATTAATCAAATTCATGCATTTTTGTGGTTATTTCTAAAACACATAACTTTTTTAAGAAAATAAATTAGTACAAAAACTGACCTTGACATTATAAATCTATGCCTTTTGCATCACTAATCCAAATCTGAGATTCTAAAATTATAAAATAAGTTTAAAAAACGCGAAACGGCGATGCCTTAATTTTCGATAGGTAAACGCACCTTTTAGCTGTCAAATTTATTTATAATTTATTTCAGATATCAATGAAAAAAGCCTACTTGCAGTTTATTGCAAAAATTAATTATAAAGAATAATAAAGATATATCCTTAAAATGTTGTACAGTATAGTGAAATATTGTCTCGTTCGGAATTTCACCACCAAAACATCAAATCCGTAACATTTTATAATGAATTATAAAATAAAAAGCATTTATTAATAAATGACAATCGGATAAACTACATGTGCAAACAGAAAACGTATATGTATCGGATAGGTAGGCTTTTTTTTTGCCGGTCAGTCTATATTTTAGACTCTAAAATATAGGGAATCGCAAAGCTGAGCAATTACTTTCAAATAGTAATAAATTACAATTACAAAACCCGTTTTTTTAAAGGAATTAATTAGAATTACTAAGTACAAGAAAATAAGAAAGGAATTTTTCTTCTAATTACACTTACAAATGAAAAGTAATTGACAATTACTTTTCTAATTACAATTACATTTGTTAATAAAATTCGAGGAAACACTTTTTTTTCTGTTTTGTTGTATATAATATACAAATCGGAATTTAAAATAGGAAATGGGAAAGAAATCAAATATATTCAACCCACCTGTTAATAATTTATTATTAGAAAAAACAACGTAATTTATTATATAAAAAAACAAAACAAATAAAGCAAACAAAAAATTACACCATAAAACTGAGGATGAAATTAAGGTAATTTAGGATACCTTACTTAAGCTGGGGTGACAATTTGGGGTAGTTTAAGGGATCATATGTATTTCCTCAAAATTATTGCTACTAAAATAATTATTAAACCAGAACAGGAAATGTCACATGTCCAGTGTTTTCCTTTCTCATATTTTGTAGTGTATTTGTGTATGCAGTTCTTTTTTTAAAGGTTGATCTTACATATTAATATTTCAACCCCAATTTAAACTTTTCTTCAATTTTTTAAAATATCTTACTGCAGAGCTCTAAAATAATATTATTCTTATTGAAGAAGACCAAAAAAAATGACTTTGAATTGAAATTTTACGTAAAAATTAGTGTCTGCTAGTCTTTAAAAAAGCGCTGTAAAGGTAACATATAGGTATCTTAAATCAACTTATTTTCACCTGCGGAAAGTAGTGAAATAAGTACCTCTTATTGTTACACTCAATATAAAACACTAAAACATTTGGTATTGTTGGTTGGATGATTTAAAATGATCATTTAATCTTATTTTTATTTTCAGTTTTAGCTGATTTTGTGATTCCTTCAGTTCCTTCTTTAAAATCAAATAAGCTGCTATTGTTAACTTCTTATAGTTATGGGTACCAGTATCTGTAACATCCATTAATTCGGACTGTTCGATAGAAAAGAATTCACACTCCAAAATAAGCAGTTGTTTAATATCATGTTTAGATAACACAGACGTTGACTCGGCTAACGAAAACCAACGAAGTTTAAAGTCAAGATGTGTAATTGCTTCTAAAAGTGCATAGGTATCCTCTAAAGTCAAAATATTTCAAATCTATTATCTAAACCGTTAATGGCACTTTGGAGGAATTTGTAATTGAAAAAGTAATTTGTAATTGAACATTTTTAAAAAAAACTAAAGTTATTTAAATACAAATTACAAATACTTCACGATTTTTTTAAGCAATTACAGTTCCGAATTACTTGAAAAGGCAATGGAATTAATTACAAATTACAATTACTGATTTCTAAAGAATTTGTAATTGATAATTCCTTTTTGTAAAGTAATTGCCCAGTTCTGAGGGAATGTCGAGCTGTCTAAAATTTAGACAACTCGACATACAGCGTTCGAATTTTCCTCAAGTAAACCTCCCCTTAAAATGACAGTAGTACAATAGTTTATGTGTAATGCTCCGAGATCACCAAGCGGTATATACTTTTAGGAGCTATTGTATATGTAAGACTTATTCAAGACAATGTAAAAATATCATGAAATCAATAAAGATAACACTAAAACTTGTTTGTTTGCTTAATTTTATACAACCTAAAATCTACATGCATACAAATGCATTCGCGTGTCATTTACGCCCGTTGTCACGAAGTTATTTCGCAATTTTCATTCAAAATTATTTACTATAAACTTCATAGTAAGTTTTTTTTTTAACTTTCAAAGTTCCAATTTCGAAATATTTATACGCGTAGGAATTAATTAATAAAAAGTTTAAAGCCACAGCGAAATTTTACATTAAAATCTACTCACGACCAACTTGTTAGTCTGAAATACATGGGGGGGGGGGGGGCAGAAGCGCCTGTATAATCTCACGTGCGCACATTTATCCGAGTATCGGGCCCATATACACGCCCACATTTCAAAAGTCGAACTACCGACGACGCGAAGACGTCACGTCCTCGCGCTATTACGTCATGAACACAGAACCGATGAAACAATGGAGAGTTCAGCCCCACCATGACCTTGACTCTTTCAATAATGTTGAATTCTATATTGTTATAGACAGAAAAATATGTACATTCCTTCTTTCACTTGTTGGAACGAGAATATTTTTAAAATATTTCGAGTGTAATGAATGATGCTGGGGCGTGTTTATATCAAATATGTAGTAAAAATAGCGAATGAGGCAGAGTCAGTTTAGTTTACGTAATTGCGAAATAGGCGATCCGCTTTCACGAAAAACTGCGCAATCTTTTCTGACTAACCGCTTTTAATAATAGAGTGTACGTTGATATCATTCGAAGAATTCTGTTTTTATAACGCAATTTATGGAGAAACCGTAAAAGTATAGATCCATTTAGAAACTCCCTGCACTTGTTTTCGTAAATTTTTTGTGTGTAAACATGTTAGAGGAAATAAATAAAGTTAAAAAATAATTCACACCAGGCCTGTAGAATTCGAACTTTACATGAAAAGTCATACTTTCTTGCAAGACTTTACGCAATATTACTACAAAGTCTTAAATCTGCAACCTTACTGAAGGTTTATCTGAATTCATCTTTCAGATTTATTTGTGGACTGCAATAGACAATAGTTTAGATGACTCACCCTATATATTTTTGGATTTTCTAGTCTGTGTTAAATTGCATATTCACCTGTTTTTTTTTTTCGTTTTAAAAATTAAGCCATGAGTTTTTAAGAAGTTATTTTTTTTTAATTTTTGATCAAAACAAGTGGTCCAATAAAAAAAATCATTATCGCATTGTTTTTAAAAGTAAAAACATCAGTCAGAAAATTCTACATCATCTGGTTCCACTCGACAATACCTGAAGAAACTTTGTTTTTTTCAAAACCTTTACATTCCGAAATTTTCACAAACAAAAACCTTTTTTTATATGAAACACCCGGTATTTTATTGTGGTACTCTTTTCCTTTTTTATTCTCTTTCCTTTTAGAACAAATATTTGGGTGCATAGAAGAACAGCACTTGTAATTCCTTATTTGACCCCTAATTGTTCCTACAGTAATTATGTCATAAATTACAAAAGGTAGGTGTATTTGAAAAAACCAAGTTTTTTGAGCTATTATGGAATGCCGCTTATTCTAAATGATGCATACATTTTTTGACTACACGTACCACCAAAATTAATACGAGGGCGTATTTTTATGTTATCTACCTAGCAATGAAAAAAAGCATATGAGACCAAAAAAAAATATTTTTCTACATAACTCCCTTTAACACTAATACACTTATTCCATCTTTTTGCCCCATACCCTCAGAAAAAAATTGCTTTGGTAACCCCGCAAAATATTCTTCAACAGCTTCTTTGAGTTCTTCATCAGAAGCAAAACGCTTTCCTCTAAGATGCTTTTTTGAATTTTTGAACAAGAAAAGTCTGACGGAGCTAGGTCGGGGCTATAAGGTGGATGCCTTAACTCTATAAACCCACAGTCATTGATTATCTGCTGAACTTTGTTTGCCTTATGAACCCGCCAATTGTCGTGCAGCAACAAGTTTTTTTGTGGATAAGAATGCGGGCGTTTTTCCTCCAGAGCAGTTTTCAAATTTTTAATTGTGTTTCCGTAGGCCTCTCCATTTATGTAGACCCTCTCGGCATATATTCAATAAGCAAAACTCTTTCAGCATCCCAGAAAACAGCTGCCATCAGTTTTTTTTCCAGAAAATTGTTGGCCTTTTTTGCTGGTGGAGAGCCCTTATGAACCCACTGTATGGATTCTTGTTTAGTAGGAGAGTCACAGTAATATACCCAAGTCTCATCCCCGGTAATAATTCAAGATAAAAATATTTTGTCCCTCTCCAACTTGACCAAATTTTCGTGAGAAACTTTTTTTCTGCACAGTTTTTGTTCAGGTGTAAGCAATCTGGGTATCCACCGTGTAGACACCTTCTTCATACCTAAATCGTCATGCAAAATTTTGAGAACACTTGTTTCGGATATACAGACTTCATTGGCAATGACAGAAATCTTTACACGCCGATCTTTCAGTACCAAATTTTCGACTTTTCGCACAATGTTTTCAGTTCGAGCTTCAACTTTGGGTCAAAAAATGACTACAGCCAGTCATTGATTGACTCTCGGCCCCATCGAAAGAGTTTAGACCAATATTTTACTTGGAAATAAGATGGTGTATCTTCCCCATATACAGCAACCATTCCTTCATGAATTGCTTTTGGACCATTGCCTTCCTTTGCCAGGAACTTTATTACCCTGCGATGTTCAACTTTAGTTTCACTCATTTTATGGAGAAATGGACCGTCTCAAATCTCTGCACACAGCATAAACTAAACACAACTTAGCACATGTACTTCTAACAGTGACAGCAATTTTTCAATAATTTGTTTGACATCGCCACTCTTTTGTTTCATGGCTAGGTAGATAACATAAAAATACGCCCTCGTATTTTTACTTTTTTATTTACTCTTATGTTTACGTGTATGTGCGTATATTATTGTGTATGTGTGTGTATTATTGTGTATGTGGATGCATAGATATGTATATATATTTATATGACACTTTCAGAATGTTTCCTAGTTTAGGCATGCTATAGTTACTGCTATAATATCTATTGTTCTTTTTTTTATCAGGGTTTAGGTACAAAAACCTCACCCTGCGGTTCGCTTCTAATTATTCGCGACCTTAGAATTACAGGGTTCTAACTGAAATTTTTTTAAATTTCGAGTTATGAAAATAACAAGGTTCTATCTGCTAAAGGCTACATTTTAAACAGCTGTGCGGAGTCATCTAGTGATTTATTCGTGAAATAAATGTGTCACAAAGTTCTATCTACATCGGTATTCTTAAACTATTTGGGTATAAGGTTCTATCTGATCACAGTAAATTGCAGATAGAACTCTGTTAACAAACTGTATTTTGTGATGCGCTGATAATTATAGTACAAGGTTCCATTTACTTCAGATAGAACGTTGTTTCTAAAGTCTTATTTATGATACTTTGTGTTAAAGAAAGTCATTAAATAATGGAAGAAAGTACAAATAATATTATATTTGAGGTTATTTCTGAAGATGGGACAATACAGGAAGCACACAATAGTGAAGAAGTGCAGTAAGTTTTCAACTTTCTTTAACAAAATAATTCAAACTTTGCAATGTTAACATAACCTTGTTTTTGAGGATTTTGCTCAATCTGCCGGTACTTGATCAGGGGAATGAAGAACATGTTATTATTATTAACAACCCTGAACGTCATGTTTTAGACGAAATTTCAGTATTACCTAACAGTGAAATCCAAAATCAAGACAATAATGCAGGCAATAACAATAACAACAATAATATAGGTTTTGAGGTGAATAAATTCTCTAACTCTAATTTAGAGGAAATAAATGACGATCCCGATTACGTTGATGAAGCAGAAAACAACACTACTATAGATAGTGAAGAAAAAATAAAAGTTAGAAAAAGAATTAGGAAGTCATTTCAGTGGAAATGCATTGAACCTAAAAAGAAACATCAAGCCGGATTAGAGTACGTTAGTCGACGAAATAAACTGATACACAAAAAACAAATTAAAAATAAAAAGGATTGCCTCAATCATTGTAAATATAAATGTCTAACAAAAATGACTGATAAAGAGAGAAAGGAACAATTCAAGTCATTTTATAAACTTGATAGTAATGGTAAGCACCACTTCATAAATACAACGACAGAGCGAATAAATAAACACCGAAAAACTAAAAAGGAGGATGATCCTCCATCACGCAGAAAGTTTTCTTTCAAATATTATTTTTTTGTGAACAATAGCAAAATTCAAGTATGTAAAACGTTTTACCTTAGTACACTGGACATTTCTCAGAAACCTGTATATAACGTACACTGTAATAAAGACCCAGTAACAAATGTGCCTAAAGATGATATGAGAGGAAAGTCGAAGAACAAGAACGTTGTCTCTGAGGATCGGAAGCAAGTTGTTAGGGATCACATAAATTCATTCGCTACTGTAGAATCCCACTATTGCAGAGCAAAAACTGCTAGAAAATACCTTGAAGCAAATCTTAATATATCCAAAATGTATGACTTGTACGTGGCGTATTGTCAGGAGAAAAAAATTGAGCCTGTTAAAATGCATTTGTATCGTCACTTGTTTGTATCAGAATTCAATATAGGATTTCACAAGCCAAAATCTGACAGGTGTGGAACTTGTGAGAAGTATTTAGTGATGAAGAACGAAAATGCACTAAGTGAGGATGATTTGCAAATGTACAATGACCATATTCAGTTAAAGGAAGCAATGCGAGCTGAAAAGAAAATGGATAAAGAGCAACATAAAACGCCGCTATTATGTTTCGATTTACAAAACGTGATAACATGCCCAAAGACGGATATTGGACCATTATTTTACAAAAGCAAATTAAATATATACAATCTTACAGCTCATCTATCCACAACGAAAGTTGTATACTGCTGCTTGTGGACAGAATTCACTTCAGGCAGAAGTGGAAATGATATTGCGTCAGCATTTATAAAAATTCTTAAGAGAGTATTTGAAGACACTGAATTTACTGAACTTGTTACCTGGAGTGACTCGTGTGTCCCCCAGAACCGCAATAGTATCATAGCTTATGCAGTTCAAAATTTTATGAATGAACATCCGGATATTAAATCAATAACAATGAAATATTCAGTACCAGGGCATTCCTGTACACAAGAAGTAGACCATGCTCACAGCATGATAGAAAAAACGTTTAGGAAAGCTGAATTTTATTCTCCTATGGGAGTGATTAGACTTTTGAAGACTGTAAATAGATCCAGACCATATGTCATATGTAAAGCTGAATTTTATTCTCCTATGGGAGTGATTAGACTTTTGAAGACTGTAAATAGATCCAGACCATATGTCATTTTACAAATGAAAGACTCAGATTTCAAAGACTTTTCTAGCTGTGCTCAAGACTTTCCATACAAAGTCATCCCATTTGCGTCCGTCACGATGTTGAAATTTTTACAGAACAATTTTCTACTTAAGTACAAAACGACATACAATTCAAATGACGAGTTTACTGAAAAAAATATCAAGCCTAGGTCGTTGAAGAATCTTAGACAACTGAAACCACTAGCTATAAAAAATGAAGTTAGTGAAGAAAAAAAAAGTCATGTTTTGTTTATGATGCCGTATATGCCTGAAAATGATAAAACATATTTTCGGAACATCTTAAAACTTGATGGTAAGTGTAAGAGCTACATTTATTTATTGTGGATATAGAATATTAATTTATTGCAGCAAATGACATTAAAGAAAACCAATCAACAAAGAGAAAAAGCACTGCAGAAGAGGAAATTATCAACAAAAAGAAGAGAGGGCCAAAAACAAATAAGAAAAATCAATCAAAGAAAAAATTTTGAAAATTTGTATTTATCTCATTTCATAAATTACCATTAAACCATAATTTCATAAATAAAGTTATAATAAAAAAGATATTTCAATTTAGTAACAAAGTTGTAAGTGACGCAGATGCACCTGTGTACCAAACAGTTGAGAGTACATAATTTTGTACACGATTCTAACTGCAATGCATCACTAATTATTTTAATTAATTGTAATTAAATAGATGATTTTACACTTAAGGTGAAGCATAACAATTAGTCATTTTGGAACTAGTTAACCGCTACATTTTTTAAACATTTACGTGGTCGCTTGCAAAAGATTTATAGTTAATCTAAATCTTTAACCTCAATTATCTCGAAATCGTCGTTGTGCTAGTTAGAACCCTGTAATTCTAAGGTCGCGTATTTCATTTCTTCTTTATATTATATTATTGTGAATTCTTCTAGTGTATAGAAGGCGAATAAAGATTACATTATAACAGTATTATTATTATTATTATTAAAAGTAATGCGAATATAAATTTATTTTCTGAACACGTGTTTTGGTCAAAAATTTCCAAAAAAAATTAATAACTCAAACACTTTTTAATCAATTTTGAAAAGAAAAGACAGAAGAATAGGCAATTTAATACAGTACTAGAAAGTCCAAAAATATATTGGATAAGTCATTTAAAAAATGGAAATTTTATGGATTGCCGGAAAAAAAGGTAGGTCAGAGCTTAAAGTATTTTTAGAATATGCGCATCAAGCAACCATGAATTTTCCATTAATTGTTTTTTCTTCAATGAAAACTAAAATACGTATTTCGACCAGTACATGTAACTAAAATACGTATTTCGACAACTATGTTGTTGTTGTTGTTTAGTATTAAATCTTTTTCTGTTTATCAATACCCTTCTCGCTTCCAAAATGTATTTTATTTTTCAACGCCGAGGACGCAGGTTTTATTAAGATTTATTTTGTAATTGTTTTAATGATATTTGCCAGAATTAATTATATATTATTTTCTTCTGGAATAAATATATGTTGTTGTTATTATTAAATTTTACGACTTGTTATTTACTTTATCTATAGCGATGCGTCAGTCGTTTCGGTCGGAGATTTGAAACAGCCCGAGACAGCGATGATGTTTCTCGGCAAAGGGTTGGCGGGACGACTTAACGGAAAGTCACGCAATTTTACTATAGCGTCGCGCATCTTTATATATTCCTTCAATCAACGCTATTACTAATTTCAGATAATTTACAGAAAAACACCATATAATTTGGGTTACATGTTTCACAAACAAACGTGCTCCTTTTTTAAGTTTTTTTGTGATGATTCTTGTTTTTACACAAAAACTACTTCTTTCGAGTTTAAAGAACGATCACAATGCTTCTTCCATCCTTCTTATATATTAAGAAGTACATAAAGTTACATTTTAAGTGTATAACTTATATATGTAATACATTTCCTAATTGAAATTTTATTAAATCATTTGTTTTGGGTATATTAACATTTGCCCACGTATTAGTATAGGTAGAGCATTACCCGCGGGTTCTTTCAGTCTAAATATAAATACGTTTTGTCAATGTAATATTGAAAATAAAATAAATAAAAAACAGAAATAAAGGATATAGAAGAAAAGTTTGAATATATGTAAAAATGACAAAAATCAACAAATTCAGCTTTATTTTATTTTATTATATTCTTTTCTCTAATTTATCTAGCAAATTTCATAGAATTTCTAATAAACAAACAGTTAAGATGTCATATAGAGGATGAATATAAGCAATATTGTATAAATGGGAAGAGTGTGTTTAAGAGTGAATAAGACACAATGAAATATAAGAATTTAATGAATGCAAATAAGAAAGCAATTAACATTGCAAAAATCTCGCACGCTATAAATGCTGTAACCTGCATACTTCAAGTACATGTTTAGATTTTCTATTTATACACAAATTTTCAAAGAATTCTTAATAAAGAATAAACGTAAAACATTGAAAATAATATAAATAAAGAATAAATAGTTTATAGATAGAAACGAAATGAATCAAGATATTTAGAAATGTTGAAAAATCGAAAAAAAGACAGGTACAAACGGAAAACATTTTGTGTCTCCAGGAAAAATTAACGGTACAACGTTTTGACAAAAATTTTCAATCTTCTGGATGGTAATGTCCGAAATTTCCAAAAGTAGTCTATCATTGTTAAACCCATTTATGCTTAAAATGTTTTTAATACACTTCGGAACATTTATTTTTAATTTAGCTTCGACTTCAGCAAAACAGTCTGCTGTATCCATTTTATACGGATAGCTATCATTAAAAAAATGTTAAAAGCCCGGTTATAAATAAAATACCTGTATTTTAGAGTTACCTAAATTACTAGTTTGAATTCGGTTTGAATCTGCAATTTGTTTCTAAATTATTTGACCAGCCGTTCACCACACGAGGTCGACACCTAGGATAGGTTTCTCGTGTCAGATGATATAAAGAAGACACTGCGCTTGTGCATGCGCATGCGTCGTGAAATGAATTGAACGTGTACATCCGCGCACATCCTCGGACATCCTGGGACATCCTTTTGTGTACACTAGACATCCCCAGTAGTTTACCCATCGGTAATTCCTCTATGTACAATCGCGGCATTTAAAAATCGGGCATTTAATTTGTTAGATTTAAAAATGGCTTTTTAATAGTAGGTATGTACTTATCTCTATTTGCTTTTGTCATATTAAGGTTTTTCAAAATATAAAGCTAATATGCCGCATTTGAATATTCAAACTAAAACTCAAATAATTAGGTTAGGTACTAGAAGGAGGATGGTCAGTTAGAAAATTAGCGGATAGACTTGTACCTACTCTAATCCATAAATTCATATTTTTTGTTTATGCACTCAGAAACATAATTTTATAACATTATTTTGCAAGAAGAGAGGTAACAGATAAATGTCGCTGTGCTGTCATCTACACCATCACTCAATTATGCAAAAAACCGAATTACAATGCTTAATTACAGTTAAAATAAATATATAATCGTCCGGATTTCAAATGCCCCGATAGTACCTAAGCTATAAATGAGTGTATACGTTAATCAAGCAATATCTATGTAGGTATATTGATCTAGAATCAAATGTTGTTATTTTTTATTTAAATACCTGAGGGACTTTGACAATTTTTACATATTGTTACGTGCAAGTTCAATTGAAAAGTCGTCATTCACATTTTGTTTAATTCATTTTACGATTGTCATTACAGAATATCTTTGTACTTGAATATGATTCGAAAATAAAAATAAAATCAGCTTGACTGATCGCATCCTGTTTACTCCTTTACAAAAACCCAGGTGCTTCGATAAAAGTGTTACCTATATATAGGTAATCACAAATACTCCGAAGGTATGTAATCGTGCTAAAATTTTTAATCTTATTTGTTTATCGCATCCTACAAAAAAACAATAACAAAAGACAGAAGATTAAAGAAATATGTAGTAGGCATGTACAGCATATCCCTTTCATGTAGGTGTTATTAAACTTGATGATTTAAAGGCGTCTTTAGAACTTATCGATTAGATAAGATTAATTACCTGAGTATGCTTAAGATTTCCTGGTAAAATGACGAAGAGCCTATAAAAGTATGAGTGGAATAACAATAGAAACAAATGAGAATATAATTTGTTTGTAAATAATGTTTCAATGTAAAATAATATACAATTAAATCGGCTTATAATATAGACATTCTTGGTAATTAAGTTAAATTAATGGATTCTGGAAATACCGAATAAAATGCGCGTAAAAACCTTTTGGTTTACTAGACTTAACAGACATACGAACTCGCATATATATAACGAGCACGCAAAAGTTAAATAAAAGTTTGCTATAGATGATTTTTACGATTTTTTCCTATTATTTTCTTATACATAGTATAAGCACAGTATAGAGCTGTATAGACACAGTAGTTTCTCTCGCCGTCGGCACCTTTGATGTTTGTGTCCCAAAATAGTACTGCGCATTCACGCACGCGCAACCAGAGGCGTAGTAAATTTTTCTATTCCGGATTAAGCCAGTGACGCAGAACCAAATCGTTTATGAGATAATTATGTTAATCTATTTTTAAAATTATGAAAAAGCTATATCAATAATACAAAAAACGATGATAAAACACTGCTTTTTATTAAGTACATATTACACACGCATTTCAAATGTAATACATTATACGTACAACACAAAAAAAGGCTCCTCTAACCTAAAGCCTTGTCCTAAAGATTACTTAAATTTCTTGACACAATTCATCAATGGTGATGTAAAATTGTTATTTTATTTGAATTGCCACTAACTTTGAAATTTCTATTGCAAAATTTCAAAGTATAAAAAATTCTTACACGAATAAATAGCTTTATCAAAAATTCAGTAGGAAAATTTTCGCAGGGATGTTTATATGATATCTCCTCCAACTTCTGTTTTAATTTAAAGCTAACATGGTTCGAAGGAAAATGAAGAAAAAAATTCACAGAAGGCTTTTTCCTAATGCGGTATTTATATATAGGTATACTGAAATTATGGTCGGGCGTTGCCAAATTAGTAAAGCTGTTTCACAAAGATAGGACATGCCTTAAAATAAGTGTAAAATTTGAATTCATTCATTTCTTGTGTTTTAAACGTATAATTGTTGGAAAACTATGCTTTTCAAAACATTTGTGTCCCAAATAACCTATAAAATAAGTGAAGGCATTTTGTTCAGTTATATTTTCCCATTGTCGGTAATCAATCTTCGAAAATTAAATTTTGTGTTGGTGGTGGTGAATTTGTCATGAAGTTTGAGTAATTATTCACAACTACAATACACAATATGCACATTTTAACAGTTGAGGAAATTTTAATGCGCCTGGGGATCTTACCGCATTGGTTCTTTCGGAAACCTGAGAAAGCTTAATTTAGAATTGTTCGAACTATTCTTGCACCGAGGTGCACAACAATAATGGGGCATTTTTGTTCCAAGTATTCGCGAAACGAAACACTACAATTATTGATAAAACGTTATGCTGCGTGCACACTAATTATAAAAAACAAATTGTTTGTCAAAAATGTTGGAAGTACGTCAGCATCCATTAAATTATATGGAAATGTTTCAAGGAAATGCACAATAATCAAACAAAAATTTTTGACACACATTTTAAACACAAATTCTAAATTAATAATGTGTTAATAAATTTATTTGACGTTAATTATAAATGCCAAAAGAATGTATAATTTAGTTTTACAAATGCCTTGTTTAATCTGTGTACAACTACCCATTAATTTGTAAAATTAGTGTTCATAATAAATTGTTTGTCAAACATTTTGTATAATTGGTGGACAGCATAACTTGTATTAACGGCCATTCACAAATCGCATGCCCAGCAGTCGCATCAAATAATCCCGCCAACTCTACAGCTGATGGCTGACTACTGCGCATTCAGAAATTTTCACGCACGCGTCGGTTCAAGGTCGTCGGTAGGAGGACAATTATTTCCCTCGAGAGAAACTACTGTTTCTATTACATAGCTATATACTGTGGTATAAGGAAGTATTCTGATGATGAACATTTTTGACCTCGAGATTTTTGCAGATGTCCACGTTTTGAGGTCCCCTGATACCGAAAAAGTAGTTTTTAAAAAATGTCTGTCTGTCTGTCTGTCTGTGACCACGATAGCGGTCAAACCGCTGTAGATATCAATTCCAAATTTTGTATTTAGTAGTATAATCTTCCTCTTGAGAACTGATTAGATTTTCAGTAAAATCGGCGGACCGGAAGTAGTGGTTTACTTCAGTGAAAAAATCGAATTTTGCCAATACTTCGTCAACTACTAAGTTTAGACTAATTTATAAACAATTCATAAGTATTTAGAACTTAATTTCCAATATCGTTTGTATAAAAAAAATTTCAAAATTCGGACCGGAAGCAACACTTTCATGCGTATAAAAAAATGAGGTGTGGTGGCCACACCTCATTTTTTTATATTTAAAATAATATATATTTTTGTTTAATGCATGTAAATATATTTCATTTTAATATAGAAGAATTTTTTGTAGCCAAAAAGTAACTTGTTTTTCAATTGAGCAATTTTTTTGTTAACATAATAATATCTTGTTTAATATTATTTTGTAGCTAATTATAGGGCGCGGACATGACCGGTTTAAACTACGACGAAGTTAGAACGGGGCAAAGAAATAATGTAAACAACACACGCTTACTGAATAGCACTAATTCATACGGTGAACAGCAACATCTGTTTACCCCAGAGAAATGCTCATAAAATAAGGAATTTATGAGTAGAATCCTTTTCTCATCGGCGTATATAGGAGCGTGAGGGGTTTTTTAAATTTATTATATTTATCTTATATTTCGCAAGAGAAATAAAATCTTCATTCATACTTACGTTAGTTTCGTTTTTTCATTGTTTTGACTGTTAATTACGTACTTCGTAATTTTTGTAATAGTCTGTTTAAAACCGGTTTATTGAATCGACTTCTGCCAATTATCTAGACGTAAGTGTGCATTGGATTTCGTTTAGTTTCAATAACGTACGCCTACATTTTTAGTTATCATTTATTTAGATCTAGAACGTTGTTTAAGTTACTTTTTCTGATATGAAAATGAATTGTCAGTGATTCCGAAATTTATTACAAAGTCTGTAAAATATCGTAACAGAATGCCAAAATATCGCACGTTTGTCACTTAGCTTTGCTAAAACATACAAAGAAATTTCGATAGTTTACAAAATTTGCAAGAAACTAACACAAATCCCAAATTTGAAAAATCAGTTGTTATTCCTTCAGGAATACTTTGGAAATTTGCCTAAACTAATGACATATTTTGAAAATCGAAATCTCAAATTAAAAGATGGATTAACCACATTAGACGTGGGCTATTAATAATTTCAAAAGTATTCCAAGTGACTTCGGCAAAAGTTAGACGCAGTTTCTAATAGAAATCCAGATTTAGTAACACTGCGGCAATTGTGTATGCTAAATACGCTGAAATAAAAGAATATTTCCAGTACGCACCTATAACCAGTTGCGATGTAGAAAGGACGTTTTCTATCTACAAGGAGGTACTTCATTCAAAGAGAACAAATCTTACAGAAGAGAAAATGAACAAATAATAAGGTATTTTGTATTTTATAGATCACCAACCACTTGTTATCCAATTATATAAATAAAATTAAATCCTCTTTAAAAATACAACATTTTAATAGTGCGCCCATGGACGATGAGTCATCAACCGTTCGTGTCCGCGCCCTAATCATCAGTAATAATATCATATGAGCGCTTATACAGTGTAGAAACTACTTATGGAATAAATTCAGTAATTTACAAACCAATGGCATTTATCTGAACTATAACGTCACACTCACTTTTTTAATGTATAGCAACAACTACTCTTAGCAGCTTTTGTAACAAACCCTACATGAACATGAAAAGTCAACACGAAAAAACTGTGATACAATTGATAGCACCTGACAATAGTAGAATACAACAAAAATAGTAATTTTGCTTTGATCAAAAAAGAATAAGTAAGCTTCCACGTTTTTATAATTGTTGTTGTTGTTCTTGTTGTGGTTGGAACGTAATAATGTAAAAATCTCAAAAACTGTTGTTGAAAACAAAGTTAACTATACTCCATTCAGTCTAAGAATGGAGTAGATGGCGCTACAATATGAGCACAGTTTACACACGATGAACTTTGTATTTTGAAAACAAGTAAAACATGTGTTTACTGTCAGATGGATAGCAGGGATATACATATCTGATATCATTATATTTTGACATTTACGTAAATTTTTGTACAAGTTGGTAACTCATTCCTCAAGAAAAAGGAATGCACATGTCGTCTAATTGTACTTTTTTGTGCTTCATCCAATTTATTGTAAGTATGAAGATAATTTCTTTTTCTTGGAGGAGAAATTGGAACTCCATATAATTCCATTTCTTTAATAATGCAGTACATTGTATTCCTATTAATACCCACTTCCTCTGCTGTTTGATTGACTGCAGCTATTTTAGACATATTGTCTTTATGCTTAATGTACACATTATAAGCCATTTGCCTTTGTCCAGATCTTATGTGTTTCCCTTTACGATTTTTTGAAGGACCTGGTAAAACTGCTTCCGCCATACTATAGAATATTAGCGATTACGAAAAGAAAGTTAACGAAATGATAAAATACCTTAACATATGAATATTTCACTTGCGAGTTCTAAGAAGAACTATTTTTTAAGAATATTAACAACAAATAACTATGTAAAATACGGAAATCGACAAAATCTTTGAACAAAACTGTCAGTAAACAAATTTTTGACAGAACGAGCTAAATGCGATTATTTTGCCGGTGTAAATGCACACTCGATTTCAACCAATCACAAACGTTTATTTTAAGCCCTATCTTTCCCAATGCTTTATTCTTAGACTGAATGGAGTATAGTGTAAGTTCATTGAAAAGGTATTTAATAGTACTATCTACGAATTTATAAAAAAGAATATAGCATTCCATTAAAAAAAAGTGCTTAAGACGTCACAGCTCTAAAGACGATGACATCACTAATAGGTGCAGTAATTTAAAACCAGTGCAATTTAAAATAAAAGTTGACCTGTTTTAGCGTTTTACAAAAATATTATTCGTTTTGAAATTAGTGAATTTATTCCATAAGTGGTTTCCACACTGCATATAAACTCCTGGACAAAATTAACGCACGCGAACGTAAGCAGCGCAAGAATAGCTCTGGTTAATGATGGTAATAGCCAGCGTTATGTGGCTAGTTACACAGTCAACAATAAGTTGGTTGGTTAAAAGTTTTAATGAACTTGGGATTTTCTCTAGAGCAAGAGGACAAGGTCGTAAAAGATCTACAAATGAAATAGATTATCGATTTCTTAGACTCTAGCAGTAGTCCGAAACGTAGAGATTTCTGGAAGAACAGTCAGGAGAAGGCTTAGTGAAGCAGGATTAAAGAGTAGAAGTCCGTATACGGACCGCGGAAGGTCCAACCTCGGACCGCCAAATATTCTTAAATACAGTCCGACGTCCAACAAGACGTGTCTGATCGGCGAGTAGTGCCTCCCACCACGCGTCACTGCTCACTCGTTCATTTGTTAAACAAGTCCGAACCTGTCGCTTTAGTCGAAGAGAGCGCAGAACAATTATACATTTGTTTTACAAGTTGTCGGGTGAAAAACTTTTTCGTACATACATACCTATACTAATAATGGGTCCTAAAAAGCGAAAAGTGGACATTGAAAATAGGAGATTTTTGACTGAATGGACTGAACAATATTGTTTTACGCTGCCAGATAGGCCTCAAGCGGTTCCAGTTTGCATAATATGTAATAAAACTGTCGCTGTTATTAAAAGTGGCAATTTAAAGCGACACTATGAAACAACTCATCAGCAATTCCACAAAAACTTTCCTCTTGGCAGTGAGGCTCGTAAAGAGAAAGTACAGGTGATATAATCCTATTAATGTAAGAATGTGATATGTATAACTGCTTTGTAAACTTATCACGATAAAATTTAAATTTAAATTACAGGAATATCTCACTTCTTACGAAAAAAGCACGAAATTGCTGGTTCGCTGCATGAGTGAGCAAGAAAAATCGGCAGAAGCAGCGTTACGTGTGTGCTGGACACTTAGTAAACACCAGAAACCATTTTCAGATTTTGAAATAATGAAAGAATGTATGTTGGAAGTAGCCTCGGCACTTTTTAAAGAAAAAAAATGATGTCGCTGCAATTCAAAGTATTCCAATGTCGGCAAGAAGTAATACAAGAAGAACGGACATTTTAGCTGCTGATATTAAAAGCACTCTGCTTGAACTTGTGGAAAAGGCACCTTGCTACGCCATTGCACTTGACGAATCATGTGACATTGTTGATGATGAACAAATATCTATTTTCGTGAGATTTTTCGACATTGAAAATAAGATATTCAGGGAAGAATTGCTCGCAATATTGCCTTTGAAAGGTAACACTCGAGGAGAAGATTTATTCAAAGCTGTTGACGAATTTATTAATAATTCCAACATTCGTTATGATAAAATAGTGTCGCTTTCAACTGACGGCGCCCCAGCCATGATTGGCAAAGAAGAAGGTGTAGTAAAGAAAATCAGGGATGAGAATCCAGGTCTAATATCGTATCAGTGCATAATTCATCAGACCGCCCTTTGTGGAAAACTCAGTGCTACACTGAATGAAGTAATGGACAGCTTGGTGAAGTTGATTAATTTTATGAGATCTCATTCTTCTCTTCAAGACCGAAAGTTCAAGAAGTTTCTTTCAGAATGTGATGCTGCGTATTCTGACTTATTGCAATACAACAATGTTCGTTGGTTAAGTAAAGGTCAAGTTGTTGAACGTTTCTGGCTAATAAAGGAAGAAGTAACCTCCTTCTTGCAAGTCTTGGATACGCAGGGAGCAAAGAAGCACTTTGAGTTCATAACTAACGAGCGCAATATGCTAGCTGTGGCTTTTCTGAAGGATATTCTAAAATATTTAATTGCGCTCAACACAGAGTTACAAGAGAATGGGAAATTAATATGTGATCTGATAGAAAGCGTGTCTGCTTTTCGTCGTAAGCTGGATATTTTTGAAAAAGATATTGCAAAGCACGAATTTATTCATTTCCCAACAATTCTTGAATATAAAAAAGAGAACTGTGAAGACATTGCAGTGTTTGTAAGATTTCTGTCCGATCTAAGGGAGGAATTTGCTACAAGATTTCAAGACTTCGCAGAAATTGGAAAGCTGTCTCAATTCCTAAAATTTCCTTATGAAGTTGATGCATTGGCAGAATGGACTGATGTGGCTGCTAAGTTGTTCAGCGTTTCAAAGCCTTCACTTCAAATGGAGATAATCGACTTGCAAGAAGATATTTCTTTGCAAATGTATAAAACTGTATCCACTGAAGTTTGAAAAGTAATTCACGCTCTTGCTGTTATAGACGCTATCGTAGTACTTGCATTAAGAAACCAATAGGAAAGCGAAACACCAAATTTGGTGTTTCGGATTTGGTCATTTTGCAAAGAACAACAATGCATTTTCGAGAAACACTGCTATAATTGGTTCATTTTTAAAAAAATTCTAAACATTATTGGTTTATTAGATATCAGTGATATAATCTTTTAAATCTGTTTATCTAGTATCTTCAACATACATATAAAATAATCATTGACGAATTTTCCTAACTTCTCTGCTTTTAGTTTCAAAATACAACCACTTACACCTTTCTCCTTGATTTCTTCCGTAACTAAAACATTATATTAAAGCATTATCGATGACCTTTCTTACAGGTTTTCTAACTCTTCTTAATTTACATCATTTAATTGATTACTATATTGACTTTGATAAATTCTTGCCATGATTAAATTTTCTGCAATTAAGTTATTTGATGCTAATATACAGGGTGCCCCACCGAAAACGAAACAGATTGAATATCTCGAAGGCGAAAACTTTTTTGAAGAAACGCAAAAACAGGTCGATTTTTGATCCAAGGGGGACATCCTTCCATCATATCTTCAACTGTGATACGTCATTCCCCTCCCCTCCATCACTCACACCATCACAATTTAAATATGGAAAGTACTTAGTATGATACATCATTGAAAAGGTATTTATATGGAGAATTCAGCAACATAATTGCTGGTTGCGTTACTTTTGATTTTGGCGCCCTTTAGCGGGATAAAAAACGGTTACGTATTCCATAATGTGACACATCATTTCAAAGCTAATTTGATTAGTAATTTAGTGCACAATTGAAAAAAATATTAACTACAAATTTAAATGAATTAAAATAGAAAGCTTATTTTATTAGCAATTTAAAGCACAATTCAAAACAAATATTAATTCCAAACTCAATTAGTTTACAATAGATGTTGAAAGTGTTCACCATTAACTGTCACACATGAGTATAAATTTTGTTCGACCCGTTGTCTGACGTTTTGGAGCATTTCTGGCGTTATTTGACGACATTCGGTAACAATGCGTTCACGTAACTCTTCTAGTGAAGCAGGTGGAGTGGCGTATATTTTACTTTTTAATACCCCCACAAAAATAAATCTAAAGGGGATAAATCCGGAGATCGCGGAGATCATTCTATAAATCCTCTTCTCCCAATCCAATGTTGAGGAAATCTTTCATCCAAGTACTGACGAACCACTACAACAAAATGTGGAGGAGCTCCATCCTATTGGAATATTAGGTAATCTTCTAAGTATCGGTTATCGTTTTCTAATATGTCTGTTAACATTGGATCAATAGTGTTTTCAAGTAATTCCAGATAAATGTTCCCATTTAAATTACCGGGTAGAAAAAGTGGACCAACAATACGATCACCAAATATTCCAGCCCAAACATTAAATTTTTGAGGGTGTACTTCATGAAATATCCTTAGGTTGGAATCTGACCAGTACCGACAATTATGACAATTGACAGTGCCGTGTATAGAAAAAGAGCATTCATCAAAAAAACAAATATTAAACAAAAAATTTGGATATCTTACACGATCAATCATAATTTCACAAAATTGTAAACGACGGCCAAAATCGTCTTCATTAATTTCCTGAACCAGATCAATTTTATAAGGGTGGAATTTGTATTTTTTCTTAATTCGGCCGACGCTACTTCGACTTATTCCAGATGATTCCGCAAGCTTTCTGGTACTTAGAGTTGGATCCGCAACAACTTGTCCTAAAACGATTACTTCAGTTGCTTCGTTTCTTACTGGGTTTTTTATGTTGCGTTTTTTATTTTGTACGGATCCCGTTTCGCGAAATTTAGAAATTACTTCCGAAACATGCTTACGATTTAGATGTTTGTGGTATTGTTCATTGAATATTTCAGTGGTTCTGTTGGCACATTCATTATTTTTAAAATACAGTGCTACTATTCCTACTCTCTCCTGAATAGTGTAAACCATTTTATATTTTATTAATTAAAACATGATTTAATTATTATGACAGTGTGTACTTGACAGTGATGACAATTAAATGTCAAAAATATTACGTATTTAGTAGCTAATCAAATTAGCTTTGAAATGATGTGTCACATTATGGAATAGGTAACCGTTTTTTATCCCGCTAGAGCGCGCCAAAATCAAAAGTAACGTAATCAGCAATCATGTTGCTGAATTCTCTATAAAAATAACTTTTCAATGATGTATCATACTAAGTACTTTCCCTATTTAAATTGTGATGGTGGGAGTGATGGAGAGGAGGAGAATGACGTATCACAGTTGAAGATATGATGGAAGGGTGTCCCCCTTGGATCAAAAATCGACCTATTTTTGGGTTTTCTCAAAACAATTTTAGATATTCAATCTGTTTCGTTTTCGGTGGGGCACCCTGTATATTTAGCAAACCTGCTAGGATTCCACAGCTAGAGAACATTAGAACTGTAACTATTGCTTCTATGGAAGAGATGTATGAAAAATTTCCTACAAGAATAGCATCATGTCAGCTGAGTTGTAGTGGGGGTACTGGCCGACATCATTTATCATGTAACTGCTATTTTATAGTTTAGACTTAAATAATAAAACTCCCAAATTCCTTAAAGCCCAGTTTACAACTCAAATATTACGGACTAGGAATAATAAAACTGCATCTTCTTAACATTTTATATTCTTGAATGTTTACATTAGACATTATCTCAAATAAAGCTCATACTTATATTCTAATTTCTATATTATTTTAGTCATTCTTATATCTTTGAATCTCCAGTTGTAACCTTTTCCCCTTCTGTTGCTATCTCGGCAGTTGTCCCTGGGTGATTGGAAACATGTATAGTGTCATTTCTAGACGACATTGAAATATTTTTACCGTGTGAATTATCGTGGTAATCCATGTACTCATCGTCTCCATGGTCATGTGATGTTACCTAAAAAGTTATATTATAATTTACAATTTCATTTCCACTTAAAGCATACAATTTTGCATAAATACAATAAATGCTTACGCATTATATTTATTACCTAGTTAGGAACTAGGCCTGACGGCTGGTGCAAGAAGTATGTTCTAGTAGTCATGCGTGTGATATGTGCGACTACTGTCGTAACACGGACTATTGCCGTATGCATTTATTGAAAATGTTGCTTTTGACGAGAATATAAGCATGTCAGATTCGATTAACAAACATTGTAACACCATTTAATGTTTAGAAGTATTTTACATTTCCATATCAATAAGAAACCTAATTTTATGTACACTCATGGGATCATAATTGATATCCCTAACGATGAGTTACTTGTTCTAGGGCATCGAGCCAAACTGGTCGACTATAGTACGCTTGTGTAAATAAACTAAAAAGGGAAAAGCAAAGTAACCGAGATCTAAAAGACATATTACGTTTTTTTATATAATATTTGTAAACATATAATACATACACCTCATACACGTATGAAGCAGTGTTACGTATTTTTATCTTTTTGAAGTGTAAGCTTCTATGGGCGCGCTGATTGTGGACACTGAACGAGATTGAGCCGTCACGCTCGGCTATGTAACGCTCGAGTCGCCATGGTTACCAAACGAACCGTAAATTCGACAAATATCGGCAAAAGTGCAAAGAACTCCTCTCTGAATACGCGAAATTGAAAGCTGCCCTTTGGCATTGGTGTACGGGCGACATTGAATTTCCTGTCGACGGAGAGATTTTCTTCCTAAGTGGAGCGGTTGTAAACTTATGGGCTTTTAAAGAAGAGCGTGCACTCGATGTTTTAACAGCAAAATGGCTTACGTCATGACGATTCACGTGACAATCAAAAAATCCCGAGAAACGTCAAACTGACAGGCGAACTGAGTTACACCACAGATTCACTTTTAAGCGTGAAATACGAAATTTTGAAGGTTGCGAGGGCTCATCAAGACTCGGGGTCTTAAGGAACCGGCTTTTTGGGACCTTTTGTATGCTTATTTCGAGTAGGCAGTCGCACGCAATCGAAGGTACCGGCAATTTAAAGGGCGAATTGCATCTCCACACAATACATAACGGTATCCCACATGACTTGATATTTTTATCTATACAGGGGTCGATTAATATTTTAATAATGATTTGAATTAAAATACGATAATTCCAGAACGTGTGCATTTCCTTAAAGGGGAAAAGGAGGATTGCTTTCGACATTTATGTGCCCCTACTACGAAATAATTTTATTTAAACGATTACGCAAACGTGCACAGTGGGCGGAGCCGGCTGAAATCAATTTCTCCCTATTCTGATTAAAATTAGGCACTTGGGAGTTTTTACGTCGCCCATCACTAATTCAAATGTCAAAATATAACAAAATGGCCGAAGGATTTTTTGAAAATTGACGTATGAAAGTGAAATTTTAGATACGAGGGTGTCTTAGGTCGCCCATCACCAATCCATAGTCAAAATGTCAAAAAACAACGAAATGGCGGAATTTTTTTTTGAAAATTGACGTATGAATGTGAAATTTTAGATACGGGGGTGTCTTCGGTCGCTGATCACAAATCCAATGTCAAAATGTAAAAAAAGACAAAATGGCGGACGAGTTTTTTGAAAATTGACGTATGGATGTGAAATTTTAGATAGGGGTGTCTTAGGTCGCCGATCACGAATCTAAAGTCAAAATGTCAAAAAAAACAAAATGGCGGACGAGTTTTTTGAAAATTGACGTATGGATGTGAAATTTTAGATATGGGTGTTTTGGGGGTCGCCGATCACAATTCCAAAGTCAAAATGTCAAAAAACAAAATGGCGGAAGAATTTTTTTGAAAATTGACGTATGAATGTGAAATTTTAGATACGGGGGTGTCTTAGGTCGCCGATCACGAATCTAAAGTCAAAATGTTAAAAAAAAACAAAATGGCGGACGAGTTTTTTGAAAATTGATGAATGTTTGTGAAATTTTGGATACGGGGGTGTTTGTGGTCGCTTATTACGTCTTCAATTTGGCGATTCTTTCGGCGACCGTTACATGGGAGAGTCTTGATGAAGTTTTCACTTCTGCCGTGTGGTTTTAAGCACACTCATTTTTCTTGTTTTTATAAAGAACATCAATTTTTCTGTGGTCAATTTCAAATTTCATAAAATGTTTTACAAATATCATCGGGCAATAAGAAATACATCTAAATATAGTTTCAATGTAATACCTTTATTTTTCTACAAATACAGACTGATTCATTTTGGGCCCTCTCCATGAGGATCTCGCTTATTATTGAATATAGAGTATAGGTTTAAATTTGGGGAAGTTGTTAAACTTTGTGTTTGTTATGAATCCGTAAAAAAAATGGACCTGTGTCAAATGACGTTAGTTTTTAAATAAAAGAACGCGAAAACTCTGTTTTGTTCTTTTACCTGCAGCATCTACAATTGGCCTTGCAGAAAAAAATAAAAACATATTCTTATGGCCACTTTTAAACCACTATTCAATGGTGTACTTGAAATTTTTATATGACGTTTCATTTCTTTCTGGCCTTCATCAACTATCTAATCTCTTATAGGTACTATATTGAATTTAGACACCATCAGGCAGAGCTTTTTTTCTAATTTCAACCATGTATTACATGTTGATAAAGGTTCTTGACATTAATGCTTTAATTGAAAGAATAAATTTTAAGATTAAATTAGGTAGCCATGAAATTTCAATCCGTGAAACATTTCATTTATCGTTAATTAGAAATACAAAAATGTCATACACCAACGAAGAGAAACGAGATTTGTATTTTTTATTCTTTGAACTGAAATTCAACAGTAGCGAGTACAAAACATTTACAATTGTATCCAGAGTGACAAAAACCTCATCGTACCGTTTTTCTAGATCTTGAAGATGATAGAAATTTGGTCGAGAATGGATTGTCTACTAAGCCGCGTAATGTTCATGTCAACAGGAATTTAAATGAAAATCGACGGTATTTTACAAACGGTAAATTTAAGGTGTGTTTTTGCAAAGTTCATGTTAATCTTGTATTTTTAAGATAAATAATAATACATTTTTCGAAATTCCTACCGGACGTAGGTTTTTTACTCTTATCGAAAAACATTTTTTTGCGAATATCTTGCAAATCATGCTTTCTAGAGAGATATATTCAGGTATAACAGGTATAATAGTATTTTACAATTGAAAGAAATAATTCTAATTAAATTATTATAAGAAACAGAAAATTGTCTATTTAGAACGGTCAGTTTAAAAGAAAGAATTATTAATTTCACTTATGTCTAAAGCGCCTGTAATAATTAATCAATTATTTTTAATAATTTGTGTCCTATAAAAGAAATAGCTGCAAATCATGGGTTTGTGGTAAAACTAAAATTAATTTTATATCCATAAACGAATATTTGCGTTTACCTCGACTTATACATTCAAATTTCTTGTTATTATGGATGTTGTATCTTAAAACTCTCATTTCGTCATTTATAAATAACTACGAGAAGAGGCATTTTCGAAAATTAAACCCGGGCATTGGGTTTCCAACACGATTAGCACAAATACGTTCGTTAATTCAGTCGGGTAAAAACAAGCGCATTCGTAAAATCGAACAAGTGACAACGTTCAACAACCCGGTTCGGTTGTCAAAACCCTGGTAAGTGACTAGGGTAGTGTAGGTTGTTACTCCCTTTCCAGACATAACCTTACAAAGCGTTAGTGTCAATTCACAAAACTGTTATATTGTTTTGATACGAAACAAATCAAAAAAGAAAGCCCTGATTGCATAAATTATTTTGCAACAATTGATTTATAGTGTTTAATGAAAAGTCTTTTCCTGTTCCGCTTTGCATTGAGTTGCATATTACCAGACTCAAAAGTTAGAAAGGAGGACATTTTACTTCAAAACTGAGTGGAATGGAAAAGAAAATTCAATAAACTGATATTATATTTTTAATTGAAAAAAACATGGTATATTGTATTGTATTTCATACGAATTATCACAGATGGCGACGTAAATGCCCCGAACAAGCTATCCGGTAAAAAAAAAACTTAAACTTAACTATTCAAAGGTGGTAAAGTGCCTTTGAATACTTCTAGGTAATCTAGGTAATAAATGGAGGACATTTTGAGTTCAAAGGAGGACCTGATATTTTATTTCGGAATGGAGGACATATCCCCCATTTGGATACATCTGGTAACCCTGAGTACACGCAAACTTGCTAATAAAACTATTTTACGAATATATGTAGTTGGAATATTACTGTGGTATCCACTTCTTCTATCGTTCTTCCAGTCTAAGTTATAAATACTATGATATCAAAAATTAAATTGGTCAATGTTGGTCATGGAATGTAAAACGCTTGTCTTAGTTTAAATCATCCTTTTGAAATAATTCAATCATTGTCATGCTACACTGACATTATCAATAGCCTACAAATGTGTTACCTACTTAGTTCAGCTGTAAAATAATAATGAACTACAAGTTATGTAATAAATAACATTTTTATTAACCAGAAAAACTAAATTACAATAATTGTTGGAAATGTCCCCCGTTTTGTTCAATGCACAAGTTTACGCGCCTCCTCATGCTGTGAAAAGCGTTTTTCAGCATTTCTGGCGTTATGGTTGCACATTACTGAACAATTCTTTGTTGCAGTTCTTGCAAATTATGTATCGGATTTGCGAAAATCTTATTTTTTAAATAAAGAAAGATAAAATACTCCATAATTGTCAAACAAGATGATCTCGGAGGAAACTCAACTTCCGTATGCAAACTTATCAGCCGGTCATCAAAAAACTCGCGGAGAAAAGCAAGATTTTCTCGTATAGTATGTGCAGTTGCACCGTCTTGCTGGAAATAACCGTATTGAAGTTCATCATCGTCTAACTGTTGCACAAATTCAGTAAAAGAAATATTTCTGTACCTTTCTGCGTTGACGGTGAAATTGAAAAAAATTGGCCCAATTATTCTTCTGCGAGAAACTGCCATCCAAACACCAATTTTCTGAGCATGTAGTGGCGTTTCAATAAAAATATGCGGGTTATCAGTGCTCCACGTTCGCATATTCTGAGAATTGATGTATCCCGAAAGGTGGAACCAAGCTTCGTCAGAATAAAAAGTTAAGTTCAGCAGACCGTCATTCATTAAATTATTAACGAACCAATGGCAGTACGCAAGGCGTCTGGGGTGGTCTGAAGGCAGAAGAGCTTGATATGATCGCATCTTATATGGATGCATGTTCAGGTCCTTCTTTACAATCGTTTGGCATGTTCCATAAGAAAGCCGAATTTCTTGAGAGAGACGTTTTAAAGATTTTGTAGGCTCTTCTTCCATACGTTGACGAACGTCATTAATAACTTCTTCTGTACGAACTCTTGGTCTACCAGTACCTTTTTTATGCGTCACAGAACCAGTTTCGCGAAACACTTCAACACAATTTGTAAGGCATGCATAAAAATTGTCCCGTAATACTGCTACGGCTGGGAAGTGCTCTCGAAAATTGTCCAAACACAAACGTTGGCTGTATTCCCAAGTTCCATTAACTAGCACACCCGTTCGAAAATAGGCTTCAATCATGTAAATTTTGTGCTCTGTGGTGAGAACCACGATTTAAAAACCGTGTGGGATTAGAAAACTTCAACACAATAACTTGACAAACTTTGACATTCAAAAAATTATGACATACCTAAATGAACGATGCACGCTGCGACAATAATTTTAAAATCCATGACCACCATTGACCAATTTAATTGTTGATATCCCGGTATATGTTATGTTTCCATTACGTTACTATACATGACCGAAAATCGCGTCCGGAAGTGATTCAAATAGCCTGAAAAGGCCTAAGGAAACGCATCGTTAGGAGTATCATGTATAATCCCACGAGTGTACCAATTTGAATTTGTGTTCAGTGATAAATCCAATGAATTATTGTCGATGCCCTAAAGGTCGTGTTTTCTTCAAACATTACATAAAGCATTAGTTGGTCTTGATCAATATTCTTTTTATATCTTGCAAGTTTTATATAGATTTGTATATTTCGCTATATGGGTGTTTGTTAATGGCATACTTATTGATAGTTGTTTCTATTTATATACTTGTTGTTTGTACATATATGTCAAAAGATAATTTCGTCTATACCAATGAAATAAAGTTATTCAGGCTTTAAAGGAATTTGCTCCATTAGTGTGCTATTCATAATTGTCATTTTATATATTGACTTGCTAAAATTATTCGAACCTACAACACATATAAAAATGTCATCATTTGAAAAATATTGCGTCTATTTTAATATTTGTTTTTCTGCTAACAAAAGTAGGGTAAAAAAAATAAATGCTTTTAAAAAGGTTACCTAGTTATTAATAAAAACTACAAATTCTAAGTGTAATAATGTTTACTGCTTAACATGGAGTCATTTAATAAAGCTCGGCATATATATAATAATGATACATATTCTAACATAGAACTTTGTCGTAAGACACTGTTTTGAGTTATGTAATTCAAAATTGTTTATATCTTGCGCTATTAAATCATTGTTCATTCTAGAAAATAACTTTAAGTCTTTCACATTTTTAAGAGTTTTCTCCTTTTTGAATGTTGAATGTTGAATGTTTAATTTACACAAAAGCTTTTTCACAACTATAATACAGACAATCGTAGAAATGTCGAACTGACAAACCTTGTATCATAGACTAAACAAATCATACTGGTAACTAAAACCCAAATTTTATCCAGAATACGCCTCCTTGTTTAGAAAATGAAAATATCAATCCCCTACCACCTTTAACATTCTAACTGAACGGGAGATGAGATGGCGCTAGCGTCATTTGAAATTTTTTGTTATGTTGTGGTTATACCGTTGATTGATCATCTCAATAGCATATTTCTTTAGTCTGTTTCGTACGATTTTTGCCACGACTTTATAAGCGACTTCCACTAAGGCTATATTCCCCTGTAATTTTGACAATGTGTCTTCTGATCTCCCTGTTTACACAGTGTTCCTCTATTGCTTTTAACTGTTTTTCCAACATCAATCTTTTTTTCTGCCTGCATATTCGCTTCGCGGTTATCCTTTTTTCTTCATAAATTCTAATTGTCTCCACTGTTCTGTTTCGATCTATTTCCAATCTTTCTTTATTTCTATCCATTATCGACTCTCTACATTCTATATCATACCACTCTACTGTCCCTCCTATCCCAAACAAGTGTTTACAGCATTTACCATTGCAGCCTGTATTTTACTCCATTCTTCTTCTATTGCTTGACTTTCTTTTCATCCATTTCATTGATTTCTTTCATTCATGTGTGACAAGGATAAATAGCTATAGTCCGTCTCAACCCCATTATGCAGTACAGATCTTTGGCAATTCATGTCGTGGTTACCAAATCATCTCATTGTATAATGTAGTTACATTTACGGTTTATTATCTGACATTCTTTGTAATCAAGACATAACCTATTCGACTGTTTGTCATTGAATTTATGCATACTAAAAATTAAAAGTAATATGAAACACTAAACTTTAGACAAAGACAAAGTTAATTACACATTCATTTTTCATAAAAAGACTTTTCTATTTATAAAACAATTTAATAATACATATTTATGAAAAGAATATCAATAACCACACATACAAATAAACTTTTATTTTTTTTAATATGCTACATGACTTATATAGTCTTATTGTATATTAATATGTTAATGCACATTCCATTATGCATATAAAGACACAAATACCTCACAAATTCAATTTACAAAAATACATTTTCCCATTTAAAAGAAGAGGTTAATACAGTAGAACCTTTCAAACCCGACCTGGACGGGACCATGTATGAGTCGGGTTTGCAAAAAGGTCGAGTTTTAGAAGGGAAATGAAATTTGCATAGGAAAGAAAATTAAAATAGAGCAAAACCGAAATAATGTATTGTACATACCAATATTGTATGTATATACATATGTATGTGTACATACATATGTACGCATTTTCAAGAATACAATTGTTAACTAAATCATACCACAATAGTTCATGTAAAAAAGTTTGTTATTTTATTTTGCTTTAATGTGGACCTTCTTTTGGTTGCCGCATGCTCCCTCCAAATCACATCCATGGGTGTAGACGAGTCTTGTTGTTCTACATACTGAAGAATCGTGTCGAGAGCCTCTATAGCTGCCGAGTGCGTAACTTTAGGTAAAATCTCCTCCCTATCTGATTCATCTTCATCGCAGTTTTCTTGTTCTACAGCCCTGCTCGTAGTAGCATGCTGTAAAATTTCTTCGTCACTGATATTGTTATAGCCCTCATTATCGGCAGCTAGCCAATTTTGGATATCAGTCTGCTGCAATTCTTCACCACCTTGTAAACGTTGCAAGTCATTAGACAATGATGTTAAATGATCGGTTTCCGATTCTCCATCTTCTACTCTTTCTTTTTCTTCTTCTTCTTCTTCTTCTTCTTCTTCTTCTTCTTCTTCTTCTTTTTGTTCAGCTTCTTCCATGTGTTTTTTAATATTAGGCCAAAGTTTTCGCCAAGACTTATATAATGTTGTGGGAAGAATATCATCCCAAGCTTCTGCTATCATGTAAATAATATCCTTGATGTTAAGACATTTAATTGCATCGATTAAACCGATTCCATTCTCCATTTTTTCCAGAAGGATTGTCAAGAACTTTTTGCGATATTTTCTCTTTATACACTCTATAACCCCCTGGTCTAGTGGTTGTATCAATGAAGTTACATTTGCGGGTAAGAAAATTGTTTTTATTTCGCCCTTCGTCAGTTCTGACACATTTGGATGTGACGGAGCATTATCCAAAACAAGAAGGGCCTTCTGGGGAAGACCCCTCGATTTTAAATGTTTTGTAACTTCAGGGACGAAAACAGTGTGAAACCAATCTTTAAATAGTGCTGAATCCATCCACGCATACGTTTGAGCCCGATAATGAACTGGCAATGATGACAAATTTATATTTTTAAATGCTCTCGGTTTCTGTGATTTGCCGATAACAAAAAAAGGCAATTTGTGAGTCCCACTTGCGTTACTACATGGAGCAGCAGTTATCCTTTCCTTGTATAATTTGAACCTACTTAACTGCGTTTCTTGTTTTGAAGCGAGAGTTTTCTGTGGCAGCATTTTATAATTAAGCCCGGTCTCATCTATGTTATAAATTTGTTCAGCAGTTAATCCGCTTTCTTTTATGATATCATCAAACTTTTTAATGAAATTTTCGGAAGCTACGTGATCAGCTGAGCGTTTTTCTCCAACTGTGACCTGATGAATTCCGTGTCGGTTTTTCCATTTGTCCAACCATCCCTTATTTGCTGTAAATTTGGAGTTAGGATCAATTGTTTTATTAAGGGCATTCGCCTTTTCTTTAATTAATGGTCCTGTTAAAGGGGTTTTCTTTTAATCGTTCCTGACTAAACCAAATCCATCCTGTGGGATTCATAAAGAAGATAGCCTTATCTACGAACAAGAAAATTCAACTTACCGCTTCATCTAAAACATCCAGCTTTGGTTTTTTTATTGTTTTCCGGGATTCTAAACCAACCTCAGATTCTACAGTTGCTGCTGCACACTGCAATGTGTGTCTATTTTTTCTCCAATCCTTCAATGTCGTAATACCGATATTTAAATTTCTTGCAACATTTTTGATACTCTCACCTTTATCTAGCCTATCAAGGACTTCCAGTTTTTGTTTTAACGAAGAAGTAATATTTTTTCGTTTTCTAGACATTTTCGTTATCATAGTCGGAAGGCTAATTGCAGACGGAGTTCTCTGAACAGTTGTAAAAACGTGAGAGATTAGTAAACCGTTTGCATCTACAGTCGGACAGTCGGGGTCGGGTTTAGGAGAGCAGCGGGTTTCGGAGGGTCTGGTTTGAGAAGTTCTACTGTACATGATAATTAACAAATTTAAATAATTTAAAATCAGTTTTGAGTGTTATAATATATACACGATAACATTTATGAAAAAACTAACCATGACCATACAAAAGAGAAGGTACACATATTATTTAATGTTTCTTCAATCACTTAAAAAATCTTGATCTGATGATAAATGTGTGACATTAATTATAAACTCTTCAACATCGTCTTACAAGTTATCTACTATCCACATTTTGTTTTCGATGTCTTACGTGGCCAATGTAATTCTGCCAGTTGTTTATTGTTACATTTTGATAACCCTCCACAATTAATTGTCCAATATCTCTGTGTTTGAATGCCGTATTGTGCATTTTAACGTAGTGCTTAACTTGTACCCACACCATTTCAATTGGGTTTAATTCGCAATGATAAGGTGGAAGCTGAGGAACATGCCCTTTATTCTTTGCATATTCATCAATTTTGTTTCTGTCATACTGAGACCTAACCTCTGACACACAAGCCAGTAAATCTCTTTTTAACATGTCATTATCTAGTGGTATATTCTTCTCGGTAAGCCATACAATAATGGTCTTTTCTCCATGTTACTGTTGGAACCTTTTCCAATTTTTTCGTATAATATGAGGCATTATCGAGAAAAGCAACTAAGTTCTCTGGTATATTTGGAAGTAATTTATTCTTGAGCCAATCTTCATATGTATCTTCATTTCGCATAGTTGACCTATTTGTCGCTCCCTCTTTACATTATATATGGTTCGCGCTGAACTATATAAAGCTGTACTTGCTTCTTGAACAGCACAAGTCACGTTCATGGATGTATTAAAGCTCCATAATGACAGTAAATACTGTAATAAAATATGTATAGAGATTATCACGTTTATCAGAATTATAGATACATATAGGTATGCATACTTACTTTTAAATGCTTGAAAAAGATAATATGCGTTCTGAGAAGAACGATTTAACAGAAATTATAATATATAGGTAAACTAAAGACAATATAAAAGTATAGCCACTACGGCAAAAACTGACAATTGACAGCAACGATTTTCCATAATAACCATATACCGCGCAATCATTTAAATTTTAAATTAGAGCAGGCTATGAAATTTAAATTAAGTTGGTATATAAGTACTAATTTACAATTTGAATTGTCAAAGTGACGTTTCAAAATGTTAATTAATCAATAATTGACATTCTGGACAACCTAATAAAAAAAATCCCGCCTGCTATAATTAAGAATTTAAATGATCGCGTGTTACTTTGCACAATAGAATTTGCAACAAGGCAACCGGATATAAAGATGGAGTTATTAAGACATTACTAAGGATAGTAACATATAAAATATCCCTATTAAACCTGTACTGCATAATGGGGTTGTGACGGACTATAGTAGTTGCCGGTCTGGTTTGTTTAGTCTCTGCTTGTATCTGACATTTGACGAAATACTTAAGCATATTGCTATCATCGTACTAGACATTATCAATTTTTATTCGTCTCATATTAAAGCAATAAATATATAAATTAGAGTTAATCTGTTTTAAAATTAAGCCCGCTCATTGCATTTCATTAAAATTACCTTAAGTATCAAGTTTTTCTTTAAAATTGTCTTAAGTATGAATTATGAAATGATGATTTTTAATATTTAAGTTTTTATGAATGATCAAGTGTCCGAATGAAGTCAGAGTATGAATTCGGATTCGGCTGCTTATTACATCCATAAGTTAGGTAAAGAACATCTGATCTTAAACAAGTCCATTCTTTAATGCTGAATTTACAATTTTTCGATCTTAATCATCTATACTCCATTCAGTCTAAGAATGGAGTAGATGGCGCTACAATATGAGCACAGTTTACACACGATGAATTTTGTATTTTGAAAACAAATAAAACATATGTTTACTGTCAGATGGATAGCAGGGATATACATTGTATATGATATCATTATATTTTGACTTTTACGTGTTTATTGACATTTATTTAAGTAAGGCCTATATTGCTTTTAAAATGATAACCATACTAACAAACATGAAAAGGCAAACAGCTAATCAGTATTTGATAAGTTTTCCAAAACAGAATATCGCTCACACAAAAAATATTAAAATATAAGGAAAACATTGAATAACACGTTGTGTCTACATGTAAATAGAACGCATACATTTTACAACATTCAAGAATGCAGGTATCATTATCAATATGTGAGTAAAAGGTGTAAAGGGCAATATTTCAAGTTAAAATCCAATAAATTTTAGATACTATTTCCATTAGCAGATATTTCAATTATTATCTTATTTACAATATCTAGAAATTGATAAAATACCTTAACAAATGAATATTTCACCTGCGAGTTCTAAGAAGAACTATTTTTTAAGAATATTAACAACAAATAACTATGTAAAATACGGAAATCGACAAACTCTTTGAACAAAACTGTCAGTAAACAAATTTTTGACAGAACGAGCTAAATGCGATTATTTTGTCGGTGTAAATGCACACTCGATTTCAACCAATCACAAACGTTTATTTTAAGCCCTATCTTTCCCAATGCTCCATTCTTAGACTGAATGGAGTATATATGTACTACAAAATGCTGTCACGTATAAGCAAGTCCATGAGAACGTGTCAAAAATAATTGTTAACTGAAAAATAAATCTTACCAAAAAGAGCTATATATACTTACACCATCTGACTCGTCATGTTTCTTATTCTTCTTAGGTGATTCAGTAGTACATCCAATATCTATCTTCATCACGAAGAAGAAAGTGTAAGTAGCCAACAATAAGTTAACAACCATTAAAAGAAATACGGCAAACGCCAATTTAACTTGTAAAGCAACCATGCTGATTGCTTAAAGTGTTTTTTTTAATTTTTGACAAATGTCAACCTTGTATTAGAAGTCCTGTCAGTTGGTAGATACTATGCTCAATCAACCAAATGACAGCTATTATAACTTTTTTTTAACGGTTTTGAACATTATTTTGACAATGACATTGGCCGTCATCAATTATTATGTTAGAACTGCTGAAAGCAAGTTTGAATAAATTCAAATATGGTTTGCAATATAGTGCAAAAAACGTACCTGATTGAAGCCCATTTTCTGTTTCGATGATTTCAGTGAGCGCTTCACAAAGTTAGCTGTAATTCCCAAAAATTCCATTTCCAATAATGTTGGTGTTTTTCATGAGACTGGTTCTATGGGCTTAAATCACATAACTGTAGACCAACTGTACGTGCGGAAGAAGTTATAAATGATGTTCGTGAACGTATGGAAAATTAAATAAAACCTTTGAACTTTCTTATGGAACATGCCAGGAAATTGTAAAGAAAAACTTACACAAGCATCCGTATAAGATGCAATCACATCAGGCTATTTTGCCGGTAGACTACTGGATCCGAGATCTATAGCGACTGCATCAGTCGTTTGGATCCGTGATATTTTACTATAGCGTTGCGCATCTTTATTTATTCCTTCAATCAACGCCTAGACGTCTTGCTTACTGCCAGTGGTTTGCAAATAATTTAATGCAAGGTTTCATCTGAAAATCCTCATATTTTTGTTGAATCGTTTCTGCATTCGCGAAACTTGGTGTTTGGCTAGCAGTTTCCCGCCGCAGAATTGTTGGATCTTTTTTTTTAAATTTACAATTAATACTGTGAGTTACAGAA
Organism: Amphimallon solstitiale; assembly: GCA_963170755.1. NCBI lineage: Eukaryota > Metazoa > Arthropoda > Insecta > Coleoptera > Scarabaeidae > Amphimallon > Amphimallon solstitiale. Next base: position 35,312,463 of record OY720682.1, on the reverse strand, counting down.
ACATTTTGAACGAATTTATTGAAGATCCGCACGAAGATGCATTATGTAATGATTACTTCCAGCAAGATGGTGCAACAGTACACACAACACAAAAAAAGTATTGCTTTTTTTCGTTTTTTTGACTATCGCATTATAAGCTTACATACGGAAGTTGAATTTCCACCACGTTCACCTTGTTTGACAATTATGGACTTTTTCGTGTTTCCTCACCTAAAGAATAGAATACATATTTAAAACACCTGTTGCTAATTTGCAAGATATGCAGCAAAGAATTATTGAAGAATGTGCATTAATAACGTCCGCAATGCTTCAAAATGCCTTTAACAGCATTGGAAGGTACCTGCTCTACTTTCGCCCTTTTTTTTATTAATAAAATCTTGAATACCGGCTAAGCTTGTTGTTTTATTGTATCTTTAAATCAAATGACATGTTTATTGATGTCATGATGACAATGTGAAAATAATTTTCAAAAGTTAAGGTTGTGTTACGTTACTATGATAATATGGTTTAAGTTCAGACATATTATGTTTTCTATTTCAATACCATCTTCGTCCTAGAAACTTTATGATGTCAGGTAGTAGTATTATATACAGCCTGTTTCAAATTAACTCGGCACTATTGCTAATTTTGTTATTATCGAACCTATGATTTTGGCTAAATTAGCAAACTAGCAGTGTTTTCATGTTGCGATGTTTAAAAAATAATTGAACATCGCTTTTTCGTAATATTTGAAGAAACATTAATTTTTTAAATGGAACAACCTGTATATTTTTACTTTAAATGAAAGAAGAACTAATTGTAGACAAAAGTCATTATACACTTTTATATCAAAATATTGAAGTAACGCAGATTTGAACCATTTTGTGATTTAATCAAAGTAGTCCCGACTTTCAATAAATCATTTATTGAACTTTGAAAAATTACAACAAATATTCATAAATATCACCATTTTGTTGAATGCATGTTTAAGCTCTTTTATGAGCGCCTTTTGTAGCATTCGAAATGCTTCTACCGTCTATTGAATTAATGCATAAACGTCCGGTCCGAAATTTAATTTTCTTTTATACAAAAGGTATTGAAAATTATGTTTTAAATACTTTTATACTCGTAACGCACATGTCTAGAAAGCATGACTTACGAGATATTCGCAAAAAAATGATTTGTGGTAAGAGTAAACAACCTACTTCCGGTAGAAATGTCGAAAAACTATTTAGAAATATTTTCTTCAAATTTAATTTTGAGTATATTTGAATTCTTTATAATTTTTCTTAACCTTAGTAATTAACGAAATATTTGTAAAATTCGATTTTTTCATTGAAGTAAACTGCTACTTCCGGTCTACCGATTTTAGTGAAGATCTAATCAGATCTCTAGAGATAGATTATACTCGCAAATACAAAATTTGGAACTGATAAATGTAGCCGTTTGACCGCTATCGTGCTCACACACACACACACACACACGCACTGACATCCACACATACACACAGACATATTTTGATAAGTGAGTACAACAAATAATTGAAGTCAGTTTGTGAATTAAGCCCACTTTGATTAAATCACAAATCTGCGTTAGTTCAAGTATTTTGATATAAGAGTATACAATGATTTTTGTCTGGAATTAGGTTTTCTTTCATTTAAAGTAAAAATATACAGGGTATTCTATTTCAAATATCACAAAAAAGTGACATTCAATTATTTTTAAAAGTTCACCATCGTAAACAGCAATAAAAACACTGCTTCTTTGCTAATTTAACCAAGTTAGCAATAGTGCCGATTTAATTTTGAACAGGCTGTATATGGCTACACCAATATATGTAATAAAATATATTCAAGAAAAAGCAAAAATGTTGATGTTTTAAAGTCCGTTCTCCCGACCGGATTTTACATTCAATGTTAGCTGCGAACACGTTGCGATCTAGTCTGCAATGCCGTCTTATTACTGGAACGGGAAACATCAAATGGCCGCCGCGATCTCCTGATCTAGTAATTTATTATTATTTTCAGAATCCTTTTTTATTTACCTTATTTTTAATTTTATTAGAATTACGCTTTTGTTTGTGTCATGCAGCGTGAACGCAGCTTAATAATTCTCTGCATTTACTAAAAGGAAAAAGAAAAACAAATCCTTGCAACTCGTAAATATTATTTCTGAACGCATTACAAATACCCAAGCCGGTGGTCGAAGAGTTACTGCTAACCACGCTAACTTGTATTTACTTACGAGCATGCATCGGTCGTGCTGGCATTGGAAAGGAAAGAAGGGGTACTATGTTGCCACATACTGTATGGATTAATCGCCTATGGCTAATGAAAATTGACACATGCTGTATAAGTAATGTTATCTTAGTATTCGTACACCTGATGAAGCTATTATGTGGCGTAACAATATCATATAGTACTACACTACATTTTTGAAACGCATATACTTCTTGTTATTTTTATTTGCTGAGGCCTTTCAACAAGTACTCCCCTATCATCAATTATTATTATTAAAGCCAATCACATAACTTGAAAAATAAAGGCCTACCAAGTTAATGTTGGGTAAAGTTTGTGACAGTAAGGATTTTTTCATTAAAAGTGTCTGAACTTTAAAACTGAATAAAAAGAGTTGTGTGTGAGATACGACGGAAACCTTTATTGCGGATTAAAGAACATTCAGTACTACGCGGTTTGGTATATAGGACATGATCCGAGGGGTACAATTTTGTACGACTCTGTTGCATAAATCTGGCTGGATCTCACCAATGGTTTGAATGATGTTGTTCTCCAGTTGGTCAATTGTTATTGGTTTGTTGCCATAAACCAACGACTTAACGTAGCCCCAGAAAGTCTAAAGGCGTTAAATCGCACGATCTTGGCGGCCATTCCATAACGTCTTTTCTGGAAATAAAGCCTTCTGGAAACTTTTCTTGCAACAGCTCTTATGTAACGCTCATTGTGTGACACGTTGCGCAATCTTGTTGGAACCACATCTCGTCCAGGTCCATGTCATCCAATTGAGGCCACAAAAAGGCAGTTACCATGGCCCGATACCATTCGCCATTGATAATCACCGCGTGGCCATTCTCGTTTCGGAAGATGTATGGCCCAATGACACCGTCTGAACAAAATCTCTCTCCCCAAATGCGGCAATTTTGCTTGTTCAATCATCACTGAAGATGATTTTTCCCCAAAATCTGTATCCGTTTCCAACTGATCCAGGGGCAATCAGCGAACGTAGAATGAGCTTGGTGACCTTGCGGTTTCAGTTCTTGTGTCATTTGGATCTTACACGAAAGCATTATTCGCCAAGTTGAGGTTGAGGTGGCAGAAAGGCCAACTTCTTGTGCATGACGAGGAATCGAAAGGTTTGTGTCTTCAACCACACTTTCAGCAAGAGCAGCATTATTCTCGATTGACCGTGCGTTTCGGCGTCGATCAACAACCGAACCCTTTGCTCGAATTTCGTAACAATTCGTTGAATTGTTCGCTAGGTTGGACGATCATTTCGGCTGTAAATAAGTGCTCCATGGTAAAATGGTGAATATGACATTTTCGTACGTCTGCCAACGTAAATCGAACGTCAGGTGGTTTTCTTTCCAGAAAATTTTGACGTTTCCAACTACATTTTACTCAACCTTACCAGGACTTTGAGGTGTCACTGTTAGCTGTTCCTACCCACCGCCATATTGATCACTGAAACCCTAGTGAAATTTACTGCTTTACACGACCTCCTTATGGCAGAAAGCAGCGATTCAGCGTGATTTACTACACGTCGGCAAATTTCTTGGGTGACATGCAAGTCGAAAAAAAACTAAAAGAATATTTACCTCTGAATCAATCAATGACGCAAAACCTTACCTGATGCAATAACTATAACAACGCAATAATAACTAATATAAATACTTACTTATCATAAATATTTGCATCAATCTTTTTATCTAAAAAAAAAAACAATATTTCTAAACCGTTCTTATATCTTTCACTTTTCAGTTATCTCAAGATAAATGTGCAAATTGTTTTATACCGTATGTGCAATTAAGCAATAATATAGCTAAGTACCTAATAATAGTCGGGTATTTATTATTATTATTATTATTATTGCTGTATTGTATCGCATCTATCAGTATTTATATCTATTGTATTTATCAATTGAACGAAACGCGAACTTTTAACTTTATAATCTTCACTAAATTATTTAGTATTGTGGTATAACTTGTTCTGAGTGATTACCAAAATGGGTTTGTTGATGTGTCGATGCCAAAGTGATGAAGAAATAAGAGCAGTTGTACGTATTTGGGTATTTACAGTATTTCAATATTTATGTCTTTCTTTTCCATAATTACTGAAATTTGTAGAATATTTAGAGTTATAATTCAACCAAATTGCCGTTTTCTTCAAAGTCGATTAAAATACCGGTTAGTACAAATTAAGTATGTCATTAATCGAAGAATTTTTAACCGGTCTTTCGACTACCTGATAAAATATTAAACAGAGATAAGGATTACTTACGCATGCGCATAACCAAAGAAATTTGAAGTTTTATTATTACTGACAGGGCTTATCTTTTCATATTTTCATTCTTTGCTGTATGACAGTATTTTTTGGATTTATTAATTAATAATTTTCTTTTCTTCAGTGAATTAGTAATTGTTCTGCTTGTTTTATAAATGAAATCAAAAGCATTATTATTAAATATAAATAACGTAATATTTATCTGCCTTAAAGTAAAGTAAAGTCAAGTAAAGGTTATTCTTATATTTATTTCTGCTTTGGTCTGTTCCGCGCGTCGACTACTTAAGGAACTTCTTATTCCGGAATTTATCATCACTAGGCTCAGCTACTTTATATACGCAAATAAAACTTCTGGAAAAGTGCGAGCGAACTCTCGATACGCTCGGAGTATACTAGAAAAATCTGCAGACTTTCCGTCGCCGACACAGTACCATGCGTGTGATTTACGACCTTGTTTACATCTCGTTTTTTTGTCGTCGGCCGGTCTGCCTCTTTTTTGTGGGACATATTTCGTTACAATATTAATATACCAAATTACAGTTCAGATATATTCTCCAGGTATTCTGTTACATTATAAGGCTTCAGATTACATAGTAACTTGAATGTAGCATTTTTAAAAATATTTAAGTTAGAGATAGATTTCGCATATGGCAGTTAAGCATTAAAAAATGTCACACAGGAATAAAAAATATTATTTTTTGTCAATGTTAAACGATGCTTAGGATAGCAGTAATCCATCCTATTTCTTGTAGGGTAAGAATGATTAGGTAGGTGATGTTTATTCTTTAATAAAAATATTAAGCATTCAAATATATAAATTGCTGCAATTGTAAAGATATTATTCTGCTTAAATTTCCCTCTGCGGGACTGTGTACATCCTAAGCAAAGTATTGTGCTTAATACCGTCTTCTGAAGTACAAACAATGGTTGTAACTCACTCATGCCTCCTCATACAACAATGCCATACTTCATAAGGGAATAACAGCACCCGTAGTATGTGATCTAGAGAAGCACTCTAAGCGTATGAATGCATAAGCTGCTGCTTCTCTTACATATCCTCCTGAGACCCGGGAAGCAGTCTCTAGTTCAAACTTGATAAAACTTTGGAATATGGCTTCTTTAGGGTTGGAATAGCTATACAATTTTTTTCAGATTTTATTTTTAACGTTTAGGTTTAAAAAAAATGAGTCCATTAAAATGGACACCAGGTCTTAGTGACACTAAGAAATAAATAAATAAATAAATAAAGCCGACTAAATTTAAGAAAGATTTATTTAAAGAAATGTAAACAATACTTAAATTCTATTGCGCGATGTATGATACTGCATGAAACAATTATTTTCTGCTGTTACACATAAAAAAATTTTACATGTATTGCAAAAAAATTTGGTTTTCTTTCTGCAGTTTTCATTCTTACATCGGACTGAATTCTTCAGTTCGCCTCTAATGACTGGCAAATGGAGGGCCTGGCGGATTCTGGAAGTTGGGGGAGTTTGTGGGCTGTTAGGTGATCTATATCCTTCAATAAAATTTCTGGTCACCAACCTGGGACTGTCAACATTAGGCGCAACATTCTCTTTGTCAAATTCTGGTTCAAATAACGCTTCCGTTACTTTTATTTTAAAATCAAGGTACTGCAATATGTCTGATGACTTGTCCCCCAAGATTCTACGATCTTGTCAATACAGTATCCAAGAGTTAGCTAATGCCAAGTCGATTAAATGTAAAATTGTTGCACAAAAAAATGGACGGTAAACCATTTTTACTTTCTTATACGTAGTTTTGTGCGAGTTTGAATCCGGTAATAACTTATCATACGATCAATTAGATCTATACCGCCCATACAGTTATTGTATGATTTTACTATGTTTGGACGTGTCACATTTATGAATTTTGATTTTTTTTTACACCATCTCCTACAATGGTCTTGAGGTTTTATACTCAGGCCTGTTGATGCAAAAGGAATTGACTTTTTGTCGTACCACTGTACAATTGTTAGCTTACCATCATCACGTACTGTTTGCTCACTGAAACCCCGTTCAAATTTCTGTAAAATTTTCTCACTAGTTAGATGTACTGCAGAAGGAATTCTAGATTTCATAATTGTTCCAGTAGCAAACAGTTTCCTTTCCAGCAGATACTCTAGTAAGGGGATTGTTGCAAAATATCTATCCATGAAGATGTGCGAATTTTCTTTTAAACTTTTTGTCAACCTGATGACTGCTGAGGCACCAACTCCTAATTTTTTTGCACTCTCTTCTAGGAATGTAGATTTTCCCTGATAAATTTCAAAGTCCATCATTCCCAAAAATAGCTAAAAGTAAAAATATGTCTATGAAATACTTTCATGTTGAATAAGAATAATTGGAGGCATGAAGTCCTGATGTCCATCACAATGGATTGAGGTTAGGTTGGAATTTATGGCAGAAAGTCCTGATGTCCATTGTAATAGACAAGAGCTATTTGACCCCATAAAACTACACTAACAATGGATATCTTCAAACCAACACATTACATGCTTGGAATGACTATTTCTTTGAACTTTTAAAAGGTTTTCTCTACAAACATCTTTAAAATATAAAAGAAAACAGGTAATACTTACAGGCAATTGTAGCACGCCCAAATGCACTCATTTTGACAGTTAACAACTAAGGAATCTGCTAAGATATTGTTCTATATTTATATAGTTGGCGCCACTTGGTTGTCCACTTCACTGTACATTGGGTTTTAAGCTTGGTTTTACAGGCATAAGTAAAATATGGGATAAAACCACTTGTCCATCCTAATGGACGTTAGGTCTCAGGAGGATATAGAATATATAGTCTGGTGTTTTGATTCAATGGGTAATTTATGTTATTAATATCCACACTTTGAAGGATAGATTATTCGAACTTAGCCATTACTCAATATTTTTCATATATGTATGTATATAGTGCAATTGCCTACGACCGAGTCAAGCAAATCTCCACATACTAAAACTGAGGTATCGTCCGTATAATTGACTGTACTTAATGTACTGGTTAGAGATAGCATCTCAACAGTATATAGGTCATTGAAGTATATAATAAAAAGCAGAGGACCCAAGATACTCCCCTAGGGCACACCTTGTTGTAGATAACGTTGTTTTGAATTTACTTGTGAGTTTTGGTATCGTAGACGAGTTGTTTGTTCGCGCTTAAAAGAATGCATGTAATTTCTAATTTATAATTCATTACGTATCTCTTTTAATGAGGACTAATCATTTCTGGAAATTATTTAATTTCTGCTATAGTTCTGGAAAATTGCCTGAATTAATGACTATCATAAATAATCGACGGAAATTTTCGCTTGCACCTTATTAAAACGTCATTTTACTCGCTGAAAATGTTCGTTGACTAACGTAGATATAATGCAAATGAGAAATGTGTAAAAGTGAAAAAAAATGTGAACATTTAAGCATAGAACGCCGCTACTATTTATGCAGTTTTATTAAAAGGTCTTGATCTAGCATAGAAATGCATTTAATTTCACTACACAAATAATATCGACGCGAATAGAATAATTAAAAGAGTAATGTAAAAAATTAGGAGTAGAGCTATCGTATGCCATTCATGTGGTTCATATCTGTCTGTGGCTACTAATACAAATTTAACACTTTCATGTTGATTTACACATTTCTATATTTATATATCTTTGACACATTGTGTGATGAAATTAGATGTTCGTCTAAGGTAAACTTAGACCATCTAATTAACCCACATAAATGGTATACGACACTTTTTTCATTTACTTTTTTAATTACACAATTCACGGCGATATTATTTGTGTTGTGGAATTATATACATGTCTACGATAGATAAAGACCTTCTAATAAAACTGCATACAAAATCTTATAAATATCACGACCGAGTGATCTGTAAATATTTACATCATTTATAAAAACCGTTATGACTGACTAGTAATTAACTATAACGTAAATTTGGTAAGAAACGGTATTATTGCAAATACTAAATTAACTCAGTCAGTATCAATTTAATTCATATGGCGATAAATCATGACGTAACTGTCAAATTAAAATAAAAGAACTATACATTCAATATAAATAGTATGACACAACTATTTAATTATTAGTTTAACGGAAAAATTTTGCATAACTTTACATGTCATTCATCAAAATACGTATGAAGTATCTAATTTAAGGCTAACAAGCATTAACATAATAATTCATTGAATTAAATCGAACGCTAATCGAACATTTCAGGAGTTTCGAATGTTTTGTTGTTGGCAGTTAACTATGTATTTCGATTGAATTTTGTGGTTATTTTCATACACTGAGATTAACTGAATGTTAGAATTCACCACGCACTTGTAAGGAAAAGCGCATTATGTGTTATAATTTCCAACTGTTACAAATTGATTCACTAACAAGAACTTAGCAGCTTAGTGTGGTATAATAATATAGGACGACAGCCACTTTTCGCTACGCTTGTAACGTAATGTGTTTTATGCGAAGATATCGAGGAAAATGTTTATACGTCAATTGATAAAACCATTTCCGTAGGAAATCAGGTTTCTGGTTAATCCACTGTGTACGAAATGTGATTAAATTATAAATAGTATACAGAAATAACAATGCCCTTGACTTTTAAATTTGTATACCTACTCAAAAATTTGCCTTCAATTATATACTTGTTCATGTCATTTTCTATGTAAATTGCTGACAAATGTCATTTTAAAATTTTCATTTTCAAATAAAACATTTAAAATTATTATTATGTTAAAATTAGAATTAGAAGTAGTAAAATGATCAAATAAAATTTTACTAAGAGCTCAAATATGTTTAATAACTTTAAAAAATATAAACAACGGTCGTTTCGCTCTACAAGAGCTTCATCAGGTGATGAAAAATTATAATACAGAACTGTACACAACATGATATTTATACCTAAACTAAAAACTAAGTGTGTGGGAAGGAGGGTTTGTGACTTAATATGATCTATTAATTTATAGGATGGGCAAATATGGACAAACCGCCCCCCTCCTTCCCACACACTTAGTTTTACTTTCTTATACGTAGTATAAGGAAGTATTATGATGATGAAAATTTTCGACCTCGAGATTTTTGCAGATGTCCACGTTTTGAAGTCCCCTGATACCGAAAAAGTGGTTTTTAAAAAATGTCTGTGTGTCTGCCTGTGTGTCTGTGTGTGACCACGATAGCGGTCAAACCGCTGTAGATATCAATTCCAAATTTTGTATTTACATGTATCTTCTTGAGACCTGATTAGTTTTTCAGTAAAATCGGTAGACCGGAAGTAGCATTTTACTTCAGGTAAAAAATCGAATTTTGCCAATATTTCGTCAACTACTAAGTTAAACAAATTTATAAAGAATTCATATGTACTTAAAATTAAAATTGAGGACAATTTTTTTCGAAATTCCTATCGAAAATCAGTTTTTTGCGAATATTTCGCAAGCCATGCTTTTTAGACAAGTACGTTACAGGTATAAAAGTATTTAAAACATAATTTTCAATATCTTTTGTATAAAAAAAAAATTAATTCAGACCGGAAGTACCACTTTTACTTTTATCGAATAGCGATTTTTTGCAAATATGTCATAAGTTATGCATTCTATATATATTTATCAAGAGTACAAAAGTATTTAGTGGTAGATTTGCAATATTTTTTGTATATATGAAATTTCAAAATTCGGACCGGATGTAACACTTTTACTCTTAGGGGGTAGCACTTTTTTTCGAATATCTTGCAAAGTATGTATTCTATAGCGATTTATTAAGAGAATAGAAGTACTTAGTATAGGATTTTGAATAATTTTTGTGTAAAAAAATTCTTAAAATTGTATGGTTTGAAACGCTCATACGTATAAGAAAGTCGTGTGGTGGCCACACCTCATCTTTTAGTTTAGGTATAAATATCAGTTATGTACAGTTCTGTATTATAATTTTTCATCACATGATGAAGCTCTTGTAGAGTGAAACGACCGTTATGTATATTTTTATTTCATCAATTTACTATTAATATGGAGCTGCAACATTTATCTCCGTCGTCAATTAATTATTAGAATTAGAAGCTTTTGTTGTTAAATATTACTTATTTCTGTGCTGAAAGCTTATGCAATGAGCAGTGAGTTTATGCAAATAATCATTAAATTGTATAAACAGAACAATTATCTAATCATGTAATCACTTATGAACAGTTAGCTCCAGCTTCATGCTCCTGTAGATGGAAAAACTGATTTTTTTCAGTGATTTTTAATAACTTCAATGATGATGACTTGATAAGTATTTCTCTTCTTGTGCGGCTTGATTTAAAGTTTGGGAATATTTAAACAAACACAACAAAAATAGAAGAATATGATTGGGAAAAATCTTCATGCATTTTAAAAAAAATTTTGACTATCGACTGCTGAAGATTTCCAAATCTCACAATTTTGCGTTAGTTCATTTTTCCTCACATGCAAAACATAGTTACCACAGTAGAAGAATATTGTAATAGTAGCACAACAGTTTGTGTTAACGTAAGCCCTTAACATTTGGCAAACTCTTTTAAAGGCACGAATTCATTCATGCTTTGAAATTAGGAGAAGACATAGAATTAAACATTTTTCAGCTATACGCAGTAGTTATAGAAGTCTTGAAGATTTCCCTTAGGCTAATCGACAGTTTTGATGGTTTTGTTATGTGTAAAGTGTACCAAAGAGTAATGTCATTGAACTGAAAATCAATGACTTTTTTATGAAGAAAGATTACAGTTCTTAATATAAGGCAGATCTAATTCAACAATGCCGTAAGTGCAAAAAGCTACGTTGTGGAGAAATGACTAAAACAATTTTTGCCAGATATAATTATGTTGCTCAAAACGTTATTTCATCAATAGATTTTATCAAATTTAAGGCAATACTTAATTAAAATAAAATATGTGAGGTAAACAGGTTTTATGAGATTGTTTTCACACAACTCTGAAAGGTGTTTTTTCGTTCTATCCGAAGTCGAGGATGGCTTGGGGAATGCCTTTTTTCACTTTCTGTATGAACTGAGCTACTCCTGGTGATTCCCCTGATATCAATTTCTTCACATTTATCAGCATCGAAATTTATTTTGTTGAAAAAGGAACCAAGGCTATTTTTATTAACCCTAATAACTTGAATGCTATTCCATACTATTTTTACATTTTTTGTGTTATTTATAAAGCTTTTCGCCATCTTTGAGCTAAGGTCTTTAAAATCATAAAAGTCCTCTGTTGACATTTCTATCACGTTCTATGGTTTTCCTTCTTTGATGGCACTCCTTATAAAGACGGGGCTATTGTGCAGGGACGTATATGGGACAACTTTTAAGAATTCTTCTCTTCTGTCGCTCGATAGACGAGTGCGTCTCCTTCATTTTGCATGTGTCCCACTCTCAAAAATTTATGAGCGATCGATTTTGTATTAATTTTAGTGATTGCCTAGAGGTACATTGCTACCACAAATTTATTTTTGTTTCGCCCTACGTAGTTATCACTATCAAATATGACTTCCTTTTCAAGCTCTCGAAAGGTAATCCAGTAAGCATGTAGCTGTTTCGTTGAAGCCTCGGTTAGCAATAGTTTCGCGCCAAAAGTGAGAGTGGCCCATTTTTTGGTCTATCTCAAAAATCGTGAAATTGAAGCAGTTCAATCTGCATTTATAATAAAAAGTTGATATAACTCCATAGGGCGTAGGAAGGAGTGCCTGTAAGTCGAACGAAGCCACTTTAATTCCAAGATCACGTCTTGCCTTTTCTACGTCTAAGGCTTTTTTCTCTACATTTATTTTTATTGTACACATGTTTGGTGTAAGATTCAGCACGGCCGTTTTCTCTTCATTAAAATTTTGTATGATTCGAATATGGCACACTGATGTTTCCTGGGTTAGAATAAAGTTATGTTAAACTCCGTGGCAAAAATATATTCATACTGTAACGTTTTCGGGTTCGCAATAAACAACTCGTGCAATTTATTTATTTAAAACAGTCTGTATATTCATACACTTAAAATTAATTACAATATAAAAATATAAAACTAGTGTATCACACTTAAACTACTACGATTTAAATTAACACAGGTATTTATTTACCAGTACTATTTATATGTCTGTAATATTTATATCTTTATTGCACTATAATAAAAACTGCACCGTATTTATACCACTTCTATTTATATAACACTCTAATATTTATGTCTTTTCTTCGGCTACCACTCAATGAACTATTTATTTATTTCTTATATTTATTTGGTCTGTTCCGCGCGACGACTCTTCTTATTTCGGAATTACTCATCCATCGGTGACCCAGCCGCCTCATATACACATACGAAACATCTGGAAGCATTCGCGTAAACTCCATCTTCCTCTCGATGTTTGTAGAACATTCGATAGACATTCTGTCTCTTTGCAGCACAACGCAAATGGATGATTTATGATGTTTACCAGTCGCGTTGAGATGATTTACAACCTCTTTCTATTGTCGCTCGGAAGTATGCCTTTCTTTGTGCACTTGTTTCGTTACAATACGTACATTTCTTTGCCACACTTTCTTCCTGTGCCTTGTAATATCTATCCATTTGAGCTAATGTGCGGGAGCCATCTATGTATTATTTTGTTATTTACGCTCTCAAATAGTGTAATTCTATTCTTTGGAAAGAATTTCTGTGTTCTCTAATTTTATCCTTCACTGAAATATAAAACTGTTTCATGTCTTTTGAAGTTTCCTCTTTTGTCTTTTTCAACGTATAAGACCATAAGATTTTTTCCAGGTTCTAATAAACTTATGTCCTATGTCTAAAGTGTTCATAAAGAACTCTTTGCATACTTTAACTTTTAGTCCATCTAATGTGAGAAAGTAGGGCAAATCCTCGCCACGAGTACTACTTTTAACGAGTCTTCTGTATTTTGTAGAAAGTTTTTCCAGATCAGAAACAACAAATTGACTTTGTAGAGCTGCATGGCTAAATATTTGAGTGCACTTTGTTAAACATTTTTAACTTCACTAGGAGATTTTAAAGTCCTTTCTCCTTTTTCTTTCTTCCCTTCTCTTGTATATGCAAGTCTAGAATCAACTCTTAATTACTTTTGATTTCTCTTCCATTGTTCTAGTTTGTGCACTCTTTTTCTAGTAGTCTTTTTTCCAGTAGCTCTTCTGTTTCACCAGTTATTTTGCTTTACAATGTTATTCCTCACCATCGATTCATCACGTTTATTTATGTTGTCGTTCTCTACTTCACTTCTGCCTTCACTTTCAGTATCAGAATTAGGTAAATAATTGTCTGCTAACTAAATCGGATGAACTAAAATCGTCATTATTTTACTTAAAATTAACAGAATTGAGCATTCACTTGGTGGTTGGTGGTACCTGCTCAACATAATAATGTTCTTGCAGCATTGATGTACGCTCTAACTAGTTCAGTATCCAAAACAGCATTAGATTGTAAGCGGAATTAAATCTCGTGTGTATAATAATTAATTAATTACTACAAACCTCAGTCAGTGTTAAGACATTATCATCTTGAGCAAAAACTTCTTCATTTGAAGTCGCTGGCTATACGAAAATAAATTAATAACAGATAAATAAACAATACCTTCAACTTTAAGGACTAATTTCCAAATTAAGGTGGAAATAGCTCCACAGCTTGTAGTTTTCAATGCATGTTCAACTATTCGTCTAGTTCGGGACATTTTACGCTAACTATAATTTTAATTAATGCTTTGACACCCTGTTTGAGTTTTCATATCAGAAAATACGTTAGGTACGGACTGATGCAAAAAAAAACGTGACAGCCATGAGTGACAACTACTGATAAAATAAAAAAAAATAACATTTTAGCAGTTATGGCCATATAGACTTATTGTGTATTTTATTGGTTGAACAATATCGCCCTAACAGGCAGTTGTTGCCATAATGCAAACAAAAACTCATTTGGTGTTATAGGGATGTATTCAACTTACTGCTTAAAGTAATACAGATACAGTTCTGGTTCTATTGCAGTATATGGGGACACAAATAAGGTACATTTATATCACCATAACTCAAAATTTAATTTTTTTTTTGTGGCCCTATTGAACTAGATGTACGATAAGTTAAGAAAACTGACTCCAAGACCGTACGTGCAAGAAGTGGTTAAAGTTAATTTTAAAAAGGAACTACCGCTATGAGTTAACAAAATGATTTCACTGAGCTTGAAAAATAAATTTTATAAATGCTACGTTTGATAAAAAATGATATAGTATAAGTATATGGAAATTAATAGATGGATTGCGAAAAGTGCAAAAAAGTCGAGATGTTTATTATGAACAACTTCTTGCTGCATGGAAATGAACCACCAAAGAAATTGAAAAAATGAGGTGTGGCCACCACACGACTTTCTTTACGTATGAGCGTTTCAAACTATATAATTTTAAGAATTTTTTTATAGAAAAATTATCAAAATCCTATTCTAAGTACTTCTAATCTCTTAATAAATCTCAATAGAATGCATACTTGCAAAAAAAAGTGCTACTCCCTAAGATTAAAAGTGTTAGTTCCGCTCCGAATTTTGAAATTTCATTTATACAAAAAATATTCAAAACCCAGCTCTAAATACTGTAACGTTTTCGGGTTCGCAATAAACAACTCGTGCAATTTATTTATTTAAAATAGTCTGTATATTGATACACGTAAAATTAATTACAATATAAAATGTAAAACTAATGTATCACACTTAAAACTACTATTAATAAATTAAAATTAACACATGTATTTATTTCTATTACTAATGTTCGTAGATTTATATCACACTACCGATATTTAGTCTTTTCTTCGGCTACCACTAAAGGAACTATTTATTTATTTCTTATATTTATTTTACTGTTCCGCACGAGGCTATTTAAGGAAGTTCTTATTTCGGAATTACTCCTCCATCGGTGACCCAGCCGCCTTATATACGTATGCGAAGATTTCGAGAACATACGGGCACAGTCCGGCTTTTTCTCCTCATGTACGAGAGACTTTCTAGTCTTTTCGCTATGCACGCCGTACGGCGTGGAGATGATTTATGACTATTTACATTTCGTTTTTATACGTCGCGTTTTGCTGTTTTTTTCTCTGAACTTGTTTTCGTTACAATACTATTGTACTCTTGAAAAATATATACCGTAGTCGACATATTTTAATTTCTGATACGAAAGTAGAAAGAGGAAAAGAGCGCGAGGAAATAAGCTAAAGATAAACATAAGCGAGGCTGCCAAGACAGTACACTCGACAAACGTTTCGTATGAAATGTAAGGCGTGAGGGTCCCCCGACACTACGTTGCTCTCCCACCACTGTTAGCAAGCAGGCATCGCTGCATATTATAAGGTCATCTTCTGCATGGGATAGAAGTGTAAACCAAAATTAAAATTTGACAACTACGGTATATAGAATGCATAGTTTACGACATATTTGCAAAAAATCGCTATGTATTCCATATCAGCAAAAGTGTTACTTCCGGTCCGAATTTTAAAAACAAATTTATACAAAAGGTATCGAAAATTAAATTCTAAATACTTTTATACTCCTAACGTACTTGTCTAAAAAGCATGACTTGCAAAATATTCGCAAAAAACTGATTTTCCGTAAGAGTAATAGGCCTACTTCCAGTAGAAATTTCGAAAAACTTTTTAATAAAATTCTACTCAAATTTAATTTCGAGTACATATGAATTCTTTATATATTTGTTTAAACTTAGTAGTTGACGAATAATTGGCAAAATTCAATTTTTTCACCGAAGTAAAGTACTACTTCCGGTCTGCCGATTTTACTTTTAGTCAGTTCTCAGGAGGGAGATTATATTCACAAATACAAAATTTGGAATTGATACCTATAGCGGTTTGACCGCTATCGTGGTCACACACATACACACACACTGACATACACACACAGAGAGAGACATTTTTTAAAAACCACTTTTTCGGAGTCAGGGGACCTCAAAACGTGGACATCTGCAAAAATCTCGAGGTCGAAAATTTTCATCATCACAATACTTCCTTATACTACGTATAAGAAAGTAAAAATACCGTCAGGCTGATGAACGAATCAAAAACATTGTTTCCGAGTACAATAACAGAGACAAAGGAGAATATTTGCGAGGGTTGGCACATAATTATCAGTTTTATACTCAATGAGTGTATTTAAAACTGGCAATTATTGTTTACATTGCTAAATTTTTACATGTGTACACTGTATATAACTAAAGTAGGAATATTTTTCATTTTAATCTGACATGTTACACTGTATTACTTTCTATTAATTATGCACATTTCTTGATATTATTTCTTTAATTTTTGTAAATAATTATGCATTACTTGTAAAAACGATTTTTTATATTATATTCTTTAATTTGTTGTTGTTTATTGTACTGTGTGATTTTTAAAGGTAATGCTTTATTAAAAATGATTAACTGATTTTTTTTGTTTTGTATTTCACAAGCAGATATAACCGACAAAATTTTTAATACAAACGTAACATTTTCTTAGTTAAGTTAGTCGACGAAATAACGATTAGCCAAGATAGGCCTGGCGATGTAACGGCGGCGATGAAATGGGCCCTTGTGATTAATCGGCGGCGATGGAACGTCCCATCCATCGCCTAATATATTAGACCATTAACTTATTAACCTTGATTAACGTGATTTTATAAATGTAGGCGGTAATTTTATAAAATCACCTATATCTTGGGACTTTGTATGAAAAATATGACTCCTCATACCGCAACCTCTAAAATTAAGGAAAAACTGCGAGTTCCATAAGGTCATGTAGCAGGGACTTTGAGGCACTCTGATGTAATATTCTAGTGAATTGCGAAAGATAATCTAATTCTCCGCCACTCGTAAGACCGCGAAAGAATGCTTTAAATATGAAACTTTTATTAGAGTTTGAATCGGTACACACCTTTCAAGCGACCAATCCACGAGTTTGTTGTGGGGGGCTTGGTACATCTGACTCAGAGCGCATGCTTTACAAACAGATCCGTTCATAAATATATATATTCCCGGCTCGTTTACACCATTTACACGACTCAGTGAGAAATCAGCTTTCTAGTGTACGCGGGAGACGAGTTTTTCATATTTTTTCCGCATTTTCCCTCAAATTCTTTTTCCGAAGTTCATTTTCTATTTACATTCGGTTACCTAAAAGTGTACAGTATGGGTTTGAAAAGTCAAATGCTGCTTCCTCAATATCCGGTAAGTGTTTTTTTCTCATTCACGAGTTTTTTTTTTTTGGCGTCGCAGACGACAGTTTGGGTCAAACACGTTTCCGATACAAAACGCTTGGGATTGGCCGACGGGAAGGGTGTGTTTTTCAATGTTCATTCTCAAATATACGAAGTATTATTATAAGTCTGTACGGTATTAATTTAATTTTAATTTACTGTTAACCTCGTTATTACAAAATATATTTTCACAAACTCGATTTTGAGATTTAATCAAAAGATAATTACAAAATTATTATAAAGTTAACTATATACATTGTTAATAAAAAAAAATGGTAGCTAGAACTATATCTAATCTTCTTTCTGATAAAAATATTAAGTATATTTATATCTTACAATTTTTTTTAACTATTGCTTAAAACATTGAATCTTTTTATCCTGTTTTTTTTTTGACAAAAATACCAAATAATAAAGCACAAATTAAAATTCTTTCTGTACGGTAAATTATACTTTCCGTATAATGATGATATTTAATTATTTAGATTAAAGATGCAAATTATTGTGAACTATTCATTTCGGTATTGTAAAAAAAACATCAAGGTAACCTTCTCAGGTGAAACATGTAATCTACGTCACTGTAGGTAGCCTTGCCTTGCCTTCGGTTAAGACAGAGATGGATATACGGTAAAAGAAAGGTGTAGACATATATATTATTTGTATAACTAACTGCATATTAAAACATGCTTCGCCCGGCAAACGAAATTTCGCGTTTCGAATTTCGACAAAATTCGTACCATATACGTTCTCTATGATTGTCAATTCGATATTTAGGAATTTGTTACTCGTTGCGTTGTTCGTTTGTTATGAAAGGTTGCGAGACGAAGTGAAGTTGACGCCCTACGTGGAGGTATCGAAATATATTTCTGATGGTGTTAGATTGTGGAAATATGGTTGAGGTTGTTAGGTACTACTTGTAACGTGGTTCTGGTGCATTTAACGCTACTTGATTCATTAATAATATTAAAATTAGTGTGAGTATTTTTATATATTAATCATAGCAAAGTTTGGAGCATCTGTCAGTGTGAATGAAGAAAGAAGAAACTAATATACAGAGTGAGCAAAAAGTAAGGAATGTCAAAGCTTGAGCTTCGTTAACAAATATTACAGAATACATTTTTGACAAATATAGAACTTGACGGTTTTACTTTGTATGTGAAAATTGGTTATTAGACACATTGTCTTCTACCAAAAACATAGATTATCTTTTTGAATCAAGCTAACCAACACAAACTACAAGAAATTAACATTACTATCGCATCACACTAAAACGTTCCATTAAATAAATCATACCATACAAAATATTAAATTTATATCAATTATGACTATTTTTACTTTCTTATACGTAGTATAAGGAAGTATTGTGATGAAAATTTTCGACTTCGAGATTTTTGCAGATGTCCACGTTTTGAAGTCCCCTGATACCGAAAAAGTGGTTTTTAAAAAATGTCTGTGTGTATGTCTCTGTGTGTGTATGTCTCTCTCTGTGTGTGTGTATGTGTGTGTGTCTCTCTCTCTCTGTGTGTGTGACCACGATAGCGGTCAAACCGCTGTAGATATCAATTCCAAATTTTGTATTTACGTGTATAATCTCCCTCTTGAGATCTGATTAGTTTTTCAGTAAAATCAGTAGACCGGAAGTAGCAGTTTACTTCAGCGAAAAAATCGAATTTTGCAAATATTTCGTCAACTACTAAGTTTAAACAAATTTATAAAGAATTCATATATACTTAACATTAAAATTGAGAATAATTTTATTTAAAAAGATTTTCGAAATTCCCACCGGAAGTAAGTCTTTTACTCTTATCGAAAATCAGTTTTAAGTCATGCCTTTTAGACAAGTACGTTACGGGTATAAAAGTATGTAAAGCATAATTTTCAATATCTTTTGTATAAAAAAAATTTCAAAATTCAGACCGGAAGTACCACTTTTACTCTTATCGAATAGCGATTTTTTGCAAATATGTCGTAAGTTATGCATTCTATATATATATTTATCAAGAGTACAAAAGTATTTAAAACTGTATTTGCAATATTTTTTGTATATATGAAATTTCAAAATTCGGACCGGAAGCAGCACTTTTACTCTTAGCGAGGAGCACTTTTTTGATAATATCGTGCAAAGTATGCATTTTATAGAGATTTATTAAGAGAATAGAAGTACTTAGAATAGGATTTTCAATAATTTATGTAAAAAAAATTCTTAAATTTCTATAATTTGAAACGCTCATACGCATAAGAAAGTCGTGTGGTGGCCACACCTCATTTTTTTTTTTAAATTTAGTATCGATATAGGTATAGTTAAAATTTGAGAATTTAAATATGACATTCTCATTTATTTTTACTTTTGGTTTGAGAGGAAATGCTTTTTGCTCTTCTTTTTTTTATTAATGGGACACTTGTACAGGGTGAGTCATTAGTAGCCGCTTCCTCGATTGCTCTTTTGTGTTTTAAGTAAAAGAAAAAACAATTAGTGGAAAATCCATGGTTGGTTGTTGCGCATATTGTAAAAATACTTTAGGCTCTGGCGCACTTTCGGTTTCACCGGAAGTGCACGAATCTTAATTTTTTTAAATAACTCACCCCATATATCTTTGGATTTTCTTGTATTGCTTTAAATTGTCTGTTCGACTGTTTTTTCTTTTTCAAAATTGAGCCAATAGTTTTTGAGTTATTAATTCTTTTTTGAAAATATTTGACCAAAACACGTGTTCAGAAAAAAATCATTTTCACATTGTTTTTAAAAGCAAAAACATTAATTTTGGTGGTGCTTGTAGCCAAGAAAATTCTGCATCATTTGGTAAAGTTGCACTCGACAATACCTCAATAAACTTTGTGTTTTCAAAGCCTACTTCCTGAAATTTTCACATACCAAAAACTTATTTTTTTTAAATGGGGCACCCAGTATTTTATTGAGTCATCTTGTTCCTTTTTTTATTCTCTTTCATTTTTGTTAACAATGTCCTATACCTATCTTTTCTAATTTTTGAGATAATCACTATACGAGCAATTAGCGGTCAATTAAAGAACTACGAGCGCTGTTGTTCTATGCACCAAAATATTCGTTCAACCAATGGAAGGCAGGGATGGCGCCCGACTTCCTTAGTCAACTGTCAAACAAAGTAAATGTTATATCCAACTATTCCAAAAGTAATAATTTTATAGAATGAAGAGCATCCCATATCATTTTTTTAATTCCGGCAATGTCCAGTTGCAGCATTTCATTTTTAACACTGTTGGTTAACATCGAAATAAAATAAAGGTTATGTTTACCGACATATTTGAAGATGTCTTCAAAAAGTTTTGAAAATCCGTTTGTAGATAGCGAAGATACTCTCCTCCATTAACATTTTCATCAAAGAAACAAGGTCCAATTATGTAACTATCCACTATTCCTCCCCACAGTTTTAATGACCAACGATTTTGAAAGTTTACAGGTGTGATAAAGTGGGGGATTATATGTGTTATAATAACGGAAATTGTAACGATGAACGTATTCACTTGAATAGAAGGTTTCGTTGGTAAACAACAAAAAATTGAGAAAGCCAGGATAATTTATCTGTTGCCAATTGACAAAAATGTAAGCGATTCTGAAAATTTCTTTCATCTAACCCTGTGTATGAATATGCTACGGTTGAATTTCGTATTTCCTAATTATTCTGGATTCTCAAATTTGACTTACATATAACTGCCGACTAATTTTCGTAGTACTAGTATGGGGCTTTTCAACTACACCCGCAAGTACCATAAAAGTCTTATCCTCACCAGTTATTGCTTTTTCCGCTCTTTCTTTCATATTCAATGCTTTCTGTTCACTCAAACCGTCCACTTTATATTTTTGAAGGTTTCTGGCTTCGGTTGACTTCTACCAGGGATCGCTGTGCATAAAGTCTGGATGCTAGCAAAGAGTTTCTTTCAGATTCACCCAAAATGTCAATCATATCTATTAACTCTTCATAAGAATAATTCAATTGGATGATAACTAATAGCGATCCTTTTATAAGTTTGACATAAATGTATACCGACTTTCTTTAACAGTTGACTCAGGCAGTCAGTCGCATTCCAGCCTTTATTGGACCAATATTTGGGCGCAAAGAACAGCGCCCGTAGTTCTTTAATTGACCGCTAATTGCTCGTATAGTGATTATCTCAAAAATTAGAAAAGATAGGTATAGGACATTGTTAACAAAAATGAAAGAGAATAAAAAAAGGAACAAGATGACTCAATAAAATACTGGGTGCCCCATTTAAAAAAAATATGTTTTTGGTATGTAAAAATTTCAGGAAGTAGGCTTTGAAAAAACAAAGTTTCTTGAGGTATTGTCGAGTGCAACTTTACCAAATGATGCAGAATTTTCTTGGCTACAAGCGCCACCAAAGTCAATGTTTTTACTTTTAAAAACAATGCGAAAATGATTTTTTTCTGAACACGTGTTTTGGTCAAATATTTTCAAAAAAAATTAATAACTCAAAAACTATTGGCACAATTTTGAAAAATAAAAAACAGTTGCACAGGCAATTTAATGCAGTGCAAGAAAATCCAAAAATATATAGGATGAGTCATTTAAAAAAATTAAGCTCCGTGCATTTCCGGTGAAACCGGAAGTGCGCCAGAGCTTAAAGTATTTTTACAATATGCGCCACAAGCAACCATGAATCCTGCACTAATTGCAGTAATGCTAAATCAAGTTATGATTGAAATGTCATCACAAGTTGTCAGTGTTCGTATATTTTGGTTATTGACTAATAAAAAAAACTTTGAAAACGATAGTAAA
Organism: Amphimallon solstitiale; assembly: GCA_963170755.1. Classification (NCBI taxonomy): domain Eukaryota; kingdom Metazoa; phylum Arthropoda; class Insecta; order Coleoptera; family Scarabaeidae; genus Amphimallon; species Amphimallon solstitiale. Next base: position 35,289,951 of record OY720682.1, on the reverse strand, counting down.
CCATTCAGAATTTGAGCGTCAATTCGCTCAAGCGTGGATATGGAGACTATCAACGTTCGTTTAATTAATTTAGCCTTTTGTTCAATACTGTTTATTCGGATCGCTAAATCAGCAAAGATACAGAGTACCGGACAATTCAGAAGCAAGAAGCATTTCGCCAAATCAAAGATTTGCTAAAAAGTGGACGTCCAAGTACAGCATTTGAAAAAATGAGAATGTAAATTTGCAATTTTTAACTATACGTAGAGCAGTGGCTAACATTCATGTAGTTTCATCAAAAGATCCTTGATCTATCAGGGGCGCGGCATTTAACTTCACTACATGACAATAATAGCGACTGATGTGTTAAATGAGTGACTAAGCAAAAAAAAACAATACCGTGGAAATGTGTAAAGGAAACATGAAAATGTAAACTATTATATGTGAGGCAGCCATAGACATGTGTTTGTAACTTATTAGTTTTCTTCAGTATGACATAGCCAAGAATGAATGGTAGTGGCTGCTCTATAACTGAAAGCTTACATTTTCACTCTTAATTACACAATTGCACATTTTAATCATTCTATCTTTTATCACTCGTTTGTTGTTAAATAGATAGGCAGGCTTAGTCTTCCATGTAGTGAAGTTGGATGTCGTCCTAGATAAATAAAGGATCTCCCAATGGAAATTAGTTTACTATTTTTAATCAGTGAAGTTTTGTTAACTAAGAACCATTTTACTTTTCTTTTTGACATGTGACTGTCAATTCCGTCTTGTTGAGAAACAATTTCTTTTCCATGGACCAAAGCGTCCATTGTTGGGAACAGAGATTCTTCTATGATGAATTTTAACAATAACCTATTGTCTATAATAGAATATATAGTCTATTCTTAAGAATATGGTCAAAATATCCCATATAATATAATTATCAAATGGCTAGTAGCGATTATTAGAGTTATCTTTGACGTGTTTCGATTAATTTATCCATCACAAACGCCGTTTGTCCGATTTTTTTAGGGTCGGCCCTACCTTTACATTGAGCGACAGCTTTTAATTCGCATGATCCAGAGAGGAGTATTTCGCCCCGTTTGACCAATTTACGTCGATTTGGACGGTTTGGTTAAGCATGTCATTCGCACGTAATTAAAAAAGAAGGCTGCTTGCTTTTAGTATGTCTAATAATAATAATACATGTTCTCGCAATAACTCCCCCTGCATAAAAAATAATGCACATTTAAACAGTGTGAAATTTCAAGATTAATAATAACAAATCAAGATAATCTACGCCGTAGGCTTCCACGGTTGTCGTTAATATCACTTCTTAGCATCAAGGTTGTTATCAATTGAGATGTGTCTGCTTAAGTTTGCAAAAACATCATTGAAACAGCGATAGTAATCAATGAATGGCAAATGTAAAACAAAATTTATTCACGATAAATGAAAAAAGGGAATTGTTAGTGTAAAATTAGCTCTATATTAGAGTTCGTAGTTCGCACTGTTTAAATGCCTTAACACATATAAATAAGATTATACTAGTTATAAAAAAAACTCATAGTATGCGCACTATAAATAACTATCACGTTCTCGATTTTGATATCAGACACCATAAATCATTTTTCTGCGTTAAAAATGCCGTCAATAAAATGTAGCTTTCCTGCACTTCTTGCAAATATTGAGCCTTACACAATGACAGATGCTGGAAATTTTACATTCTTCTTTTAACAGACTATCTATCATGTGGTGACGTTGATCGTTTTCCCTAATAAATTGTACAAATGTACGAATGGCAGCCTGTTTCCCTATTTTTGTTGTTAGTTTAGTATGTTGGCAATGAAGCCATTAAGTCAAGATGACATTTATATTAGTTTTTACGTTTCTTTAATATATCTGCTACGAATAATGTAATGTTTTTACTAATATACCTGACTGAAGATATGGCATTTACATAGTTCATTACTAACTACTACCTTTGCGAATACTGTGGACATGTAATGGGTTTTTGGAGTATTGGGATAATTGCGGGTACGGCTTCATATTACACATATTGTTCAATCAATTCACACTTTCTTAGGTATACCGTACTGATGAAGACTAAGGAGTAGTCTGAAACACCTGTCTGCGGTTGTGCCACACTAGAACATTCCAATAATTAATTTTTAATTTACACATTTATGCGTTATCATCTTTAGATATTTTCTCAATATAGTATTTAAAAGTTTTGTGGCTGGTTTCGTAATGAACTTTAACATACTAAAGGCAAATTTAACCTTGGCTTATGTTTCATAATATACTGTTAAAAAATAAAGCGATTTTAAAACCACTTTAAACTAAAGCCATGAAAATTCTACCTTTATAGCTAAATAAAAAATAATTCAGTATTAGTTATAATAAACAGGAGTTATATGATGCTCCCAGGAGAATTCCAGGAAGAACACATCCCGATAAAAAATTAGTATATAGGCCCGATGGTGACGAATGTATATTAGTATGTTGCTTCAAATAGCACTCTTTGGAAATACTTGTTCTTGCTTTTAACTTCGGAATTTTAAATAAAACTTTTTAAAAAACGTAGAAAACTGCAAGAACTTGTTAGCTCAGGGACTCTATTTTATAGTACATATTGTCGATAAATTTATTTAGAATAATATATACCTAAATTTATAAATGACTTCCTCTCATTTGAAATTATTTCCTAGAATTCCAGGCTGCTTGTCTTTATTTTTAGTTTGGGAAGACATTATTATTCTTGGTATGTTAAAACGAAAATACCTATCCAAATATACGAGTTTATAGTCATGTTTGTAACATGATTTCACCTCAAAACAAAAAAAGAAAATAACAAACTACGCATGATAGCATCTGTAAATAATCAAATATCAAGTTCAACTTAAAATGTTCCTAAATTCCATCTTTATGAAACAGATTTACTTTAAGTTTACTTTTATTTATAGAGAGTTCATTTTACTAAAAGTATACACTGTCATTCTGTTATGAAATTGGCCATTAATAATTAAAGAGTATAATTTTATTTATAGATTAAATAAACTTATGACATACATCAATAATGACACAGCTATTTCATATTTTAACTTCTCTCTATAATACTGATTCGTTTTAATCTGTTAAATGCTTCTTTTAGTTAATTATTTATTATTATTTTATTAATAATTTAAGCGGAAAATTTGTTTAATTAGTGTTTCTCCTGTTATTTATAAAATATTTATTTTGGTTTTGTTTTAAATTTTATATAATAAATACAATGAATTTTTCTTTTTTAAATCATATTGGTATAGTTTATTTTGAAGTCAATATTATTGTTTCAAACCAGTAAAACCGTACGCTATCGTCGAAATTTGCAATTAATTGTGCTATAAATTATACATAGAAGCTACAGGCAATAAAAACGGTACTAAAAATTACATGCTTATTACTCATTGCGTATAGCCAATAATATTACAACTTAAATTGTAATAATGATATCAGTGATTTCCTACATTGAATCACGGGTCTTTCCCGTTTGATATATTTGGAAAAAAATGAATGATTTGAAAAAGGGGGATGTTTACTCAATTTGTGAGTGTTTGGAAAATATGATAACGTTACTAAACAAGAAAAAAGAAAACAATCCGTTTCAAATATTAGCCTACATGAAAAACAGATTCAATATATTAATACTACTGCTTTTTATCACATAAAAAAGGGTTACTACACATTACTTAATAATAGTAATTGCTTTTCGTAGAAATAACAAATCGACCAATATATACACAACAAAATTATAAGATCCATAAAAAAGTAATAAATTGCTTTACTCAGTAATATTGTGCATAATTCATTGCTGGACAGTTTGTAACTTATTATTCATTATATTTTTCAACACAAATCGTTACGTTTTATATGCAATTTGAACAGTTATTAATTACGTAGTTTCCTCAAAAGGTCTAGATTTATCCTAGACAACATTCAATTCCACTACACAAATAATATCGACACAAACTGTGTAATTAACAGAGCAATTTTAATAAAATTAGGAGTAGAGCAGTCGCATACTATTTATGTAGATTGATCAGAAGATCTAGATTTATCTTAGACGAGACGACATCTATTTATTGCATTCAGTATTGAATAACGAAGAAGGTGTGTGTTAATTAAAATAATGTATGTAGTATTACCTTAAGAACATAAATTCCAAAAAAATGCGATTCTAACTTATTAGTCTTCGTCAGTAGGGCATACCTAAGGCTAATTTTTTCATCTCCACAATTTGTCTAATTATTTTTCATTAAAAAATGCGTTCTTTTTTGATAAATGCTATACTTTCACGTACATTTGGTCTATTTTCTGCTTGTATGTGTTCTGACATTTCTTCGCATCTTTCGTTTTCTGTATTTCGAATTACCCACGAGATATTTATAACTCTTCACGCTTTCAAGTTTGTAATTATTTCACTACATGGTATATGTTGAGGCTGCTATTTGCCATACATTTTGTTTTATTTTCATTATTGTCTGTCTTTAATTTTTGCTACTTTAACCAGACTGATTGAGATCTCGCGTGAGATACTTTGGTCTCTCTTCATAATTACCATCATCATATGCTATGGTTGGTCAAGTTTACTGCCTAGGGTTTCTTGACATTTCAGTGCGCTAAGTCTATCTAGGGTTATATTGAAGAGGGCACTGGACAGACTTCTTTGACTCACGTTTCTATACAAACGTGTCAGGCAGGCCCCCCGATGTGGTTATTGCAGCTGGTGATCATCAATCAACTTTGCTGGTATCTGCATATTTTTCATTTCCGTCATGAGGGTCTCTTGTGTAATGTATCAAAAACCAGTTCTAGGGCAATACATCTTAATATTTTACATTACAAATGTTTAATGACATCCTCACATGCCAGAACATTATATTAAAAAGATTATTTATCATCTTTGGCTAAACCTGCTCAAACTGTTTTTCAATAAATACATGTGAATTTTCATTGCTTCAATTTTTTGTATTAAATTCGACATATCAGGCATCCTTATAAAACCATATTTCATCAGTGTGCTTGTTTGTTTTTATAAACTAACTACAAACCCGCAATCTTCGTGGAAAATCAATTTCTAACACAATTCTTATACTGCCGCAATTCGGCGTGCAATGAAGATTTTTTAAATCTGTATGACTTCTACCAACAAAAAAAGTAAATTTTCTGACTTAAGTATAAAAAAAAAGATGTTTTTCTGAATATTGCATTATATGTATCTACTGATGTTCGTTAGTTAATTGATATCACTGAATTTATATAAGTAAGGCTGGATTGTTCTGAAAAAGATTTCGATTTCACATCCGTATTTGTTGGCTTGAGTAAAGCTTTTAATTGCACTCATCATTCTTTTAAAAAATTGGAGAGGTATATCTTCAATAATAAGACTATTAATCTTCCCCTACTCACTACCATATCCCTACTCAGAAATTTTGTTCATAATATGAACAAAATTTCAATATATATACCCCATAATATATTATATTATGGGGTTTTTCAAGGTTCTATCCTGGGACCAATATTATGTTTAATATACGTTAACAACTTGTTTGCGAATGTATAGTTATGTAAATGTATACTGTTCGCTGACGATACCAATAAACACCCAAATGTTATGCTATATTATTAATATTGCGCCTATAATTGTTTGTTGTGAATAGTTTGAGAGCTAAAGATTGTTAAAAGCAATAGTTCTCACTCAAAGAGAAATGTGATTATGATTGATATGATTTTTGGAAGTCTGTCCGGATTCTAAACTAGATTGGAATGTTCTTGACAATTTGTTGGCTGTAAGGTTAACAGGTCAATATATTCACTGAGAAATTTGAATAACCAAGCGTCACAACATACGTATTTATGAATTTTAATTTGGGGTCACGCGGTGCGTAAGCATTGTCTGTTTGTAATTCACTGCAGATATAGTACACCCAAACAACAAGTCCTTGTTTAATATTCGAAAATAAGCTTTGTCTAAAAAAAATTTCAAAACTGAAAGCCATTTTAATACTAATGCATGTGAGGAAAGAACACCCTCGTTTTAATTACATTTTTTAAACAAAATAACAAAGTTCACTAGATAAACCTTTTAATTGAATACATGATAATTAAAAGTCATTTAAGTCATCGATCTGTCAAATTTAGAAAAATGGCGTCTGCCAAATTAGTTATAGTAAACGTTTAATTCTTTTAAGCTTACGAATTTGTAAATAATTAGTGATGCATGATGTCGAAGTTGTGCTAAAATGGCATTAAACGATCAACCTGTGAAACAGTTTTTCTAAAAAATGACATCTGTCACGAAAGTAAAATTTTCAATACGATAGATTTGATAAAATGACATGTGTCATAATTGTACAATCGGAAACATTTCTCTAAAATACCTGTTTATTTAAATTTCAGATCCGTGAGAAATGCAAGGAGTTAGTCCTAACAGAGGAGCAGCTGCGTCAGCTGATGAAAACCTTCCATCACGAGATCATGCTGGGTTTATCAAAGAAGACTCACGGAAACGCAACTGTAAAATGTTTCGTAACATACGTGCAAGATCTACCAACAGGTCAAGGTAGGTAATTTTCGTACCGGCAACGCCTGTACTAAATTGTAATACATAATCGGAAATGACTTTTGTTAGGTTACAAAATTTACCGAGCGATCCTTGTAGATAGAGTATAGAACGCAATGTTTTATAATTCGCAAGGCTTTTACAGATAAGAATTTGTTTTATAAAATGAAATACTATCTTTATGCATGTTTTTTTAATTTAACATAAAGGTCAATACATGGTAAAAGTCACTTATTGTTAGTTGACATAAAAACGTTACAAAACCAGAAATTCAAATGATATTAGAATTTCAATGTGTGGTATAGGTTAATAGGTGTGGTTGCGCGATTATTTTCCATGACCTTCACTAACTATCGTAGAATGCCAAGTTACAAAAGTTATCGGAAATTCGCTTTGAATAATTTTTATGTAACCATACGTGGCAACTATAAGACAGTAATGTTAGGAATTACATGGATAAGGAAAAGTATTTCTTACAGTTGAGTTTTAAAAAACAAAATCATTTTTTTCTTGCTCGCGCAGTAAATATTAAACACATATAGTTCCAGCTGACACAACACGTTCAATCACATTCAATTAATACAAAATGAAGCGTAAAAACCGTAAAATACAGTTTAGGAATACAGAAGGCAAAATTCTCCAACTTGTATTATAAAAATAATATCAATTATTGGCTTTTTTATCTCAAAAATAGTCACTTAAATTATCGATTTTATATACTTTAAAACACGACAAACATTTTCATATAAATCACTCCTTTTATAAAGCTTGAATATTGAAGTAATTATTTGCTATAAATAGACAACTTAGTAATAAGAATAAAAGATATGCCATCATCGCCAGTTATACGTATAACTAGCTAATGGAGAAAATGGATAAAAAAAGGTGAATATACTTAAGCAAAAGACCCCGAGTGTGAAAAAGAGGTGTACAAGTGTTATTTTCATCAGCACATTGAGAAGAGGATTTAACTGCTGAATTGTGCTATAGTCTCATAACTTGGAAAAAATATTTTCACCAAACAATACATATTCCGCAGCCTCGCTTTTGTCCCTAACCATTTCCTACTTTATGTGACTTTGTAGCCTTTAAGGAATGAACAACAAACCAATCACGGCAGACTATACTATCGTGTACATGCATAATTTACAGAACCGCTCTTAGTGTAATTACATGTTGGGAGAGCTTTATTTTGCATTCTTGGTCTACCATAGCTGATTGATCAACTAAAGCATCACTAAAGTAAATCCAGCTTTAACATTTTCCGCTTAACTTGCTCGACTGCGGAATGAAAAGGAACCATCAATAAATTTATTATTAATGTAATGTGAAAATGGTCCCACGTTGTTGCGTCATAATTAAAAGGAACACGCTTAAAATGAATGCCCCAAAGTTGAACACCATATTGAAAAAGGAACTGTTACTTGTAATTTAGATTAATGATAATAATAGAATTATAGAATAAAATAAAATAAATTGTCTTTGTTCGCCAACTAAACTCAGTTCGTAATCTCCGGGCGATTCAGGTTAAAAGAGATGATAACTTAACAGTTTCCTTAGAGCCTTATTGGGTGTTAATATAATAAACTACCATTGTACAAGTTTAGCAAATAATTATATTCGAAATCAATGATTTTATAGATTATTACAAACACAGTAAAATCTCAATCAATAAACTGCTTTTAACAAAAAAAGAAACAAAACACATTAACAAATAGGTTAAATATACTTTTAAAACGGCAACCTTTAACAAGATTTATGCATATCATAAAATGAAAACAACGTATGCAAGAAACTACAACTCAAGCTAAACATACAACACAACGCTAAAATATATCAAATTACATATTCATTTATACTTAGGAGACGCTGTTCATTTATCAAATATATTTATTCCATCCAGATAAATATATTTACTTATTTCGTTTCTATTTGAAACTGATTTATAATGTTTAATTCTTTATTTCTTAATACATTTACATACAATACTTCTTAAAATAGCTTGTTTTAAGGCTTCTTTCTTCTTTCTTGTTAGATGGGCATCTTCTTATCCTCGATGCGTTCACGTTGAATTTTCTTAATCTTCGATGTTTGAGGCGCGGCTTCAACGACCCAGACGTTGAAAATTTATATTCGCCGCCAATTGTAGAACACAATCTTTATACCAAAAGATATAATAATTTTATTTAATCGCTACTTTATAATTCTTACAGTCGATACACTTTTTAAACTTATTTGTCGACTCTTTGCTTAAAAATTCACTTGCCAACGACTCTACTGGCCGTTGTCGACCTGGAGTCATTTTCTTGGTGTTCGCTTTCCGACTCTTACTTGCAGTCTAGCTGTCGACTCATACATTGCAATAAGCATTTTCCTTCTTATAGTTGGACGCCTGGGATTCCCCGCTTTCTAAATTGTCCGGGCACTCCCGCTAGCATTTCACACACCAATTTACTTACACCGTGAAAAGTTATAGATATCGCAGCGCTTATCTCACTAACATAAACTTTCGACGCCACAATGCTTATACATAACAAAACTTATTTACATATACATGGCTACACCTTCTATTTCCAAAATTGACGATGCGTTATTGCATCAAAGGCGATTTTTACTACTGACGTTCCGAAAAATTTGAATAAAATCGCTTCTAATGAAGGTTTTTCGAAACGGAAAAACTGTAATTTGCAAGGCATGTTGTAATATAACTATGCAAAATTCCAACCTTCTACCGTGAAAATTGTGGGTCACCGTAATTTTATGCAAATTTTTCATTTTTTGGCATTTTGCCAAGCCCCATTTTGGTTTCGTGAGCCCTAATTTGACGCACATCCTAAACTCGCCCCAGCGGTTCCTGAGAAACATATGAGTAAACACCCCTTCGATTGTTAAATGACGGTGTAAAGTATATTATGTCTGAAAAGAGAACAATCAACGAGAAGCGACAGTATAGTCGGATCCTTTGACGTTTCGTGTCCCACTATCGCAAAAAAAAGTTGTGTCAAAGCAATAAACATAAAACAAATTACGAGGCGCGTTTGTTTATGAAACATGTTAGGTAATATCTTTCAACTCATGTGGTGTTAATCTGTACCTACATTATCTGAAATTCTTAATAGTGTTAATTACATTTTATTTAATACCAACAATATCATATATTATATAAATTTGCGATACTTGCAGGTTTTTGCTTCTAGTGCAAAATGTACAGAATGCTAATTAATATGTTTTATGAATAAGCGATTGATATATTGCAATCTTATCTAAGTAAAAACTATTTATATACATATATATTATAAATAAAATGATATATGAGAAAAAAAATTAGTTTTCTCTTAGTCATTTTGTAACGTGTTTTTAATGTTATTTTTATTTATCGTGTATATGAGAGAATAAAAGATTTTCATTCTTACGAACAACATCTCGTCTAGACAGACGACCGCGCAGATAACAACGCTCGCCTGACCCACTAACGAAAGAGGGGCGCGCTTTTAACGTCTTTGTCGCTCCGCGTTGATCATTGTTCTATGCTATGAGTGTCAAGGAATTTTCCCGTTTTACCATATTGCTACAAATTTACATCTTTTCTTTCTGGCGCTGGCCAATAGATTTGCTTCCTGTCATGTATCTTATGGTAGCTGTTTATTAAACACATTACATGCTGACTAATTGGTTTTCCAAATACCTTTAAAAAAAAGGTTGATTGAGCAAATGTTATATCCAAATTTATTTATTGGTTTAATGTTATGTTCTGAAAAAAATAAGAATGAGATAAATTATATATCAGTAGAAGCAGGATATAATCAATATATTCTAAATATAAAAGATACACTTTGATATAAGTTTGACTATTTACAACAAGTAAATAAAGCTGTTAGTTGACCTAACTACAAATGACTGCACATCCTCATTTTTCCAGTAGGAGGTCGCTGTCTGTTTATATATATAAGGTCCTTGATAAAACCGGTCTAAAAGAAAAAAACGTGCAAGTCAGTGGTTTCAAATAAATCTGTTAGTTGACCTAACTACAAATGACCGCACATCCTCACTTTTGAGACAGGAAGGTCGATGTCGGGTTATGGGTCTTTGACAGACACGGTCTAAAAGAATGAACGTGCAAGTCAGTGCTTTCTAATCAAACATCTATTTATTATTTCAGAGAATGGAAAGTTTTTGGCTTTGGACTTGGGGGGCACCAATTTCCGTGTTCTGCTGATCGAACTGAGCAAGAACCATTTCGAGATGAAATCGAAGATTTTCGCCATCCCCCAGCACATCATGCTGGGTTCCGGGGAGCAACTGTTCGACCACATCGCCGACTGTCTCGCAAAATTCATGAAAGAAGAAAACATCATGAAAGAGAAACTGTCGCTGGGTTTCACTTTCAGCTTCCCTCTGCAACAGCTGTCGCTGACCAAAGGCATGTTGAAGCAGTGGACGAAAGGCTTCAATTGTTCCGGGGTTGTCGGTAACGATGTCGTACAACTCTTGCGAGAAGCTATCGCTAGACGTGGGGTAAGTTCTCACTCATGGATATTATATTGTTAGGTTAGGATTTATGCGAAGAAAAAGCCTTTTTCACATCTATGATTTCCCAATCGTTATAGATGCATACTCTGACAGATTTCTGAAGCAAACGCAAACGGCAAATTGAAAGATAATAAAAACAAATATAGGATATTGATGGAAGATCTCTTGATTTCAGTTCTTCTACGAGTATTTAGCCAAATTCTGTTTATATAAATAAATTATTTTTTCTGTTTTGACGTCCATTTCCAAGTTCCAACTTGTAACTGTTGAGCATGTTATTAAGTCGACCATTTGGAAACGTCTTTTTTATTTGTTCTTCGATTTTTTCACGAGGATGTTTTGGCCCTCGATTCTGCACCGTAAGGCATCACCGATCTAACACATGCTTTGTATATTTTTCTTGCAATTCACGCTAATGTGCTTGTTCTTGCAGATACTTTTTTCAGGTGGCCAAAGTTCACCGCTGCCTTATTAGTTTGTTGTTTAACTTCTTCTGCGAAGTTCCCGTAACTTGTGATTTTGGTACCTACTGCAAGTTTGCAACGTGGTGGTGGTTCGCTATCATCATTGATTTTGTTTTGGCTGTCGAAATCTTCATTTTCCAGCATGAATATTCAAGGCGTACAGCATTCGTTACTAGTCGTCCTCGCTTTCTGATATAAGTGTAGCATCATCCGCTTTTTGTGCCCAAAATGCTGCAATGCTGAATGTGGATATATTGAAAATTCTGGAAGTTTAAGTATAGCTTATTCCCCAATTGAATAATTGCCATAATATGCGAGTAGAATACTATACTTTGTCCACGACTATCAAACAAGTTTAATTATTACACTTGTTTATATCATTATCATTGAATTTTTCCTTCTTTCTGATTGCCCGATTTGTGTGAAACGGATTTTGGACTTTTCGAATGGAATAATTTAACTTCACAGTTAAATAAATAACTTAAGCAACTTTTGACGTCACAAGTTAAAAACACCAATTCCTTTACATTCTGGAGTCGTGAATGTAAAGGAATTGGTGTGGACGTGGTGGTGGAAAGTTAAAATACACAGTCATGTTTATCTTATTTCATATAGAAAATTTTAATAACTATTTATAAAAATATTGAAAAAAAAAGACAAAATTATGAATTTTCTTCGTATTTATATAATATGAAGCGATGTTTTAGACGTCTATAGCTAGCTTTTTCAAATCACATATAATATGATGTGTTGGTGTTCACTTTCACGTCTGACTTAGACACAACTAAATAATGAATGACTCATTGTTCTTTACGTAACCCACGTGTAATGAATATTTTATATAGCAGTCAAGAGTCATTTATTAATTATTAATTCTAATATGCTGCAAATAAACCGTTTTCGAAGAGAATGAATGATTAGCACCCAAAAAATAGTGGCATTCGTTGTGGAACCCTTACCTACATACTTTAAAGTGCGAAGTTATAGGCATTTCAAACTGGTTTCTTTAGTAAACCAACTCTAATTAGATTGTGACTATTAGCAATATTTATTAGTAGGTACGACTAATATTATTAACTCTTTCTCCTACAATATCAAAACTTAAAAGTAATTTCACAATTTTGGGTTACTTAAACCTGCGGCTACTCGAAACGACACCACACCTACTTTGATGATTGTACATCTTTTTAAACAAATATTTTCTGTATTAATAACAATCTCGTCTGAGTACTGTGTCTAGGAAATATGACGATAAAGTATTTTTATCGTTGATTTAAGCAAATGATAAGACAGAAGTTCTGCGAAATATCTTATATACTTACTTGATGTTCTATCGCAATTTTTTTTAGGAATGATAATTATATATTTTATACTCAATAATAAAGATATTAAAATATATATGATTGTATTCAGAACAATGGCATGTCATTTACAGATTACAGTGCGTTTTACAGATTGGACGATAATAGAAATTTGGTTAGAATGGATTTTTGCAAACCACATTCACACACCTTCTAATTTTACTTGTTTTACAAGGCATTCAAAATATATTTTGATATCTAGGTTAGTAGGTTACCATTACTCAGCTCAGTAAAAGTAAATCAATAAATACTTCTTACCCAAAATGCATTTTCTGTATAGTGTTTTTAGCGTTTTACTAGGCGGATGAGTAATAGAAATATTGCAGTATTATATGCTTAATATAAAGATATAAATAAACAATTAGGCAGTTTGAATTTCCCGCATGTTACATTATTATTTTAAAAGTTGGTAAACATTCAGTAGTTATTACACTGTTCAATAAAAATGCACTCTGTTCCATAAGAAAATCCAATCTCTTGAGAAAGACGTTTCACAGGTTTTGTGGTTTCATTTTCCATACGTTAAGTTATAATACCTGGATTAAGTTCAGACACATATTTTCTATTTCAATGCCACCTTAGTCCTAGAAACTTCATGATATCTCGATACTAATTTCAAGTAGAAATACTAAAAATAGACTTCGAAATTCTATCCTTTCTGAAAATAGCTAAACTACCGTAATTTTAGGTTGATAATGTGGCATTAGATATTGATTAGCTTAGTTGACATTAGATTCTGGTTTTATTGCTTCACTAACCTCAAATAAAAGGACATTCACGTGAAAGTTTTCTCTTTGCTTGTCGCTCGTACCCCTGTCCTGGGTCGTCTCTTGTCACTTTCCAACAGTAGTCTGCAAGCATATAAGTGTTCTAAATGTCCTGAAGGACTTTCTTTTTTTTTTTGTCACTTACAGCACCCCAGTTTTCACGGAAGAAGTTCAGATGCGAATCTAGGAAGTGAAGTTTAAGTGAAATGTTGCGGCCTAATTGGTGGTACTTTTATAGAAGGTTATTCACAATCGTAGCGTAGTTGTTAACTCTTCGATTTCCCACGAAGCCATTCACAGCATCTTTAAATGCCTCCCATATTGCTTTTTAATGGCCCTGGAGAACTGGATCGAAGTTTTCATCTTGAATATGATGAATCTGCGGGCCAATGACGATACCTTCTTGAACTTTAGCATTACTAGTATGTGGACATTGTCCTCTCAGGTACTGAAAAGCTTTTCCGCCCTTGTTCTATTCCCATTACAAAGTTCTTCATTAATCCAAGTTTTATGTGTAGAGAGGGAAAAGGAATTATTTTTTACGTAAATTTTAGATTGGTATCTTGTAAATTTAGCTAAATCCTCTTAAAGTATCTAGTGGTCTAATTTTATCCTAGAAAAAAGATGTTTATTTTGTTGGTGGAAGAAAAAAGTATTTTCGGTCCTGAACCCCCTGGATAAGCTATATCTGAGGACCAAGATCTAACTGAAAGTTTTAAATCTCATTTTCGTTTTTTCAACTATGAAATGAATCAGAAACAGCTATTTTCAAGTCTGAAAGTGTTTCACTGTTGACCAGTGTTATTTATTAATCATAGCTCTCTCAAGTAAATGAGCAGAAAATAGAAAGAAATATATTTGCTATCGATATTAGAAAGAGGCAGATATAGAACAGTGTTTGTGGGTAAATGGCGTTAAGCCACATTCACATTTAAGACGATTTGATTAAAATAAATTTAGTATTTCAAATTTCAAATATGTTTCATGTTCCAAGTAAAGTAGAGATTTCAAAAAGATTCAAAAAATAAAGAACAGAAAACCTGCACTATTTAATCATAGATGGCGCAAGTAACAAGGAATTTTCTACTTCTATTTAATTGCGTTATCTAGTTATTTCCCACGTCCCCCAAATAAAATTGGATATAGTAAAGAAAGGGAGTCCCGAGCAAAATGTTATCGGGGTCCGCTTTGATAAACACTTCTATTTAATAAAACAAGAAGGAACACGATGTTAGCTACGGTTTATAACCAGTTTTTGACATAAATAAATTCCTAGACATTTTTACTTATCGATAAATTTGGAACATCTGCCTAATAGTGTTTATGTCGTCGCTGATAAAAACTTCATTAAAAAGTTTGAACTGGTAACTAACAGTTCTCTTTTAGCAATCATTCATTGAATAGGTACTTTCAAAAACTACTTCCAATAGGAAGACAGACTTTATATAATGTTTTGAGTGTAAAGATACAGTACTAGACGTCATTCTTATTCCAGTAATACCAACTATGTAAACATACATGAAGCAAGATATTGATAAGGATATTTTTCATGGTGTACTTTAGAATAACATTTTGCACAGTAATAATTTTAAGAATACTTACCCTTCTTTTTCTGTTAATACACAAAAAAAATTACAATACAGAGTATATCACAACGAGATTTCGTTAGAACAATATAGAAAACTAATAAGAGTTGAGTTTTGAATTTTCGTATATACTAATTTCGCGTTGCGTTCTTTTGATTTAAAATAGTTTCGAATTTTCGCTTCTTCCGGTTACACTAGGAAACGGATATCAACTTCCTTATTTTAAATGGAATACCCCATTTTTTATGATTAATTCGTATTTCCGAATTAATTTTAAAGCCAGTTTGTCTACTAAACTTTGCCACTTTCGCAGGATTTCAATTTTTGTAAAAAAAAAAAAATTACTCAACAGCATGCCCAATAATTAAATGCATACACAGACTTAAAATTCTAGGTAATTACTGCTTAAAATACGGTATTATAAACTTTTCAAAATAATACAGGCTGATCACAAAACAATGTTAAACATTCCAACCAGAAAATATCAATATCTTGTTATTTTTGAATAGCAAGCTACATTTTTTCAACTTAATTGGATTCTACGTTCAAAATTAGGGGCAGTATGTATTAAATTCCCTATTAAAGTCTTCGTTTCAGAGTTATTTCGGAAAATGTATCAATTCCTTTAAAGTTTTATTTTATATAATCAATTAGGCTCAATTAGAATTTTAAATCTGTCCAAACATTCAATTATTTCGAATGTTGTTATGAGTAATAGTCTGCAGCTATAATTTTCTTTTAAAAAACTGAAATAATTCGAAAGTCACTAACTTCAGAGGCAAAGTTTATTAGAGAAACTAACTTTAAAATTAAGTCGCAAATAAGAATCAATCATAAAAAATGGGGTGTTCCATTTAAAATAAGATAGTCGATATCCATTTCCGGTATAACCGGAGGACGCGGAAATTTGAAACTATTTTAAAATGAAAGATCGTAACGCGAAACTAATATTTGCAAAGTTTCAAAACTCAACTCTTATTAGTTTTCTATACTGTTCTAACGAAATCTGGTCGTGATATACTCTGTACACCATCCAAATTTATAATATAACTTTCAGGGTATAAACATTTCAATTATGGCGATTTTAAACGACTCTGTGGGCACGTTGATGTCTTGTGCTTGGAAATCAAGACAGTGCCGTATCGGTATAATCATTGGTAAGAATTAATGCATGATGGACAATAATTAAAACGGAAACATCTTATGTTTACGTAATTATAAGGTTACGTTAGAAATCGCTTTGCAATTTTTTTTATATTATTTTGTTGGGCCGTTATAGTAACGATAAATCATAATATTTTTATACTACACCATGTATACCACGCACTGTCTTCCAGATATATATATAAAGATAAAAATTGGAAATTTTCTTACAGTTTTTTTTTATTTATGTTTTTCTTGTTATTACGATGAATTATTATTGATATTGTTTTGATACGTGTTTTTTTTTATTGCATGTGTTTTTTTTTTCGTTGTAGGACATACAAATAAACATTTGTGCTATATTAAACGATACCACAGGAACATTGATGTCGTGCGCTTGGAAAAATCAAAACTGCAAGATCGGGCTGATTATCGGTAGGTTTAGCTTTCTCAGACAAAGAATGAATAACAATTATATCCATTTTAATGGTTCTGGTGCTATAAAACAAAAGATTAACAGCTTACTGTTTATTACTAACAATATGGCTGTCCGCCAAATTCCCTAAGTGCTATACTAATAACTAAACTGCTCAAAATCGTACAGGGATAATAAATGAGTATAAAAGAAAAAGGTTAACTCAATATTTTTAGTCCGCGTTAAAAAAGTCATCACTGGTAAATTGTCTGCGACAACAGACTTTTGGTTAATTGATTAATTTCCACTATATTGTCATCTACTGCCGTTGCTGCACTTGAATTTGTGCCGCCACAAACGTTATAACGTTTTTTCCACCGGTCTATCCAGCTATCACTTCTGATGTTAAAGTATTCTAAAATTTCAGAAGTCAATTTTGACATTTCACGCATAAAATTCAAGCATTGCTATAATATGCTATACTCTGTTTTTTAATACCGCGGACCACCAAGTAGAGCCATATGTACACTGCTATGCAATATATGATGACATTTATTTTTGACAAATTTATGATATAGGTTATGTACAGTATGTTATGTGTATACTTACGCACCTGTTCAATATGTGTACATCTACGAGGAAAGAATAGAACAGGAGAGAGTCTCTTTAATAATAATATTTGTCCAAAGTGGTAACTCAATATGGCCGCCGCAATACATAGGCGTGCATAAATATTTTGTATAGGGTATATGTACACTTCGTATGTTCTCGAAAATTATTTAAAATAGGCTCTTAGTCCAATAATAATTAAAGTAATATCGTGAATGCATTATTCATTCAATCCTTTTATTCTTTTTAATATAGTAACATTTATTCTAACTGTATTAAAGAAAACATGCCTAGAATATGTATGTTACGCCACTGAACACATAATAAAACTTACCGGATATATGACAAGTTATTCAAAATACTCATTTTATAAATTATGATTTGTCAATATTGCCATAACTGACCTGCCTTAAAGTGGTAACTTCCGTCTAAATAATACCTATTCTCCCACCAGTTTATTATCTCTCCTGTTCTATTCTTTCCTCGTAGGGTTGCATTAAGATTTATTTATTCAAATATTTTTAGGAAATTTCTGCAGTTACTTTGCAATATTTTTATTAAAATATGGCAACAAAATTTGAATTTTGGTCAAGGAAATTAGTTAGTTATGTACATGATATCTAAAAATAATACAAGAGATTTACTTAATATTTTAGTAGTTTTTCACGTTTACAGAGAGAACTGAAGAATATATTGCTATATAATAACACAAAAAGTAGAGTACCTATATTATCTAATGTACAACAACTATAAAAATATTTGTACATTCCATAATCAGTATTTTAACTAAGAAAACCTCTAAATATCATTATTACAATGGACACACGTTTAATTATAGGAAACCTTCAAATTATGCACATGTTTGCAGTTGAAATGATAAATGGCTCTACGTTAAATATCTATATTTCTAAAGGCTGTATTACACTTACCAAGTTCTTGACCAAGTTATTGGCCAAGAACTTGATCAAGTTAAAATTGACGACAAGTCGTGTATTACACTTGTCAAGTCGACTTGGTCAATTTCTTGGCCAAGAACTTGGTGGCTTAGAACATGTTCTATTTTTCTTCTCAATTTGATCAAGTTTTTAGTGATTTCTAGTAATATTCATGTTATAAAGTTTTTTGCCAACTGTCTAAAATGTAAATACAAATTCCATTTTAGAATACCGTTAAAAATGACATGTTAATTTGATACTTCTTGAAAGAATTGTATGCGTAAATTATTTATTTTCTTTTGTATCTCTTGTGCAGTTATTTTTACATTCAATATCAAACACAAATCTTCGGTAACTTTATTAATTTTTTATTTCGTACTTTTGCACTATTGGTACTGCTAATTCACCTAAAAACTTGGTCAAGAAATTGGTAAGTGAAAACAGGCAAGGTCAGCAATAACTTGATCAAGAACTTGCCGACAATTTCTTGGCCAATAACTTGGTCAAGAACTTGATAAGTGTAATACAGCCTTAAGTATGTATTTATCTCACTACGTTCCATCAGTCAGCTCTTCCTGTTTCGCTTCATGTACTTATAATAATAATAATAATATACTTTATATACCTATTCATCTTAAAAATAAATATATGTATTTCACTTGAAATTAATCTTTTTCATTAGTAGGTATAGTGATGAACGGCTCATTTGAGGTATATTGGAATGGTTTTGAATTTCTCTAAAAAATTTATTAAGTGTAGGAGCTTCAATGTTATTTAAAAAATGCATGTGCATTACTTGTCTTACAGCATTTTTTACATTTTCGTCCAAGTTGTTGTCTAATGAGCGTCTACCAGAGCTTTGCATGGGCTGAGTAAGCTCTCTTTTGGACTAATATTTCTTTATAACTTTAAAAACTGTACTTCTTGCAATACCTGCATTAATAGAATATGGGTAACTTCAAAAACATAACATATAACCTAAGGAAATACAATACTATCTGTTGTGGACACTATATGTGATGCTACCACGCGATCATTTAAATTCTAAATTATAGCAGGCGGGATTTTTTTTATTAGGTGTCCAGAATGTCAATTATTGATTAATTAACATTTTGAAACGTCACTTTGACAATTCAAATTGTAAATTAGTACTTATATACCAACTTAATTTAAATTTCACAGCCTGCTCCAATTTAGAATATAAATGATCGCGCGGTATTTCCCATGTACATTTTTTTTGTTATTTCAATTTTCAGCTTCTTATAAGTCTTGGGAATTATTTGTTTTTGAATAAGGGACAAGTTACCAAAACAGTTGCGTTTTCTCTGTGGAGAAAGTGTGGAAAATATACAACTATCAAATAATCCGAAAAGAACCAATAGAATTGGTTGCCCACTTTTAGCGCTAAAATTTAAAGTTGATCGCGGAATTAAAAAACGGAGTATACTTGAATAATTTACAAAATTAAATCTTATATCTCCTTTTAACTGCTATAAAGTATGTGATCGTGTTTCCATACTTATTTCATACGCTAAACAGACAAATGTTTTTAATTTGAATATGTTTTCATCTTTCTCTCTTGCATTTAAGTTAATGAGATGGGTTGAACAACGTTTGTGTATTATAGTTACATAAATTAAGGGAAGAATGGCAAAGAAAAATAAACACGTTATCTAATTGTTCAGTGTCACTAAAGAAAACTAAGGTTGACACAACAAAACTGCGAAAAAAATTACTAACATAAAACATATTTTTTTAAATTTTCTTTAAGATTTCTTTAAAAATAGATCGTACATGTGCTGCGTTATTGTAAAGAGGCAAAAAACACGTTCATTTATTTCGAGGCTCCCCTGACGTTCCATAAGAAAAAAATAATTTAGGGATTGAAGCTGAAAAATGGAAGGTGCAAAAAATCTAACTCGTTATTTAAATTATTCACTATAAAAAAATACTTTCAGAAACGAGTAATAAAATAACATTTAAATATTACGAAATACAATTTAAAAATGTAAAAACATACTTTGTGTATATATTTCTCTCTTTCTTGTTTTTAATGTGACTTGAAAAATATCTCTGTACGAATTTTGGTACCTAGTATATTAATTGTATTACAAAAGGATTTCTATTAACTTTAGACATATGTCTCAAATAATTTTGTTCATTTATTAATGGCTGGACGTGTATATTTACTTAATTAATTATTCGCTTGCATAAAATTTATTAACATCTATTAGGTATATATAAATGTAAATTATTAATTTTACAATTTTTATACTGTTAATTGATTCTATAACAGCTCCAGTAGCACTCTTATTAAAATGATTGATTTATTCCAGCCATGGTGTTTTGAACAGTTTAATGTATCTAGTTGTCTATGTCCAAAAACATTTAGATAAATAAAACGACATCTAGATTGCGATAAGATAAGTTTAATGACAGTTTTGAAATCAAACGAACTACATAGTAAAAACTCGGAGGATAACGGTCTGGCTTTAAAATAACAGCTTATCTTTATTTTTAAAGACATTGTGTTTATTTGAAAACTTTTTTTTTCGTTTAGTACACTTTTTGTTTATTTTTGTTTGTTGCATGCATTTATATCTTTATTCCCTTGCTTCTATTGTTTGTGATTTTTTTAACGCCTAAAACGCAATATTCTTTTGCATTGTTTGAATTTGTCACATTGTAATTTGTTTATTAATCGCTTTTTCCGCCATTATTATTTAGGCACCGGAAGTAATGCGTGTTACGTGGAGAAACAGAAGAACGCTGAAATGTTCGACGATCAAGATAACGGTTCCGGAAATGTGCTAATAAACACTGAGTGGGGTGCATTCGGGGACAAAGGACAATTGGAAAATGTGAGGACTGAATACGACAGGGACATCGACAAACACTCCATCAATCAAGGACAACAGCTGTAAGTACCTTTCACGTTCGAAATTAAAAGAGAAATGGACGAAATTAGTTTTGATATTTGAAAACACTGAAGATGCAGATTACTTTCTCTTGATGTCATAGTTATTCCAGTAAATCAAAATAAATCGCTATATTAAAATATATTAATAAATAATAATAATAAACTATATATTTTTTGCTTTAACACAGATTTATATACTTTTTCAAATGTTATCGCATATGTAACCTTAATCTCAAACAACAAAACTCCTCCTTAAAAAAATAGTATGGAGGAAATATATCCAGCAGTTAGGGAAATGTATAATAATAAATAACCTCTCGTTACTTATCCCATTAAATACAGTATCGGCAACAAGGCCCACTAGCAAATATGCGAGAAGTCGATGAGTCAACGGCAAGTGGAATCGGTATTTATACGACAATATCTAACGGCAAAGCGATACTTAAACACTTTCAGATTCAACTCAACAGTGCTGCATGCGCGCACGCAGAACACAATTAATTCAAAAAGAAAATAAAGGAATAACAGATGAAACGTAGAATATTTAAAAATTAGCCAAATAAATTTAGAAACAAAAGCCGAGCAAATAAAACAATTAAATAACGGAATACAAGTATAACACAGAAATCTTTTATCTGTCGAGAAGAAGGAAGATCAAATAAAAATTCAAAGAGGTAATACAGAATTTTAACTTAAAATCAGGATTGTAAATTCAAATTAACACATACGGGTTTTC
This sequence comes from Amphimallon solstitiale, assembly GCA_963170755.1. NCBI lineage: Eukaryota > Metazoa > Arthropoda > Insecta > Coleoptera > Scarabaeidae > Amphimallon > Amphimallon solstitiale. Next base: position 35,267,917 of record OY720682.1, on the reverse strand, counting down.
AAAAGTATCAAATAAAAACAGAAAATTTAACACTTATACAACATCGTTCCAAAATTTCAGGCCCGCATCTCTTGTAAGTCAAAAGACAGTCGTGAAATACTATATCCATACATCAGGGAATATTGTCTTAATCAATGTTCTAATCGAAATCGGACCTTTCAATGCATTTTATACTTAATGTTTAGTGTTTTAAGCAACTCTTAATACTGTTTCTCCTTACAATGCAGGTTCGAAAAGATGATTTCCGGAATGTACATGGGCGAATTGGTGAGACTTGCTTTGGAAAGATTCACTAAAGAAGGCTTACTGTTCGGCGGCAAAGGATCAGATCTGCTCTTCACCAGAGGGCGTTTCTACACGAAATACGTATCGGAGATCGAATCGGATCACGCCGGAGTCTACTCAAATTGCCGCGAAATCCTAGAGGAGTTGGGCGTCAAGCACGCCTCCGAACAAGACTGTGTTAACGTGAGATACGTGTGTGAATGTGTGTCCAGGAGGGCTGCCCATCTTGTATCCGCGGCACTCTGTACTTTACTGAACAAAATGGACGATCCACATGTCACGGTGGGCATCGACGGATCGGTCTACCGATTTCATCCTCATTTCCACAATCTGATGATGGAAAAGATGAATCAACTCATAAATCCTCATCTGAAAGTAAGTGCATTACATCATAGTGTTATTTTGTTTTTACCACTGGTATAGTTGGTAATAAAATGCCAAGATGAGTAGTTAGTGCTCCAAGATAAAATATTTTATTGAAAAGTGGTTGTTATTCAAAGACAATTTGTAGATTAGGTGTTCCACGGGGCAATCACATGGACCCCATTCTATTCTCTTTCCTTATAAACGAGATTACACATTGCTTCAAACATGATCAATTTCCCACATTTACAAATTGAAATTGTTCTCCTGCGCAAAATGTTCTTTGATTTAGATTGTCTCAGTCAGTGGTGTAACAGCAATTACTTGCAATTCAGTGTTTAATAAGTGTAAGATTATATTCTCTCTTGTAAAAAGAGGCATGAACCGCTTATTTGCTACTATAAACTCGAGAGTACTTCACTTGAATTTGGTTAGGTCGGGTACTTCTGGGATATTCATATATTACGACCTCAATGGTTTGCACCTGCCATTGAGGTCGTAATATATGAATATCCCAGAAGTACCCGACCTAACAAAGAAATCAAAACAAATTGGGAAAAAATGTCTTTATTTATCCTCTACCTAAGTTTCCTTTTAGTTCGATACTCTTTTCCCAGCTATGTTCAACAAGTTCAGGTTACCCTGTTTAAAGTGAGAACCCTTGAGCTCCTCAAAATAGCCATCAACCGCAGACTTCGGCTCTTCATTATTGGTGGTAAAAGATTTACCACCGAGCCATTTTTTCAAGTTTGGAAAGAGAAATTAATCCGATTGGACCAAATCTGGAGAATAGGAAGGAAGCACTTCGAACTTTAACTGCTTGATTTTAGCCATCACAATAACTGATGTGTGAACTGGTGTGGACGAAACAACACTTTCTTTTTCGCCAAATGCGGCCGTTTTTTCTTGATTTACTCCAATGCTGCAATAAGTTCAGCCAGTTCTCCTGTTTTTTCGAATTCTTCCTTCAGCCTTATCAGGATTAGCTGTTCATACAATTTTGTCTTTACGTCGAGAAGACATGTAGGTTCTAAACTAAGAAGGATTATCTAAAGGTTTGTCGCTTTTTCTCAGCAAGACCACCAGCTTTGCTTTCTCTCTCGCATCTGCAATTATAATTATTCATTGTATTCGAGATTATTTTCCAAGATAGGTTAGGGGCAGAAAGGTGAATATCTTACGTATCTATTTGGAAGCATTTCTTCCTAACTGCAGCTGATACTTCGAAAAGCAGTGTTGGGATCATTCAAGCACTGCTTCAAGCCACGAAAACATCATCCATTTTACTTTTGGTAAATAGAAATCTCTATATTTTTGCTTTCTAAGAATCAACAATCTTTACATACTAAATGCATACTGTCATTATCATAGTTCGTTGATTTGGAATATTTCTTGTTATTTCATCGATAACTTTCGGTAAATAAATTATGACATACCCGCCAATCAAAGCTCACGCATCTTCGATTATAAGTAATTACAATTACAACAAAACTCTCTGTGGATGTGGACCGAATTTGGTTGGGTTGGAACCGCATCGACGTTTCTGCTTCTACTGCTGACGTTTCGTCCACATTTTAAGGAACATCTTCCGAACTTGAAGAGTGTCGCTTAGGATTGTGGGCGAAACGTCGGCAGTAAATGCAGAGCCGACGACGTGGTTTCAACACATAAACCAAGGTATCAACGACAACCGTGGAAGCCTACGACTTGACTGCATAGATTATTAAAAAATAATTTATAGTTTATTAAATCTATCAATAACATAACAAATTTAAATGTGTTCTTCTTTTATTTCAGTTCGACCTCATGTTATCAGAGGATGGTAGCGGTCGAGGTGCTGCGCTGGTAGCTGCTTGTGCTGCATCTAAAGTGCGGTGAATTTCGCTATCAGACATTTAACCCCGTGTAAATAATTATTTAACATAGCCAGCTCTTAATTATTATTCTCTTTTTTTTTTCTAAATAATAAAACAAATGGACTTCAAATGTCAGTGATTAAAGATTAGAAGCACAGGCAGCTTGAACATGAAGTCAGACACTGTGCCATCATGGAGTTCAAACAATCAAGCACAAACGAAGAACGACCTGATGATCACGGAGCAATTCCTTATTAATATTTCGCGAACCCCCCTTGTATATTAAATATTAAAAAAAGTTACCCCAATTTTTATTGTATCTCCCCCAATTTTTTTAAATAAATTATTTTATTTTTCCCAATAAATGTTATTTGGCCGTGGATGATTGGCTGTGTGTACAATAATATCTCGACTTTTTTTTTTCGAGTTATTTTGTTTGGGTTTTCTGTAATACAATCAATTTAATAATTAGTACTACTTTTATGATATTATCATAGTGCGTGAAAACTTAAAAACGTGATGGAATGCCAACAACTACAAAAATAAAAGAAGAATAAATTATCGCAAATTATTACTTTTATTGCAATTTTGAATTTTATACTAGATTGATTTTTTTGTACATTATTGATGTTATCATTATTATTATTAAAAATGTCTTCTTTTTCTTCTATATTTTTTTAGTAGAAAATTATTTATATTTGTACATAGATATTATTATAATAATTTTCAATTTGATAGTTAGAAAAAGTAATGGTACTGAGAGGAAATTTAGTACTTATTTCTGTGTTGTTTTATATAAAAATAAAAATGAATGAATTGATATAATAAAAAAATAAACTGCCCTTTTGAGTTTGTATTTCCTCAAATACATATCCTTTTAAAAAAAATAATAATATTTGCATGGTTTAAAAATAAATTTACTACAGGTTTGTTCCAACAAAGAAATCACTGATCAGTCTTGGATCGATCAATGACTGTTGCAATTGCGCATGTTTTATCAGAAACCAATATCTAACCAAACTAATTAAGGTGTGTTGGAACACTATTTTAGCCTTTTAGTTATCATATTTGTGGGTAGATGGTACTTGTTCAGTGATTGACAAGTATTTGATAAATCGTATGATTACATAAAAGATTAATAGTCTTAATTCAAGTAAACTAGCATTAAAATTAGTATTACATATGTAGAGAAATTGTGAAAGTAAAGAAGAATCATTGTGTCGAAACTAATGTCACTATCACTCATGTTTATTGTTCATTCAAAACATTCAAATAATGCAGTAGATACCTAAAGTAATAAATTATTTTACCAATACAATAACTTAGGTAGGCGTTAAGGGGCCCACACACTGCGTTTTTGTTCGACGAACAAGTCTGTTCGAACAAAAACGACGTTGCCCACAGACTACAGTTTTGTTCGGCAGTTTAATAATATGAAGACAATATATGTGTATGCAGTGGCGGCGGCATTAGCCATAAAATCAAAAGAGAAAAAAAAGAAACGAGCAAAATGGGCGAAGGAAGGAATTGCAATACCATTACAAAAGATTATAAGATCAGGGTGATAAACAGTTTGGATTTTCCGAAAGTTGTTAATAGATTACAAAATCTCTAATGTGGGGAATAATTACCTTCGGAGAATTGTGTTATAGGTGCAGTAATTTAAATCTTGTAAAATATTTGTATGTTTTAAATTACATTATTTGAATACAATAAGTTCGTCTACAGATCTTGAAATTACATAGATTAACTAAACTTGAAATGATAAATATAATAACACGACTTAAATAAACATAAATATATAATACTACATAGGACTACACCACTGCAAAAAACGTCGTCTTTTAAAACTGTTTACCCCACACACTTCAGATTTGTTCGACGGACATAAATAGGCCGAACCAGATTATTTTCAGCAGATTTGTACGCCAACATCAACGACAGTTTTCGACCCACACACTTCGGTTTTGCGACGTTTTTGTTCGAACAGACTTGTTCGTCGAACAAATCTGTTGAACAAAAACGCAGTGTGTGGGCCCCTTTAGAGATATCGTAGTACAATTGGCATTGATGCGCATACTCTAAGTATCCATAAATTTCTGTTTGTAAAAGATCAGCAAACCGCTCGGACTATGTTTTGACAGTCCTCAAACTAGATCATGTTATGTTGGAACAGATTGCAATTGATCCCGGATTTGTCAGTTCGCGTTGTTGGAACAGTGATTATTCACTGCGCTTGCTCCGTACAATCACGGATCCGTTCAAACATATGTTGGACCAAACCTTAATAAAATCGGGTGTAGTCAGGTGGGTTTTTTTTGTTAATCTTTATTAAATATTTTTTTTGTATTTGATAGTCATAATTAGAGAAACCCAAATATGCAAGTGGAAAACCCAAAAATATGCGCGTAAATATGCAAATCATTTAGTCAAAATGTGCACAAAAATGTTGAAAATATGCAAATAAAAAATACTTATAATACATAAATTTATTGATTTACTTTAATTTTTCTACATACTGAACTAAACCTAATATGCATTTATTACACAAAACAGGTTGTCCTTATAGTTGCAAAAACACTAAATCACTACATATATGTTTCTCGAAGTTCTCAATTAAAAATTTTGGTTCCTGTCAGAATATAAAAATTTATCAATGGAAAAACTACTTTCCACATTAACCGATATAATAGGGGCGTTTTTAAAATTGTTTAATATTACAGGATCCAAATCAATGGATTCAGTAAATTCTACCTCTAAAATATTAGCTACTTGGCTTAGAAACCGAAATTCACAATTTTTTTCCATCACATTTTTGGATTTTTGAAAAAAATGTTCCCCCATTTTGCCTGCGACATTTTGAAAAACTGCTTGAGTTAGTTTTACTAGGTCTACACTTCAGGTTAATGGCAAATTAGATTCCTCCATTTGTTATTTTTTTTGAAAAGAAGCTATAGGTAATTGGTTTTTATAAACGAAAGTTGTTTTATTTCTTTGTTTTCGAATAATTGCTTAACATCAGTGGGGAATTGACAGGGTTCGTCAGACAGGACTTCTAGCAATAAAAAATAGCGGTTTCTAACCAAGTGCCCCCATCTTGTAATAACAGGTTGAGGTGGAAGAGAAGTATTTGGTAGTTTTTTTTTATATAACTCAACCCTTATAGCCCTTTAATGAAGATTATTTTCATGTTGGAAATTAAAGAGGAAGCTGAAGAGGAAAATGTTTTCTCTTCAGCAACCCTATTTGAAGCATGAGCAAGACATGTATCATGTATCAAGTTCGGATAAAAGATTTTTAAATTTTGCCCGGCCTTTATCATGTATGTATCTGACAAAATAAGCAAAAAATTATCACCAGGAACAGACATAGGAAGAAAGAAATGTAATAGTTCGTCTTGAATAAATCCGGCCACTGTCAGTGCATTTTTTTTAACTCTTTAGAAGCAATGAGGTAAGATTTTAGCAGAATCTCCTCACTAAGAACACTAGTCAATAAATGAGCAATACAACGTCCTCTTGAATCGGTAGTTTCATCAATACATTTGTAACAATGTTTGATCCCAATTTTAGCTTTCATTTTCTAAATTACCTCCGAATACAAGGAACTTATGTCGTTTCTTCGTAGTGTTGTTTCACCTAGGATATGGAACTTGCAATGCTTCTGGAGAAAAGAAGTGACGTTTTGATTACGTAGCTTTGACAAGTAAAATTCTTTCCACATCGGCGTAGATAGCCTGAGGGGCTTTTAAAATTTATTATATTTACCTTATATTTCGCAAGAGAAATAATGTAAATATGTATATAATTAGAGTTATTTAGTTTCAATAACATACGCGTACATTTTTAGTTATCATTTATTTAGATCTAGAACGTTGTTTATGTTGCTTTTTCTGATATGAAAATGGAGTGTCACTGATTCCGAAATTTGTTACAAAGTCTGTAAAATATTGTTACAGAATGCCAAAATATCGCACGTTCGTCACTTAGCTTTGCTAAAAGATACACATAAATAGGTTTTATGCAGAGAATTTCGATAGTTTTCAAAATTTCGTTACATGTTTAAATGGAGATGTTCGAAGTATTTCTGAGTATAAGGAACTAACACAAATCTCAAATTTTAAAAAATCAGTTGTTATTCCTTCAGGAACACTTGCAAATGCACCGAGGTATGGAGGGAATCGGCGTTACCGAGATAATGAAGAAAGCAGACTCCAAAAAGGAATTACAATTAATTATGAGTGATCTTCCTATGGAAGAATTACAAGTGTCCTTCCGCAGGAGGATCACTTGTAATCGGTGTTCCTTATCGTGATCGGCACTTTGTTAGTATTGTATAATAAATATATATGTATTAACAAGTAGTGTTTCATTGAGGCGCCCCAGCAGTAATCTCGAATAACTATGCGACCTGCACACACGTGACGCCAGGTAAACCAAAAAGTAATTTAAATACTAATAGCATACCACATAACCAAATAGCACAATACGTATTATTCAAGTAGGTACTGCAAAATACTAACAAAAGAATTAAACATTATTTTACTTTAAATATTGATTACATTTAAAGTCTAACAATAACGAATTCTTAAAATAATACTAACATAAATTAGACAACCAATTATACACAAATATGTACGCATGGGCTGGAAGAGACAAACGAAACTTATATTTCTTTTTCCTTATGTATCTACTTTAAATTGTGTTTTCATCGATATCTGGGGTTTTGGTTTTGGATGACGCATTGTTGAGTTATTAACAAAAATTATAAAAAAAATGGACGCGATAATGTTTACCATAATAATTCTATGCGGTAGTATTACGATTATCTAACACAAAATTATTTAGTAAGTATGCAGCCAAGGGATCTGTTGAACCTACAAAATAATCAAACATTAATTTTATTATACAGCGTGTTTGTTACGATGCAGTCAATTTGGTTATTGTCAAAGAGCGTTTACTGATTTTTTTCAAATGGAACACCCCGTATATTATTAAATTTTTGAAATGATGCGTTAATTGCCCTTATTTTTTGTTAATAATGTCCTATACCCAAACCCAATAATTTCGGAATTATTTTTAATTTTTCGTTTCAAACCGATAAATTATTTTCGGCAATTTAGTGTACTGACAAACAAAAACAAATAAACGACTAAAAGTATCAAACTGTAATTTTGTTAGAAGCAATATTTATAATAAATTCTCAATGTGACCCCCATTTTGAATAGAACACGTGTGCAGCCTTGACAGAAAGGACCTATTTACGTACTGCAACTTCTCAATGGAAACTGTTTCAAAAGCACGTATTATACGTTGCCTCATATCGTCTGCTGTAGTTGGAGGTGTTTGGTATACAATATTTTTTATGTACCCCCATAGAAAAAAATCAAGTTTGGTCAAATCTGGCGATCTAGGTGGCCAACAACTAATGGGACCACCGCGGCCGATCCATCTACTACATTCTTTATTCAAATAGTATCGGACATCGGAACGTTTTGCAGAAGCTGAGGCAAGTCATATTGCAAGAAATTCGAATATTGCGCACCATTTAATTGTCCATGAAAGAAATGTGGTCCAATTATAAAGTTGCCCGAAATACCAGCCCAAACATTTATAGTCTATTGCCTCTGCTTCTCAATCGCTCTTAATATTCTTGGGTTGTCTATTGCATAATGATGAAAATTATGACGGTTTGGGCTACCACTCTGAGTGAAGGTCGATTCGTCCGTAAATAATACCTTTTGGAAGAAGTTAGTTGTTATTCTTTCAATTTCTAATCCCCATTCGCGAAACGTCCTTGTAGTCTCTAAATCAGGCCCCAACAGTTCTTGATGAAAGGAAATACTGTAGTGATGATATTCATTTTTTTTAAATCTTGCTAACAGTAGATCGTGGTACATTAGTTTCTGTTGATATTTTGGTCGAACTAGTAGAGGGCTCCTCAATTACTGATAACAAGACTTTCAATTTATCTTCGTCACTTGTCCTCTTTGTCCTTTCACGCTTTTCGTAATTCACACTGTCTGTTCTAATGAATCTTTCCAAGCTTGTAACTGAAGGTTGTCTTCTGTCAGGATATCTTTGCGCATAAATTCGCTTGGTTAATAGACAATTCTTTTGGGCAGATCCCATAATGAAAATCATGTCAAGGAATTCGTTGCTTTCAAACTGCATATTGACTTAATTAAAAACCGTAATAATATGTGGCAAACAACAAATGTACAAGAAAACTACGTTCCTACCCACTAATCCAATCAATAAATAACCCAATGAGAATATTAAACGTAGAAACTTAAGAAATTCGACCATGCACAGCAGGCGGGTGGCTTGCATTTCCTCTCAAAATATTACAACATGCAATAAATCCCGGGTAGGGAGCTCGTCTTCACAACCATTGTCGCCTAGATTTATGAATTCCTACTAGAAACTTTGAAATTCCCTTAAGTGTCATTAAAAAAAAAATAAATGCAAATAACTTAATAAAAAAAAATTCTATTTTTAATCCAAGAAAACGATTCAAAATATTATTACGTATTTTGGCCTTAAATTAGTATTCTGAACGTTTCCGAGTACTGTTAATCAAATTTTTCGTTTCTGGCGTGATATAATTTTAATTTTTCGTGTACTTGATAGAAATTGATAATATTGTTTAACCCAAAATAATTAAGAAAAGTGGGACTTTTCTTGTTAGCAACACATTAGTCGTTTACTTGTTGTGATGTTTTGTCATTAAGTAAACAAATCCTTGACACGGATTACTTTGATAATAGGAAAATGACAATTTTTATTTTTAAAATTATAATTCTCGTGAAGTACACGAAAAAATTACATGTTCAACGCGTAAAAAATGTGAGTTTTCTAGCTCGGTGAAAACTTGATTCACTTGCTACGCTCGTTAATCAATCTGTTTTCACTCGCTAGAAAACCATCACTTTTCTTTACTTGTTAAACAATCTACTATTTATTGAGATAAGTGTCAATCTCTGAAGTGCTCCTATTGATAGTCACTCATAAAATATAAAAAAATACCTACTTTTTGTAAATAGGGGTTATTATGCCAATGGCGGTAAAACTTAGGTCAGTATCATTTCATATCAATACTCACTTTATATGATAACGAATTTGGGATGGTCAAAAGTCAAAGCTCTTCTGTATATTATTACTACGAAACACAGCTACGAAATTTAACTAAAAATATGAATATAAAGTATCAAATTCAAAAAAATAGTATTCCTAAGTTAAAAAGCTCCGTTTCAGATGATATACACTGCTGTTTTTTAATCTTTAAATAAAAACGAGAAAGATTATATCAAATTTTTATTATAAACATAGACAATTTTATTACAAAGCTATATTATTTTTCCCATAAATATAATTAAATATTCCACAATAAATGGCCATATAGAATATTTCAGGTACAAAATAAATTAATATTCTACGAACAAATAAACTTAAAGTAATAAAGATAAATACGCCGATTAATTATGCATTTTTAAATGAAACAATACCATAACATCTAGGTGATATGACAGGATCAAAAAGCTGCACTAAATAGCTGTTCGTAAAACCCAATTCATGTAAATAAAGTAGCCTGTCCAACAATATCAAAGATTCTATTAACGGTGCCATCATACATCTGAGCAAGTTAAAGGTATACAGTTCCTTTTCTCTGTGAATAAAGTGATTATAAAATTTACTAATTTCTTCATCATCAATTATGTCCAAATTTAGATTTAGTTTCTGCAATGCTTTCCTTGTATATGTGGGAAATGGTAAAACAGATTTCAATTTCCCAATGGATCTGGAATCATTATTAGGAAAATATTCATTCAGCAGCATTTCCAAGACCGCTCTGTAAAATATGTTTTTATTCGGCAATTCTTTCTTATTCAAAATTCTATCCGTAGATTGGGCGGATAACATCCTAGCTATTCTACCGAGATAATAATTTTTATTTTTTAGATAATTACTCATTGGAAAGCTGTATGATTCTTTCTCTTCATGTTCGTCATCTTTTTCGCTTAACAGATGATAACAACAGCTAACATTACATAAAATTCTTATATCTTCATTACTGGCAAACGTTTTCAAAGTAACTGGAGCTAAATTTCCACATGTATGCAGTCCAACGATACCTATACCAGAAATTTCTTCTAAAAATACATTGACGAGTAGTTCTCTAAAATTAGTTTCTTCAGTTACAAATTGTGTTACTTGTTTATATAAAACATTAGTTACAGATAAATCTCTCTCTGACATTGGTAACATAGATTTGGACGTGTTAATGATTCCAGGCCAGAATCTGCCTAACTTTTGCACTCTTTTCACAGCACCTGTTGTATTAATTGCAGATGCATCAATCCCTAAAACTGGTATTTTGTAATGCAAGGACAACAAGGAACTTAAATAACCTTTTCCGTCTCCAATATCGACCAAGTGTGTTACATTTTCTATAGTTTTCAATGAAGCAACTATTGCACTTAATACTTCGACTTCGTGAGATTTTTTAGGCTTCATAAAAACTTTTAATTGTATACCAGATACATTGCTACAACCTGATTTTATTAATTTTTCCTGTAAATCTTTGATACTCAAGCATACATCTTTCCTATTGTATAATGAACAGTCTTTAGTTTTCTTGATAAAATTATTTAAATATGAAATATTTCCTTTATTATTATAACAAAATACTTGCTCAATTGCATTTTCATAACCCATATTTTCAATTTCATTTCTTATTTCAAAAGGTAGACAATGTTCATATGAATTATTCTTGAAATAATCCACCATATGTGCGTTAATCAAAGGTGTGTATTGTTTTAAAACTTGAGCAAGCTCTTCAATATTTTGTTGTATAAGACTTACAGAATACATTTTATTTATCTTGTCAAAATGATAAATTATCGATTTCAGGATAGTGTGCATTGAGTTTTAACAAGGCACAAATTTTCTTAAATAAACTTCTAATTTTATCACATTCAGCAAAAATATCTATATCTTCAACATTTTCTCTAGGAAAATCATTTATTAATTTAATTATATTTCTTAGATTAGTTGTAATTTTCTCTGAATACTCTGCTTTAGGATTATTTAAAAAATCCTCACATATACTTAAATAATATCCTAATTCAGCACCCAGTTCGGCGCCTCTGTGGTAACCCAAATGATAACCCTCGACATTACCTTCTTTTCGACCTTTCTCATAACCTTCTTTGTAACTTTCCTTGATTATTCTTTCTTCACTGAATAAAATATCATCAAATACATCATTGATGTCCTTATCTTCGACTGAGCCTGCAAAAAATTATTGTAATTTTATATACGATTTGATTCAGTTAAAAAAATAAAACATCAAAAACTGATAATTAACCTGTTTTGTGAGAACAAAAATGATGTGATTTAATAAATGTTGTAGATAATGTTCATTGAGATACCTGTTTCCTCCATTTAACCTTTTAATTTGAAATAAATCGTCGCATTAAGTGCTAAAAGCAAATTCGAAAAAAATATAGGTTATGTTGTCATGAACGACATTTACGGGCTATATTCAGCCGCTAGAACTCAGCGCTGCAGCAAGCGGACGCCATTTTTTCCAGCGGAAAGAAAAAGCGCTGAGAAAGTAAGCGAAAAGGGAGGGGAGCTTCAAAATTTGAAATTTGAAAATATGTATTAAAGAACATAAGCTTAACAATGGAAAACTAACTTGGATTAAAATAATAAATGTTTATCATATCTCGCGTTGCAATATATTAGTTCTGTAAGTAAATGTTTTGAATTTATGAACCTATAATATAAAGTTTCAAGATTTATGTATTTCATGGTACTTCCCCGCGCAATATTTTGTGAGCATAATAAGTAATAGAACAAACGTATTAATATGCTGACAGTAAATTTGGCGGAGAAGTATTAGACTGTGGTATTAGTATTAAATATAAAAACGTAAAACTGGCATTATTTACAGTCGAAAGCAAAAAAAAGTAGACAAGAATACAGGTTTCTGTCATAGACTTTCTCAAAATGATTAGTGTAATAGCGCCTTCACGGTTACTTGTCAATGTTTGGTTATCTATCAAAATTGACAACCTTACACTTGATATTAAACTATTATTAAAAAGTCCTGATTTAGATATTAGCGAAAATATGTGGGGGTTGATGATCAAAGAAACTAAGAAATTAAATCGCGAAGACCTCAAAATAGACAAGAACGGGTAGAAAGAGCAGCATGGAAGAATGTAAATCAAAATAATTATACCAACCTTTATAACTATTCCAGATATGTAAATTGCAAGAAGTTTTAAACAAAAACGGCTCTATAACCAGATATTAATGAATATATTTCTTCAGGATGTGTTTTAATTAGTATTTTGATTCGTATTAATCAGATGAGAAGATGTTTTGATGATTATTTGATACCTATTCCATAGGATAATGACTTGACACTAATGACAACTAAATAAAGCCAAGTTTACAAAGTCGAGGATCTCTTGTCTACTTTTTTTTGCTTTCGACAACAGTTTAGAACTTAATTCCTCAACAATTTAATTTTGTTTTAATAGATAAAATCCACTAATCTCTCCCAAATCTAATTGGCTTCAATTGCAATTTAATATCACCACAGAGGACATTCTTATTGGGGTTATGTGCGATAAATTTCAAACAGTCAAGTCAAACTACCCTACGCGTGCGTTAGCGGGAATATTATTTATACACCATTCAGTACGACTTAGCGCTGAGTTCCAGCGATGGAACTCGCAGCGCTTAGTGATTAGTCCGGTTGAATATAGGACACACAAGCAAGGCGGCAAATTCAAATATAAAATATGAACTTGAAATTGGGGTATTTTTAATTAAATATTTATCTAATTTTACACGTGTTATAAATTGTATTTTATGTTTATATGTAGGCAAGTACATTTTAAGAAAAAAAATCATATTTGAAAAAAGGCTGTCGTAACATATTTTATAATCACAATTCTTAGTTATTTCGTCATTTTGATTGATTTACACCTGTAATTTAGGAGGAAATGTTGTAATGGTAAAAAATATTACGTATATCTCTTCAATTTTATTTCTACTGACGTATCATAATTAAGATTAATAAAAATAATAACACAAACAATTGAGACAATTACATCAGCATATTTTCAGATTATTTGATGCAGTGTACCAATATGGGCAATATGTATGTATAAGTAAATAATGTCTTAAGATCCAATAATGTATTTCGTAAGTTGAACAAAACATAAACAAAACTAATGAATTCAAATATAGGATGCACTAAAAATAGCCGTCAGATATTATATCAATTTACATCCTATAAATAGGGAATTCTCCGCACAAATATGTCCATGTTGCAATTCTTGATTAATCTTCATTAATAAATATTACGCCAGTTAAAACTGGTAGTTATTGTACTATCTTAGACGCTGCGGGTTTCTTCAAAGCCTGGCTTCGATAAGAATATGTTATTGTTATGCTACATGAATAGGAATGAATATACAGAAGTGTGCAAAAGATAACATACTATGTTTAACAAATATACTTATTCTAGGTGTACACAAAACAGTGTTTAAACAATTTACGTTATGTACTTACGTGGTACTTACCCAATTGAAAAACCTTATTAGATTGGTATCAAAATGTTTTAAACTTGATCAGAATTGCCTAAAACTGTTTGCAACATAAAAAAATTTAAGTTAAAGGGCTTTCAAAAGCACGGGATTTAAAGAATCATTTATTCATATTGAATTGTTAAAATTTGTTAAGAATACAATAACTATTTTATACATTCATTTACATTTCTTGTTGTTGGAATAATTTAGGTTAAGTGTTTATTTTGTACAAAATTGTAAGCATGTAAATATTATTAAACGTGCTACTTCAGCAGCGTCAGAAAAAAAGTAATTATTGACACTTTGATCTGTTATCTACTTATAACCAGTGGAAAATTTTTAAATTAAATGTATAGCATAATTTCACTAGACAAAAACTTGTGATAAGAACTCGTATTTGTTCATTATTTGTAACTGTTTGTAACTGAGGTCATGTGATGTATATAGGTATGTGTTGCTTTATTTCTGCGCTCTGTTTTTGCGTAAACGTTGTTATGAAACAAACAGAAGTTCACTTTTGATTCATATGTATAGTAAACACAATAATAGGACACGAGTTTATTAATTGAATTGTATTTTTCAATTATAGAAAGAAGAGAAAATTGAGGTTACATATATAAATTTTAAATATATATATATGTATTGTATAAAGGATTCCTCAATTAGTGCCATTTGATTTACAATGGTATAAAATTAAAACTATTTTAGATAAGCATAACCAAAAATTTTTTATTTTCTTGGATCTTTCATTATAAGCTCCTTCTAAATCTGTCAATTTATTGGTTCCTATATAATATTCTAGCATTCCGTTGCAAGCAATATAGTCATTATACCCGCCTTCGACTAATTCATCTTAGAAGCTAGTTAGTAAGCCTAATGACGACACTTCACCTTTTGATCCATGTCATTAGAATACAATCCAAAACTTGCATGATTAGGTAAACCTACAAAAAAGTGCCTTTGTCCGATCACCTCGATTAGTCCATCCGCCATCCACTGTCCGTTCAGTGCTTTCCCTGCCTACAAGACTCCATCGATAGGTAGAGTTCTCCCAATATAAGAAATACATGTACGTCACTTCGTAAGATGCGCACTATGAGGGCAGACCTTACCCACAAACTTGCAAGCGACTCGTCCGAACGCGCTTTCGTTCATAGCGCATTATGACGTACATGTATTTCTTATAATGGGAGAACTCTAGAAGCATGGTACAAGTAAACAAGGTATGCTCTTCCCAAAACCAAAACTCGTCCACGCCGCGCAGGTCGAATGCGCGTCATAGTTGATAGAGGCGCCATTTATGTTTATGTTTGTGTTTACGTTGTGCGTAAGGTTATTTTGTGATTTGTCCGGATTAATATATGCTTTTTTATTATTTAATACAGACATTATTAATATATTTATAGTCAAAGGTTTTTATTTTAGTGTAGGACATTGTTTTAGTTCGTATTTATTAAGTTTATTTACTGCATTTCGAAAGAAGTGATTTTAGCTTTTGCTCGAACCCTAGCGTATATTAGATTGAAAACTATAAATGAAAAATTAAGTTTAACACAGTTGAAAATGAAAACAAGAAAAACAAAACATTTTTTAAGCTAGTAAAAAACTGTATTTTAGTCCTTCTGAACTCGCCCTTATTTTCCAAATAATTTTACTATTTGTTTATTATACCCTACAGATAAAATGATTCAAACCTAAGTATAAGCATAAGTAAACATTTAAAAATAAAAGATTGTCAATTACTATTTACATATAAATATTCTTACTTATTATATTTGTTTTTTACGTAAACTGTAATTACTGGAAAAATCTTTTTGTTGAAGAATGTACACACCAAGTAAAATTAGTTTTTATTTGAATTGTATTATGTATTGAAAATTAAAAATAATTAAGTTCTCTAATTAAAGTACCGTAATCCGGGGTGTACCTATTCGAACGCGTTTGGCATGTTTTTTTCATATAACTTTTTGAAATCGTGAAAAAAAAGTTGAAAAAATTTTACTAAGATGGCTTAGACTTTCTTCTATTGATTCCTCAATATAAATTGTTTTGGTTTTCAGCCAAACTTTTTTTTTGATAGACAATCTAACGTTCGAATTCACCTCGGTTAGCGTGGTGAATTTTAACATCCATTTATTTATGGAGAAATTCAAGTTTACACTCTCCCATGGGTTAATTTGAACGTATTTTTTAAAAAAATATATATTTTTGACGAGTGGGATGGCAAAAATCGCGAGAAAAAAAATACAGGGTGATTTAAATAACAAAATAAAGGCTGTCTATAAATGATTATAGCATCGTGGTGTGCTGTGAATTTTATTTCATTACAACAACGAAAACAAAGGAGCATTCCGCTCTATAAAACCTAGGTAACACCTATTACATAGGTAAGTAACAAAATATAAAACAAAAAAAAACAATTCTGACCAATTTGAAAAAAATATAGAACATAAAAGTATAAAATAAGATAAATCTCATCATTCGATATTAAAGTTTCGGAGATTTTCAAAAACATATCTATTTCTCCTCAAGTCTTTTGGACCCTTTAGTTTTAGAACAACATCAGAACAATTCACCAAACTTTCATCTTCATTTGTTGCAAAGAAAAAGTAATTTTTTAACTTTGAATTTGTCAATTTCTTATTCCTCATAAAGTTAACAAGCAACAAATCTTTATCAACAATTTCGGTTATCTTACCAATATAATATTTCAATTTATCTTCCTTTGGACATGTAAACTTAACTACAACAAAGTCATCACTATTGAAGTTATTTTCAGGTAAAATATCACAGAGCGTTTCATTTTGAGTTCCATGATTATAGTCTTCTTCAACGTCAACGTCTTCTTCGAGGTCTTCGTTTTCGGATTCAGAAGATAAAGCCTTTTGATTGTTTCTGACGAAACGAGACGGTGGAAGTTTTTGGATCAGTCTTATTCCAATCAGTCGAAGTAATTCCTTTCCCTGGGGCAACATTGAGCTTTTTTCCTCTTTTCTTCGTTGTTTGGTTTTCAACAACACGAGATCCTTGCAGGAAATCAACAAATGTTGACGACCAGTCTTTGTCAAGTTGTTGTTGTTGTTCAGCGCCTTCAAGTTCTTGTGGGGTCGATTTTGGTAATTTGTCCAGGACAATGTTTTTATTCAAAGGCACTATTCCGCAGGCCCTGAAGCCTGAGAGAATATTATTTTCAGACTTCGCATTGATTTCATCCAGGGCTCTCTGAAGTAAACCAGGAAATTCCGATTTTGGCACAACGCCTCTATTCTTCAATTTCCATTCGCTTAACATTTTTCGCCAGCTCTTCTTAATTTTTAAATATCGGTCCATCAAACCAGCCACTCTTCGATCGATTGTATACAGCTCCAGGTGGTCCATTTTCAGTCCAGGTCGGGTATAAATGGATCGATTTGTACACCACATATGGGGGAAGCAATGTCCCAGAACCACTAGCAGCTATCATAACGGAACTGCTAGATTTGCTGGAATCTATGATCCTGTCAACTCGCTTGGCGCCCCTTCTAGTGATGACCTTGACTCGGCCTGGATCATCGTACAAATTGGTCTCGCCATAATTCACTATGTTAGAAGGGGGTACCCCTTCCAGACTCTCTCCTAATGAAGCAAAATAGTCATTAATCATCTGTATGGATAATTCTGCCCGACATCTTTTTATATTTTGCGAAAGCCTTTCTGAGCGATTTCTGTGTCTTTTCATAAAATGATAGAACCATTCTTCCCCTGGGAAATTGTTTTTGAAACGTCTGACCGTTTTTCCTTTTCTATCAAGATATTGTTTAAGCAGGGAACGAATATCGTGCCTGGTAAATGGAAAGCCCCACTCAGATGCCTTTAGAATGCCGTTCACCAGCATAGTTTCTTCTTCTTTCTGCAAGGAAGTTTGCCCTCCAGGTGTTGATGGATGTTTCCCTTTCAGCTTATTGCATAACGTGGAAGCAGGGACCCCGTACTCCTCTGCTGCACCTCGTATAGTGTTCCTTCTTGCTGTGACATCCCTAATTGCCCTTTCAATACTTGTTTTTTGATAACTCCTGTATTGTTTTTGTCCCAGCTGCCTTTTGTAGATCCGCGTCATGTCGTTCGAATTTACCTCGCTGAAAGAAGATTTTCCACTTAACAATTTTTTTTAACGTACATTTTTGGGATCGTTTTGAGGTTAGGTATGTGTTGAGAACATAAACCCACAGGGCCTTGCAAAAATTCAGCTCGATTCAGTTGAAAAATCCCAAGTTTCAGAAGTAGTTTTCAGGAATATGTGAACAATGACGTAATATCCATATTTTTCAATATTTTTTGATCACTTACCTTGTTTTAACTTCGGCTTGCACTAACCACGAGGTGATAGGCCAGAATGTTTACTACGGAATAGTATTTATTTCATTTCGACGCACCTAGTGGCATCCGTTAAAATTTCATAAAAACAAAACCGCCGCGGAACGTTCAAATTCAAACTGTGCGTTCAAATACACCCCGGATTACGGTATTTAATATTTTTTGGCTACTATAAAATGTAACGCATTATTTTTAAATAAATTTATTTTTCTAAAGCATAATTAAAAAGGAGGTAAGTTTTATTTAAAAAAATAATATACAAATTTATATAATTTATAATCAATTTTATTACCTACCCTACACCCCAGCAGCCTTCAATTTATTTGTCAACAAACTAACATTATGCTCTCTATATATTTCTTACGTTTAAGATTATTCCTATCATTATTGTTTACATTACAAAATTTCCATTTCTGTTAAAAAGGACTTTATTGAAATAGTGTTCTGTGAATTCACAACTCTATTGAACTGGTAGTACTAGAGGTCGAATGCGCGTCAACCAGAGATGCAC
This sequence comes from Amphimallon solstitiale, assembly GCA_963170755.1. NCBI lineage: Eukaryota > Metazoa > Arthropoda > Insecta > Coleoptera > Scarabaeidae > Amphimallon > Amphimallon solstitiale. The sequence goes on along the minus strand of OY720682.1, from coordinate 35,248,938 downwards.
AAGAGCATACCTTGTTTCCTTGTACCGTCTTGTACCATGGGTAGAAGCATACAAAATGCAGAGGCTTCTAAAATCGAAAAAAACACAGCGTCGATTACGTTAGTACCGCAACATTCTTTAAAACCCAAGAAGTTATATACAAAATTCAAACACTTTACAACGTAATTGAACCCCAATTAGTGTTTCTTTTTGAATTGTTATAAAAAATTAGAAATGTAAGTATAAAATTTTTATTTTTGAAACTACCCAACTTCATATTCATCAACACTTTTTTGATTTGATTTCGTTCTGACATTATTTTAAAATTGTTAATATGTATTAATTATTGTAAAGTTAATGTTTAAATAAAGTGTTATTTTAAATATCATATAAATTTTCTGACACATTACGAATCATATTGACTGTTGATATGATTCGTAATGTGTGAGAAAAAAAATTTTTTTTATTAAAGACTCGGACAATGCCTTGCTGCTGAAGGAGGCATTTTTGTGCCTATGCGATAACATTTTATTTTTTAGTATTGTTTAGAGTATATTTTTATTTTCATTAAAATTCCGTTCTTAGTAAATTTATAGAATAATTTGCGAAGAATTAATGTTTAATTAGATTTGTGCTTTTATTTTCCTACTGCATTGTATACGCAATATAATAAAACTCCCAGAAGTATTTTGAATTCTTATTTGATAAATATGTATTAACGAAGCGTGTGATGCATGCTTAGATAAATACCGTACCTTCAAATACTTTCCGCATTAGAGTAGGCTGTTTTTGAAGTTTTTAAGTAATCAATGTCATACTTAAATTCAAGTTATAGACGCCTATTAGTATTATTAAAATTATGCACTGTTACCAACCATTAAAAAAAGCATGGCCGTCTCTAATGCGGAAAGTATTTAAAGGCACGGTGTAATATGGTTTGTGTAGGTAGCAGGTGAAGATAATTATAACACAATCATAAATAATAACCACTAGAGGTTCTTTAATCACTATTTATTATTTTTATGAATACATGCTTTTTACATGTGTCTAATGTCTTAACTTTCACTTGTAGTAGTCCAACTGCCCGTCAGATGTCACTACTATTACATCTCCCTTTTCTAAACAAAGTCATCATATTTTTGCGGTCGCTTTATGGCTCTACCACTTCGCGTTGTGTAATTCGTTACAGATAAATTGTCATCCAAAGACTTGTGACTCTCATACGCATTTTGAGCAACATCCAAATCACAATCGTTATCATCTGCCTTTGGCGAGTATTGATTTAGTGACTTTCTTATATGTAGCGAATTCCTACGCACTTCTCTCCCTTTTTCATTTAAAATCTTGTATGACCTTGGCGTGTCAGCAGGTCCCAAAACCTTACCCGACTCCCAACCATCACCATTATTAACCGTAATATTTTGTCCCGGTTTAAAGGAATCTCTTTTTTTAACATGTTGATCATGGTACATTTTGTACGTTTCTTGATTTTTAAGAAGCTTAGGTTCAACATTATTTTTAATTTTTGGTTTCAACACTGATTCGGTTACAGGAATTTTAGTTCTTGTAATTCGTGACATTAATAATTGCGATGGTGTAGCGTCAAGCCCAGCTATTGGTGAATTTCTATATTCTAATAAACAAATATCTAAATCCTTATTATCATAAAAACACTTTTTCAACATTTGCTTGGCAGTTTGGACTGCTCTCTCTGCCAATCCATTACTACGAGGATAGTTCGGTGAACTGGTTACAATCTCAAAATTCCAATCAGACGCGAAATTTCTAAATGAATAGGAATTATATGGCATATTATCTGATATTAAAGTTTTCGGAATGCCGTGTGTTGAAAAGATGTTTTTAAATACCCTAATTATCTCATCAGCAGTTTTGTTATTAATTGGTACAATCTAACCACTTACTATAATAATCTTGTACTACAACATAGTTATTATTTTTAAATTCCAATATGTCAGACGCAATTTTATTAAACGGTAAATCAGGTATTGTGTGAGGAATGAGTGGTTCTTTAGTGTTTGCCTTTCTAAATCGTTCACAAATTTTGCAACTCATGATTACAGCCTTGATATCATTGTTTATGTTTGGCCAATAAACAATTTGTTTAGCTCTGGCCTGGGTTTTGGTAATTCCCAAATGAGATTCATGCAATAATGTTAAAATGAACTTTTTCAGTGATGAAGGCACTATAACTCTATTTTGGAAAAACACTAGATCATCTTCTACAGTGATATCATTTCTAATATTAAAAAATGGTTTTACATCATCCCTAACTTTGCTAATGCTATTCGGCCACCCACTATAGTAATAATCTATAACTTGAATTAACGTTGGATCTCTTTTAATAGCTTCTTTAAATTCAACCTTTCTTATTTCTGACATATTCAAATTTAAACTTAAAGAATGTACACATTCAGAAATCCATTCATCATCTGCTTGATCTACTTCTGTCAGATAAGCACGCGAAAGTGCATCCGCTATAAACATATATTTACCTGGACAATATTTAACTTTTAAATTATACTTCAATAAATTAATCTTCATCCGCTGAAGTCTAGATGATGCAATTTTTGAAACTTCCTTATTGGATATACCAATAAGTGGTTTGTGGTCCGTTAATACATTGACTACTCTACCATAAATGAAGTTATGAAATTTCTTTGTAGCAAACACAAGCGCTAAATATTCTTTTTCTACCATTGCATAATTCTTTTCTGCATCATTTAAACTTCTGGACGCATAACATATAGGTTTGCCATTTTGCATCAAACAGCAACCTACCCCGTCCTTTGAAGCATCGGTTTGTACCGTAATCTCTTTTCGTTCATCGAAATTTGCCAACACAGGTGCTTTGCTAATTATATTTTTTAACTTATTAACAATATCGCTATGTAATGGTAACCATTGAGAAATATTATTTTCCTTTAACATTTCTCTCAATGGTGCGGTTAACTCTGATAAATTTGGTATGTATTGTCTTAAATAATTTACAATACCCAGAAATCTCTGAAGATCCTTCTTATTTTTAGGATCTTGCATGTTTATAATTGCACTGACTCTGTTATTATCAGGTCTAACACCTTCCCTTGAAAACCTATGCCCTAAATAAGTAACTTCTTTTACGCGATACTGAACCTTATTTTTATTAAATTTAATACCCTTCTCTTTAGCTCTCTCTATAACTTTTAGCAAATTTCTATCGTGCTCCTCTTCTGTTTCTCCAGATACTAATATATCGTCAAAATACACAAACACTCCAGGCAAATCCGAAAAGTTACTTGAATTTAATTTTTGAAAATATTCCGGAGCCATACTCAGGCCAAAAGGTAAGCGATTAAATTTATAATATAAATTTCCAAATGGACTAGAAAATGTGCAATATTCACTTGATTTAGAATCAAGCTGAATATGATAAAAACCTTCACGCAAATCTAACACAGTATACAGTTTTTTATTACATAAATGAGCCGTCAATTCCTCCAATGTAGGTATCAGTACGTTTTCTTTTTTAATACATTTGTTCAGATCTTGTGGATCTAGACATACCCTTAAACTACCATCTCTTTTTTCTACTACAACTAAATTATTTACCCACCCTTTGGGTTCTTTTACTTTAGAAATTATTCCTTTTCTCTCTAATTCTAAAAGTGTATCTCTAAGTCTATCCCGCAAAGTTAGTGGGACTCTACGAGGAGGTCTCACTACCGGTTTGCTATTTTCTTTCAAACTAATTTTACATTTACCTTCAAATTTACCAAGACCCTCAAAGACTTCCAGATTCCTACTGATAAAATCAGACTTACTTACTAGATTATTAACACTAACATTCTTAATGAGATCTAACCTAACACATGTATCCAAACCTAACAATGGCTGTGCCTTATTATTAACTACAACAAAATCTTCATAGAATTCCTTGTTATTGTAACTACATTTTAAATTTATAATTCCAAGAAGATTTAACTTAAAACCCCCGTAAGCCTCAATTACATGTGATGTTCTTATTTTACTTGTATAATTAATTTTATCAAGTACATTCTTAGGAATTACATTTATCTCAGCACCCGTATCCAGCTTGAATTTTATTAGTTTATTTTCAACCTGTATGCACTGAGACCAACTTACCGCATTAATGTTTCTATTCATAACAGAATTTATTACAAATTCATTATCTGTTTCTTCACTATCTTGTTGAATGTTGTTAATTTTCTTTTTTCTCTTTCTTAGCTGACAACTCACTGCAAAATGATTGTATTTTCCACAATTACTGCAAATTCTACCATATGCCGGACAACTTTTAGGCTTATGCTTCCTATTGCACCGCTTGCACATGTATTCATCGTCAGTAGTCTGTTTCACTTTATCACTTTCACCTTTAACACTATTCTTTTTGCCATACTTTTTTACTATGTCTACACTACTACCTTCTTGCAACTCCTTTGTTTGTGTTTTCACTAATTCTGCAGCTTTGCACATGTCTACAGCTTTATTTAAATCCAAATCTCTAATTCGCAACATTCTTTCTTGCAATTCTCGATCTTTTATTCCCAATACTATACGATCACGAAGCATAGAGTCTCCTTGTTCTCCAAATTCACATGTTTTTTCTAATTTCTTTATCTCAGTATAAAAGTGATCAAAACATTCACCATCTTTTTGTGACCTCGTATAAAATAAATATCTTTCATAAATTATATTCTTCTTTGGAATGCAATATTCCTCAAACTTGTTTACTACAAGATCGTAGTTCTTTTTCTGTTCTTCTGTGAGATCAAATGTGTTGAATACTTCAACCGCTTCTTCACCTATAATGTTCAACAATATTGCTACTTTTACTTCCATATTTTTTTTCTCATTTTCTGTTGCTAGCATATATATTTCAAAATTTTGTCGAAATTTTCTCCAATTTTCTGCAACATTATCATTTAAACTCAAACTTTTAGGTGTTTTAAACGAATCCATTTTTATACTGTGATTCTTAACCTCAAAAATTTTTTTTTTTTTTTAGTTCAGTGTTGACTGCGCCATGTAATATGGTTTGTGTAGGTAGCAGGTGAAGATAATTATAACACAATCATAAATAATAACCACTAGAGGTTCTTTAATCACTATTTATTATTTTTATGAATACCTACATGCTTTTTACATGTGTCTAATGTCTTAACTTACACTTGTAGTAGTCCAACTGCCCGTCAGATGTCACTACTATTACACACGGTACATGTTCATCCATCGACTGACGGTATCTGACTGAAATGCTAATCGTACTTTACTGTTACGACCTGCGCGTTGTTGCCGGTATGCATAGTATAGATATGTCCTATCCCCAATATGATTTTACACATGCTGTATATAAATAAAACCATCGCCGTTCTACATTTGGGAAACTTCAAGCTTTTTGGAATTTAACGAGCAAAAACACTGTTGCCTCAGACTTATTGTATGAAGTATGTAAATACAAATTTCCTGTACCCATCATGACTCGATGGAATTCATATTATAATACGACAAAAAATGCAAGATAAGGAGATAATAGGGGAATTATTCCCAAAGTTGAAAATCCAAAGACTAAAACACACTGAGTGAAAATTCATTGAAGAGTGTTATAGATCAACTGGCTTGTTCATTAGATAGACTGCAAGGGGAATTAGAATGTTTTCTGGGTGTTGTTGCTCTAACTTTATTCATTCATCACATCAAGTTGATTGAGATCTCAACTATTATTTACTGCAGTGCTTTGAAAGTGGCCATAAACAAAGGGATTGAACAGAGATTTCAACACTTGTTTGACATGAAAACCTACCCAGCTGAAAGTAAAGCTTTCATTCTGTCAGCTATGAGTCACCCCAAATTTAAAACCAAATGGATCCTGAGAGACTTGTTAATTACTGTTAAGAAATATTCATAAATGAATTTACTTTTTGGCTACACATTCCATTTTACAGATAATAATAATAATAATAATAATAATAATAATAATAATAATAATAATCTTTATTACCCAACAGGCCAGTGCCCAATAGCAGGATAATTATAATTATTCATGTATACAATTCAATACAATGTAATATAAATTTAACAAAAATTCTCAATATGAATTTCAAAAAAAAAGAAAAAAGAAAAATATATGTATATATAATATTCAGCAACGCAGTAATGTTCATCCATATTTAGGCAAAAACATCCTCAAACAGTCCATTGCCCAGGCGGGATAACGTATAAATTGGTGCACGTTTCATTATGTTTGTCCGTGCAAATGGTACCAAGAAAGTGCATCCATATCTTGTGTTAAATCGCAGGACAAGAAAGGACAACCGCTCAAGTAGTAATGAACAATCAATTTTATTAGACAGAAGCTTATATAAAAACTTTCCACACAGAGTATCTCTCCGGCCGGACAAAGAAGTCATGTCATGACGCGTTAGTAGCTCTTCCTGTGATGTGCCCCTTTCCGGATAAATTCCATCATGTTTAAAAGACAGAAACTTCAAGAATTTTCTGTGTATCCGATCCAAAGGTAAGGTATCACAGGCATATATGGGATACCAAATAAAGGCGGCATATTCTATTTTACTCACAACATATGCAGAGTATAATGACTTAAGCAGTGACATATCTCTGAAGTACTTAGAAATCCGAATGATGAAACCAAGGAGTTTGAAGGCTTCTGAGCATATGCTTGAAATGTGTGATTTGAAAGTAAGGCTTGAGTCAAATAAGACTCCCAAATCTTTAACTTCTGGTACCATTTTTATGTTAGTGCCGTTAATGAAGTACGCAGATGAACTATTAAGGAAACCACGAGTATACGAAACTACGCAACATTTGTTTACATTTAGCTTGAGTTTATTAGAGTCACACCATTCAACTAGCACATCTAAGTTGTGTTGGAGTTTATTTATATCATCCAATGTTGAGACCTCTGAGTATAGTTTAATGTCATCCGCGTATCCAAGAACAGGGCAATCCATCCTGAGAAGCAAATCATTGATGAATAAAATGAACAATAATGGACCCAGATTTGATCCCTGTGGCACTCCTGAGGTGAGAACGAAGTCATTTGATGAGTAGCCGTTGTAAGTTACATAGCATCTCCTCTGATGCAGATAAGATGTAAGTAGAGAAACACAGGAGGGAGAGAAACCCAGAGAACTGCTTTTGGACATTAAAATTTTATGATCAATCATGTCAAATGCTTTCGACAAGTCCGTATAAATAACATCAACCTGTCCACGTTTGTCTAGAGTTTCGCAGATAAACTGAGATATCGTAGCCAGGTTCGTAACCGTAGAACGACCCGACATAAATCCATGCTGGTTGGGTGCAATAAAAGAAACTGTATGATTATAGATGCAAATATACAGTACTCGCTGATATATCTTTGCAAAATTTGATAATATGGAAATAGGTCTGTAATTAGACAGAGATGTGCGATCTCCTTTCTTATGTACGGGAACGATTCTAGTATTCTTCCAAACTTGAGGGAAAACAGATGTTGTAATGGACATATTGATAATTATTCTCAAAGGCACTGCTAAAATGTATCTACAATCACGAATCAAGAAACTGGGTAATAAGTCATGTCCTGCTCTTTGTTTATTAGGAATATTAGCCATTAATTTAAGTAACTCATCCTCAGTTACCGGTAGGAAGCGATAAGGTAGGGAATTATAGACCATTCCAGTATATGTAGTGTCACTGACAACAGCGTACACTGATGAAAAATAATGTGCAAAAGCATTAACAATTTCATTCGGGTCAGAAAAATCGTTGCCATCATCATCATGAAGGCGACCTGGTATTCTAGTAGAGCGACGTTTAGCACGCAAAAAACTCCACAGATTAGAGGGAGATGTTTTAACGGAATTTTCCATATCAATAAGATAACGGTGATAGTTAATGTTTATCTGTGTTTTGATTAATCCTCTCAGACGCTTAAATTCATTATAGAATGTTATATTTCTGGTCCTTATCCATTTCTTATGGTAATGATCTTTGACTTTAAGATTAGTTATTATTTCCGAAGAAAACCAGGGCGGATAAGTGGAGTTACATTGTCTTGTATATGGAACATAGAGATCTAGTATTGAATATAAAGTATTATAGAAGGCGTCCAATGCCTCATTGACATCCAGAAAGTCCATCAAGAAAGACCAGTCAATTTCCTGCAGATGAGAGTATAATGACAAGTAATCAGCTTTTTTGAAATTATATCGCTGATTGTTCGCAGATGGAAAACGCCGCACCTGAGTGGGTTGTGAGAGATTGAGCAAAGCTTCAATACTAGGATGATAAGGATCCTCCGATACTACCGGATTCTCCGACTGGAATATGTCAATACTGAGGTCAACATTAGATATTATTAGATCCAGAATCTTTCCATCACTATTTCTAAGATCATTATATTGCTTAGCACCAAGGGTATTTAAGAAGTTTTTGAAAATATTAGTCTTGTTGCAATGCTGCTGAGATGACAAGCAAAGCCTCGGAAGATTAAAATCACCAAATAATACAAATGAATTGTTAATTAAAAGTGGCTCCAGTGACGACGAAAAAACTTCAAGATGCTCACACGACAGATCAGGAGGAAGATAAGCCAGTCCAACAAGAAATATTATGTTGTTAACAACACATTTACAAATTAGCAAATCCACCAATGGCACCAATGAACTAACCCGGCTGGTATCAACAACATCAAGTAAGATAGTAAGTTCAAAACGGACGACAGCAACGATATTTTTTTAAATCGCTTTCTGCCCAGGCACATGGTTCCGAAAGGAAAAGACGAAATGTGAACACTTCACAAGTTGATTGTTATCTAAATGGTAAAAAAAAGATCTAAAAAAGTCATATGCATACCGAACTATTAAAAAAATATTCTTTCCGTCGAAAGACTTTTTAATCCGACTTGAAGTCAGCCCCTAAAAGTATTTAATTTGTTCCTATTTAACGTTATGCATTACCTATAGCAAAAAATGTCATCCTCATCCTTCCTATGTCAATCGATACCTAAACCACGTTGAATTCTAAAATAAAATTTTGAGTTCTGAGGATTTTACTAGATTATCTATTGAATTATCTAGATAAATTATATTTTATCTGTTATCTTTATCTAGATAAACATTTGCAAAATCATCTTCTATCTGTATCTAGATAATATTTTTTTAGAAATATCTGTTATCTTATCTAGATAAAAAAATGGTTATCTTTGTACAATACTGTTTGTATTATTCTTAGCCAAATAGTACAAACAAGTAGCTGGTTGGAATTAAGGCTGCCTTCGGTGCGAAATTGACTAGTAAACGTGACAAACGAAAGGCATCTATAGCTGTAATAGTTTTTTAAGATTCTTTTAGTCGGGGTGCATTAAACACCACTAATAATAATAATTTAGTGTTTTCATTATTATTAAATTAATATACTACAATGTCAAAATTTTTAATGCAATACTTAGAAGGCCTGATACGCAATAATTATGATAACTTAAATAGTCAATGATAAACAGTAATCTCCAACATACTTCGATGAACACCACCGGTACCAAGGCACCGTTCTCGGTGACCCCTAACACTCGAGACAAGATCCGAAGTGTTTGCAACAATCCGCTCGCTTTTTAATAAAACAAAAACAATAAATTATAATCACAACTCGGACAGTAGAATAAGTAATTTTCCATCAAGACACAAACATACGCGTGTACGCCAAGACGCAAATGATGCAGATGAAATATCAACAACCTCCGCCGCCGCCGCCACGAATAACACACACAATTGGGTTTAATTGTAAAAATAACGAAAGATAGTTTCGTCAGATGCATATATAAACATCAATTCCGGATGACCGGAATCAATTCAGAGCACGGTCTACTACAAGTGACTTCTCTCCTCTACAAGCATTGCAATTACGAGAAAATATCGAAAGAAAACTAGACGATATGACTAGCACGTATACAATAAACACTAACGGAGCCACCAACGGTACGGCAAGTCTCAATGGTAACTGTATTAATTTAAAAATACCATTGAAGTCTGCTGAAGAAGTGTTCCGTAGGGAGAGGAAGTATGGAGCCCACAACTATGACCCAATACCAGTGGCTTTGACCAGAGGAAAAGGTACAATACTATTATTATTACTTTTATTACTTGATATTAATTATGAAACACTGTGAAACTTTGTAGGTGGTATATTTACAATTATGTGCATGCATATTATATTCAATTAACACACACACACACACGTTCTTGGTTTTACTGTACTGAAGAAAACAAATAAGTTTGAAACACAAATTTTAATGTTTTTCATGTTTCATTTGACACATATCTACATGAATAGTATGGGTCTGTTCTATACCTGAATATTTGTTTACGAACGTTTTCATTTCTAATTACACAATTTGCGTCGATATTATTTGTGTGCTGGAATTAGATGTCGTCCATGATAAAACAGAATCTTCTGATAAAACTACATAGATAACAGCGGCTGTTCTAAGCTTAAATGTTTACATTTTCACTTTAATTACACGCGTTTGCATCTTTTTAATCAATATAAATTAGTAAATCCATCTTATACTACTGGTATTGAGGACTCCTATGCGTTCTTGCTCTCGCTACTTTCCACGTTTGTTTATTACCACTATATATCAAGGCATATTCATAATTCCTTTTTTAAGTTGAATATTTAGGTTTTTAATTTTTGTAATTTGTTACTACTGTGTTACAGCATCTGACGTACTAGGTACTTAAACATATTTTAATTGCTTTCATATTCCTATTTATACAGGGTGTATTTGAAATAAGGGGACAGAGTATGATTAATGGAAAGATGTAATTTTATTAGACTCAAATCCAAAATTTTTGCGCAAATTCCCTCGCTGACGCGAGAAAAAAAATTACAAAGATATTTTTAAAATATTCGTCGCGCCACTGCTCTTCAATACGACTGTAGGGTATGGAAGGGTGGGTTAGTAAGTAGGAGTGTGAAGGCGTGCGAGGTCAGTCTCGTTCGATTGTTACGTGTGGATGTTTCGACTATGGCTTACACAACACACGAACTGAAATAAATTATGTTTTTTTTTTAATTCACTTGCGTCCAATTAAAATAAAAGTTTATCATAAGTAGAGTTGGGCACATTTTCCAACACAAATTTATTTTTGTGAGAAATAAGAAGTAAAAAGTCGTTGAAGTTAATCATAATAACAGTAATAGCGGAAGAAAACGTAATATCTAAATAATGCTGGCAAATATTAAAATAATTACAAAATTCATACAGTCGGCATCTCAATAAAAAAAATTCTCGTTGTTGAAAAATAAGATATTTTAACAGCTGATATTTCATATTAAGGTTGTTGAACTCTTAGCATGAACACCTGTTTAAACAATGCTATCATTGGGGTTTTTATAATGTCTACAGCTGTTATTGCGTATATCTATGCGTTTATTTAGTTCGATGGAAATATTTATTACGTCTCCTCAACCTGTGTGGAACCGCCGACGTCTGGCGCGATACCTACGACAAATAGACACATGCTAAATCCATAGGCGGCACATTAAACACTTTTCGGGGGGGTTTTTAATTTTGGCGTTCGTGTCGTAATTGACTCACAATTTTTGGGATTTATATTCTACATAATTGCACCTTTCCATTTATCATACTCTGTCCCCTTATTTCAAATACACCCTGTATATTAAATCTTCTTCTAGATGCCTTTGTGGGTATTTTATGAGATTATTTTTGATTTTGCTTATCAGTATTAAATTTTTGAGCTTATTGTTTATTTATTGTTCAGTTCTTCTGTCTTACTGTAAACTTCTTCAGTAAGTGTTCTTCTATCTAGTTTATGCATTACTTTTAAGATATTATTTTGCTGCCTTAGTAACTTCTTATATTTATATTAGTTGAGTTTCTTCATAATATATTTATTTATTAAATAATTCATGTGCGACATGAAAACAAGCTTTTAAAACGGGTTTTACCATGTTTTTGGGTATTATGGCTTTTATTTTTTGGCTGTCGCCATTGTTTGTTACTAGTTACGTGTTGATCCCTTTTTAGATTTACCTGTATTTTATTTGAGATATCTATTTGCTTCATGATTTGCTTTTTATTTTTATTTTTAAAATAGTAGTACTGTAGTAGTGTTTTATGTTCGTTGATGGTTATTCTATCACCAATCATTAATTGTGCCAAGATCTTTCATGGCAACAATTCTTATATATGTTTGTCTCGGAAAACCATGAATATTTAGTTGGCGAATGGCGTTTGTGTATATTTTATAGGTACTAAATGGATGGAGAGATTTCCTCGTTGTAGTATTCCATATTCTAGCTTAAGATAAAATTGCTGTGGGTGTTATTTACTATTGTTTTTTCTTACTTCATGAGAGATACGTGTATACTAAGTCTTTTTCCCTGCCATTCACTTCAAATTTTTCAATTTTCTGTATTAGTTTTATTTTAGAAATCATAACCAAAACGCTTCCTTCATATCTATAGTGATTCAATGACTACGTTTCCTCGAATCAATTTGTCTTTTCTACTATTTAATAACTGATTAGTTGATATATGATTCCAGAGTTTCTTTGAAGACATATATATACATAGATAATTGGTATATTACTGTTTATGATAAAAATAAAGATATAGGTCGTTAATTCTCCTGGCTTTTTTGTCACCTTTCTTATATATTACTATTATAAGTTTCTTTAATACAATGAAAGTACATATTTACCTTTTGCAAATTCATCATTAACTAGTTTAGTTAGTATGATGGTATTGTTTTATTGAAGGTTGAGAATAGTGCTTTTTACTTTCTTATACGTAGTATAAGGAAGTATTGTGATGATGAAAATTTTCGACCTCGAGATTTTTGCAGATGTCCACGTTTTGAGGTCCCCTGATACCAAAAAAGGGGTTTCTAAAAAATGTCTCTGTGTGTCTGTCTGTCTGTGACCACGATAGCGGTCAAACCGCTACAGATAACAATTCCAAATTTTGTATTTACGAATATAATCTCCCTCTTGAGAACTAATTAGATTTTGAGCAAAATCGGCAGACCGGAAGTAGTAGTGAAAAAATCGAAATTTGCAAATATTTCGTCAATTACTAAGTTTAAACAAATTTATAAAGAATTCAAATGTACTCAAAATTAAATTTGAGAAAAATCGTGTTAATAAAGTTTTTCGAAATTCCTACCGGAAGTAGGTCTTTTACTCTTATCGAAAATCAGTTTTTTGCGAATATTTCGCAAGTCATGCTTTCTAGGCAGGTACATTGCGAGTATAAAAGTATTTAGAACGTACTTTGAAATATCTTTTGTATAAAAAAAATTTCAAAATTCGGACCGGAAGTAACACTTTTACTCTTACCGAATAACGATTTTTTGGAAATATGTCGTAAATTATGCATTCTATATATATTTATGAAGAGTACCAAAGTATTTAGAGTTGGATATGGAATATTTTTTGTATAAATGATATTTCAAAATTCGGACCGGAAGTAACACTTTCATACGTATAAGAATGTCGTGTGGTGGCCACACCTCATTTTTTCATATAGTTTTGGTTTCACTAATTCTTTTTATGTTGCTCGTGTTTAATTGCTGGGTTGATATGAAATTCCATGTTTCTGATGGATTTTCTTAACATCGTCGAAATTGTTTCCTGTAGAATCTTTTTTTTTTGCTTTTTTGAAAATGTAAGCAGCATATTGCTTTTGTTGATGATATATTTTCAATATATATTATTATTTGCATATTGGGTTTGTTTTTTTACAGTTTATTTCTTACATTTATTATACACGGACATTCTTCCCTTCTTTTAATGTTTTTAGATATTTTCTTCTATGTTTTTCAAGGTATTTGATAAATTCTTGAAAGTGCTTTCTTCGTTAATACTTCCGACTTATATGATGATATGATATTGATACTGTGTAATCTGTTTTCGTGGCTACTACATTCTCCCACTACTGTTCTACTATAATTTTAACTGCTTCATGAATAAAATTTTAAAATAAGAGTGAATGCCTTTCATATTTAACAAAAACGAAAAGCTATCAAAGGGCTTAACATGATTCTGGAAAAAAATATTGGGTGCTCTATTTAAAATAAGTTTTGTTTGCTTGTTTAAAGTGTTTTACTTTTGCCACCTTTGCGAACACCCAGTATGTATTAGAATAAGTTCTGCGTATAAGTTTTACTTGGCACACTTTGCCTGTATACCATACCAAATTATTTCGTGTTCTATCATGGCACTCTTGAATTACAAGCCATTAAAAGAGCCGTCTATGAATGTCACTTTCTGACTGAAAATTTTTAACTTTAGCGATTAATTACACTTAATAAAAATATTTCTATGTTAATCGTAAAATCGTTGAATAACATACATGTGGTATTTTTAATTTGTATTATTTGACAAAGCCTGCATCCTCTGCTATGAGTAGCTAATATAGGTTATTATTATTAAATAAAAACTACCCACAGGTGTTCATGTTTGGGACGTAGAAGGCAGGAAGTACTATGATTTCTTAAGCGCTTATTCTGCCGTCAACCAAGGTCACTGTCATCCAAAAATTGTGGAGGCTGTCAAGAAACAAGTCGATATTCTAACATTAACATCCAGGGCGTTCTTCACAGATGCTTTGGGTGAATACGCAGAGTACATTACTAAACTTTTTGGTTACGACAAGGTGCTACCGATAAACAGTGGAGTAGAATCTGGTGAAACCGCTTGCAAGATGGCCAGAAAATGGGGATACATTAAGAAACAGATTCCACATAACCAGGCCAAGATTGTCTTCGCCGAAGGAAACTATTGGGGGCGAACTTTGTCAGCAATTTCGTCATCTACAGATCCCACTTGCAGAGATAGATATGGCCCTTTCATGCCTGGTTTCGTCATTATACCATATGATGACGTGGAAGCTTTGGAGGTAAGTGATATTGATCAAAATGCAATTATTAAACCTGGGTCCTAAAACATCCATTCTGTTATTATTCCAGAACGTTTTAAAAGATGATCCAAACATTTGCGCATTCATGGTTGAACCGATACAAGGAGAAGCTGGAATTGTTGTTCCTAAACCGGGATACTTGAAGAAAGTAAGAGAATTGTGCACTAAATATAATGTTCTGTGGATTGATGATGAAGTGCAAACTGGATTAGGAAGGACTGGAAAATTACTGGCAGTTGACCACGAGAACGTCAGACCAGATATCGTATGTCTTGGTAAAGCTCTATCTGGTGGTATGATGGCAGTAAGTTATTTGTTATCTTCGATAAAGTTTTCTGTTGCATAATAAGCAGAAATTGTTTGTACTACAAAAATTCTTTTAACTTAGTATTCAAGGGCCGTGCAGTAGATTTTCTCAATTTGATCCAAGTCTTCAACATGCCGCCCTTACATGTTTTTTCTTTAAAATACCCTTCGATTAGGATTTTAAAAAGAACTGCACAAAATGTACAAATATTGGTTCTATTTTAAAAATATAAACTACCTTAAAATAATCATATGAACTATCAAATACAACAATCTGCTACATATTTACCTTTCTAACTTTAGACTTCGCAAATTCATTAATTAGGGAGTTGTAATATAGAGTGGCAGCCAGTGCATATTCAATAGAAATTAGTGATAGATTTCTAAATTTTGTTTGACTTATTGAACTTCTTAAGTAGTAGTTTATTAATTTTAAATTTGGAAAAAACTTCTTTCTTTACTAATTATAGAGACAAGGGGTGTTTATAATATTTTCAAACCTACAACGGTATTCAAATATAAAGTAATTAAGTTATTTTTGCACAAATAATTTAGAACATCCAAAGAACATTATTCCAATAGAAATTAGCACAAATAATTTAAACCATCTAAAGAATATAATTCCAATAGAAATTAGTGACAAATTTCTAAATTTTGTTTGACTTATTGAACTTCTTAGGTAGTAGCTTATTCATTTTAATTTAGAAAAAACTTCTTTCTTTAATAACTATAGAGACAAGGGATGTTCATAATACATTCAAAGCTACAACAGTATTCAAATATAAAGTAATTATGTTATTTTTGCACAAATAATTTAGAACATCCAAAGAACATAATTCCAATAGAAATTAGTGACAGATATCCAAGTTTACATTTAAAGCTACAACAGTATTCAAATATAAAGTAATTAAGTTATTTTTGCCCAAATATTTTAGAACATCCAAAGAACATAATTCCAATAGAAATTAGTGACAGATATCTAAGTTTTGTTTGACTTATTGAACTTCTTAAGTAGTAGTTTATTCATTTTACTTTGGAAAAAACTTCTTTCTTTACTAACTATAGAGACACGGGATGTTCATAATACATTCAAAGCTACAACAGTATTCAAATATAAAGTAATTAAGTTATTTTTGCACAAATAATTTAGAACATCCAAAGAATATAATTCCAACAGAAATTAGTGACAGATTTCTAAGTTTTGTTTGACTTATTGAACTTCTTAAGTAGTAGTGTATTAATTTTAATTTGGAAAAACCTCTTTCCTCACTAACTATAGAGACAAGTATGTGTTCATAATATTTTCAAAGCTTCAACAGTATTCAAATACAAAGTAATTAAGTTATTTTTGCACAAATAATTTAAACCATCCAAAGAAAATAATTACAATAGAAATTAGTGACAGATTTCTAAATTTTGTTTGACTTATTAAACTTCTTAAGTAGTAGCTTATTCATTTTAATTTGGAAAAAACTTCTTTCTTTACTAACTATAGAGACCAGGGATGTTCATAATACATTCAAAGCTACAACAGCATTCAAATATAAAGTAATTAAGTTATTTTTGCACAAATAATTTAGAACATCGAAAGAACATAATTCCAATAGAAATTAGTGACAGATATCTAAGTTTTGTTTGACTTATTGAACTTCTTAAGTAGTAGTTTATTAATTTTAATTTGGAAAAACCTCTTTCCTCACTAACTATAGAGACAAGTATGTGTTCATAATATTTTCAAAGCTACAATAGTATTCAAATACAAAGTAATTAAGTTATTTTTGCACAAATAATTTAAATCATCCAAAGAATATAATTCCAATAGAAATTAGTTATATATTCCTAAATTTTGTTTGACTTACTGAACTTCTTAAGTAGTAGCTTATTCATTTCAATTTGGAAAAAAACTTCTTTCTTCACTAACTATAGAGACCAGGGATGTTCATAATACATTCAAAGCTACAACAGCATTCAAATATAAAGTAATTGAGTTATTTTTGCACAAATAATTTGGAACATCCAAAGAATATAATTCCAATAGAAATTAGTGACAGATTTCTAAGTTTTGTTTGACTTATTGAACTTCTTAAGAAGTAGTTTATTAATTTTAATTTGGAAAAACCTCTTTTCTCACTAACTATAGAGACAAGTATGTGTTCATAATATTTTCAAAGCTACAACAGTATCCAAATACAAAGTAATTAAGTTATTTTTGCACAAATAATTTAAACCATCCAAAGAATATAATTACAATAGAAATTAGTGACAGATTTCTAAATTTTGTTTGACTTATTAAACTTCTTAAGTAGTAGCTTATTCATTTCAATTTGGAAAAACTTCTTTCTTTACTAACTATAGAGACCAGGGATGTTCATAATACATTCAAAGCTACAACAGCATTCAAATATAAAGTAATTAAGTTATTTTTGCACAAATAATTTAGAACATCGAAATAACATAATTCCAATAGAAATTAGTGACAGATATCTAAGTTTTGTTTGACTTATTGAACTTCTTAAGTAGTAGTTTATTAATTTTAATTTGGAAAAACCTCTTTCCTCACTAACTATAGAGACAAGTATGGGTTCATAATATTTTCAAAGCTACAATAGTATTCAAATACAAAGTAATTAAGTTATTTTTGCACAAATAATTTAGAACATCCAAAGAACATAATTCCAATAGAAATTAGTAACAGATTTCTAAATTTTGTTTGACTTACTGAACTTCTTAAGTAGTAGCTTATTCATTTCAATTTGGAAACAACTTCTTTCTTTACTAACTATAGAGACCAGGGATGTTCATAATACATTCAAAGCTACAACAGCATTCAAATATAAAGTAATTAAGTTATTTTTGCACAAATAATTTAGAACATCCCAAGAACATAATTCCAATAGAAATTAGTGACACATATCTAAGTTTTGTTTGACTTATTGAACTTTTTAAGTGCCTAGTTGTTTATTCATTTTAATTTGGAAAAACCTCTTTCCTCACTAACTATAGAGACTAGTATGTGTTCATAATATTTTCAAAGCTGCAATAGTATTCAAATACAAAGTAATGAAGTTATTTTTGCACAAATAATTTAGAACATCCAAAGAACATAATTCCAATAGAAATTAGTGACAGATTTCTAAATTTTGTTTGACTTACTGAACTTCTTAAGTAGTAGCTTATTCATTTCAATTTGGAAAAAACTTCTTTCTTTACTAACTATAGAGACCAGGGATGTTCATAATACATTCAAAGCTACAACAGCATTCAAATATAAAGTAATTAAGTTATTTTTGCACAAATAATTTAGAACATCCAAAGAACATAATTCCAATAGAAATTAGTGACACATATCTAAGTTTTGTTTGACTTATTGAACTTTTTAAGTGCCTAGTTGTTTATTCATTTTAATTTGGAAAAACCTCTTTCCTCACTAACTATAGAGACTAGTATGTGTTCATAATATTTTCAAAGCTGCAATAGTATTCAAATACAAAGTAATTAAGTTATTTTTGCACAAATAATTTAAATCATCCAAAGAATATAATTCCAATAGAAATTAGTTATATATTCCTAAATTTTGTTTGACTTACTGAACTTCTTAAGTAGTAGCTTAGTCATTTCAATTTGGAAAAAACTTCTTTCTTTACTAACTATAGAGACCAGGGATGTTCATAATATATTCAAAGCTACAACAGCATTCAAATATAAAGTAATTAAGTTATTTTTGCACAAATAATTTAAAACATCCAAAGAATATAATTCCAATAGAAATTAGTGACAGATATCTAAGTTTTGTTTGACTTATTGAACTTCTTAAGTAGTAGTTTATTAATTTTAATTTGGAAAAAAATCTTTCCTCACTAACTATAGAGACTAGCGTGTGTTCATAGTATTTTCAAAGCTACAACAGTATTCAAATATAAAGTAATTAAGTTATTTTTGCACAAATAATTTAGAACATCCAAAGAATATAATTCAGACAGTTTATTTTGTGTTTATTCTTCTCTGTTACATAGTAAAATTGACGCTTTGGCCTTCTGGCTGTAACTTCAGATTCGGTAGGGAATTCTCTTCTGCATTAAAGAATCTCAAAGCAGCAATTTTCATCTGATCATATGCAGTTTCTTTATAGCTGGCCACTTTTTGTATGGGTTCTGATAACATCCTTACACAATCTGACAAATTTATAGTTACAGATTGCATGGCTTCGAGATTGAATTTCTTTCAAATAAAATATCATAATAAAGAATTACATCGCATGTCATGTCATGTTTGGTTCAGCACGTACATAGACAAGAATGATTCGTTTATTATCGGTGATATGCTCGGCATCTGGGAGTATATCACCGATAATAAACGAATCAGTCTTATCTATGTACGTACTCCTCCAAAACATACTCACCAGCCGCCACTGGTGGAGTACATGAAACGTCTTTAGATATTTTTCAAGTATTCTATTTCATAGACCCTTTCTTACTTCTGTTATTTCTGTATATTATTGCTTAGATAAGTCACAGACCATTTATCAGACTAATGTTGAACTTTTCTATACTTTCAGTTGTTCCACGAAAAGTTAAGCATTTTATATTCATAATTTGTTGATATTTAACGTTAATAGTCTTTTGTTCAATTTCTTCCATGCTCTAAAACCATTTCTGTGATTACAGACTTTTCGTGGATTATTGGGGCTCTTATAGTTTTCCAGTCATAACGTTTTTAGGCCATTCACTAATGGTAGACAAATTATAAATTAATATAAAACATATATCAACCAACTTCTCTCATCGAGTTCGCAACTGCTTAACACATTCAAATAGTGCGTGGACAAAAGTTTACGTCTTTCTTTAATAATAGGAAATTTAAATCCTTTAATTTTATGCGAACGCCTCTCAACCAGTATTTGACGAGATTCAGATGAATAATGCAGGATCAGAAGGAATTTTGTTTAATATCTGCTAGCTGCCACCACCACTATTACATGGTTCTTGATGTTACTTTTCGGCTTTCTTCAGTAACATTTTCTGGAAGTCACTGGGACAGCACTGACAGTCACTATTGATGTGGATGTGGATTTCGCATCTAAACAAGACCTTTGTACTAAGATTTCATATATAACATAGCTTAGCTTTCTTCCTTGTTTCTCTTTGTTAAAGCTATATTTTTATAATTATACAAGCAAGGGTTTTAATTACTGAATGGTTTAAAATTGTATTTTGATTTTGCTGCTTTTTACCTTCCATTTATTTCAATATTTCTATTTCGATCTTTTTGTCACGCAGGTATCAGCAGTACTAGCTGATGATGACGTCATGTTGTGTATCTTTCCTGGTGAGCACGGCTCAACATATGGTGGTAATCCGCTGGCTTGCAAAGTAGCGATTGCTGCTCTCAGAGTTATCGTTGAGGAAAAACTGATTGAAAATGCTGAACGTTTGGGCAAAGTTCTCGCGAAAGAATTGGCGCAACTTCCAAGAGAAATTGTTAAGGAAATCAGAGGCAAGGGATTGCTTTGGGCTATTGTTCTTCACTCAGGTAATTATTGCATACTATTCACTACCAAGTAGGATAGAATATTTCACAATTTGACAAAATATCACAGCAGCCTACGATACACCTGCTGTCAGCAGGTGTATCTCATAGAAATCAATGCATGAATTCCATTGGAAAGGACCTGCTATTCAATATTTAAAAACTGTTTTTGTAAGACCACCTGCATGTATATACTAAAATTTGGAATTTGATTGTAGATTTGGATTTCAAAGCCGTTGACGTATGCTGTCGTTTGAGGGACAACGGATTGTTGGCCAAGCACACTCACAATGACATCATCAGACTTGCACCACCATTGGTGATGGCTGAAGCTCAGCTGAAAGAATGTACCCGTATAATTATAGATACCATGAACTCGTTTAAGAAGTGACGAGCTTCTTAATAGACCCAGACGACAGAAATCGCACCCTTTTTTCTGTTAGACTTTGGTGGGTCTAAAAGAAACAAAACAATGACATATAGCTGAGCAGGTAAAATTATACGTCCTTGAAATGACGTAAATATGTATCCATTTATAAATGCTATTATAACAATTAATGATTATTGTATTCTGTAACCGTTTTAATAAATAGATAGGTTTGCAAATAAAAACTTCAGTTTTATTTACATAATATTAGAGTATCCTCAATTTGTGGATGTTTCGAGAAATCATGTCACTGCTATGGACGTAAAGCGAAAATTAAAACAAGGTCAACAAATTCACCCAGGGGCGGCGCTAGCATCTTTGGCGCTCCCTGCAAATGTCTAGTATTACGCCCTTCCCCCCATCCTTTGTCAAAGCTACTAAGTCATAACTAAGGGGCGGACATGACCGATTTAAACTACGACAAAGTAACAACGGAGCAATGAAATAATGTAAACAACACCCACTTACTGAATAGCACTAATTCATATGGTGAACTGCAACATCTGTTTTTTTGAATGAGAGCAAAAAATGCCCATAAAATAAGGAATTTATGAGTAAACTCCTTTCTACATCGGCGTAGATAGGAACGTGAGGGGTTTTTAAAATTCATTATATCTTACCTTATATTTTGCAAGAGAAATAATGTAAATATGTATATACTTACTGTTATTTAGTTTCAATAACATACGCGTACATTCTTAGTTATCGTTTATTTAGATCTAGAACGTTGTTTATGTTACTTTTTCTGATATGAATATGAATTGTCAGTGATTCCGAAATTTATTACAAAGTCTGTAAAATATCTTTACAAAATGCCAAAATATCGCACGTTCGTCACTTAGCTTTGCTAAAACACACACAGAAATAGCTTTTATGCAGAGAATTTCGATAGTTTACAAAATTTCGTTACATGTTTAAATGACGATGCTCGAAGTATTTCTGATTGCAAGGAACTATCACAAATCCCAAATTTAAAAAATCAGTTATTATTCCTTCAGGAACACTTGGGAAATTTGCCTAAACTAATCACATATTTTGAAAATCGAATCTCAAATTAAAAAATAGATTAATCACATTAGATGTGGCTATTAATAGTTTCAAAAGTATTCCAAGTGACTTCGGATGTGGCCTTCGGCAAAAGTTAGACGCAGTTTTTAATAGAAATCCGGATTTAATATCATTGCGGCAATTGTGCATGCTAAATACGCTGAAATAAAAGAATATTTCCAGTACGCACCTATAACCAGTTGCGATGTAGAAAGGACGTTTTCTATCTACAAGGATGTACCTACTTAATTCAAAGAGACAAGTGTTACAGAAGAGAAAATGAACAAATAATAAGGTATTTTGTATTTTATAGATCATTGTTATCCAATTATATAAATAAAATTAAAACCTCTTTAAAAATACAACATTTCAGTAGTGCGCCCATGGGCGATGAGTCATCAACCGCTCGTGTCCGCCCCCTAGTCATAACAAAATAAAAACTATAATGTTGGAATTTTTAAATAATTTTAATTCTTAAGAAACATACATGCATTAATATATAATATTTACAACGTTTAAATTAAAATGAAATAGAAAATTTAAATTTTCCTGTCCATATTAAAACATAAAATAAATGTAAATATTTGAACGTAAACTCTGCTTGCTTTGACGCTGTCAAATTGATTAATAATTTGTTCAGAGTTTACTTCTTACTTCATCCTAAATATCATTTTCAGTTACAATTATTGATAAGCCAACTGTTCTTGTGATAATTTTGATATATGATGTTCCTAAATGATTTTCATAAATATAATTTACGTTAGGGGGATTTTCAAAATGATTTAACCGTGACTGAAACACATCTTTAACAGGTAAATCAATTCGTTAATTAATTCAATGGATATTATATCTTTCTCTTCCGCAACTTTTAAATACATTTTTTCATCATTGAAACTGATAATTTGTTTAAATTATAATGAAATTCAAAATACTTATTATTTGTTATTAGTTGTTCAAATCTTTTTTCTAATGGGTTAATATATATTAATTGTATCTAAAAGTATGTTGTAAAAATTTATCTTAAACAAACCTCTTGGATTTTGTGGTGTTCTATCTTCATGTTCATAATTAAATTGTTGTTTTTGTTCCCTTTTATTCAATTCATTTAATGACGCCAATTTAAGGTGTAGGTGTCACTACAATATATTGATGTCCGCTGAAGATTGACCACCGGCCTTATCGTTGGCAACTGTTTATCGTACAACCTAGCAGAACAAATCTTGATAGTAAAACGGATCAGGGGTATTTCAACAAAAATATTTTTAAGTTTCCAAAATGATGGAAAAAAGGAAGTAATTCTCAACGTCAGTGGCGGGCCGTGATTTTGTGGGAAGGGAGGGCACCGGGGGGGGGGGGGGGGGGCTGAGTATTTAATATCAAAAATTAAGTACAGACAAAAAATAAACTCAATATGCTATTTAATTAACTTGTTTGAAAATAAAATCCATCCGCCGTTCCTTAATGTTACACATGTCCGTAGTATCAGGAAAGCAGAAAAGCGAGGAGGTATATCAAATGTATTAGGAGTAGATACTACTGTGAATATAGAATTCTATATTCACGATATAGTGTGGCTACTACTTTGAAGATGGCATCACATTTATTGTGTTTTACTCCTAATACATTTGATATACCTCCTCGCTTTTCTGATACCCTGATACTACCGACGAAATTTCAAATGAATGTGCAGTGAGTGTTTCGGTTTCAGTTACTTGAAGTATTCTATCTTCACAGACTACAAAAAGTCTGTCTAGACAAAATTTAGACATTATCTGCCGCCCCGATTCCGTTTATAATTAAAATTACCGTAATGCAGAGAATATTTTTTTTTAAATTTAATTCTTTTAAGAGAGTGTAATTTACGAAAATACTCTCAGTTAATACTTTAACAATATATGTATAATTGTAATAAAAATAAAAATATTTTAAAGTTACTATAACCACCTGGTATGATATCAGCATTTAACAGTTGAAATTACGCCCCTAGTATCAGGCAAGCTGAAAAACGAGGTGGTATATCAAATGTATCAGGGGTAAAATAAAATATATTATCTCCTCGCTCTTTTTCTTGATAAATAAAATCTATCTAAACATACTTAAGGAAGGCATTATCAGCCGCGATTGAGTTCATAATTAAAAATTACCTTAAATGCAGAGAATAATTGTTTTTCAAATTTAAATTCTTTTACGAAACTGCAATTTACGAAATTTATCTCCGTAATTAGTCTACATTTGAAATTTCCTCCGTAGCATCAGGGCAGCAGAAAAGCGAGGAGGTATATAAAATATATTAGGAGTAAAATTGAATATATTGGCGCCATCTGCACAATAGTTGCTGGACTATATCCTAAATATAGCTACTATCGTGGTTATAGTAACTTTAAAATATTTTTATTTTTATTACAATTATACATATATTGTTAAAGTATTAACTGAGAGTATTTTCGTAAATTACACTCTCTTAAAAGAATTAAATTTAAAAAAAATATTCTCTGCATTACGGTAATTTTAATTATTAACGGAATCGGGGAGGCAGATAATATCTAAATTTTGTCTAGACAGACTTTTTGTAGTCTGTCAAGATAGAATACTTCAAGTAACTGCATATTCATTTGAAATTTCGTCCGTAGTATCAGGGTAGCAGAAAAGCGAGGAGGTATATCAAATGTATCAGGAGTAAAACAAAATAAATGTGGTGCCATCTTCAAAGTAGTAGCCACACTATATCGTGAATATAGAATTCTGTAGTCGCATGTATTAGGAGTAAAACAATATAGATACTACTAGAGATACTACTGTGAATATATAATTCTATATTCACGATATAGTGTGGCTACTTTGAAGATGGAGCCACATTTATTTTGTTTTACTCCTAATACATTTGATTACGTGTATTAAAAATTTAATAATTTTTCATTAAATTCAATTTTAAGAATGGCTAAAATTTCTACTAGCAACATTTTCAAACGTTTTTATACTGTTTTCATATGATACTTTTTGATCTAACTCCTATAAGAAGGGGAGGGTGGAGGGGGCTCGAATTACAATTTTTCTAGGCTCATTATATGGAGAACGTTATAGAAAATTGAAATGTATATAGTAGAAAATTATGTGATTATCCAAAAAAATAACAGATGATATATATTGTTCTTAATTTATATAAATTTTAAAAAAACTGAAGGGAATGATGAAAATCGAAGGTTGTTCCCTCCTTATGTCACGAAGTTATAGTCATAAGAAGAAAAATAAAATTATTAAATATAAATTTCTACGAGTAATAATTTAATTTTCGTTTAAAAGAGTGACTTCCTTAAATTTTCATCGTATAATTTTAACTCATTGCATATATAACGTTGAATTCCCCTTTTAAAAGTAATATTTTTTAATTTCAGTGCTTGTGTTTTCCAAATTGAATCAGAATATTAATAGCAACATTAGTGTAGGGATATTGATATCTAATTTATTCCAGCAAATAGCAAAATAAATACAAGAAAAATACAAAAAATAAAGCAAAAAAAAACCTTCAACGCAACAAATGTTCAAAATGTCTACCCTTATATTCAACTTATACATTGACTTGTCAATTAGTAGAGTGCAAAACCAATTGAACTTCCAAAGCAGAAATTTCATTTATATAATATTACTTTGCTCCCGCGTTGCGTACAATATTTTATCGCCCGCATCATTTTATTAATTTTAAATAACAGTAAGTGCTGGTGATTTTTTTCTTTTGTGTAAGGCTATTGTAGAAAGTTACTAAAAAACTGAGAAATTTCAATGAAATACATATTTGAAATTTGACAAATATTTTGTTAGCTAAATGCATACCCTTTTACAATTCAACCGTCCAATCTTATTTTTTTTAATGTGGTGCCCGGTTTCATAAGAATCAAATTTAATTTAGTAGTTAATGCTGTAAAACTTTTTGTACACCCATTACTGATTTGGTGGTAATAAGTCCCTGCTGCGACGCTTACCGCTAACGCCGCCACTGATTATAAGCAATTAGAAAATTATTTGCCAGACAAGTCTACTTCTGATGCTTTTAAACTTTAACATTGTTCAGACACTTTTTTAAGACAAATTTTTTGGTGTTAACAGTAACCCCGATTTTAATTTGTTTCCAACTTCTTAGCGCTATCTTTTGTTTTTCTTATGGCGGCCATATTGGATTCTTAATTAGTTAGATACTCCTTGAAAATAGCTTTTCAATAATGTACAACATGCCTAATAAATCTTTATTTATACGAGAGATATGAGCATGTAAATAAAATTTCACTCTAAAAAAAAGATCTAACTATCAAGTTAGCAATGCTGATATATGTACTTCACAACAATAATTTACAAAGTATTATAAACAATCCAAGTACATCAGTACGTCGAGTGGCTCGAGAAACTGGAATTCCGAAATCTAGTGTTAATAGAACATTGAGAAAAAACAAACCCACACAAAACAACAAAATTGAGATGTGGCCACCACACGACTTTCTTATACGTATGGCGTTTCAAATTATACATAAGTTGTACTGAATTGTTTTAAATACTTTTCTGGTAGAAAAATAATCCGAAAAATAAACCTGTAAGCGTGTTACTTCAAGTCCAAATTTTAAGAATTTTTTTATACAAAAAATATTCAAAATCCTATTCTAAATATGTACTTCTTTCTTTTAATAAATCTCTGTCGAATGCATACTTTGCCAGATATTTGAAAAAAAAAGTGCTACTCGCTAAGAGTAGAAGTGCTACTTCCGGTCCGAATTTTGAAATTTCATTCAAAAAATATTTCAAATCTAGCTCTAAATACTTTTGTAGTCTTGACAAATATATATACAGAATGCATAATTTACGACATATTTGCAAAAAATCGCTATTCGATGAGAGTAAAAGTGGTACTTCCGGTCTGAATTTTTAATTTTCTTTTATACAAAAGATATTGAAAATTATGTTTTAAATACTTTTATATTCGTAACGTACTTGTCTAAAAAGCATGACTTGCGAAATATTCGCAAAAAACTGGTTTTCGATAAGAGTAAAAGACCTACTTCCGGTTGGAATTTCGAAAAACTTTTTTGACACAATTTGTCTCAAATTTTATTTTAAGTACATATGAATTCTTTATAAATTTGTTTAAACTTAGTAGTTGACGAAATATTGGCAAAATTCGATTTTTTCACTGAAGTAAACTGCTACTTCCGGTCTACCGATTTTACTGAAAAACTAATCAGATCTCAAGAGGGATTTTATACACGTAAATACAAAATTTGGAATTGATAGCTATAGCGGTTTGACCGCTATCGTGGTCACTGACAGACACACAGACATTGTTTGAAAACCACTTTTTCGGTATCAGGGGACTTCAAAACGTGGACATCTGCAAAAATCTCGAGGTCGAAAATTTTCATCATCACAATACTTCCTTATACTACGTATAAGAAAGTAATTGTACAAGATTTAAGCGATAATGACTATCAGCGAAGATTACAACTTAGCAGGTGGTATTTACAAAAATGTGAAGATGATACTCATTTTCTTAAAAAAATAAAGATAAAATAAAGATGAAAGAACCGATTAAGGGATTATCTAAAATGAAAAAACAAAAATGAAAAAAACAAAAAAGATGTCAATAAAAGTTCGTACCAATCAAACTACACCAGAGATTAAAACCAAATCGAACTTGAAATCTTCTTTGATTTACCAAATGTGACTTTTCAGTAGACAAGTGATGATAGTTATGCCTATTGAACACTCCACAACTGGTAAACCGTGTTTCATCTGTTCAAAGTATTTTCCTATGAAAATCAGTCTCATCTTCACATTTTTGTAAATACCACCTGCTAAATTGTAATCTTCGCTGATAGTCACTATCGTTTAAACCTTGTACAATTGTTGGTTTGTATGGGTGGTATATGTCTTTCGGAATTCCAGTTTCTGGAGTCATTCGACGTACTGATCATAACATTTTGTAAAATATTATTTTGATGTATATTATCATTATTAACTTAGTAGTTAGCTGTTTTTTGTTCGAAGTTTCCACAGTTCACTAACTTTCTCATTATTCTGTTAAAAATTTTCCGGTGTGGTTGTGGTCTTTCCGGGAAACGCTGAGCGTAATTTGTGCAAACATTTTCAGAGTTTCTATTTACTTTAAAATAAACTTCCAACATATCAACCTTTACTTCAATTGAAAATGTATGTGCCATTATCAATTCTTACTAATCTCAATGCTTAAACGGTAATTACTTATCAATAATTACTATACAAAGTTATCTCCTAGCAATTGCGCTGTATTTTAAGTTTTCAATTATGGCAGAGCTTATTATCGTCTGTTTTATACTAACATTCAATTTCATAGCCAACTAATTTCGTATTAGAGTGAAATTTTATTTAAACGTTCATATCTCTCGTATAAATAAAGATTTATTAGGCATGTTGTACATTATTGAAAAGCTATTTTAAGGACTATCTAACTAATTAAAAATCCAATATGGCCGCGATAGCGCTAAGAACTTGGAAACAAATGAAAATCGGCGGTTACTGATTACACCAAAAAATTTATCTTAAAAAAGTGTCTGAATAAAGTTAGAATTTAAAAGCGATTGCATTAGGCGTTATCGAGTTATTGAGGAAAATTCAAATCGGCAAATATTAGTTTTTTCAAAATATCTCAAAATTGTAAAAAGTCCGAATGAATTTGAAATGAGATTTGTTGCGAGCATTGAATTCTGCAAAACATTCCCCATTTAGCCGTTGCCCTATCTCTTCTAATAACCGATATACGTACCAATGGTGAGCATCGAAATGGGGACACACTGTATAATCAAACTCGATTAAATACATTTCTATGAAAGGAGAATCACAATAACTTTATTTCTGATGAGAACGATATGCGTAATAAAAATTTTAACAAATTAAGTACTGCGATTACACCTTGCATATTTGATCAGTATACTTAAATTTTACAGATATGCTCAATTTTGCGTCAACTAAAATCGGTGCGCTCAGTGTATTGATTGTTGTTTTTTTCTTGATAAGATAATATTAATTATTGTATATTTTTAATAATACTATCTAGCATATACAGTAGGCTTCTATTAATTTAAAACATTTTTTTGAATTATTTTGATTGTTTCTCTTTTATGCAGGTACATATTGCTATGATCCTTCTTGTAGAAGTTCATGCTCAGGTATCTATGCAACAGGTACGAAATATTTTAAAATAAATGTTTGCAGGTAGTGGCTAGCTTGTGGAGATCCTATACTCTTGATGTCTCCTGAAAACAAAAATTATGTTTTTTGTCGGGATACGTAAAAGAACAAATATACAGTATACCTGTAACTACAAAGGAAGCTATGCGGAACATATTCGACAAATATTTAAAAATATAAGTACTCACCTGCTAGTCAATGTCGATCTATCATTTTGGAAGCGTGTTCAAAAATGTTAAAAAGTGAGTCAATATTCATATGAAGACTTGTTGAAATAATTTTTACCTATTTTAACCCATTAGCACCGAATTATATTTATTGTTATTTTATAATTTCTCTTCCACTAATTATAATTATTTCCTGTTTCTGCACCTACTAAAATCAATTAATCTAATTAATAATAAACACATTTTAAAACCAAACAAGGATTTAAGATTTAAAATATATTTATTGTGCCATATTATAAATTTATTGCTGGTATAGAGTGTATTGTAAATAAGATATATCATTTTTTGTCATTTTCCCAATACATACGAAAATCATATCTCAAAGCTAATTTTATTTTGAAAACTTCATTATAAAATCATGCTTGTCAACTGAGAAGCGACTTATAAATGGCATCCATTCAATTGTCAATTTCACGGCAAATATCATGATAAAAAAAAACATAAAATTCGCAAAATTATATCAAAAAATTACAGTAGCTCAGTAATGGACACTTTTAAAGTATTGGTGCGAAATTAGGTAAAGAATTAAAAAATGATACGATATACAGTCTGCCCATTAAAAAAAAAGACTTTTAAACATAAATGAACTGGAGGCGCGTTATGTTCAGTTGCACGTCATCGATGACGTTTACATGTTATCATAACTGTATTAGAGAAACTAAAAAAGTTACTTTGTTAATTTATGCTTGAGGGCATTTATTTCATTAGCTTAAATAGAAGATTTATAAATTGATCGTAATATCATGGCAAATAAACCCATAATTTCCGTTTCAATATGAAATTTTTTTATTACATATTTTTAATAGACTAATAGTTCAATTTGGTGTTGACAGATAAATCATATCTGTCAAAAAGACGTGCGTTCTGTATATTCTTCCTCTCAAATTTTTCATGTTTATTTTTACTTTGATATAAATTGTTTAAAAACAGTGCTTCTTAGAAGTGTATTTATTATTTATTTGCGTCCATTGAATATAATGCCGAAAGGTTTCAGTAAACAGTCGAGGCATTTTACAAACTTTTCTATAATCATGTGTTAAATTTAATGTAAATAGCGTAAGTATTGCTTATTTTAAATTATATTATGGATACGTAATGAAACATTTAATGTTTTTCGACAATCTAAATCAATATAATAAATAAGTTGAGAAAGACTGAAGTCTTAGAGCATTTCAATTACTAAATATGTTACGTTATAGTTATTGTATTGTGAATAATTTTTTTCTTTAGTTATATCAAATGTCACTGGCAGCAATAAAAATAGATCCGGCAACATATACAAGGCGAATCGTCATGGATCTATATAGTATGACGTGCAACGGAATGTAACGCGTTTCCACCATATGTCATGTAATTTTAATCCAGTTTTTCGCAAATCTAATTAGTAATTGAAAAAAAGTAAAATATACTTGCATTATGACCTTTTATTATGAACAATACTACCAAAAATGTTGTCCATCTAATACGGCGTTTTCGAGAAATATTAATGTATAATTTACATTGAATTTTTCAGAAAAATTGTTACAAGTCAAAAACCTTAAGTTTTAGACCTATATTGTAATATTATTTTTTGATAAAGAATTATACGGGGAATACAAAAATTGTAATAATATACAGAGTGTTCCGTTTTAAAAACTATAAAAATTGTCAGCCACCAAGTTACGGAACACTCTGTATAACACAAAATAAATTTATCTATCATAAGAAAAAACCGCTTCGAAATATCTTTCTCCTAAAGTCAAAATCTGCTGTGTAGGTTATAGGAGTTTTAAGACAGGTATTTATTTATTATTATAGTATTGGTACTTGTTTGTGGTGTCTATTTATATATGATTTTTTTTTGTATTCATGACGAATCACGATTTGTTCTAACTATATACGCAAATTGTCTCTATTACGTATTGCACCACTTTACTTAACCGCTTTTATAAATTTTATCAGGCTTCCCTTCTTCCTTTCGAACAAAGTAGGCGAACTTATCGAAATATTACTTATCAAATCCAACAATGGGAACGATAAATGTTTAGCTTTTCAGAATGATTTTTCAATTGTACAGTACAGATAAAATGTACTTTATCGACAACTGCACCGAGCGATTTAAATCGTTGTTAATCGATATTTTGTGAAATATATAATCAGATCGTTTGAAAATGTCAAATACTAATAGATGTTGTTTGACGAAAATTGTGAAGAAAGAAAATTTATATGGTGCTAATAGCTTCGATCGTCTTCCAGTTGCTTTAGTTAGAGGTGAAGGTAAGCAAGTCTGATGTATTTAATCCTGGTATTTGTGAGATTTAAAAATCAGTTTCGTATAGTGTAAATATCGTAAGTAAGTTTATCTATATACTCTTTAAAAGATTGTGGAATATTGTGTTTTTGTTTTATTTATTTATCTATCTGTAAAACTAGGTAGAATATTCATGACTTTTATATATGTGATTATAAATAGAAACGAAAGAAGATGCTAGAGACAGAGAGAAAAGAAAACAATGTAAACAACATATGTTATTTGTTTATGTTTTTGTGAAGTTGTTATTATTAGGAATTAATAATTTGTACGTGCTCTAACCACTACCTGACATATTTATATCTAATAAGTAAACAGAATAATAAGTTGAACGGATGTAAAATCGGACGTTAAAAAAATATTTATAATCACGTTATGATAAAATTTGCATTAGATCACCTGACGAAGAGATTTAACCAAGTCGGCTTATGATTATACCTCTGAAAAACTTCAAACACTTACAATTTTGTTAAACTGGTAAATTTGAAAATATAAATCATTTTCTAATTATTATTTTCTATGTATAAAAAATAAATAGTAGATTAATTTCAATCAAGTATTACGTCAGCTTTCTTGTAATAATAATTCTAATATACATTCACAAGCAAACTTAGGGGGATAAACAAAAATTGTTTTTATTTAAAAAAAGATCTATTTGCAAATTTTACAAAAAAAAAAAAGAAAAATCAAAGCAGCAACTAAACAGAACAACACCAACTTAATGAAAAATTAACAGAAAACAAAAAAATGGGTTTCAAAAATTTTTTTTCTTTGTTATTTTTTTTGTGTATGATAAATTTAATTATTTTAATAACGTGTATTTCCTCTACAAGCTTGTATTAATGCGGTCATTTGTCTCGGCATACTTCTGATGCTATTATCAATCAACTCTTGAGGCAAATTGCCCCATTCTTCCAATAACATAGTTTGCAATTCTTGTGTATAGAGAGCGGACATGAAAGGATGATGACTCATCGCCCATGGGCGCACTGTTGAAATGTTGTATTTTTAAAGAGGTTTTAATTTTATTTTTATAATTGGATAACAAGTGGGTAGTGTTCTATAAAATACAAAATACCTTATTATTTGTTCATTTTCTCTTCTGTAAGGTTTGTTCTCTTTGAATGAAGTACATCCTTGTAGACAGAAAACGTCCTATCTACATCGCAACTGGTTATAGGTGCGTACGGGAAATATTCTTTCATTTCAGCGTATTTAGCAGTTAGATTTTGTGTCATTGTCCCCATATACAATTGCCGCAATGTTATTAAATCTGGATTTCTATTATAAACTGGGCCTAACTTTTGCCGAAGGCCACATCCGAAGTCACTTGGAATACTTTTGAAATGATTAATAGCCACATCTAATATGGTTAATCCATCTTTTAATTTGAGATTTCGATTTTCAAAATATGTGATTAGTTTAGGCAAATTTCCAAAGTGTTCCTGAAGGAATAACAACTGATTTTATAAATTTGGGACTTGTGTTAGTTCCTTGCACTCAGAAATACTTCGAGCATCATCATTTAAACATGTAACGAAATTTTGTAAACTATCGAAATTCTCTGCATAAAAACTAGTAGCTTCCAACCATGGTCTCCATCTAGTTATTACTGGCGAGGGAGGCAGTGACAAAGATGGAAGTCTTTCCCTGTAAAGCTACTCTCGATGGTGCTTTTTTGAAAGCTTTTTTAAAAGCGGATACAAGTCTATCAATTTCCGGATATCTGTCTCTGATATATTCACAGATTCTGTGGAGAGCAGATGCCGAAAGGTGGGTCGGTGGCCTGCAGGTTTGCTGCGGGCGACAAATTTCAAGCATGTGCTACACAAGTAATATACAGCAGATAAGGATTGTTTCCTTTAATAGCCTGTCTGTTTTTAACATATATGCGGCATTGTCACTAACTAATAAAAGTATTTTGCCCTGTACCTGTCGTCCGAATGAAGCATTTTGTGCAAATTTTCGTCAATGGTTTTAGCAACTGCTTCCGCATCAACTGTATTTATAACTTTAGATGCTATTACATATGCGTTATATGGAATAGTTAGATAGATGTAGTACACCAACTACAACATTTACCACACAGCGTCCTAATACATCGACAGTTTCGTCGGCACTTATCCATAGGTACCGATTTGAAAGATGTCTTCTAATGCATTCTACTGTTTTGGAGAAGCACTTAGAAACATAATATTTGCGTAATGTGGATTCATCAGGAACATTTCGACCAGTACATTTTTGAGGAAATATTTTGAAATTGGGATTGTCAGGTTTTGTTTAATGGGATATTAGCCGCCATTAAAGCTTCACAGAGTTCTTCGTTAAAATTGTCAGCTTTCAACGGGTCCAATTTGTGTGTATGTTTTAGCAATGCTAAGTGACGTTGTACGTGGCCTTTTTGGGCATTCTGTAACGATATTTTACAGACTATGCAATAAATTTCGGAATCACTAACAATGGAGGACATACAATCAGTATGACCGTTAATCCAACTTGCCATTGTTTTACGATGCCATTCTCGACGTTCTTCCATATCATAGTAATATAAACAATGTTCTAGATCTAAATAAATGATAACTAAAAATGTATGCGTATGTTATTGAAACTTAACAAAATCCAATGCACACTTACGTCGAGTTAATTGGGAGAAATAGATTCAATGAAACGGTATTAAACAGGAAGTATTACAAAAATTACGTAATTAACAGTCAAAGCAATGAAAAACGGAAACTAACGTAAGTATGAATAGATACATACATACATAACTTTATTTATCTTAGGAAATATAAGGAAAATATAATAAATTTTAAAAACGCCCGGCGCTTCTACCTACGCGGATGAAGAATGGATTTTACTAATAAATTCCTTTCTTGATAGGCATTTTTTGTTGTCGTTTTCAAGTAGTTTTCAAGTAACCAACAGAACAACACCAACTTAATGAAAAATGTAACAGAAAACAAAAAAATGGGTTTCAACAATTATTTTTCCATGTCATTTTTTTTTGTATATGAAAAATTTAATTTTAATAACGTGTGTGCGCTTCCTCCACGAGCTTGTATTAATGCGGTCATTCGTCTCGGCATACTTCTGATGCTATTATCAATCAACTCTTGAAGCAAATTGTCCCAATCTTCCAATAACATAGTTTGCAATTCTTGTGTAGTTGGGGAAGGGGCAGAAATTCTGGCCTTAATCCTTCTGTCCAACATGTTCGATTGGATTCGTGTCAGGAGACCAAGCAGGCCAATCCACCTTGGTTATCCCTGTCTTGTTTAAAATGTTTAATAATGATAGTAATAATAATAATAATTCATTTTATTTCTTAATACTTTATACAGTGAGCAAAGTATAGCAAAAGTAAAAGAAATACGTCAAATATAATACAGTATAATATTGTAGCGTTTTCGGGGTCGAAATAAACAACTCGTGCAATTGTTTTGAAACAGTCTGTATATTTATACACTTAAAACTAATCCCAATATAAAAATACAAAATAAATGTATCGCACTTAAAATTACTACAAACAAATTAACACACGTATTTTATCTCTCACTACTATTTATGTGTGTAATATTTATTTACTTCTTGAACTATAATAAAACTGCACTACTCACTTTATTTATATTTATTTGAACTGTACGAATACTATTCAACGAATTCCAACGAATGAATTAATTCTTTCTGGGCACCGGCCGCTTTTATATCGGCATATAGACTCTAGAAATATACGCAAAACCTCTCGCTTCATTCTCGATAGCCCGAGAGAAAAACCAGACTCTCTGTCGCTTACGCAGTACATATGTGTGGATGATTTATGACTTATTTACGGTGCGTCGCGCCGATGTTTACTTTTCTTTTGTGGACTTATTTCATTACAATATAAAGTCATTTAAAATAAATAATAAAATCCTGTACCAGTGTACACTATAACAACAGATTTGAAGAAGATAGTCCTTCTATTTCATTTTAAAAGCTCGTAATGAAGGATTTCATTAGGCAAAACGTTAAATAATTCACAACCCACAAAAGACAGGGTGTTCTGAAAGGAAGTCGCTCTATGTACAGGAGACAAAACACGATCATAGTGGCGGGTTCATAGTAATGCGGCATCACAAAATGTTAAAATCTTATTGACCCTGACCACATTCCTACACAAGATGCCCTGTCGGAGATTAAAAATAGTTCTAATAGCCCTCTTCTGTAAAATAAAAATGCGAGAAACGTCACTACTCATGCCCCAATGCACTATCCCGTAACGTATCCTTAAATAAAAGTCAGAATAGTAAAAACTTTTTTGTGTGGACAAATTACAAGACTTGCCCAATTGAAACAGAGGGTAGCACGATTTGGCAAGTTTAGAACACAACTGATCTATGTGTTCCGACCACTTTAAACCCTCATCGACAATGACACCGAACAACCTACAACTGCTAAGCAAATTAATTTCTGAGTCAGCTACGGTAAACCTTGAAATGTTAAACTTAAAAATAACATTGGCCCCAGGACAGAGTCCTGTGGAACACCTATGCGTACATCAGTGCTACCAGAAAAATTCCCGTCAATGCTCACTTTCTGTTTCCTTCCCGACAAATATGACTCGAACCACTTTAAACAGACACCATTTACATCGAATCTACTAAACTTATGCAGTAATATTAAATGGCAAATGGTCAACAGAATCAAACGATTTAGACAAGTCTATTAGCGTACTTATGGAAGATTGTGATCAGTCGAAGTGTAAACACTGCTTAAGAAATTAAACACAGAGGTATGTTTCTTACACAGCGTGTGGATATGCAGACAAGAATTGTCCGGCATTAAAATGAAATTGTCCCCAGCATGTGGGGCAAAAGGTACTCATGATCTTGTAAAATGTTTGTTATGTACCGGTCACCAGTCAAAGTGCTGCTGCCAGCCATTGGTCAATATTCCAATCCCCATGTTCATACGCAAAAAGAAGGTAGTCGTGCTACTGGATGACGTACCTCATGACGTACCTCATGTACCTCGGCGGAGTAGTTGATAAATATTCAAGAGACCCTGTTACTTCGTCGTAAATGATTGACAGCTGACAATTTTGAATAATACATTAGCAAACTTAGACCATTTAAACATATAGACACGCCTTAACTATCAAGTAGTGAAGCAATCATAATTTTAAGCGGGTGACGTCACGGGTGGGCACGATGCAACTCTTTGTACTACAAAAGCAAAGAAAATCCTTCATTTTAATTTATTAAAAACCCCAATCTTCTTATTTTAAGATTATTTGTAAAACAAAATCCGAATATACTCGTATAACCCAGAAATTTCGTTTATCGTACCGGATCGTACTTACCTCAAATAACTATAAAGACCAGTCAATTCCATTTACTTTTGGTTATTCAAAAATAAAACTCAAAGCAATTTGTGGTATACATTTATTATTAAGAAAAAATGAGGTGTGGGCACCACACGACTTTCTTATACATATATGAATTTCAAATAATGCAAAATTGTTCTAAATTAAGCCTTAAATACATTTATCCTCTTAAAAAAGTACGCCTGTGAGTAAATATATCCGAATTTTGAAAATTCTTTTATACAAACATTATTTAAAATCCTATTCTAAGTACTTCTAGTCTCTTAATCTCACAGAATGCATACTTTGTGAGATATTTGCAAGAAAATGCTACTCGCTAAGAGTAAAGGTATTACTTCCGGTCCGAATTTTGAAATTTTGTTTATACGAAAGATATTCCAAATCCAGCTCTAAATACTTTTATACTCTTGATACATATATATATACATATACAGGGTGTCCAGAAACTCTCCTGACAAACGAAGACCGGAGATTCCTCAGATAATTTTAAGACAATTTAACCCAATTCACCCTAGTCCGAAAATGCTTCCTAAGGGAGCTAGAGCTCTTTGAAGATGGCGCCTTGTAATTAGTTTTTTTAATATCTCCCGAGCGCTTCTATTTAGAAAAACAAAAACTGGTGTGCTTATTTATCCTCCAGAGATGAATCGATTCCATCAATTGCGAATTTCTAGTACCGGTCATAGGCGTTCGTTTTGGGTAGGTTAACGCTTATTTTAACGCATAACTTTTTTGTCTTTAACTTTTAAGCATTTGTGACACTAGATTATTAAATTTTCAGGTATTCTAGTACTAAAAGGTACTCTTACTTTAAGTCGGTAGGATACACCGTTTTCTAGAAAAATCGATTTGAAAATTTTTCGTTTTTTCGTCATTAAAATTCAATTTATTATTTTTTTTTCGGGAGATATTAAACTCTAGCTCCCTTAGGAAGCATTTTCGGACTAGGGTGAATTGGGTTAAATTGTCTTAAAATTATCTGAGGAATCTCCGGTCTTCATTTGTCAGGAGAGTTTCTGGACACCCTGTATATACCGGGTGTTATAAATTAAGTCGGCACTATTGCTATCTTTATTATTAATGAAGCTACAGTATCACTTAAATTAGCAAAGTAGTAGTATTTTGATCGTGGATAATGATGACAGAACCGAAAAGACAGTTGAACTTCTAATTTTCACGCTATTTACAAAAGTTACTTTTTTTTAAATGGATCACCCAGTATATTTTTGCATATATTGAAAGAAGGAGTTATTTTAAAAAAGAAAGCTTTCATACACTATTGACAAAAAATAAAAGTTGCAGCAGTTATCCACTATTTTGTACAGCAATTCATATGAATAAAATCAAGATGGCTATGACTAATGACGGACACTTGGAGGAGTGGGAGTGCTTTTTGTATGTTTAAATTTTGTTTTTTAGGTTAAGTTAAGTTAGTATTGACGCTGCTCGGCAATTAGATGTAAACATTAATTGTGTGCACAGAATATTAAGAAAATTTAAATATATCGCATTTAAGTACCAGCCAGTGCAAACATCATTCCCGGGTGATCAAGAGAGGAGACTAACGTTTTGTCGCTGGTACCTTAATTATTCAGCGCAGAATGTAAATGCATTTCGTCATATTTTGTGGAGCGATGAATCAAATTTTTCTAATTCTGGAATTTAGAATAGAAAAAACCATCACATTGGTCACGAAGAAATATATTATTGAAACGGCCCCATGCTCCACAAATACTGTTTAGTTTTAATGTTTGGTGTGCATTAATTGGCTCGACGATTGTCGGACCATTCTTTTATAATGGTACATTAACCCGGCAAAGATATTTACAATTCATGACTGAACATTTAGGAATATTTTTGGATAACCTGGGCTGGCTACTCGGCAACATATACATTTTCAACAAGATGGAGCACCAGCGCATAATCATCGCGAAGTACAATTTTTTTTGAGCGAAATGTTACGGAATAAGTGGATAGGTACGAATGGACCAATTCAGTGGCCACCACGGTCACCGGATCTAAACCCTATTGACTTTTAGTTTTGATAATATTTAAAAAATGAAATTTACAAAGGGTGATATGAAAACGTTGTAGAGCTGCAAAATAAAATAATTACTATTGCTAATAACATAGGCGCAAGATCGATTTAAAAACTAACTCGCAATGTACATAAACGAATTCCGATGTATATTGGACAAAACGGTGATGTCTTCGAACATCTATTATAATAAATATACATAATACACAATGCTTGTTTAATATTTGCTGTTTTTTTTTATCTAGCCATCTTGATTTTATTGATATGAATTGCTATACAAAATAGTGGATAACTGCCGCAACTTTCATTTTTTGTCAATAATGTATGAAAGCTTTCTTTTTTAAAATAATTCCTTGTTTCAATATATGCAAAAATATACTGGGTGTTCCATTTAAAAAAAAAGTTACTTTTGCAAATAGCGCGAAAATTAGAACTGTTTTTTCGGTTCTGCCATCATTGTTCACGATAAAAATACCACTACTTTGCTAATTTAACCGATACTCTAGCTTCATTAATAACAAAGTTAGCAATAGTGCCCACTTAATTTATAACACTCTGTATAATGCATAATTTACCACATATTTGCAAAAAATCGCTATGCGATTAAAGTGTTACTTCCGGTCCGACTTTTGAAAAAAATTTTATACAAAGAGTATTGGAGATTAAGTTCTAAATACTTTTGTACTTGTAACGTACCTGTCTAAAAAGCAAGGTTTGCAAAATATTTGCAAAAAACTTATTTTCGATAAGACTAAAAGACCTACTTCCGGTAGAAATTTCAAAAAACTTTCATAATAAAATTTTTCTCAAATTTAATTTTAAGTTCATATGAATTCTTTATAAATTTGTTTTAACTTAGTAGTTGTCTACCGATTTTACTGAAAAACTAATCAGATCTCAAGAGGGAGATTTTATACACGTAAATGCAAAATTTGGGATTAATATCTACAGTGGCTTGACCGCTAACGTGGTCAAACACAGCGAGAGAAAGACACAGAGAGAGACATTTCTTAAAAACCACTTTTTTGGAATCAGTGGACCTCAAAACCTGGACATCTGCAAAAATCTGGAGGTTGAAAATGTTCGTCATCACAATAGTTCCTTATACTACGTATAAGTAAAGTAAAAGAAATTGATTTATTTAATACTTATAAAAATGATTTTGTATTTTCGATTATTGTCCAGAAAACAAAATTGTTTTATTTAATTTATTTCTTAATTTATTAGTATATCTGTTCATGCATTCACCTTGATGATTTAGCCTAATTTTACAATAATTAAAACTAATAATTTTAATTAAATTTACAATATGTTTATTGTCGACATCGTGGTCATACATGTGTTCTTTGTAATTGTTGAAAATTGTGCCATGAACATTGTTCAGAACTTTTATACATAATTTGGCCATTAAATTTTTTTCTTTTAATTTGTTGGCATTATCTAAAATTCGAATTTCACTTTCACCAATTTTACAAATATGGTTAACGTTACAGTTATATGCACTACAGGATTGTACCATAATTAAAATTAGAACGATTTAATCAGTATTAACTTAATCAGTATTAACAATGTATCTATAACATTAAAATAACAGGTTAAACAAACAACAACAGCAGAAACAAGCCCACCCGTGACGTCACATGCCTGCTTTATGTTTGCCTCAGTTCGTATTCAAGGCGGGACGGAAAACGACGTGTCTATATGTTTAAATGGTCTAAGTTAGCAAACAAGCACAGACTAAACAAACACAAACCGGTAACGACTTGATAGAAAAATATACAAGGTCTTCTATCCTTGTCACACATGAATGAACGCCACACCACAGTTCACTCATTTTCACTCTGTACTTATTTAATCATAAATATGCGATCAATATCAACATCTAATAAATATGATGTACAACGAGAAAGGATTGCAAGAATACGTCGAATTTGTTGTCATATAGCCACAACATAACAAAAAATTTCAAATGACGCTAGCGCCATCTTATCTCCCGTTCAGTTAATATGAGAAAGACGGTCGAGAATTGATATTTTCATTTGCTAAACAAGGAGGCGTAATCTGGATAAAATTTGGAAGTTAGTTACCTGTCTGAGTTTGTTTAGTCTGTGGTAACAAAAAAACTAGATTTGAAAATAATATCATCCTCCACGATGATCTGAAAAAAAACCAAAACATAATGTTTATAAATTACTAGATAATAACATGCGATCGAAATTCATTGACATGATCTTATTCTATTTTCCGCGGACTTTATATCAATATTTACTGCCACTTTGCAATGTGAAGTTATATTTTTTAGGTATTTCTGATTCAAGTTTATCATTGGCGTTCGTTACCATGTTTATTTATCATATTACTACTTTCTATATCATAGTCATCGTGATAAGTCTGATTAAGTCTGATTATAAGTCATATTCTGAACAAAGCATAGTTCACTTTGTAGAATATATGAATTCTCTAAATTATCAACCCCGACCAGCAACAAACACATATGTATTATATGAATCGCAGTTACATCCTGTAATGATAAGAGTGTATACAATGTTCAGATGCAGAATATTTAGTCTAGTTTTTTTAACTTGCTTTGTCTACAACATAATGCTGAAGAATTGCGTCATATTTTCTTCTAATATTTAACATTTTGAAAATATTAAGCGGAGAGTAGATACTTGGCTAGCTGAAAGACATTTTTACATAATATATAAAAAATATTGAATGAATTAAATACAGTCCTAACAAATACAAAATAAAAGGTAGAACCTGGAAAGCCTTAATGTTGTACAAGTGAAAATGATTAAGGTGATAAACGGTGATAGCAAATCAGATTTTTTTCCCGACGGTGCTGAAATTAAGTAATAAGTAAGTCAAGCACAATCTAACTGTTAATTGGAATGCACAGTATAAGAAAAACATGTAGAAATACGTAACATGAATAAACTCTTATGTTCGAATACTTACCTCTTTCTTTTTATAACAGTATTTTATTTATTAGTGTTTCAATTTGTGGTTTAGGTACATATTGTAACGAAACAAGTGCACAAAGAAAGGCAGACTTCCGAGCGACAATAAAAAGAGGTTGTAAATCATCTCGACGCGACATAATGTCTGGAGTTTCTCCCAGTGTATTTCTAGGCGACAACAAAGACGTGCTCATAAAGTCGTAAAGCAATAAATCACATGTACTTCAAATAGACAGAATGTCTATCGAATGTTCTACAAACATCGAGAGGAAGATGGAGTTTACGCGAATGCTTCCAGATGTTTCGTATGTGTATATAAGGCGGCTGGGTCACCGATGGAGGAGTCAATTCCGGAATAAGAACTTCCTTAAGTAGTAGTCGCGCGGAACAGACCAAAGTAAAAATAAATATAAGAAATAAATAAATAGTTCTTTGAGTGGTAGTCGAAGAATAAACATAAATATAGTGTAATAAAGACATAAATAT
Organism: Amphimallon solstitiale; assembly: GCA_963170755.1. Classification (NCBI taxonomy): domain Eukaryota; kingdom Metazoa; phylum Arthropoda; class Insecta; order Coleoptera; family Scarabaeidae; genus Amphimallon; species Amphimallon solstitiale. Next base: position 35,206,114 of record OY720682.1, on the reverse strand, counting down.
TACCGTGTTATATAAATAGAAGTGATATAAATATTACAGACATATAAATAGTACTGGTAAATAAATACCTGTGTTAATCAATTCTAGTAGTTTAAGTGTGATACATTAGTTTTATATTTTTATATTGTAATTAATTTTACGTGTATGAATATACAGACTGTTTTAAATAAATAAATTGCACGAGTTGTTTATTGCGAACCCGAAAACGTTACAATATTATTAGAATTTTGAGCAAAACATTATCTCTGTGATACCATTAAAGATTTGACTTCTTTTGTATCGGATACTGAAATACTTGTTGGTTTAAATAACACTGGATAAAATAAACAGAAATTTTACTTAATTTTTATTTTAAAATATAATTTTGTCAGTTTTGAGGTTTTAATTAATATAGTATAGTACTGACAAAATTGTATCAAAATGAGACAATAGCTTAGTAATAGTCACTTTTAAAGTATTAACGTCTTATATGTTTTTGATGTGAAATTTAATAAGAAATCCAAAAATTAAATAATATACAGGGTGTTCCATTTGAAAAAATTGACTTTTTTGCAAAAACTAACAAAATCACATTAAAAAACGACAATAACTCTGTAATAGTCACTTTTATTGTATTAATCTCTTACATGTTTCTGACTCGAAATTTAATAAACAATTCAAAAATGAACTGATATACAGGCTGTTCCATTCAAAAAAAATGACTTTTATACAAAAACGTGTCATCTAATTTTAATCCAGTTCCCAGCACATGCAGTTAGTAACAGTAAAAAAATAAAACATGCATCTATTAGGACCTCTTATTGTAAACAATATTTCAAAAATTTTTGTCCATCTAATACGTCGTTCTCGAGAAATATAATTTTATACAAACATTGAATTTTTCAGAAAAATGGGAATAAGTCAATAACCTTACAATTTAGGCCTATACTATATTATAACTTTTTGACTAAAATTTATAAGGGGAATTCAGAAATGCAATAATATATAGGCTGTTCCATTTAAAAAACTATAACTATGGTTAGCCACCAAACTATGGAACACTCTGTATAATACAAAATATTTTTAAAATGTGCCCCTAATGAACAGCTACCACAAGAAACAAACCGCTTCAAAATATCTTTACTCGTAAAGGCACAATCGGTCTTACCCGCGTAGTTGACTCACCCTGTATATACATATATATAAATGTATTGAAAAATTAAATATCTTCTTGGTACTAGTGGCATAATATGAATGAAAGTAATAACAATACATTTGTATATTTTGGCAAAGAATTTTAATATATATATTATATATATGTATATTTTCTTGATTTTATATTGTTCAGTTATCGATTCATTGCTTTTTTTGTCCTATAATTAGATGTATCTATCTGTTGGGCCGTGTTGGGCAAGATATATTATTATTATTACCAACAATAGAATATAAAATTACGTATTTCAATATCTAAAAATAGAAATTAAGCATATTTAATGAAGTGTATTTGTGTGTATGGAAAATTACAGCTTTAAATGATTATTTATCACCAGTACATACGATATGGATTATTGCACACATTTCGGATGTTGTTTTAACAGTTGGGGGTCACTGAAAACCGTGTCTTGGTACGGAGATCGTTTGCGAAAAAAGAAATAGCCGACGTTTAATGTCAACGTGCATGGGAATTTGAAGATAACAGAATTATAGCATTTATAGCAAATTATTATATACACCTATACAAAAAAGTTAAATAAAGTTAAATTATATTCATCTTACTTTAAAATTATTTCCAATGATACGGGCTGTTTCGTATATATATCGATGACCTAGAATCAATACCTCGTAAGTGAAAAATTCAAAAGTTTTCAGTATGAACAAAAAATCTTCCAGATGTCATAATTAAAGATCTACATTTCTACAAGTGCAATTTTGGTTTTCCTATTATGAAATAAATATAATTCTAGAGAAACCTTACATTTTATTTACCCCCTAAAAAAATGCAAGGACGAGGTATTTCACTCATAATATTTAATAAGGAAGAGGTATTGCTTGTTATGAAATTAGTTATATACAATTTATATTTTATTAAGAATTAAAGATTTCAAAAAAGTATTACTACAATATTATGTTGTTTATTCATGAAAAAAGAGATTTTTACTTTAGCCCGTTTGTGGTGTGGTCTTGGTCATTTTGTTTCCGTTCTTTTTTAAAGTTTCATGCGCTAAATTCTTATAAAAAAATGAGGTGTGGCCACCATACGACTTTCTTATACGTATGAAAGTGTTACTTCCGGTCCGCATTTTGAAATTTCATTTATACAAAAAATATTCCAAATCTAACTCTAAATACTTTTGTACTCTTCATAAATATATATAGAATGCATAATTTACGACATATTTGCAAAAAATCGTTATTCGGTAAGAGTAAAAGTGATACTTCCGGTCCGAATTTTGAAATTTTTTTTATACAAAAGATATTGGAAATTAAGTTCTAAATACTTATGAATTCTTTATAAATTAGTCTAAACTTAGTAGTTCACGAAATATTGGCAAAATTCGATTTTTTCACTGAAGTAAACTACTACTTCCGGTCTGCCGATTTTGCTCTAATCAGTTCTCAAGAGGCAGATTATATTCGTAAATACAAAATTTGGAATTGATATCTGTAGCGGTTTGACCGCTATCGTGGTCACAGACAGACAGACACAGACATTTTTTACAAACCACTTTTTTGGTATCAGGGGACCTCAAAACGTGGACATCTGCAAAAATCTCAAGGTCGAAAATTTTCATCATCACAATACTTCCTTATACTACGTATAAGAAAGTAAAATAATGTAATTCGGTTCCATTAACTCAGTCATGTCCATTAAATGTTGATATTTTTCTAAAGAAATTTTGGGATTTGTGCGGTATTATTGCGGCTAAGGAGGTATAATATTTGGTATAGTTTTACCTTTTCTTAGCGGCAGGTATTCTGACTTTTTTGAATTTTTTTATTTTCCGTCGCGTTGATTTCGAAATTTCTACATGATTCACAACAAAATTTTCTTTTGTTCCCAGGTCATTTCACATCAAAATTTTGAAAATACACTTCTTACGTCATCAGTAACTTTGCTGCATTCATAAATTTTGGCGTGTTTTTCTTTGCACCTTTTGCCCATGGTTTTTGCTTCTCTCTCTCTGTCGTTTTCCATACTTTGTCTTTTGATCTCGTATACCCTATATACGCCTCTCCTTTCATGCGTTTGTATTTGTTATTATTCCGCTTCCACGGAGACCTACTTACAAAACGCTTGTGAGTTCGTTTTCTTTTTTGATTTTGAGAACTTGTTCCTTCGGCACCAACCTCCATCGCATCATCTTCCGCTTTTTCCGATGCATTTTGAGTACTTGTATCTTCTGCATTTTCTACCAGATCATCTTCTGCGTCTTTCGACATGTTTTCTTCCACCTTCTTTTGATTTTTTACCATCTTCCATTACGTATTCTTCATCTGTATTACTTTCTACTTCTTTTTCCAGGATTATCATTGTTTTCCATTTCTCCATTTGTCTCCACCATTTCATTTGGTAGTAATTCAACGTTCAAACTGTTGTTGTCCATAAGTAGGTTAGATGTTTGTGTCTTCCAAAATTTTAGACACTTTGTGCACTCACGACTTCATAAACCTGCATTTCTTCGAACTCCAAACTATTTAGGCAATGTTCTAAAACAAAGCCGTCATCAAATTGAATTGGCATGTTAGACAAGGAGTATTTTTCCAAGCTTTTGATGCTTGCGATGGGAGATGGTGATCGTTTTTTTGGAGTGGAGAACCATTAACACCATTCGGCTTGTGCGACTGTTCATTCTGTAATAAAAGTATTATGAATCTTTCAGGCAAATACGAGAATAAAACGACTAGGTCAAGAATAATTGTTCGAGTAATTTTAAGTTTTCACATGATTGTAGTTAAGCACAGTAATAATAAACAAAGACCTAACCCGAAACCTAACCTAATATGTAGAAGTCACAAGTAAATCACTATTTTCCTCAAAGTTCTTTACTAAACAAACATTTTAAAGTAATAAGAGATACAATTAACTGGTAGTAATCTAAAAAAAACTTACCTGTATAACACACAATTCACAAAAAAAACTCAATAAAACACCGGTTGTCAAAAACGCCCGTTAGCAATTTGCACGCTTCTTACGAGCTATTGCATCGAACGTTTGCCCACGAACAAATTGAAGCATTTCTATTGGTCGATCATTTAAGAGCTATTGCCAAGTTGTGAAAACGACTTACAACAAATTAGTAGCGGTAAAACTTAATTTTGAAAAAATCTGTACTTAGAGGTATTGATTCTAGGCCATCAATATGGACTTTTTACATAGACGAGTTATCTGGGAAGCACGTCATCGGTCCCCAAATGTTTAGCAGTTGCTAGGTTCTATACGTTTTGGAAGATGTCAAACAAATTTCAAAATTCGGACCGGAAGTAACACTTTTACTCTTACCGAATAGCGACTTTTTGCAAATATGTCGTAAGTTATGCATTTTGTATATATTTATCCAGAGTACAAAAATATTTAGAGTTAGATTTGCAATGTTTTTTGTATAAATGAAATTTAAAAATTCGGACCGGAAGTAGCTCTTAGCGAGGAGCACTTTTATTTATAATATCTTGCAAAGTATGCATTCTATAGAGATTTATTAAGAGAATAGAAGTACTTAAAATAGGATTTTGAATAATTTTTTTATAAAAAAATTCTTAAAATTCTATAATTTGAAACGCTCATACGTATAAGAAAGTCGTGTGGTGGCCACACCTCATTTTTTATATAATAATTTACATACTAAGAACAAGAAATACTTGTGTTTTGTATTGAAACTAAGCTGTGTTATATTTTTGTTATATTATCTAAATAAATATATATTACAGATATAATTTTGTAAATTTATATACTTTCTTTGTTATTTTTTTTAAATAATAATTTACATACTAAGGACAAGAAATACTTGTGTTTTGTATTGAAACTAGGCTGTGTTATATGTTTGTTACATTACCTAAATAAATATATATTACAGATAGAATTTTGTGATTAATTTTTTTATTTAATAATTTACTTACTAACGACAAGAAATATTTCTTGCAATATTTTGGGTGAAGAATAATAACTTTATCTGGTACTTGAAATAGCCTGTATTGTATAGTGTCCCAACATTTTTATGGTTATACAACAGTCCACGTTGATTTGATTGACACATATCTAGTATCGATTCAACAAATCAAACGCACGGTACACTCATAAATCAGAGTGCCTATGGTGCTGCAACTTAACATAAATATTTCATCTCTTTCGCACCACTTGCGATTAGCATGACGGTCCAAAACGTACGTCGGTGTACAAAAATCGGGCAAATATAGGACAGGCGTCTTTAAAATCCAAGTTTCTACAATCTGGGAACACAGCCTTGCGGATTAGAGAGCAGTACTCACTTATGGAAAGGTCTTCTGAAATAGTCACTTCGATAGTAGAGGCCGTGGATAGTCTTCAAATGATTTCCTAGCCTTGGTTAAAGCGACTCTGCCAAAAGAACATAGTCCTGGTAAACCGAAGTATGAAGTATGGTATGAACAGATCATCCTGGTGTTGTAAGGAACTTTATAACCACAAATTACCGAATGTAATGTCGGTAATTTGTATCATAGTTCAAGAGTTTATGTAAAAACAAATTAAATATAGTTACTTGCTGCACAGTGGCGTCACTATACCCCCGCATGCCCCCGCAGTGCGGGGGGGGGGGGGGCGAGCCCAGATACACCTATTTGTAGGATACACCAAGGTAATAATTGGTTAGGTTTAGCTGTATGTTGCTGGGGGGAGGCCAAAATTTGTAGTTAAGCCACTGTTGCTGCATAAAACAATCCTAGCTTTAACTTAAAAGTGACGGTTCAACATATATTTAAATTATCTATAGACTTTAAACTCATGATGACCAAATACAGGAATTTGTAGATTGAAAATTAACACACCAAACCCCATATATTGCATTAATAGACTAGAATATTTCATTTAACTGAAAAATGATTTCAAAGAATGACAAAATTTTACGAGTTGTTGAACGAAATTATTCTAACTCATACAATAACTTGCTATTGTTAGGCCAACAAATGCGTGTAGCAATATATTTCATTTGTCACACGAAACTGTCTTCACTTGCATTGCATCTAAACAGATGAGGTATTGATTATAATTATAGGTGAATTAACACGAATGTTGACTGAAAGTGTTTTGTGTTGACTGAACATTTTATTTTTCTCGGTGTAAAGATGGTAATACTTAATTTATTAAATTATATAAATTTGTATATTAATTTTTTTTGAATCAAACTTACCTCTTTATTAATTATGCTGTAGAAAAACAAAATATAACTGTTTTACATTTTCAAGTTCTTTTTTTAGAACACAGAAGCGTTGGAGGAGTAAATGATTAATTTATCTTTATTGAAAAGATATTGTAACGAAATGTGTTTACATTAAATAAAAGAATCAGATCTCTCGGCGCGATAAAAACGAAATTGTCACACGCAAAAAAAGAGGCAGACCGGGCAACGTATAAAAACGTTCTTATTTACACATCATTATAAATCATCTCTCTCTCGGCTGGTAAATATCGTAAATGCAGTGAGTCATCTCACAGATGTACGACGTAAGCAAGGAAGAATCCAGATTTCCACTGGTATATTGCCGAATTTACTGGTACTTTTCGAGAACATTTCATGCATGTGTATATAAGGCGACTGGGTCACCGATTGATTCATTCATTGCGGGATGAGTAATTCGGGATAAAGAAGTGGTCTCGTGGGAACAGTTGAAATAAATAAGTAGCCAAACAAATAAATAGTTCTTTAAGTGCCGTGTTATATAAATAGAACTGTTATATAAATATACAGAACGGACATATTAGTAATGGAAATAAATAAATACCTGTGATAATTAAATTGTAGTAGTTTAAGTGTGTTACGTTAGTTTTATATTTTTATATTGTTATATAATTTTAAGTATATAAATATACAGACTGTTTTTAAATAAATAATTGCACGAGTTGTTTATTGGAACCCGAAAACGTTACAATTGGTGTCAGAAGTGGGATAAACATAAGTGCAAATAAATATATAAATAAATAAATAAATGGCTACTAAACGTTTGGAAGAATTAAAGGTCTCCGAGTTAAGGGCAGAATTGGAAGAAAGGGACACAGATGCGTCTGAAAAAAAAACAATTCTCCAGGACCGGCTTCGTGACCTTTTAATAAATGAAGGTAAGGATCCCGAGAAATATTTGTTTCAAATACAGGCTGATCCAAGCTTAATAATCCTAAAAGATGTGATGTTAACTCTAAAAGAAATTGGAAATAATTTTGAAACTTTAAAAGATACAATTGAAAATTATTCAAAACAATTCGAGACTCTACAAGATAAAATTGAAAATAATTTTGAAACTTTAAAAGATGAGATGTTAACTGAAATGGCAAATAATTCAAAAACTTTAAAAGATGAAATTGCAAAACAATTCAAGACTCTAAGAGATGAAGTTGCAACACAATTTGATACTAATATGAAGACTCTAAAAGATGAAAATTCAAAACAACTCGAGACTACTTTTAAGGAAGACATTCAAATGAATGCATCGAATGGGAAACAGGAATTTTCTGAGGCCATCGAAGCCGTAGAACAGAAAGTTGAGGAGCGCGTGTTCGGAATGGGGGGCGAGTTTGGGGTTCAGCTTCAGTTGCCAGCGATGAACGACTGCGGACCCCATGACATCTCGGGCGGAAGCCTGGAGATTGCCCGAACAGCAAAGGCAATGGTAAAACCTCCCACCTTCGATGGAAAGACGTCATGGATGACGTACCGGAAACAATTCGAAGCCGCTACAGGAGCACATGGGTGGACGTCCCCGAAGAAAGTTACTGCCCTGATTGTGTCATTAAGAGGACAGGCCAGTGATGTTCTGCAGACCTTACTTCCAGAAGAGTGTCAAGACTATCCTCAACTAATCAAGCGTCTTGAGATGAAGTATGGGCATGCACACCTGGAACAGGTAGTCCGACGATTGGTGAATCAGGTGCAACCTAAGAGAAGAACGCTCCGACGCTGGAATTGGACATGGAAATGGAAATGGAGATGGAAATGGGCCATGGGCATGGTAAATGCGGGAAGAAGCCCAAGGAGACCATAGCGGAGCAGCGAAAATGAAACGAGTCGATGAGAAGAGGCAATCGTCGACCCAGTATCGTGGAGCCTCAAAACCAATAACGCAAATTGCATCTGTGCAACACCAAAACGCTGATGCTGTTGCAAGCAGACAACGTCCAGAAGACTGCAGGCATGGTAACTGACTAGAAGAAAAATCGGCCAACACATTCGGAACAACCGTGGTTGACGATCAGTGACATCCTGACAATTTGCGGATTGGCCAAGAAGCTGATGTTCATTGATGGTTTGGAAGGGAATTGGTCGCGGGCCGGCTTGGCAAGAAGTGGCTCCTCGTTCACAGGGACTGGAATCCTACTGGGCTCAATGGGACTCTCTGAAGGTAGGAGAGGAGGATGCCAGCGACAGGACGAAGAATCGTTACCACGTGCAAGCCGAGAGAGGTGGTTACGGAGAAGGAGACTTTGTTTGGTTGTATGATCCTCAACGTCGCCGATGCCTGTCCCCAAAGCTCCAAGAATACTGGGAGGGACCATACGAAATACTAGAGCAAATAGATGACGTCGTTTATCGCATGAGACTAACACCCCATAGTGAGCCAGAGTTGGTGTGTTTCAACCAATTGCCCCATACCATGGACGTGACAGCGGTGAAGTGGCGGATGTGCGACAAATTGCCGAAAAACCTAGAGAGCCAGCTTATGGGAATCCCTTGTCGATCTACGAGGACGTGCACACGAGCAGAATGTGGGGAGGCTGGCAATACCGAGGCTGGGCTGCGGATTAGACCGTTTGGAGTGGAAAATCGCAGGGAACATGCTGGAGGTGGTGTTTCGGCGTGCTGGTATGGAAATGGTCGTGTGCGGCTGTCGGCCCAATCAGCCCGTTGTGCAGCCTGGGACGGTGGATTGCCATTTCCATAAGACGGCTGGGTGCACCCGTGGGTCCCGGTGTGGATTTCGTCATCCGCCAGCGACAAGAACATGGAATAGTGTGTTTCGGGACGAAACGCAGTTTTTAAGAAGGGGGCAATGTAACGAAATGTGTTTACATTAAATAAAAGAATCAGATCTCTCGGCGCGATAAAAACGAAATTGTCACACGCAAAAAAAAAGAGGTAGACCGGGCAACGTATAAAAACGCTCTTATTTACACATCATTATAAATCATCTGTCTCTCGGCTGGTAAATATCGTAAATGCAGTGAGTCATCTCACAGATGTACGACGTAAGCAAGGAATAATCCAGATTTCCACTGGTATATTGCCGAATTTACTGGTACTTTTCGAGAACATTTCATGCATGTGTATATAAGGCGACTGGGTCACCGATGGATTCATTCATTGCGGGATGAGTAATTCGGGATAAAGAAGTGGTCTCGTGGGAACAGTGGAAATAAATAAGTAGCCAAACAAATAAATAGTTCTTTAAGTGCCATGTTATATAAATATACAGAACGGACATATTAGTAATGGAAATAAATAAATACCTGTGATAATTAAATTGTAGTAGTTTAAGTGTGTTACGTTAGTTTTATATTTTTATATTGTTATATAATTTTAAGTATATAAATATACAAACTGTTTTTAAATAAATAATTGCACGAGTTGTTTATTGGAACCCGAAAACGTTACAATATTAAAATATCCGCAAAAAGTTCAGGTTTCGACGTATTCAAGACTATTTGTCCAAAATTGAAGCGACGTATTTGCAAATCTCGAAATTTTATTTTGTTTAATCCAATATTTGTAATAATAATAAAAACAAAGTGCAACAATGTAACTATCATGTTATTATCAAATCAAGTCACTTAGCTGCTCTCAAACAAAAACACAAAGTGGTTGTTAATAACAATAAATTAATGATAGCCATGAAGTACTTAATCATTTTAATTATAATAATTGATAATTGAAACAAAAACAAAAAATGAGGCACTTCAAATAATGCTAATATAGTATATTAAAGGACAAGTTTCATTTTGACGTTTCAAAGTACGAATTCAGAGTCTAAGAAACGAGTGGCGTAGCCACGAGTTTCTTAACTGAATGAGTGCTTTAATGTCAAATGAAACGTGTCTTTTATGCTATTTTTTGCAATTAGTTTTAAAATTTCTCTTTTTGTAAAATCAAAACGAGAAAAATTTGATAATCAAGGGAAATTTTGTGGCGGTTGTCACCTTGGTTTGGCACAAGATTTAAATTGACAAGTTAATTTAAAATTGACACATTTTTGATAATTTTCAACAGAATGTTTCTACTGCACACGGTATCACTATCACTTCGAAAGATAATTCAAACGTTAATATAAATGTTTATAATAGTTGTACTATTTCAAAGATTAATTAAAAATATCAAATCTTACAATGAATTTCAATATAAAAACCTCAAACTTGCTTACAAAATGTCATATTGACATCTCCATTTCTGTTGCAATGTGACCAACTTAAAATAAATCTGTTTAAATGTTCCATTTCTATTACGCAACTAGTGCTGTAATAGACCCTATTACAGCACTAGTGAAATAAATGGTATGATTACGGTACTAATTGCGCAAAAGTAATATACATCATTTAGTAGGTGTATATGTTTTGTATATCTAAAGTTATGTTATTAATATATGACTTTTATTAGTTATTTATAACAAAATCAGTAAGAATTCCTTAAATGAACAAAGACCGCGTTACTTGTATGTTTAACTTTACATATATTCATGCTATTTAAATCGTTTCATTGTAGTTATATTGATTAAAAATAACAAATTAATGACAAATATGCTAATTAAGTTATAAGTAGATTCATTGGAAGATTTTTGATAACGTTATTGACCTTTAATGTTATTTTTCTCTCACAATTAAGAAGAATTTTTGTTTACAATTTCAGGAGCCTACGTTTGGGATTCAGAAAATCGCCGCTACACTGATTTCATATGCTCCTCATCAGCTCTCAACCAAGGCCACTGTCATCCGAGAATTGTAAAAGAACTGGTGGAACAAGCTTCCACATTAACGCTGACTTCCAACTTATTCCACAATGAAAACTATTCTGAATACGCTGAATATATTACAGCACTCTTTGGTTACGATAGAGTCCTACCGCTAAATACTGGATGCGAAGCTACGGATATAGCATGCAAGCTAGCCAGAAAATGGGGATATTTAAAGAAAAACATTCCAGATAACAAGGCGAAGATCGTCTTCGCTGAAGGATATTACATGGGCAGAACCATGATTGGTATTTCAGCTTCAACCAATGAAATATGCCGCAGGTATTGTGGACCGTTCATGCCTGGTTTCTTAACGGTGCCTTTTGATGATTTAGATGCCCTAGAGGTAATGTCGCCGAAGAGTGTGCACCCTTCGTTTCTATTACATGCTTTCTTAAAAATTCTTGTAGAAATTGTTTAAAAGTGATCCGTACATTTGTGCTTTCATGTTGGAACCGATTTTGGGCAATGGAGGTATCGTCGTGCCAAAACCAGGCTATCATAAGAACGTACGGTTATTGTGTACTAAGTACAAAGTGCTGTGGATAGATGACGAGATTCAGGCTGGTTTGGGAAGGACTGGAAAATTGTTAGCAGTCAATCATGAAAATGCTCGACCTGATATTGTTTGTTTGGGTAAATCTCTTTCTGGAGGTCTTGTACCAGTAAGTATATATTGTATACAGCTGCACATTCATATACAGGTTCCGTCTGTTTTTACCTTGCATGCAAGCTAAAAGTCCATGTATAGAAACGAACGTTGTTGCCAATATTTATACACAAGTGGGCAAGTACTGTTTGACGCTAGACGACAGGCCGATACGATCATTACGATCATAAGATTCCAATATAATGCATGTGTGCATGTTGCAGGGGTTGTTATCTTCATTTTTAGGTATTATTCCCATTCGTAATATTCTTAAAAAAGTATCTTAAACTAATATTATAAGAATTCCTTCAGATTTATTATTTTTATGATTGAATTTAATTTGGTTTCGCTGAAGGTCTACTTGTCGGCTCTCGTATGTATATCTGTCAGGTAGGTACGGTTTGGCAACTACTTTCGTGTTATGTACGCGAAGCCGCATGCAAGATAATCGTAGGCCAAACGCGCATTTTCTTTAACTGTGATCATAGGGATTTACATGGGAAAATTTGTATCCCCTGTTAACTTATGTTGACCAATTTTTAATCAAATATCTATTTTAATAAATAAATCAAAAATTTCGCTACGAAATATGTTTTGTTAGAATGACATGAACATGTTATGTTTAATTATTTTTACATTTTAAAGTTGAAATGTATCAGCAAAACTTAAACGAGGAAAATCAAGGTGTCTTAAATTCGACTAACATAATAAATATCGTAAAATCTCGATAAAGTGTGTTTTGTACAATTTTTTTAAAGAAAATTCTCGTTTAAATTATTGAAGAAAGAGTAGAATTTGTAACATCATAAATTAGAGGTTTGCCTGGCCGGAAAATTGTGAATAATTTTGTTGCTGCACATTCCGGTTGCCCCATTTGGAGCCAAGGGGCAATAATGTACAGAAATATTCGCAAGACAGGGTGCATAGAACCTAACCATAAGAAACGAGCTAGAATTTCTTCGGTGATTACAGAGAAGACGAAAATCGATTTGTATTTGGCTGTAGAAGATGATGAATCCATCTCCTTAAATGGTATGGCACATAATCTTCAAAAATCCAAAATGTCATGCAAATCATGCAAAATTAATATATATATATACCGGGTGTCCACACGAAAACTTTATATTGAATTATTTCTGGTGTTTTTGAAGACAAAAACTTGAAATTTTGGGTGGTTGTTCAGGATATAGGGGGACAATGAATAGTGTATTTCATACCGCCCCATCGGGTCACCCGCCGCCGCCGGCCACCCCCACTCCAATATTTTAAATGACACCCTGTATTTTTTTTGGTGGTTTTGAAAGAACACAATTTTCTTGATATTCCTATGTGAAAAAACTAGTAACACACATTATGACATTTATGAGATATTTAAATTTAAAAGTTTCAGATATCAGAAATTATTAACTCCGAAAAATCATAAGTTAGTCATGGAAATACTTAAAACAAGATTTATTCACAACATTTTAGTTAAATTAAATGCTCAAATTGTTCACCGTTTACATTTAAACATAAATAAAGTCTATTTTCAAAAGCATTTCTAACATTTTCGAACACTTGTGGCGTTAAATTTCGACATTCCTCTGTTATTCTATTACGTAAATCAGCTATTGATTGTGGCGGTGTCTTATAAACAACAGACTTCAAATGTCCCCACAAAAAGAAATCTAGGGGAGTTAAATCGGGGGAGCGAGCTGGCCATTCAATAGAGCCCCTACGTCCAATCCAATGTCCTGGGAAAATATCATCCAAATAATTCCTAACGTCTAAACAGTAATGTGGCCCAGCTCCATCTTGATGAAAATATAATTGCTCCTCCTCTATTTCATTCAAGTTTTCTTCTAGACACTGTATGATAAGAGGATGTATTAGCTCTTCCAAAAATTGTAAGTACTTAGGTCCATTTAAAGTTTCCTGGAAGAATATCGGGCCAATTACTTGGTTATTAAGAATTCCAGCCCATACATTAATTTTTTGGGGATATTGTGTGTTGCCTTCTCGGAAAAATTGGGGTTTTACGTCGCTCCAATATCGACAGCTGTGTCTATTCACAAGACCATTTAAGTAAAAGCAACTTTCATCACTAAAGCAAATACTTCGCAAAACATTTCCATTTTGCCGAATCATATCTGTCATTATTTCACAAAATTCGACTCTTCTGTCGAAATCACCGTCACCCAACTCTTGGTGAAGTAGAATTTTATAAGGGTGCATTTTGTTTAATTTTAATATCTTATGGCAGGTTGATTTTGGCACTCCCGAAACTTCGGATAATTTTCTCAACGAAAGCTCTGGGTCTAAATTAATATGCCCTAGAACTGCTAGTTGCATAGCTTCATTTAGTACACCACAATTATTCGTATTCCGTTTTTTATTATTTACAGATCCAGTTTGCAAAAATTTTTCTATTAGCGTTCTGACATAAGCAACAGATACGTTTCTGTTTGGATGGTTTTCATTGAATAACGTCGCCGCTTGGGAATAATTTTTGTTTGCAATCCCATACAAAATCACTATTTCAGTTCTCTCTTCAAGAGTATAAACCATTTCAGCGAAAAAGCCGAAACTTTAAGAACAATTTTACAAGTATTAATATTAATGAAACACAAAAGTCACAATTTTGACAATTCTAATTTAAAGCATTTAAAGCAAACTATTTCCATGACTAACTTATGATTTTTCGGAGTTAATAATTTCTGATATCTGAAACTTTTAAATTTAAATATCTCATAAATGTCATAATGTGTGTTACTAGTTTTTTCACATAGGAATATCAAGAAAATTGTGTTCTTTCAAAACCACCAAAAAAAAATACAGGGTGTCATTTAAAATATTGGAGTGGGGGTGGCCGGCGGCGGCGGGTGACCAGATGGGGCGGTATGAAATACACTATTCATTGTCCCCCTATATCCTGAACAACCACCCAAAATTTCAAGTTTTTGTCTTCAAAAACACCAGAAATAATTCAATATAAAGTTTTCGTGTGGACACCCGGTATATATATATATATATATATATATAGGTCAAATATGATTTTTCTGCTTAAGCACTGAGTAATTAAGGTAAATTTTTAATTAGAAAAATTTACCGCCCAGGGCGAGATTCGAACTCACTTTTCCCGATCTCATGTCAGGTGCTCTACCAAATGAACCACCTGGGGGCGTTGTGAGTGCGAGTCTACTTGCATGTCTTGAATCTCATCAATGAGATTCAAGACATGCAAGTAGACTCGCACTCACAACGCCCCCAGGTGGTTCATTTGGTAGAGCACCTGACATGAGATCGGGAAAAGTGAGTTCGAATCTCGCCCTGGGCGGTAAATTTTTCTAATTAAAAATTTACCTTAATTACTCAGTGCTTAAGCAGAAAAATCATATTTGACATTTTCTACGCTGAGGAAAACGAATTTTAAAATTATTTAAAATTTACACATATATATATATATATATATATATATATATATATATATATATATATATATAATAATTAATCGTGTACATAAATTGCTACTTCGTGATTAAATTTCAAGAATGGAACATCGCAATTTTTGGTCAGAAAAAAATAATGAAAATCAACATATTATTCACTGTGAGACGGTGAATGTTTGGGTAGGAATTCTGGTAAACAATTTATTAGACCAATTTTTATTGATAAATGTATAGATTAGAATAAATATCTAGCTTTAATTCAGATGTAAATTGGTCCTCACCTGGCTGATTTAAGAACCAATGGGGAAATTATTTTTCAGCATGATGGCGCACCCCCAGACAACTGGATTGGGTGCTATGGGCCATTTAAATGGCCTGCGCGGAGTTTCGACGTTTTACCTTTTGACTTTTTTGTGGGGATGTTCTCGCAAACAAGGAAAAATTAAAAGCTAGGATAAGAGAAGCATGTCACGGCATTACAACAACGTAAGTTAACAGGGGGCGCAATTTTTACCATATGGTCAGAAAATCCACAGTGTATTGTTGAGTCGCTCTCGCAAGCGGCATACGCCACTAAATTAAAATTGCCTCAATTTTGAGATGTTGCATGATTTGCAATATAAATAATGATATTAGCTGTTTTCCTTTTGCCATAAATCTCAGATAATATCACCTCACTTTAACTGAGGTTATATTTAAACGATAATATAATAATAACCTTACTTTAGCTGAGATTATATTTTGATGCGTTCCTTTTGTAATCAGCTGACTGAGATGAAGTGAGATTTTTACCTCCCCTCTTACCGATTCTGAGGTTGGCCAGAACCTTCCTCACTACTGAGATTTAAATATCACTTTGGTGGTGGTGGTAACGAATCGAAAAAATATGTACGAAATTCAACGACCTAAAAATAGGTGGATTATGAATGATAAACGTGATATCAGATCAGACGACTCCCAGTACATAGCTGACTCGTCCGCCATTTTGGAGATAACTGCGTCAAAATGTAGCCTATATGAGAACTGTCAATCTGTCCGCAATGACGTCATTGACAGCTAAAGTGAGCATACCGGTATAAGTGTATCGTGATATGAAGTGACATTTATCTCCAAAATGGCCGACGAGTCAGCTGTCCTAAATATAGTAGCTATAACTCCCAGGAATCGGTAGCATCACATAACTCCTGTAATTTTACTATCTGGTTAAGTTTTTGACAATTATAACAAGGCATTAAATAACTTATAGATATAATGTGAAATTTGGATATGCCAGGCATTCTAATTGCTTCGGTTGGTTGGTATGTACTTATCACATTAAAAATTAACTTTACGGTTGTAATGACATGTAAGACACAAGTTTAAAATCTCACTTGTCATTTTTTTTTAACCCAGTGAGAGAAGCTCATTTTAAATGAGCAGAGATACTCACATCACTTTAGCTCAGCTCAGATCTCTAGCGAAAGGAAAGCGCCAAAAATCATACACCTTTTGACATTTGTCATCAGTCATAATCATAGATAACGTATACATGTAGTTCGGTAACTAAATTCTATATATTGTAACCCCATCAGTCTCATCTCTTAAAATATTCAGGTACTAAATTAAATGGCGGCAAATTTTGAAATTAAACATAGTAGATACTTATTCAAAATTAATGGTTTTATTTTCGTAGTTTGTGAAGAAAACCTTAGTATTTTTGTAATTAACTTCTTTTATTTAAAATTACTTTAATCTAATCAAAGTTATTACTAAAATATTAGATTGTTCATATATGTCTATATGTATTTTCTTCTTTTATTGGTAATTATGCGCACACTTATTCTAAAGAATAATTAAATAATATTCAATAAACAAACAATGTGCTGTAAGGTAATCGAAAGTAAGATAAAGCTATATTTGCAAAATACACACACTTTCATAATGTTAACTGTGGGAGATATGTATCTTAATTCAGAATATTACTTACAAAAATTTACTAGTCTTTATTCAAACAAACAAAAAAATAAGATAAAATACACAAAATACTATACAGAAAGCTCCGAGGCACCGAAGGGATTGCGCTTGCTGCAGGATTTCAAGATTTTTGCTTACAAGATAGATCAGCGTGCATTTGACATTATCCTGCTACTCTACTTATACCTCTTTATATTTCACCGAGATCTTCCACAGCCTCGGTCGATTCGCCTCTCCACTTACTACATGGTCTTCATTCCATCGTTGAGTAATTATTTACACTTTCCTCTCTTCTTCATACAACCATTTTGTCTTTGTTCTTCTATTTTCTCCACTCCATTTTAAATCTTCATTAGTCCGTCTTCTGTATCCACTTTATGTTTTTTTTTTTGGTCGCAGTATCATTTTAAAGTGTTTCATGCTTGTATTTTCAACTGTTGCTAAGGTCTAATGGAAGGACAAAAAGCTTTGGGTGAAATTCTTTTTTGAAGATCTGCAATACACGTTGGAAAAGGAAAATAATATCATGGAACATTCTACACAAAATGCACACAAAAACACATTAAATAATAAAATATATAGTTCTAAAATATAGCACAGAAAAGTATAATTAATTTACGATTATATGACACTTACCTAAAATTGACACTGACAAACTTCAACTATAATAGAAACAAAATTATCCAAACGGATGAAATTAAAACTAATTATTAAAAATAGTCTAATAAAATAAACCAAAACTTTTACTTAAACACAACAAAATATTTAAATATGAATAAATGAAAACTTATGCAGAATCGATTAATTTAAAGTCAATTGCATCCAAAATTAAAAAGATAAAGGCGGTAAAGTATCAGTAGCTAATTTAGTAATCTACATATTTACTACAAAGAACCATCTGTTGAGGTTTTCAGGTACCAAAAACTATAGCTACTAGCTATTAGCTACAAAGGTCTAATTTAAGTTACGCCCCCCCTCGTCATAATTATTCTTTGACGTTGTCGTCTAAACAATTTATATCTGTCAACAATGCTTGCCTACTAAACAGAATAGCCAAGTGTTAAAACAATAAAATATAGGTCTAGACAAATAATTAGCTTTATTTATAACATTATTTTTGTAACAGGCTGTCATGTAATAGAATTTTACTAGTGGAAAATATTAATTAATTATAATTAGTTCAGTTTTACTATTTACAAATTCCGGTTGGTGGGAATTTGTAGTGGCATTGAATCATCGTCTTTACTTCGTACTTTGGCAACCGACACGGTTGCCAAAACGATTGGACTTATACAACATAGACATTTAATAAATACTTTTTTAAAACCCTTATGTATATGTACTTAGGTGTCTGCTATATTGGCTGACGATGAGGTAATGCTGTGCATGAAGCCTGGTGAACACGGATCTACATTTGGTGGTAACCCTCTATCCAGTAGAGTTGCTCTGGCAGCTTTAAAAGTAATTGTGGAAGAAAATTTATGCGAAAAGGCGTTATTATACGAGGAACTTTTAAGAAAAGAATTCGAAAGGATAAAGAAAGAAGTAATTGAAGAGATTAGAGGGAAAGGATTATTCTTGGCAATAGTTATCAAGCAAGGTATGTTATTCAGAGATTGTTTCTGTTAATTTTAAAGGTGTTTATATGTATTTGTTTAAATTGGTATATAATTGCAATTATTTCTTTACATTACTTACTTTTACTTAGTCCAGAAGCATCTATTGCTCTCAGATGTAGGGTTGCATGGATCACCTTGCACGCAGTGTTGCTACTTACAGTGTTCGATCTTTAGTTGTTTATTCTTGTATTTCTTTCTATTGCCACCTGTTTTACATTTTTTTTCTTGAAATCCTTCCTTATACATATTTTGTTAATTTTTCCTCCTGCATTCGATATATAAACTTAGACCAATTACTCACCCACCTGTTTTTATCTGCCTCTTCTTGATTGATCTTAAATTCGATTTTCGCCTGGAATGTTACGAGGGCGTATTTTTATGTTATCTACCTAGCCATGAAACAAAAGAGTGACGATGTCAAACAAATTATTGAAAAATTACTGTCACTGTTAGAAGTGCGCTAACTTGTGCTTAGTTTATGCTGTGTATAGAGATTTGAGGCGGTCCATTTCTCGATAAAATGAGTGACATTAAAGTTGAACATCGCAGCGTAATAAAGTTCCTGACAAAGGAAGGCAATGGTCCAAAAGCAATTCATGAAAGAATGGTTGCTGTATATGGGGAAGATACACCATCTTATTTCCAAGTAAAATATTGGTCTAAACTCTTTCGATGAGGCCGAGAGTCAATCAATGATGACCCAAAGTCCGGACGACCCGTTGAAGCTCGAACTGAAAACATTGTGCGAAAAGTCAAAAATTTGGTACTGAAAGATCGGCGTGTAAAGATCTCTGTCATTGCCAATGAAGTCTGTATATCCGAAACAAGTGTTCTCAAAATTTTCCATGACGATTTGGGTATGAAGAAGGTGTCTGCATGGTGGATACCCAGATTGCTTACACCTGAACAAAAACTGTGCAGAAAAGAAGTTTCTCAAGAAAGTTGGAGAGTGACAAAACATTGTTATCTCGAATTATTACCGGGGATGAGACTTGGGTATATTACTGGGACCCTCCTACTAAACAAGAATCCATGCAGTGGGTTCTCATAAGGGCTCTCCACCACCAAAAAAGGCCAATACACAATTTTCTGGAAAAAAACTGATGGCAACTGTTTTCTGGGATGCTGAAGGAGTTTTGCTTATTGAATATATGCCGAGAGGGTCCACCATAAATGGAGGGGCCTACGAAAACAATTAAAAATTTAAAAACTGCTCTGGAGGGAAAACACCCGC
Source organism: Amphimallon solstitiale (assembly GCA_963170755.1). NCBI lineage: Eukaryota > Metazoa > Arthropoda > Insecta > Coleoptera > Scarabaeidae > Amphimallon > Amphimallon solstitiale. The sequence goes on along the minus strand of OY720682.1, from coordinate 35,186,068 downwards.
ATTCTTATCCACAAAAAAACTTGTTGCTGCACGACAATTGTCGCGTTCATAAGGCAAACAAAGTTCAGCAAATAATCAATGACTGTGGGTTTATAGAGTTAAGGCATCCACCTTATAGCCCCGACCTAGCTCCGTCAGACTTCTTCTTATTCAAAAATTTAAAAAAGCATCTCAGAGGAAAGCGTTTTGCTTCTGATGAAGAACTCAAAGAAGCTGTTGAAGAATATTTTGCGGGGTTACCGAAGCAATTTTTTTTTGAGGGTATGGGGCAACTGGAAAAAAGATGGAATAAGTGTATTAGTGTTGAAGGGAGTTATGTAGAAAAATAATTTTTTTTGTTCTCTTGTGTGCTTTTTTTCATGGCTAGGTAGATAACATAAAAATACGCCCTGGTAACTTTTTTGTTTACCTCTTGTGGTTTCTCGTTTGATCTTTATCTAGTAGCAACTGTCTAGTGTATGTTGTAGTATATGTTCTAGCATCTGTTCTAGCACCTGGTCTTCTATTAACCGTTATTCTTAACTTAAAACTGTGAATAATTTTACAAATTTTTACATAACACCTCAAACGTAGCATATCATCATTGAATATCACAAGTGTTATACTGAAAATCATGTTGCATTACCTCTTCATTCAATTATATTTTTTCTATCTCTCAAAAGTAATTAGACACATCTAAGTAACATCAAAGACATCACGAAAAGAAAACTATATGAAAAATAATCTATGTTTCAGGTTTAAATTTCGACGCCAAGGATATATGCCAAAAACTCTTAACATGTGGTATCATGACCACAACTTTGAAATGCAACATTGTGAGAATTGTACCGTCGTTGGTGATTGAAAAAGATGAATTATTGAGGTGTGCTAAAATTATTGTAGATGTTATTAACTTGTTACATATTTGAGTATGTATTTATATGTATATACTAAATATTTGTGGTATATTATGATTAATTATGGTTTATTCAATATACTTTTGATTGTGTATAATGTATATAAATAGAAAAATAAAAATAATATTATCAAGCAAGAACAATGATTGTGTACTAAATAAACAGAATATTGTTGTGTTTGTTTTCCTTTAAATACTTGTTCTTTAATAATTTAGTTATAATAGGTATTTATTATTCATGACGACTGTTCTCTTCTAGAAAATCAATTGAAGCACTTCCATTTATTTTAGAATATTGTACCAAATTGTGGTCAAAAATATGATTTCCAGAAAAGCAAAGAGAGATACTTTATTAAAAATAATGGTCATTTGTTGCATCTCACATAAAAGAACATTACAAAATAAACATGTATATGTATATATACGTACATTATTTGAGCGAAGATGCACACAATAAAATTATTGCTTTAGAAGCTAATAATATTAAAGAAACGAACATTTTAATATGTTGACTTCACATTAGATATTAGCAAAATTGAGCTAATGAGCATAATTATAAGATATGTATATATCAACCAGTGATGGTTTAACAAACTTCTTAAGTGATCAAATTCAAAAAATTATTATGCTGCGACCTTGAAATGAAAAAGAAAGTGTTCCCAAACGTTAATCCTAGAGCATTCTTTAGATGCTCCACGTTTCGCACTTTTCCTCACTTTAGCTTTTAGTGATGCTATGAACATTAATAACGAAGCAAGGACATTTTTTTGAATAATTTAAAAAAAATATTTTTTCCCCAACATCATCTAAGTTAGAAATTTATTTAAATGAGCATAATTATAAGATATGTATATATCAACCAGTGATGGTTTAATAAACCTCTTAAGTGATCAAATTCAAAAAATTATTATGCTGCGAACTTGAAATGAAAAAGAAAGTGTTCCCAAACGTTAATCCTAGAGCATTCTTTAGGTGCTCCACGTTTCGCACTTTTCCTCAGTTTAGCTTTTAGTGATGCTATGAACATTAATAACGAAGCAAGGAATTTTTTTTTGAATAATTCAAAAAAAATATTTTTTCCCCAACATCATCTAAGTTAGAAATTTATTTAAATGAGCATAATTATAAGATATGTATATATCAACCAGTGATGGTTTAACAAACTTCTTAAGTGATCAAATTCAAAAAATTATTATGCTGTGAACTTGAAATGAAAAAGAAGTGTTCCCAAACGTTAATCCTAGAGCATTCGTTAGGTGCTCCACGTTTTGCACTTTTCCTCAATTTAGCTTTTAGTGATGCTATGAACATTAATAAGGAAGCAAGGACATTTTTTTGAATAATTCAAAAAGAATATTTTTTCTCCAGCATCATCTAAGTTAGAAATTTATTTAAATGGTGCAAAAGACAAAGATATAATATCGAGTTAAATATTTACCGAGTTAATTTTCCTTAAAGATGTGTTTTTATCAGAGTTAAATAATTTGTCTACTCCCATACTTTAATTGTATTATTAGATATGGCGAACCTGTACTTTAATGATGTCCATTACGATACAGATTTTCATTATGATACAAGTTTATATCCAATAGGAATACAGATTTTTCATTACGATACAAGTTTATATCCAATAGGAATGCGACATTCCAATATTCAAACAATATTCAATATGGCGACTGACTGATTTAAAAATTAATTAAATGTGACAGTTCTCTGCAATTTACAAGTAAGTAGTTAACATTTGTGCTTTTTTGAAAATATAAACGGTAAAAATGAGGGATAATGACAGTGAAATGTAATATTTGTGTCCAGCAGAAATTTATTACCTGCTAAAATCGCAAAGATGTATAGAAAATTTTACGCTCAATTTATGAAATGGAATGGTCAAAAAATAATGTTTTATTATGTGGTCGTAGAAAAAATAGTGTATGCAACTCGCATTTAATGGCTATTAAGACACTCGTATTCATTACAATACTCGGCTTCGCCTCGTATTGTAATTTTCTTACTCGTGTCTTAATAGCTATCATTAAATGCTCATTGCATAATATACTATTTGAAAATCCCTTTAGCTCATTAAATTATGTTTATGGAAATAATTACGGCATAACAAAATGTAAATTCTGGACTTTAGAAGGTTTCGTTCAAACCTTCATTTAAACATATAGACACGCCTTAACTATCAAGCAGTGAAGCAAACATAATTATACGCGGATAACGTCACTAGTGGGCACGATGCAACTACATACCTAGACTTTGTACTACAAAAGTAAGAAAAATCCTTCATTTTAATTTATTAAAAACTCCAATCCTCTTATTTGAAGAATATTTGTTTAAAAACCTTATAATTTTGATATTTTAAGAAATATTGTAAAAGAAAATCTGAATAGGTATATAACCCAGAAATTTCGTTTATCGTACCCTATCGTATAATACTTACCTCAAATAACTATTTTTTGTAAAGACCAGTCAAGTCCATTTTCTTTTGGTTATTCAAAAATAAAACTCAAAGCAATTTGTGGTATATATTTATTATTAAGAAAAAATGAGGTGTGGGCACCACACGACTTTCTTATACATATATGAATTTCAAATTATGCAAAGTTGTCCTAAATTAAGCTTTAAATGCATTTATCCTCTTAAAAAAATACGCCTCTGAGTAAATGTGTCCGAATTTTGAAAATTCTGTTATACAAAAATGATTTAAAATCCTATTCTAAGTAGGCTCTTAATCTCAGAGAATGCATACTTTGTGAGATATTTGTAAGAAAATGCTACTCGCTAAGAGTAAAGGTATTACTTCCGAATTTTGAAATTTTGTTTATACAAAAGATATTCCAAATACAGCTCTAAATACTTTTATACTCTTGATAAATATATATATAGAATGCATAATTTACGACATATTTGCAAGAAATCGCTATGCGATAAAAGTGTTACTTCCGGTCCGAATTTTGAAAACATTTTTATACAAAAAGTATTGCAGATTAAGTTCTAAATAGTTTTATACTCGTAACGTACCTGTCTAAAAAGCATGGTTTGCGAAATATTTGCAAAAAACTGATTTTCGATAAGAGTAAAAGACCTACTTCCGGTAGAAATTTCAAAAAACTTTTATAATAAAATTTTTCTCAAATTTAATTTTGAGTACGTATGAATTCTTTATAAATTTGTTTGAACTTAATAGTTGACGAAATATTGGCAAAATTCAATTTTTTCACTGAAGTAAACTACTACTTCCGGTCTACCGATTTTACTGAAAAACTAATCAGATTTTGTACACGTAAATACAAAATTTGGAATTGATATCTACAGCGGTTTGACCGCTATCGTGGTCACACACACAGGGAGAGATAGACATACAAAGACATCTTTTAAAACCCACTTTTTTGGGATCAGGGGACCTCAAAACGTGGACATCTGCAAAAATCTGGAGGTCGAAAATTTTACAATAATTAAAACTAATAATTTTAATTAAATTTACAATATGATTATTGTCGACATCGTGGTCATACATGTATTCTTTGTAATTGTTACAAATTGTGCCATGAACACTGCTTAGAACTTTTATACATAATTTGACCATTTAATTTTTTCTTTTAATTTGTTGGCATTATCTAAAATTCGAATTTCGCTTTCAGCAATTTTACAAATATGGATAACGTCTTTCCATGATTGAATTAAACACTGCTTTAAATTACTATAGATTTTTTTAATTATAAATGTGGAATGAGATATGTCACACTGGATTGCTTTTAAACATAAATCGCAATCTAAATGTTTTTTTAGTTTTTTACCACGAATACAGCGACATATTCTACAACAACTTGCACATAAAGTGATAGAGTTTTATATCTGTCCCACGTTTGTGTCGTTCGTTGCAGTTATATGCACTACAGGATTGTAGAATACCATAATTAAAACTAGAACGATTTAATCAATATTAACACTGTATCTATAACGTTAAAACGGACGTTAGACATACAAAAACAGCAGAAACAAGCCCACCCGTAACGTCACATGCCTGCGTTATGTTTGCCTCAGTTCGTATTCAAGGCGGGACGGAAAACGGCGTGTCTATATGTATAAATGGTCACGGTTCAAACAATAGTACCGCTTTCATTTACGAAATATCAAAACGAAATTCAAAACACACAAACAAATGCATGTTCGACTGGAATTAGTTTTTAAAATAAATCTTCTGAAACTGTGTTATGATGTTGAAAACTTTGAGAGTGAAATGTAGGAGTAAATAATTTGAATTATAAGAAAGTACTCCAAACGAAACCTTAATTAATCCTTTATAGGTATTCAATTTAATGCAAAAACTTAATAAGGAAAACAAAAATTTCAGCAGTTTGTTTTATTTGAACGAAACCTTACTACGGCAGAATTTGCATTAGCGCACATGGCTCCACCCCCTTACGTCCTACATCGCGGCAGTTAGTCGGCCGCTCAGCGTAAGCCCCCTAAAAATTAAAAACTCCCAAAAAAATATATATACAGGGTGTTTAAAAGAGATGCGGCAATATTAAAGGGGTTGATTGTCCAGGTCATTTTATACAAAAAAATTTATAATAAACAAGGTCCGCAAACGCTTCGTTACCGATCTACAGCGTGTTGAAGTTTAATTAAGAGAAACAGTAAAAATTAGATTTCTCCGAGACGGCATTAAAGATCATAATGAAATTTTAGGCGTGTTATTTTTCAAGAAAAAAATAGGACGCTACTGATTTCTCTAAAAATAAAAATATGTTTCTATTCTTTGTTTAATTGTGAAGAAAAAAGCTCTCTTAACTTTCTATCATACGACGTACCGTTCTTTAGTAAAAAAAAACACATTTTAGTGCATGCACATTTATTACAGAATTTTTTTTTAAATAACAAGGGTTTTATTTAAGGGCAAAAACAAATATTTTACCATACCAACAATTTTAGCAAGCAAAAATTACAATAACTGTGCAAAGTGACCACCTCGAGCTCGGATGCAAGAATCCAATCTTCTCCTCATCGACTGGCGAACTCTCTCAAAAACAACAGGATCGGTTTCAATTGAGTTGCACCCAGCAATGATTCGATTTCTTAAGTCTTCTACGTTTTCCAATGGAGTAGCGTACACCAATGACTTCAAATGGCCCCACAGGAAAAAATCCAGGGGATTTAAGTCCGGGGATCGTGCAGGCCATAAGTGTGGTCCACCTCGGCCAATCCAGCGATTTTCGTATGCTTGTGTTAAGAAATCACGAGTTCCTTGACTAAAGTGGGCTGGTGCGCCATCGTGCATATACCACATTGCATCTCTAATTGCTAATAGTACGTCCTCCAGAAATCCAGGGAGCGTGTTTTCCAAGAAGTTGCGATACACCTCTCCGGTTAGTCTCCTTGGTAAAAATACCGGTCCAATTAGGCAGTCACCCACAATCCCAAGCCAAACGTTCAAAGAAAACTGACGTTAAAAACGATTTTCAACAATTTCATGTGGATTTTCGTCACACCATACATGGTTATTATGGAAATTGCGTATTGCATTTCTTGAAAAATTCGCTTTCTCGGTGAACAGAATCAACATCAGGAATTGAGGGATTTGAACCATTTTCTGCAAAAGCCATTGACAGAATGCAATGCGAGGAGGAAAATCAGCAGGAAGTAATGCTTGAACGCGTTGTATATGGAATGGGTACAACAAATTTTCCTTCAGAATGTACCAAATAGTCCCATTACTTACATCCAAAGCGTCAGCAATTTTTCGAGTAGAAGTACCTCGATCTTCTTCAATCATGTCTAGCACATCCTCTTCCAGCTCTACCGTTCTTGCTGTCCTTGGCCTTCCTGCTCCTCCATTTCGTCTTAATATGCCTGTTTCATAAAGACGCCGATGAATACTTTCGAAAGTTTTTCTATCAGGAGCAATACGGCCAGGAAATCTTTCAGTATACAACCGCCTAGCTTCTAATGCATTTCCATCAGCAAGTCCATAAATGTAGTGCATGTCGGTCATCTCTGCATTTGTATAGCGATTCATGATAAGGAAATTCAACAAATTCGACACATACAAAATTATTAATCATATGTCATTCAATATGTCAGTGAATAAAACAGGACTGTTTAAAAATATGTATTTTTGTAAGCATGATAAATGTACATGCACTAAAATGTGTTTTTTTTTACTAAAAAACGTTACGTCGTACGATAAAAAGTTAAGAGAGCTTTTTTCTTCACAATTGAACAAAGAATAGAAACATATTCTTATTTTTAGAGAAATCAGCGGCGTCCTATTTTTTTCTTGAAAAATAACACGCCTAAAATTTCATTATGATCTTTAATGCCCTCTTGGAGAAATCTAATTTTTACTGTTTCTTTTAATTAAATTTCAACACGCTGTAGATCGGTAACGAAGCGTTTGCTGACCTTGTTTATTATAAACTTTTTTGTATAAAATGACCTGGACAATCAACCCCTTTAATATTGCCGCATCTCTTTTAAACACCCTGTATATTAATATTTGTATATTTATTGACTTAAACATTTCAACATTTTAATTTTTATTTTTGCCATAATTCTTTTACCAAAAAAAGAAAAAAGAATTTAAAATATTTTTTATTTCCTTTTCGTGGAATGGCTCAAATTCATAATAAATAGTAGAGAGTTCCAAAAGAAAAGAAGAAAATACCAGGTATAAAATATAAATATTTGTCTAATAAACAAAATACATCCACGCAAAAAAAAAAACAAAACAAACTAGGAATCTTATACCAACAAATAAACAGGTTTTCAACGCATTTTTCTATTGAACGATTTTTCATTATTTCTTATTAACAAAAAAAAACGATTAGTTAGAATGATATTAAAACAATAATTTCACTTCTTGGAATAGACTAAAATAACAAATAAGAATAGCAAAAAAAAACAATTTGTTTTTCCAAGAAAACAACCTCAAAATTATATTGTCACTCTCTTTTTAGATATCCTTAAATTCTTGATAAATAATAACTATTAATAACAGAAAATTCCCAGAGGAAAGTATAAAATACAAGGAATAAAATATAAACATTGTGCGTATTCCAAGAAATATGAATACCTTAACCGGCATATTACTTTGTTTCTTTTCGTTTCCCAATAAAAAAGTTACTACTCTCAAATGGTAAGCACATAACGAAAGCATATTCGATTTACATAACTTCTTTTTCCATTTCAAATTGACGACCGAATCTCAATAAAAATCCAAAAAACGAAATCAACAGTTGGTTGCGTAACAGTTTAATGACAGACGAATAGATAAAATTGGCAGAACGAGTATATATACATATGGATAAACAAACACTAGGAATGAATTAGCTCATAATGTACTGAACATTCACTGAGTCTGATTGATTCTACTAACGAGTGATATCCACTCTACGTACAAAAAAAATTATATAGCGTGTAGATAACCAATCACATACGGGGTCATTACATACTTAAACGAGAAGTTTTTAATGTTCCAGACGTTCTACTAGCTTTTTTACGTAAAAACTAATCGGAGGTGTCACCGGTAACAACAACAACATTAAAAATATTCGTTTAATTGTTAAAAAATACAGTGAAGGTCAACATATATATATGTATTGTAAATAGAAATACCTAGTGATTTTTTTTCGGATTGACTAAACTACCTAAACGTATTGAACATACTTTGTTTATTTCGAATTACGGTATTTTAAACTCAGTAATAACATACAAACAGGTGTGTCCCAAGAACTGCATCTTCAGTGTCTATCTACATATCTGCACTATTATAAAAGTAAAACGTAAAGTTATTCAATATAAATTTTTTTAAATAATATTTAATATTACACAAGGTGAGTAAAATATATTTTTATACCTATTTACTGACATGTAATTAACAAATATTGCTTTTCCGATTAGTACTCATATATACGGCAAACATCATGCACTTCTACAGCTACATTTATTTATTTAAAAAATCAATTATAAAACTATCAATAATGACAAAATCTCCTGTTCATTTTGCAAGTCATTCATTTTAAATCAATCACTGATAACCCCCCGCGGTTCGTCTCATGTAGAATATATTATAAAATTTGTATTTCATGAAATTATTGCTCTTCTTTGTAATAATATAATTTTATTATAAACACATCTGTGGTACCTAACTAATGTAAACATAAAATATATAATACCTACCTAAAATTTCTTGTTCCCATAATATTGTAAAAGTAAGTTCTGTCTTTTTTATTGCATAAAATATGTATAATAATATGTATTAATAGTGAATTCTATAAATAAAATTTAATTAAAAAAAAACAAATTCTATGTTCTCTTAATATTTGTTATAGGTATAGTAAAGGTATAGGCATGACAAAATGTGGGCATCGAATAATTTAGCTTTATCTATTTATGATTACATATTATATTTAAGTAAATAAATTTCCAAATTTATTCAATTTATTAATAATGTTATAAATAGTATTAGATAATAAAGATTATTATCATAAAACACGTAGATGCTTTCATATATTATAAAGAAATAAAGTGTGAACCACTAAAATCAATTTATTTTAATTTTTTAATCAGTTAAAAATACAAAATAATAGATTTGTCATAACAGCCATGTTCAGAGTCGTGTTTTGTTAATTTTAACTAGGCAAATTAGTTTCTAATGTCACAATATACAATTATGTATATATTGCAAATAAATATACTAGGTAAAAAAACAACTCTTCCAGCAAAATCATTTATTTTTTAAGCAAATCTGCACTTCTGTGGAAGCTCATTCTAAGCAACTTGTAGCTATTTATGTAAATTGGATGGTCAAGATGCATACCAACCTTTATACCTATCATAAATATATCTGAGTTAATTAATTTTAGGGCCACACTGAGCATTAAGTTCAGATAACATTTTTGAAAAATATAACTACATATTTTTAAAATAAAAATAATTTTCCATATTTTTTTGTTTGTTATTTTAAATATGACTGATTTTTTAGCCTTTTATATTAGGAACAGACAATCTTTTTTAAAAGACATTTCTTCGGTATTTTTTTTCATATTTTTATAATAAAACAGGATTTTTCACGTATGTGTTTTTTATTTTAAATATAAATCAACAAACTGATTGTTGGACCAGTTTATAAATTAGGTCCCAGCAATGTGTTTGAGAATTTATCCTAGCTTCATTATTTCATATTTTTATAATAAAAGATGAATTTACACATATTTGTGTTTTTTATTTTAAATACATATAAATTTATTTTTTGGGCCGCTCTGTATATTAGGTCCAGGCAATTTTTGAGAATTTTCTCTAGTACTTTTTTCCATATTTTTATAATAAAACATATGTTCCCATATTGTGTCTTTTACTTTAAACACAAATCAATAAACTGCTTTTTGAGCCACTCTGTAGAATAAATCCAAGCACATTTCTTGAGAAATTTTACTATTATTTTTTAGTTAATTTCCACATATATATGTGCTTTATTTAAATATAAATTAATAAACTGTTTCTTGAGTCATTCTGCATATTAAGTTCAAATAAATTTATTAAGAATTTTTCATAGTGTTTTTTTTCCAGATTTTTATAATAAATCACCATTACATATGTGCGTTTTTTATTTTAAATATAAATCAGTAAACTAATTTTTGGGGTAGCTTCTATATTAGGTCCAGATATTTTTTTTTTTTTGAGAATTTTCTCTAGTATGTTTTTCGTATTTTATAATAAAACATCATTTTTCCGTTTGGGTGTTTTTTATTTTAAATGTAAATCAAAAAACTGATTATTGGACCAACTCCTTTTTTTGGTTCAGATAATTGTTTTGATGATTTTCCACATATGGGTCACTCTGTATATTAGATTTAGTTAATTTTTTCAGAATCTTTACTAGTATTTTTTTTCTTATTATTATAAAAAAAAAACATATTGTTCCGTATATTTGTTCTTTCTTATTTTAACTATAAATCAGTAGACTGGTCTTTGGGCAGCTTGTATATTCGATTCCGATTACTCTTTTGCCCTTTTAGAGAACTACCCATGTTTTACCATATCGTATGTCGTCTAATTAATATTAAGGACTTGTATCTCAAGTAGATAAGTCACTCTTAAATTTTTCTTATCAAAAATTTCTCAGTACTCATTAAAATAGTTCATCTCTCCCTTATAAATCATATAATACATCATATACAATACCTACTGCCATTGATAATATACACTTAATTATTCTTATGTTTTTTCTCAATTTATTAAGAATGATAAGAGAAAATGCCCGAATATATTCGTTTTTATCAAATAAAATAACAATCTGAGAATGTAACAGGGAACTGTAAGGTTAACGTTCTTTATCAAATCGAAAATATGTAGGTACAATGGCAACACTTTGCAATCTTACCACCATAAAACAAAACATAAATTACTGTAATTCGGTAATGTTAAAGCCACTAAATCTACTTATTGCTTTAAAAATCCAAGGCAAAAAGTTAATATTTTTTTAAATACACGAGGAATATCATAAGCAAAGAAATTACAACATGATTTTTGGGTAAATGCAGAACGTTTGACATGATTAAATTTTTTCACCAAAAAAGACTTGCCAGTGTTTTGTTGGCTATCACAGCACTACAAAAACTTTTAGCATAATGACTCAATCAAATAAATTCCTTTACACTTATTAAATAGGTACTTTTTTAATATCTATGTTTGGTATTGTATGTAGTAGTGCTATAAAAGATTTAACATAATTACCACTAATTAAAGTTTGGTCCAATCAGATTTTGACATTTTTTTTATAAAAAAAATATCTCAAATCTACGTCTAAATACTTTTATGATCCCAATGTATCTATGTATATGGAATGCCTATTGACGAGATATTTACATGAAATTGCTATTCGATGAGTAAAAGTTTTACTTCCGGTTCGAATTCTGAAATTTCTTTTATTCAAAAATTATTCGAAATCCAGCTCTAAATACTTTTATGGTCTCCATAAATCTGCATAAAACGCATAATTTACGAGATATTTGCAAAAAAAAATCTGCTGTTCCATAAGAGTAAAAGTCTTACTGCGGGTACAAATTTCGAAATTTTTTTTTATATAAACGTTGTTCCAAATCCAGCTGTAAATAATTTTGCACCTGTAATAAGAACCGGAAGTATATAATACGTTTTGTTGTAATATTTTTCACTCCATATAGAATTATTTGAAGTTTTTGACATATTATGCACTAGCTTCTTTTAAAAATATTTGAGATAGACTCCAAAATTTGTACTTACGCCCATAATGATTATGTTTCTTAATTTTGAATATATACAGTAATATTTATATTTTCAGAGTTTAACGTCTTCTTCAAGATGTTTTCGAAATATCGAGGTGTACTTGGACGATGTTCCAATGTTCGCCAATCACTGCAGTCGGTAAGAACGCAGACCACACAGAAACTTATAGAAAAGGAAACACAATATACAGCTCACAATTATCATCCTTTACCAGTAGTCCTGTGCAAAGGACAAGGTAAGAAAGTATTGAAATTTGAACAGTATGAATCTGCAGCATATTGCCGAGAGGTGCGGTAGCTTTATAAATATTGCATAATAGTAATTGGACTGACGTGAAATCTATCCCTTTTATCTTTCCTTCGATAAAAATGTTTTACCTTTAAAAATCCTCTGCACTTATTACCAAACTCCTTAAAGTTAAACACCAAAGCATGTAATATATATCGATATCCGAAAATGTAGCATTATAGCACTAGAGTAACTTAAATTTAGAACTCAATTTTCATAAGGATTGCTTTAAAAATACGCGATTTAAAGTCATCACTTTTAGTAATATCTTGATATAGGTGACAAGAAGTCTAGCCTGAAGTAAGAGTTCCGCAAGATTCCACTTTGAGACCCTTCAAATTTGTTTTTGATATAAACGATCTAGTGATTAGTCTATCTGCTGATAAGATCTGGTTTCAAGCTGACGTCACTTCTTTCATAATCAGTGATAAAACCTGGTTCTTCTTATATGTCTTTATCCCACAATGTGTTTGCTGTTTTCTCTTTATACAGCTTTCAATCATTCCAGCTTCCGTTTTCAAGTCTTTTTCCTCCATGTCTTTTGCTTTTTTTTCCGTTTGCCATCTGAATATTCCTCTGGGCCATTTATTCTCGTCCATTCTCTGTATATACTTCCTTGTTTTGGACTTTATCTTCTTCTGTACGGTAGAGACATTTCTTTGGTTCTTAAATTTGTTCTTAGTCTCTTTCCCATTGACCAAACTTCGGTTCCAGTTAAGCAGTATTCTGTACTATACCATGAAATATTCTCTTTTAATTTTCTTTAATCAGAGCTCTGCTCCATATCATACCATGCAAACCTCAAGCTACTTGCTTACAACTAGCTAGCTTTATCTCAATATCTCTTAAGTACTTGGCGTCTTGATGTGTGACCACAGGCATTTAAATATCTGACAGTTGTTTATGATGTTAAACCAAAGAAATAAAATCAAACAGAGTAAAAAAAATGATTCGCATTCAACAAATTACAACTTAATTGTCAAAAAACAAATCATGACACCTCTACTTCAATATGAATAAGCAAGAAAATAGTAAAAATATCAAGGTTTTGGGTTTTGAAAAATTGGCTGAATGATTATCTGTTGCAATACGCATATAGCATCATAAGAATTTAAAATGCACGCATGACTATGGTTTGCAATTTCGCACAGCCCCAATGTTTACTGTCTAGTGTGCGATAAGTCATTTCGGTGTATGAGGTATTTCCTTTTTTATGAAGAGGATATAATAACGGTCACCTCAAATTACTAGTGTGATATACTTCAGAATTTTCTACGTCCAAAAGTGAATGATTTATTTAAAGATTATGATCCAAAACATGTATGGTTCCAGCAAGAAGGTGTGACAGTGGATGACCTACACTTGCGATTGATAAGACCCTAGTTAATTTTTTTCATATAGGAGCACCTAAAGGCACGAGTTTACCAATATCGACCACAAAAGTCGGAAGACCTAAAAGCAGCAATGAATCTAGAAATTTCCGTGATTTCACAGGATCTTTCGAGATTGTATTAACAACAACAGACGTAATTTAAATAATGTGTTTTTAAGAACATAACATTTCAAACTATCATGACAATTAGTTTTCAAATAATATGAAAGATTTATTTCCTTATCCTGTTTGGCTTGGTTTTAATTCACATCCAAAGTCGGAGTTACCATTTTGCCGCATCGTGCGTTATATTAAAAATACCGAAGATAGCTGGTGTAATATTTCATAATAAGTTATTTATTAGATCGAATGTTATCTACTCCGTACGTACGTTCACTATTCAATTTCGTAATGATTTGGTTGACTTGTTATTCTGAGTAAAGATAAGCACAGATACTCTTTGCCTATTGAATGACAAAATGCGTTGACTATTGTTTGAGATAGTTAATGTGGTTTTTCTTTTTGTATCACTTCCAAACACTTTTATCACTGCATACTAGATAACTTTAACAACGAAAGAAACATTTTAAGTACGACTTTTGTAAATTTAAATCTTTTTCCCTGTTGCTGTAACGGTACATCATCAGTACAGACCGGACACGAAAGGTTGATGACTCATGGGCGCACTCTTGAAATGTTGTATTTTTAAAGAGGTTTTAATTTTATTTATATAATTGTATAAAAAGTGGGTGGTGATCTATAAAATACAAAATACCCTATTATTTGTTCATTTTGTAGTTCAAGTCGAGTAAAGGAGTATTAATATTTACTAGCAATACTTTCTCAAGGTTCTCTTCTGTAAGATTTGTTCTCTTTGAATGAAGTACATCCATGTAGATAGAAAACGTCCTTTCTACATCGCAACTCTGCGTACTGGAAACATTCTTTTATTTCAGCGTATTTAGCAGCTGGATTTTGTACCATTGTTCCCATACACAATTGCCGCAATGTTATTAAATCTGGATCAGGTGTTCATTATGGCGATTGAACATGCCGCAGTTTGTAAAACGTGTTTCGTCGGTTCATAAGATCTGCATCGGAAAATTATTTTCATGGCACATATTTACGAACCAAGCACAAAAATTTAATCGTCTTTCATCGTCTCCAGGGTGTAGAGGTTGACCAAATAACTTTTTATAAGGATGGTACTTATGTTTTGATACAATTCTCACTACTGTGCGTTGTGAGGTAGCAGCGCCTTGTGCAATTTGCCTCGTTGATGTTGATGGATTCTGATTAACAGCAGCTAAAACATTTATCTGCGTGTTTTCACCAATATTACCCTTATTTCTAGGTTTAACAAAACGTCCATACTCTTTTAAATTATTGTATAAATTCTTGAAGGTGTCTCACGATGGTTGAGGGCGATCAAAATACAATCAAAAATAGCGTTCAGCGGCTTCTTTACTATTTTTGTTACAAATAATGTAACATTCAATCATATCAAGTTTCTCAAGATTTGTGTACACCATAACTACCTTTGTAAAGCAACTAAATCACTAACAAAACCAACTATAGTCACCCTAATGAACGAACTGTCAATGATGAAGTAAACATAATGCTTCAATTATTAATATCGCGTTTTCCATGGCAAGACATGATTTTTGTTAAACATAATAATAGAGTATTGTGCTGTTATTTATTAAAATAAGTTCTACAACCCTTACATCATTGCAAGCACAAAAAAATGCACTAATAGAATATGTGATAGCCAACTCTGGTTTCCATTAAAAAAAATTAGACTTTGCTTGCTAACTCAAAAATGCTAAGCAAAATTAAAAATTTAAGAAGATGTCGTTGTTTGAAATTGAATTTCTTAAAAACAATATTCAAAAAAAATGTTTGTACCTTTAAGAATAGAAGAGTTATAGCACTTAAAAGGTTTTGGAGAATTTCTAATTTTTGAAACCAACTTTACGTATTTTATTTATTCAGTTAAAGACTTTATTGTCTTTGAGGGTAAATGAGTTTTATGTTAGCATAAGATTTCTGTATGTAATTTTTTTTATTTGCGAATTATATCTAAGTGAGTTGTCCAAAAACAATCCCAACCTTTTGCTTCGTCTTTAACTGGCATAATATCATTATCATTATCTGTAACCTAACACCTATCATTAATTTTTCCATCTGGTTTTTACTGTTGAAAATCAATGTAACAGACTTAGCAGGATTTATCAATAATGAGTACATTAATAAATGTTTTGGTGTTATCTTTGACTCATCGGAGTTTCCAGATACCTTTTTGGGAGACCTTGTATTAAATTTCTACCAAAAATCTATAAAAATAGCGTTTCTCGTTGCTCTAGACTCTAGATGTAGCTGCAATTCCACAATAACTTTATTGTGATCATTAATCAAAAGAATACTTTACGAAAAACTCCGTTTCTTCGTTTTGTTCAATCTAGTTTTTCGTAGGTATTTACTTATGGGACGTTGATAACAAAAAGTATATGGATTTCCTCAGCGGTTACTCTGCAAACAACTTCGGCCATTGCCATCCCAGAATTGTAGAAACCCTTCAAAAACAGGCAAATGTTTTACATCACGTGTCAAGGGCTTTCCACACCGATATATTGGGAGAATATGCAGAGACTGTTACGAGGTTATTCGGGTATGACAAGATAGTACCTATGAATACAGGTGAGTAACTTTAATTCTTTTTTTCACTCAAGTTCAGAAGTGAATACAGATTCAGCCTTTACTTACTAAAACTTATCCTTTGAAATTAATTATACCTCATTCCAAAAAAAAGGGACAAAATTCCCGCCCAAATTACAACTTATAACTGGTGAAATAAATTTTAGGCGCTAAAATTAAATTTAAATATCTGTCTGAAATATGAAATGTGTACCAAATTAAATTTTATATAGGGTCCTCAGAGATAAATCCACAGTTAAGGCAACAGAATGGTCAATGTAGTAGTCAAAACACATGAAAGTAGTAGTAGAATTACCTGTATTTGATCTGAAATTTAAGATCAGAGCGAGCAGATTTTATATCACGTGACGTACTAGTAATGTGAGCTGTCAGCAAATAAAGAAACGAATTCGAGCAATGGGGGCAACTACGGAACCTCAAAAATCAGATCATGCTGCCATGGAAAAATAAATACTTGTCAATATTATGGCCAAAGCAATATATTTGATTATAAACGAAGTAAATGTCTTCTGATGATGAAGAAGAAAAAAGTATTATTGAAAAAATTGAATATTTTTGGGAAATCACTGTCCTTAATTTCAGTGATGAACAGTTTAAGGAACGTTTCAGGATGATTCCAATTACTTTCAAGGAACTATTATGGCTAATTCATGATGCTGTTGCCGAAATACATCCAAGTACACAGAAGTCAGTCATATATAGATCCCAATTAAAAAGCAAACTTGTATTTTACACAATATACAGGCTGTCCCAGAAATAAAAAGACGGAGTAGCAGATATGTAAAGTCCGAACAGAAACAGGCCCAAATATACCGCAATAACGAAGAAATTAAAATTTTAATTTTCTAAGTTGTTTTTTAGATAAAAAAAATTACGTTACGGACCTGGCACAGAATGTATGTTTATAATTCACGTAAGAATGTTCATTTGTAAATAGAAACGAAGACGAAAGAGAAAAATACGCTTTTATTTGTATAAAACGGGAAAAAAACGTTAAATCGTAAAAACATATTTTTTGCGGGATGTGTCTAAATAACGCAGCTATGTAGTCAGTTATTGACCCAGATGGGTGACCTACTTTCTTGCAGGCAATAAAAGATTGTTTTTATTTTTAAAATAGGAAGGTTGTTGCTCTTTAATGTGTTCGTAGTTGGAAACAGCTGATTATTAGAATATTCAATAAATCGTATTTTTCTAGCAGGTTTAAAATTAAAGTAATTAATGGTTTGATATTTATTATGAAGTATCTATTCCTCCTCCTTTTTTTTAACACAAGTAATATGGTGGTTTTGAAAAGCACCGATTGTGAAAGTGAAGCAGGTGGATATTTAGTGCAGGGTCGGCGTAAGGCCAATTGAATTCTTTATTATTTTTTTTCTGCCGTCTGCGCATGAATAAAGGCTTGATATTTTGAGGGTACGTTTTTACACAATCTAGCTTCCGATTTCTGCTACTCCGTCTTTTTATTTCTGGGACACCCTGTATATCTGTTAAATGCATAGTTTTAATGGTGTAATTGAGAATGATGATGCTGCTGCGCATGATGATGAACTTAATGATGAAATAAAAGGTACTACTACTATTGCTATAAGAAATTATATTGTAAATTACATGTATAACCTTCAAAATGATGGTCTAGAGTCTAGAGTCTAGAGGAATGTAAATGTCAATATTAAGAATAAATTTTATTTTTACACGGTAACTACAATATTATTCTATAAAAAATATATATATAAACGAATAAAACACGAACATTCTCATATCTCTTAGTGAATTCTAGCTTTTATTCATCTTTATTGGCCGCATTCAATACAGTTTATGCATAACCCTATTCTGCATATATGCGGGCTATAACCTCACATTCGTTAAATATCTCGCCCGACAATTTGAGAGCTATTATAGCTCACAAAACTCGGAGTGAAGCGAGCAAGCTCTACTAGCTCAGAGATTTTTCAAAGAACGCAAACTAATTCAGCTCTGTTTGCTCACACTACAATAAAGAAACGATTTTGAGCACCCTGAGTAAAAAAAATTAATTCTGGAATGCAGCAAGAGTAAATAAAATTGTCTAGAAAAAATGTCAAAGATGTCAGAATATTTGACAATTGATAGCAAAAAACGAATGTATTACGGTGTTATTTGGCCTTGCTCTCAACCAGATATACCTGTAACTTGGGTCTGTTCAGAATTTTGTCTATCTCTTTTTGGAATAAGGTATGTACAACACAATACAAAAGGTAATATAACAATTAATTTGCAAACTTCGCATATTTAATTATTTATGTATCTGTTTAACATATTTGTATCTTCTGAAACTATATAAGTGTATTATAACTTCTTGCATTAAATAGAAACGATGAGACACAACCAGTGATGATATCATGTCGATTGTCCTTAGTGAAAAACATTTTACAGGCACAGCTTCTGTTTCTTTTGAGACTAAAGTAAAAGGAACAACACATCCAATAACTAATACTAATAATTTTGTCCTTATGTACTGTTGTAATATCCCAATTTTCACTTTCTGGGCATGACACAGATTTTTGCATTTCTTTCAAAACGACTCGATACCGCTTTTTATCTAAAATTCACTTATAAAAAACATACATTATCAATTAGTCTATTATTTATAATTACTGCAGGTAGATAATAGTGAACACGATAAAATTCATAACTACATACTATGGCTACAGGTTGCCATAATTGTTAGTAGAAGACTTATTCTAGACAACTCTATTAAGTGATAAACGCGGTAATTTGACAGATTACGAAGTTATGTTCGAACTTCTAGGATCAAAAAGGCGTTGAATATTCAATAGAATTATTTCGTTCTTTCTATTTTTGAGTTTGGATATTAAAGTGGAATTGTTTGGATATATTTATAACGACTTAAACACAAACACAACAACGCAAATACGCACAAATCACACCCTAACGCAACATCTACGAACTACAACAGGTATCCGCCAAGGCGATAGTCTCAGTCCTTTGTTATTCAATACAATCATGGACGAGATGGTGAAAGCTGTAAAGAACACCGGACTAGGATATCGAATGGGCATGCATAAAATAAATATATTATGCTACGCTGATGATGCAGTACTTATTGCGGAATCGGAAGATGACCTCCAAAGATTGTTACAAGCGTTCAACAAGCAGGCAGGAAAACTTAATATGAAAATCTCCACAACCAAAACCAAATGCATGACCATAGCAAAGGAACCTCTGCGCTGCAAATTGGCAATAGAAGATAATGTCATTGACCAAACCATGTCAATCGAATACCTTGGATGCAAAATTACAAGCGCCGGCTTCCTGGGGGACGAGGTGAGGAAACAAGTTAACAAAGCAGCAGCAATATCGGGACATCTTAGATATCCAATATGGAGAAACAAACACCTAAGTACAGAATGCAAATCAAGAATATACAAAGCATGCGTACGACCAGTAATGACATATGGTACTGAGACGAGAGCGGAAACAACGATAACAAAGAGATTACTAAGGGCAACTGAAATGAAGACCTTAAGAACTATAACGGGACATACATTGAAGGATAGGCAGAGAAACACAGACATAAGAGAGAAGTGCCTAACGGACGACGTGGTCAGATGGTCGAGGAAGGGAAGAAGAGAATGGAACCACCATGTTAGCCGAATGATCCCCGACAGAATGGTCAGGATAGTTCGTAATAACACACCTCATGGAAGAAGACCTATAGGACGACCACCAAAGCGATGGCGTGACAGCTGGCAATCAAAATCGCAAGAATCACCATTGCAAAGAAACCGGAACTAAACAGGTGATACGCCTATTAAAAGAAGAAGAAGAAGAAGAGATACAGAAGCACTCAGAAGCAGAGCTAACCTATAAACCTAACCAACTTTTAACAGAAGTCAATTTTCAATAACCATATAATATCGTTTTTTTAATATGGCACACTTTGAACATTTAATACCTTCGTCATTAATAACAATAAACACATAAACTAAATATTATACTCGGCAAAATACGTATTATGGAATTTTAAAACAAAACTACGGATGGCGATTGAGAAGGAAAACAACCAATTAACGTAACGTTTATAGGAAACTTACACATGCAAATTGAATTCAATAACTTTATAGATGGAGTGGTGAGATTATGTTAATTGAGATAAAGTAAAATAATAACACAGTATAATTGTTTCAATAAAAATCACAAAACACATTTCCTTCAACAGCTGTTGAGTAAAAGAAAAAACTTGACCGATAAAATACTTAATATCAGGCTGTGTCAAAATCCTTCATGGTAGGTCAATCACGTGAATTTATGCATATCTGACGTCATTTGTCTTATCGACACTTGTTTTGTAATCGAAAATAATCACTTTTGCAAACTTTAACTGTAACATTTAACGTAAACATTACAAAGTATTAACTTATTGTTATTATTTTTCACAATACAGAGTTAATATGTGTTAATTTGATCGTTCAATTTTCTAAAAATAAATTGCATGCGATATATCTCCTTTAAGAAGATAAATTAGACGAGTATATTTTTTTAAAATTAATTCTTTTATCTATACCTACTCTGTTTTTTTAATTCCGCGGACCACCAAGTAGAACCATATGTACACTATTATTACATTTATTTTTGACAAATTTATGATAATGGTTATGTACATTACCTATGTTATGTGTATACGCCACTGATCTGTATAATATAAATGGATGAGCAATGCAATAGGATACGCACGGAATTTTTATGCCAAATTGAATACTCAACGCGGGGCTTACGAGTATGCGCAGTCCCTAGTCTTTTGACATTCGAATGTGAAATCACAATGTGAAATCACTAAAGTTTCGAACGCCGATTTCAATAGACGTCCCAAGTAACAAAATCACAATTTTAGAGAAGGATGAAAATATATATTTCCTAATGTAGAACAAGTGTGCATACAGTGATTTTGCTACTAGGGGTACTAGCTTTTTGTTTATATTTTTGGAGTATTAGACATTGAAAAGGATTATAATTATATAATTCCCGTTATGTTATCCCAAAATGTTGTTATTTCTGGTTTTGTTGTCTAACAATTGAAGCGCATTGTTAAGTGCGCTAAATGTGTGTCCGTACTAGAAGAAATCTCACAAACATCTGTCGATAATGCTAGTTTTCATCTTTTGAATAGAAAAAATCGTGGTGCTTTAATACGTCATTCACAAGATGTCCAAGTACACCATATTCTTGTACAAAACTTCCTGTAGAGTGTAGAGGCAGTGTTTTTTGGGCTATTTGTACGTTCAATTTCTATTACCTTGTTAGTAGAAAATAAGTACTTTGTATCCTTAGATACACATATGTTTGATTCATCTATTTTACATGAAAGTCACGTTTCTCTTTTAATTAAGCATGTTGTGCGATGCACAGAGATGCAAAGAAACAAACAGAAGTAGAACGTGGGGAACTTCTAAGAAAAAAGCTCTCCAAATTAATACTTTTTTATAACTAGTAAATATTTCAAAAGGAATGTATTGTTTTTTTGAGTGTTTTTTCAAATTTCCCTTAGTAAATAAGTATTTCATTATCTTCAGATGCAGATTTTAATTTTAAAGTTCATGTTCTGTTAAATACTTTTCAAAGATTTTAGGCATTTCAAATTAACGCCTTTATTTTATGTTATTGTGCATGTGCTTCAGCCCCGTGCGCAGTTCCTATTTGATCACAATTTTTAACATTTATATTATACAGATCAGTGGTATACGCACTGATATGCATGCACCTGTTCAATATTTCTAGTTTTTACATCAAGATTTATGTTCAAATATTTCTAGTAAATTTCTGCAGTTACTTTGGAATATTTATATTAAAATAATACAAGAGATTTACTTAAGGGTGGGCTTTCCTTAAGAAAAATTCCCGAACGGCGTATGTCGGGTTGCCTGAAATACATTGAATATATTTACGGAGTTTAATATGCCTGTACCTTTTACACGATGCAGGTAGACGAACAGAAACATGAAGCAATGTCTGGTCAACTGGCAAGCAAATAAATCTGGGGTATTTGTCTCCTGCTATTGCATGAAAATATTGGTAGGCCGGCCTACTTTATTCGAAATTTGTTTTTGCTATTTCTGAATATCCTTTAGGCTTGTATGTATTCAATTATTTAAGTTATACTTCTTATTATTTCTCACCATCATTTGTATTTACTTTACATATTGATGCTTTGTAATAGAGAAAACTAAAATCTGATAAAAAAACAATGCCGGTGTTTCTTACAAAATGTAAAAATTTATATTCTTTAAGTAGCACATGTTTTAAATTATTGAAAATTATATTCTTTACAGTCGACACTGGTATTGTTAGTTAGCGAAATCAAATATAAAAATTTCACCGTGGGTAAGATACGAACTCTGCGGACTCGGAACTAATCATTTATAACAACAACTTACAATTAATTGTTATTGATATTATTATTTTTTTTATTTATACCTTACATTCTATAATTTTTTCTCAGTAAAGTTTCGATAATTTTTTTAAATAACCGTATATGGCAGACAAAACGTCAAACGCACTCCTTTCCGCACCACCTTATAGGTAGAGTGCAAAGCGCGTTTTTTTCTCACGGTATTCCCAGTAGGCCTAATTCATGTTTTTTACAAAAAAAAAATGTTTACAAAAGTATAGACAGTGTAGAAAATAAACAAGAATGGCCAAGTAGAGTTTTGTCTAAACGTGTCACAATCAGTAGGCACATACGAATTCTCCAATTTGACGTCTCTAATTTCTAGATTTCTCAAAATACGAGGATCAATAATTTCAGGTAATAAAGCGAGAAAATAAAATTACTCTAACCGTTGATTGAAGGAATACATAAAGATGCGCCACTACATAGCACTGAGCGTAGCCAAAACTGGATCCGAGATCTATAGCCACTGCATAAGTCGTTTGGGTCCGAGATTCGAAACAACCCGAGACAGCGATGATGTTTCTCGGCAAGGGGTTTGCGGGGCGACTTAACGGAAAGACACGCAATTTTACTATAGCGTTGCGCATCTTTATATATTCCTTCAATCAACGCTCTAACTTAATTACCATTTCTGGCCAGAGTTCTTCATCTCTGTATATTGTCTCATACCAAGTATCCTTCGGAATCCAGACTATGAAGTAGCATACATCTTTCTGAGCTATGTTTAACTGTCCCTATATTTGGTACATGTAATGGTGCCTAGATTTTAAATGTAATTCGCTGTTCCTAATTTCTAAAAATGTAATTATTTTTGTCCCGTAGCTTCAAATGGAGTCGCTTCGCGAGTCTTGAATGGACACTTTACTTCAATAACCGCGTTTTGATTAGAAATCATTCCGTCCGAAGATGCCGCTAAAAATCTATATACAGGTTGAATAAAAAGACCACAAGACTCGACTTTTAGATCTGCTAAACATTCAAAAGATTTAACAGCTTGCTCTTCTTTTTCATTACCGTGCATTCGTTCCTATAAATTCCTGGTATAATAAAGCCTTCACAGTATTGGCCGTAAATGTGGTTCTTCTCAATTTCATTATCTTGCCAAAATTTTATGCTGTTAATTCTTCAAAAATGTATCTTCAGGGCTGTTGACGACGAAGACAAAGTTTTGTAGCATGCGTGATCTTTAGATTTACCAAATTTTGTACAAATTAAACAAAATTTGTTTTTCACGCCTACATACAAAATTTTTTTCGTTCGCCATCCAACAATTGCTGCCACTCTTGATAAACTGCTGTACTTAGACTTATACGCTCGTTTGGCCCATGCTCTTTTACTTGCTCACATATACAAAAAAAATATATATACAAAAACTGTCCTGAGCTCAAAATACAAAGTATAAATAAAACAAAAACATGAAGGTACAACAAATTCAGATATTTAAATAAGTGCTTTTACCATCTAGAAAACTGAAAATTGTTAACTTCTTGCCTACAACCAATGCAACTTAGTTTGAAGAGTCTGGCAAACCTCTAAGTTCGTATCTTACAAAGACATAAAGTTGTTTTTGTCCGATTTTAGTTTTCTACAAGCATTGTTCATATTATTAAAAAGCTTTAACACGTAAGGTTAGAAATAATAAGTCATGCAACTTCATAATTAATAATAATAATATATTTATTGCCGAAGAAAACTGTATTTCTGAAATTCCATAAAGCCGGAACATTGTTCTTGAAAAATAAAATACATTTTGAAAACGAGGAGTATATTAAGGAACAGAAAAAAGTCTAATATACAAAAAAAAATCAATATTATTACGTAATCAATCATAAATGAACACCGACAAATATCTGAAATATATTACAATTTGCTTGTCTATAACAACCCCATGTATTTATGAAAAAATCAATACGACTTTCTTTATTTGGTGATAAAAGTTAGTTCGAATCTTACCTCTGACAAAATGTTTTATAATTTATTTTCGCTAATCAACGCTATCAATGCCAATTGGGAAGAATATAATATTCAATAATCCAAAACATCTGTTTATATATATAGGTATTTACATTTAAAAAAAAACACAGAATTATTTTTGTAATATTTTAGTTTACTACCACATTACTCATATTATTAAGATTAAAAACCTTCAATATCTAAAGTAAATACATATGACCGCCAGAAATTAAGTAACAAGTAAAATTTCATAATAATAATAACAACATATATTTATTCCAGACTAAGAATTAATATCGAATACATTCTCCCAAATATTATTTACAAAATAAAGCCGATATCTTAATGAAACATTCGTTTACCTAAGGTACCTAAGGTAATAAAAGAAGTTGAATACAATATCTGTTTATTTGATGTTCGGCTTAATACAGTTGATCAGGTATACCTTCCATATCCTTGGTCTTAGACATTGAAGTGTGTGTTGCCTAACTGCCATTTATCAGTATGGAACTTGTGATTATTCTCATTGGTTTCAAAGTCATTTTTTGTAGACCAGGGTTATTTTGAAAGTAAAGTAAATACATTGTCGTGTCCACAATAAAAATATCTAGGGTTTCACGATTCAAAAAAGTACTTTTTAAGCGCAGTAAGCTTTATATCGCTATAAAATGAAAAAAATTCAAAGTACTGTATTTTAACTATTTTAATATAATTGCAAATTTTAATCGTGAGTCACTAGAACAAATATTGGTTATTTCGTTAATGCAGCGGCAACTTTTTCATGTGCCCTAATTTTTGCGATTTTTTCCGTTAAAATTGACCATTTTGTGGCATACGACGATCAAGTAAAGCCCCCCTTAATATTTTAATAGTTTTTCATGTTTACAGAGAGTACTGAAGAATATATTGCTAAATAATAACACAAATATATATTTTCTAATGTACAACAAACTTTAAAATATTTATACATTCCTCCTTAATCAGTATTTTAAATAAGAAAACAAATTACGCACATGTTTAACTTATTATTCGCTGTTACGATCTGTATCACTATCACTTGCAGTTGAAATGATAAATGGCTCCACGATATTATGTCAATCTTTAATTACATGTTCTATACACTTTCTCTATTTAGCACTATTAAAATTATCTAATTATTTGACTTATGCCATTTTAAAATTTTTATTATTCGCGGCAACATCATTTTTTATTTCGGTCTATACCAATTCAACGGGGTTTAGGTCGCAGTAGTACGTGGTAATCTCAACACGTGTTTGTTCTTTGCTGTTGCTATTTCATCAACAACATAAATCCATCATGGTGAATCTTTCCGCAAAAGTCCCGGCGCGGCGGTGTCGTTAAAAGTTTAGCGTCAAAAATTTATAAAAAGGAAAGCGACACTTCACTTGTAACTACTTTGAATGATTTTTGCATTATCAGGATAAATTTGAGAAATCTGAAAGCAACGCATGCTGAAGATATGAAAAGAAAAAGACAAATCAGGTGATTTACATCGAACAAAAATTAAAAAGCTAAGAAAAATAATTAATTAAATTCAAATAAATATTTATTATTAATAACATTATTAAGGGGGCGTTTGAATCATAGAAAACAAAAGTAATTTCGTTATTGTCAAAAAATAACATTTTAGTCCTAAAGATGTCGCGCGTTGTATCAAAACTCGTCATCTCAAGTATACAAATAATTGAATTGGCAGAATTTGTTTGAAATAACAAATAGGTATACGATCACTATTAAATCATTTTAAATAACTTAGATATTTATGATTATCTGTTAATTTCCTTAGATAACCAGTCACACTACAGTATTTTCGGATCTCGCGCCCTCTCTTAGTGAATCCTACAAGGTACAAAATACAGATATGGCCGTTCTTTAACAATTATTTAAAATATGCAAATAAACCAAACTAATACAAAATTGCCAAAATTTCTGTTATATTTCTCTTCTACGAAACACGCGTCATGGGGTTAAGGGGTTCTTTTGATAAAATTGAAATATAAATTTTATAAAAAGAATTTGTGTAAATTAAACCCCTATACCATACGAAGGAGGATATTATGACTTATTACATACAATAAAATAAACAATTAATGATTTTATAACCGACATTTGCATAATTATAAAATTATGTTGTATTCTATGATTCAAACGCCCCCTTAAGTTTTTTTTAATGTCTTCATTACCCATATAAAATTTCCATGTAGATAAATTAATAATAAACACTAATTATTTTCAATTTGTAAAAGTTCGTTAATATGATTGGCCGTAATCTTGTCTTATTTAAAAAGGTTTCAACGACGTATTCACTTGAAGAGGTCGCGCGATTACGTCACAAGGCAAACGGCGTTTGCCGACGAATTCATATGATGCAGCGGTCCATATTCTTTGAGCGTTCTTGCAATTTACATTGCTTTCATTCAACAGGCGGATCGGGAACCGATCCCGCTCCAACCGTTCACTTCACAACAGTTGAATGTTCGCTGGACAGGACCGCTCACCTTTATGTCATCGTCTGTCATCTGATACTTTTCATTGCTGCCATATGTTAAAATTATAGAGATTAAACCGAATAAACAATAATAATACCTAAATTGTTTTTCTGCATTAAGGTTTGACGTAGTTTTTAGTGGAAGGGCTGGTTTTTCCAACCCCGAATAAAATACTGAGTGAACTCCAATATTATAATACATTTATTACTGCACAATACCTTTAATTTGCTATATCTTACTTTTCTAGTAACTTTCTTCAGAAGTATGTATTAGGTCGGTCTTGGAATGAATCAATAGGTTTGTTTTTGTTTCGCTAAGAACGATTCCAGAACAGTTCACGTCATGCGCAGAAATATGTTAAGTGTTCGGGTTTCCGGAACTGTTCTGGAACTAAAAATTTCGTGTTTTGGTTTCTGATTGTCAGTTCTGGAACCGTTCTAGAACTGTAGAACTAATTCGGGATAAAGGCATCGAATCGTTCGGAACCGTTCCCAGACCGTTCCGAACGGTGTACTATGACGCATACAGTTCTGCGCAGTAACAGAACTGTTTTTGAACCGTTTGTAATATTAAACCCGAACAAACCTAATGGCGCATGCGTACAGAATACGCTCACTAAGTGAGCATAGAATTTTTCCGTTCACAAAAATGGCGACCGCTCCTGAACATGTTCAGAGTGAACGCTCGTCTACTGGACACAGAGAAATAGAGTAGGGGAGAACGCGCTTAAAGATGCGCCAACTAAGTTAAATTGAATTCCGCCATTTTGAAGGTTGCTCACAAGCCTTACAAAAATGTTTGGAACAAATAACTTTATTTTTGGACCAGGTCCACGTTTCAACATTTTTTCCTAGCACATCTAACCACATTTTCAATGAATCACCCCGTGGAAATCTACAAATAGTGCAGAATTAATCGCGCTCTTAAAGATGCAATTCTTTCATTCTATTACGGTAATATTTATACCTAGCTCAACAATTCGCATGTAAAGTTCATTGACTTAGAAAAATGTAAACAAACTTACGTGTGAAAAGAAATGCCTTCCGGCTTAAATCTTCGACTGTTACTGCAGCCCAACACAGAGCACGACATGTTAATAACACACACAAGTCCTTTTTAATACAATTAATTAAAAATAACCTCCAAGCTTGACAATTACAACAACACAAGTGCCAATTACCCTGCAAAATGGCGACCACAATAGCGTTTGCTTAAAACTGGATGCGCACTCGTCGAAGCGCGTTCTCCCCTACTCTATTTCTCTGACTGGACATGATCACTGAACAGTTGCGCAACTGATGTGTGTGCTGAATGAAAGCATTGATTGCAGCGGGAAAACGTTCAGCCTATTTATTAACGGATGAATTTCATATTACGAAAATTTCAGTTCAATTTTTGGTCAAATTCCGCTTCCAATTGTCATATAAGTATAAGCCCAAATAACGCAGTCTCAATCCCGTGTGTATTGTTAACGTTTACCGCCATATTCTTAATTGGAATATTTATTTTCCAATATTTTTGTAATTCATATAAAGAAAAAAACAGCCCTATGTATTAAATTCTATCAATTTCTTTATATTTGTTTTTTTTTTCTGTTCTTATTTTTAACTCAGCTTCCCCCCCCCCCCCCAACACATCTTTGAACGAAACTCAATTATTTTTACATGTTAAATATATTAATCCAAAAATTACAGGTGTAGAAGCCGATGACACCGCATGCAAACTTGCAAGAAAGTGGGGTTACCGCTGTAAGAAAATACCCAAGAACCAAGCCAAAATAATTTTCTGCAGTGAGAATTTCTGGGGCAGGTCGTTGGCGGCTGTTTCAGCATCCACCGATCCACTAGCTTTCGAAGATTATGGACCTTTCATGCCCGGTTTCAGATGTGTCCCCTACAATGACCTTGTAGCATTAGAAGTAGGTTGAATTTTTTTCTTCGCTATCTATTATTGTTTATACAGGCTGATTCATTTATGATCCTCACTATGGGGATCTCGCTTATTATTGGATATAGACTACAGGTTTAAATTCGGCGAAGTGGTTAAATTTCGTGTTTGTTATGAATCTGTAAAGAAAATGGACCTGCGATAAAAGACGTTTGTGATTTAAAAAAAAAACGCTAAAACCCCATTTTGTTCTTTTACCTGTATCACCTACATTTGGCCTTGTAGAGAAAATATAAAAAATAAAAACACATTCTTATGGCCACTTTTGAACCCCTATCCACTGGTATACTCCAAATTTTTATATGACGTTTCGTTTCTTTCTGGCTATCATCAACTATCTAATTTTTATAGGCACCATATTGAATTTTTTCACACCATCAGAAAGAGTTTTTTTTTCTAATTTCACGCATGTACTACATATTGACGTAAGTTTTTGATATTATGCTTTAATTGAAGAGTAAATTTTAAGATTAAATTAGGTAGTCATGAAATTTCAATAAGTCAAATATTTGACCAGCGAAGAGAAACGAGATATGTTTTATTCTTCGAACCGAAATTCGCGAGTACAATACATTTACATTTGTATCCAGGACGACAACAGCCTCATCGTTCCATTTTTCAAAGTAAGTTCAATATGATGCCTATAAAAAAATAGATAATTTATGATGGCCAGAAATTCATAATAAACACAAAATTTAACAACTTCGCCAAATTTAAACCTTCACTCCATATCCAACAATAAGCGAGATCCTCATGATGAGGACCGAAAATGAATCAGCCTGTATATCAAATTGATATTCTATATCAATTTCCAGTATTCCTGTTGTTAGAGTTGCGTACAATTAACGTCATCGTACCAAAGATTAGAGAATTCTCTAATCTTTGATCGTACACTAATTATATGTACCAACTGTCATAAAAAAAAGGATTCTATTTTGTGTTTGAAATTTTGCAGAAAGCCCTCGAGGATCCTACAGTTTGTGCTTTTATGGTAGAACCAATACAAGGCGAAGCTGGTGTTGTTATTCCTAGTCAAGGATATTTAAAAGGTGTTCGACAATTGTGTACCAGACATAACGTGCTGTGGATAGCCGATGAAATTCAAACTGGTTTGGGAAGAACCGGAATGAGATTAGCTGTCGACCATGAAAACGTTAAACCCGACATATTGGTTCTAGGAAAAGCATTAGGCGGTGGCGTATATCCGGTTTCAGTTTGCCTAGCAAACGATGAAATTATGTCAGTTTTGGAGCCAGGTAATCTTTCAAAAACAACTGAAATTGGTAACATGACATTTCAAAAAAAATTGCTTTTTGCTCACTTCACGCCATTCGCATACCTACATATCTAAACAACAAAAGTCTGTTTTATTAGTTACACATTCTATTTTTTTATCAGGAACACATGGTTCTACCTTCGGCGGGAATCCCTTAGGTTCAAAAGTAGCGATGACAGCTCTTAGCGTTTTGGAAGAGGAAAAATTAGCGGAGAATGCCGAGAAAATGGGTAAAATATTCCGTGATGAATTGGAACAGTTGAAACAACATAAGGTAGTGATTGATGTTCGAGGCAAAGGACTCTTAAATGCCATAGTAATAAACAGCAGTATGTGTAGCTTACATAGAATCAAAAAATGTTTTTATTTAACAATATTATTTTTCAGATATTACCGAAGGCTGGGACGTATGCCTTAGGCTGAAGGAAAACGGTTTATTAGCGAAGGCCACCCACAGTGATATCATTAGATTTGCGCCGCCTTTAATCATTACCGAAGAACAAATTCGCGAATCCGTTGATATTATTGCTAAGTCTGTGCTGAGTGCAACGAAATGAATTTTGAAAAATTCCTACTTACCTACTAAGTTCTTTATAATTTTTGATAATTTACTTGACATATTTAAGCTAAAAATAAATTTTATCAAGGCAAACTTATTTTTAATTATTGACCGTTCTATATTTATATTTGAAAACAATGATAATATAAATACAGGTAAAGTTGAGTCGCTCTCGCAACCGACATGCGCCACTAAATTAAAATGGCGTCAAATTTGAGATGTTGCGAAATTTTACCTGTCAAGTAATATAACCTAAAAAAGCCATTTCAAGACTGTCGTCAGTGTTGCGATATCTAGGGCAATTTCCCTAGATCTACGGAATTTTATGTTCATTTAGGGAAAAGGGAATTTTAATAAAAATCTAGGGAAATCTACGTTTTTATTTTAAAATTATTAATCATCGGAAAATTTATTACGACCGTCTGTATTTGTCACAATTCATTTTAAAACGTTTTAAACTTAAACCACTGATTACTTGATTTTTCTATCGCTTTTTGCAAATCGATCAAATGCCTACAGTATAAAAAAATAAGGTAAATCCCTTAGCTTTATCGGTTTGTTTAATAAGTTGTACCTTAGGCTTATATAGTAAGTGTAAGCATATATAGATACAAAATTACTTTCTTTTATTGCCGAAGTTTAGCTTATCTGAATCTTACTTTCAGTTTTCGGCTGTTTCTTATTTATTAAGGATTTTTTTTGAATGAAAAATAGATGACGAGATTTGAAATGAATTTTGTAATCGTTCAATACTAAAAAATATCATCTATATTTTTATTTTGCTCAATATATGAGTGTCTTTGAAACGAAGATGGAAAAGATTAAAAATAGGCTATATAATTCAATAAATAGAAATCTAAAATATAGTGCACACAAGTTCATGTAGAACAGAGAAAATATAACCCATAATTCGTGCCTTTCAGTTTCTGTATTCTGAATCGAATTAAGCTTTCTAATAGTTTAATATAACGAATACCAACTTCAATTTATATATTTTTAAAATTATGCACTTCAAGGAAATTTAGGGAAATCAAGGGAAATTTTAACAAGAAATCTAGGGAAATAAAAAAAAAATCATCTCGCAACCCTGACTGTCATAAATAATAATATCATACCCCTTTTGACATTTGTCATAATTATCTTTTGACGTTTGTTATAACTGTCATCTAAACATTTTAAATTTGTCAACAATGCTTGCCTCTTAAACAGTAGAGCCAAATGTTATATAAACTATAGGTGTAGAAAAATAATATTTAATTGCTTTATTTATAATATTTAATTTGTAACTGGCTTTCATGTATTAGTATTTTATTATAAAAAAGGTATCTATCCTGAAATATTAATTAAGTTTAATTTTATTGTTTTGAAATTGTTCCGGCCGGTCGAAATTTGTAGTGGCAATCCGTGCGTTCAGGGAGTTACGGCGCCGCTAGCGCTGAGCTGTGCTAGCTCGAGCGGTGTCCTGAACGCGACTGCTGAGTGCCGGCGCTCGAGCTAGCGGTCGCCATCTTGCCTAGCGAAAATAAATTTCGTTCGATGACCTAGCGGCGCTAGAAAGAAGTGGGGATAAGCGGTGAATATTCAAATATGAATTTAAAAATTCAAACCCGCGGATTAATAAACACATTAATTTATTAATTGTAGTAGTAAATATCATTTTTACGGTTGCTGTTGTACTTGTTGTTATATTTAATGTTATGCGAAAGTTATAGGTAAATTTATCATATAAAATAGATATTGCTAAGTACTATTATATTCGGTTTACATATAAAGTGAATATTTTTTTTCTACTTGAAATAGATATAATAATATCTATAATATAATTTCTAATAAACAAACAACTGTTAGTGAATCCTAAGTAATATATGAAAATAAATTTGGCTCGATGACTTAGCAGCGGTAAAAGAAAGCGGTTAAAATTCAAATTTGAATCTTGTGAATAATACAATCAATAAAAACTTCAATTATGTTGCACAATAGATCTTAAATAGTGCCTAATAAGTCTTTTTGATATGTTTATATAGGTATTGAAATGTATTTTGAAATAGATATAACTAACAAGTAATGTCAAACAGCTCTCTTTTATCTATGGAGCATAATTCCTTCTAATTTGGCACTAAATTTAATCAAAAATATTAAGAGCTGTTACTGAAACTAATGAGCTATATATATAATATTGTTTGTTTTTGGGCCTTATCTTCTTATTATATTTTCGTGTTCTAAAATACATTAGTATTGTATGCATAAGTATAGATAGCTACATAGTCTATTAGATAACGTAACTTAAGACTTTTACACAAGATCTACCATCAGATTCCAGTACGATAAATGTTGGAATAATATTGCTTCTTCAACCACAACAATAAAATAAACACACAATGTTATCAGTTTATGTCATATTTATTTATCAATAGGATAGGCGATTTATTTATTTATTTATACACTTATTACAAAGTAGCATTCAAAAAATACATCAATTAATTAAAATTGAAATGAACAACTATTCACAGTGCCGATAAATATCTCGACCAACACTGCTAATATAACAGTATTAATCGTTACATCATCTTCAACTAAAACCTCAAAACATTCCAACGAATTTGCTAACATCAGATTTCAATAAGTTAAATATTGGAAGAACATTGTTTTTACAACTACAGTAATAAAATAAATACACAAAGTTATTTCTTTGTAATAAATTTATGTATCAGTTATAATTTTGTGGTTATACCTACTCTTACTGCAACATTAGCATTCAGAAAATTCATCATCTAATTAAAATTGAAATGAATAGGGTGAATGTACCTGTTGGCCGGCCGCCACCGGCTGTCGGCCATTTTGGTATATATTTCAATAAAATAGAAATAATTTGTACCTTACGAAAGATTTTCAAGCGTATATATAATCTATGATACATCGTCATTGCCTGAAAAAAAGTATACATCCAAGTAGCAAAAATGTGAACTACACAAAAATGTCAAAGTTGGCCACAAACAGAGAAATAGAGTAGGGGAGAACGCGCTTCGACGAGTGCGCATCCAGTTTTAAGCAAACGCTATTGTGGTCGCCATTTTGCAGGGTAGTGTCGGGAAAAACTGCTATTTTTCGGTAGCAGTGACAAACTGTTACTGTGACACGGTAGTCACAGTGAAAAGAAGCAGCTATTTTTGTCACTGTTTATATTCACTGATACTACTGAAAGCGGTTATTTTCGCTAGTCGCAAGTCGCAAGTCGAGGAAAAACGTATTGCATATAACTGCGCCCTTCCTATGGTAACAGACTTGGCGTTCACGTGAAAGGGCGGGTTTATAAAACACTACTGAGAGAACTGCTACTTTAAAGCTGCTGTCACTGTTACTAACGGTGACTGACCAGTAGCAGTGACAAAGTAGCAGACTGCGATTTCACAACCCGCCTCTATTGCAGGGTAATTGGCACTTGTGTTGTTGTAATTGTCAAGCTTGGAGGTTATTTTTAATTAATTGTATTAAAAAGGACTTGTGTGTGTTATTAACATGTCGTGCTCTGTGTTGGGCTGCAGTAACAGTCGAAGATTTAAGCCGGAAGGCATTTCTTTTCACACGTAAGTTTGTTTACATTTTTCTAAGTCAATGAACTTTACATGCGAATTGTTGAGCTAGGTATAAATATTACCGTAATAGAATGAAAGAATTGCATCTTTAAGAGCGCGATTAATTCTGCACTATTTGTAGATTTCCACGGGGTGATTCATTGAAAATGTGGTTAGATGTGCTAGGAAAAAATGTTGAAACGTGGACCTGGTCCAAAAATAAAGTTATTTGTTCCAAACATTTTTGTAAGGCTTGTGAGCAACCTTCAAAATGGCGGAATTCAATTTAACTTAGTTGGCGCATCTTTAAGCGCGTTCTCCCCTACTCTATTTCTCTGGCCACAAACCTTGTAAATGTATGTGGGTCTCAATGTGTCCGTTTTGTCTAGTGGTAACTAACATCGGAAATAGTAAGTATTTTTCAAAATCTTATTTAATTATCATATTTCAGTTGATCAACATGAATATTATTGATAAAGTGAGATATTTAATAATTGAAATATTAAAAATTTTTTGTTTTCTAAACAAACATGTAATGGCGGGAAAACTGGTTCATCTAAAGTCCTATTGACCTTCTGTCGGCCACCCTGGCCGAGAAAGGGTTTAGATTACTAACAATATTCCATCTCTGTTCAAAATATTTACGTTACATATATATATTTCTTTCTATTCTAAATCAGCATTGAATATGTGATTGTAATCTAAACCGGTTTGCGGCCGTCATAATGCGAAGAAATAATAAGTAATTTGAAAATGTAAGTTGAGGAAATCAGGACGGCCGACAACAAGGTCTTTCTCGGCCACTGATTCGTTAAATGTATAACAATAAATGTTTCCGTTATTCGCAGATGCCAGTTCAAAGGAAAATTCGCAAAAATAAGGCGTTAGTCAAAAGAAAATTGTTTACTTATTCTGAAGAGTCTCTAAAAGAGTCACTTCATTTAATACGATCTGGTCAGATTTCAATTAGAGAGGCTAGTCGGCAATTCCAAGTCCCAAGAGCTACGCTTCAAGATAGATTACACGGTAGACGTATCGACCCTCTTAAAAAGACAGGTCCTCAGCCTATAATGACTATCGAAGGAGAAAAAAAGATTGCCGATTGGGCAATAAGCATAGCCAAATGCGGTTTTCCGATAAAAAAGGAAGACTTGCTTGAAACGGTCACCAAAATTGCTCGAGATACAGGGAAACTTGACCACTTTGTCAATAAAAGACCTGGTATCAAATGGTATAAAAATTTTCTAAAACGTCACCCAGAAATTTCCGTTAGAGAAGCTGAAGGAATTAATAAGTCTCGATCGGTAGTGACGGAGGAATTCGTACGGTCATGGTTTCGAGAACTCAACGAATTTCTTGAGAACAGAAACTGTAAAAACATCATGGAAGATCCTCAAAGAATATTCAACGGCGACGAATCTGGTTTCGCTTTATGCCCTAAGACAGGCAAGGTACTCGCGCCGCGTGGGTGGAAGAACTTATATCAGATAAAGTCAGGGAACGATAAGGAAAATCTAACAGTCCTTATAGTTTTTAATGCTAGTGGAAATATTTGTCCACCACTAGTTATATATCCATATATTAGACCTCCAAAAGCATTGGTAAAGAGTATGCCTGATAACTGGATTCTAGCCAAGTCGGAATCTGGCTGGATGCGTAGCGATATATTTTTTGAATATATATGTAACGATTTTCATAGATGGTTAGATAAAAATGAAATAGAGAGACCTGTAATATTATTTGTAGATGGTCATAAAAGTCACCTGACATTACCTTTAAGCCAGTTTTGTGAAGAGAATGGCATAATACTATACGCCCTTCCTCCGAATACCACCCATATGCTTCAGCCTGCGGACGTGAGTGTCTTTAGGCCACTGAAACAAGAATGGAGAAATACAGTAAGAAGGTGGCAAAGAAGACCGGAAAACAGCAATGCTGTTGTTAACAAAATAAATTTCTGTTCAATTTTCCAAGAAACTTTGGAAATGACAAATATGAGAGAATGTATGATAAATGGTTTTCGAAAATGTGGCATATTTCCTTTAAATCCCGATAATGTTGACTACACTAAATGTGTAAAAAACACGTTAGAAAATCAACATAAACCAAAAAATAAATCCGACACTATCCTCACTACTAAAGATTTTAGATCAGCGGAGAAAGTAATAAAAGCGGTTGAACCTCGTCTCTATGAGTATGGTATAAATGTTAAAGTTATCAACAATGAAATAAAATACCTTGAAAAAAATATGTTTACACCTATTAACTTGACTGACAATCCTGAAGAGAATATTATAGATTTAGGTAATAAAGCAGTTGACATCGGATCAATAATATCTATGGATGACGTGAACGTCTTACCAGTACTTCTTTTGGATGACACTCAAAGAAATTGTGTTCAAGACATGCCAGATACAAATCTCGTTCCTATGACAATCTCAGAAACTATTTCTGAAACAGAAAAAGAAGCATCGATTTCGATTCCGCCTAAGCCGCAAACAATGATAATTCAGTCATCACCTCAGATAGAAGATAAATCTGAAAATGTATTAACTGAACAGAATTTTGAGAATATTGAAAATCAAATTACTCAGTGCAGTAATAATTCAATCGAAAACGAAAATAATATAACTCCTGAACAACGAATATTTCGTGAGTATCCAGATAAAATAGCAGAAGAGACTACATCTCCTAGTACTCCATTTAGTCGTCATTTGGCGTTTCCAGTTCCCGTTGATCAAGCTGAAAATTCCAAAAAGAAAGAAAAACTCCCTAGTGCCATTTCCTGTAAGCAGTGGAGAATATATTACGAAAAAAAGGAAAATGAGAAGAAAAATAAAATTAAGAATGTACGAAAGAGAAAGGAAATTAGAGAACTGAAAGAACAGACACGAAAACGGAAGAAGGTAAATGTAAGTAATAAAGAAAAATATTGTGAAATGAAAGAAAATTATACTGAGAAAGAGAGAGTTAAATGTTCCCTCTGTGAAGATGATCTCTATAGCGAAACAGAAGAAGATTCGGAAAAAAATATTGGTTGCGACTATTGTCCGCGATGGTATCATTTAAGATGCACTGAATTTGCTGAATATGGTTATGACGGGGTTGCAACTAAAGAGTACACATGCGATTTATGTAAATGAATATAACATTACACTTTGTACTTTAATAAAAAAAATAAATAATTCAAATCTTAGTATAATTTCTTGCCATATCTAATATAGGGTCTTGCTCTCTATAACAGAAAGACCAAACAGCTATGTCCGTCATATGGCCGAGAACCGATACAGAAACGGCCGACAAAAATTTACTTGTGGCCGATAACCGGTAAAAGGTGCATTTTCTCTAAAAATTACATTTATCTTTTTTGTAAGTCATAATATAATATTTTCAATACATTTTCACGATAAAAAACTGTCTAAAGTATCTTATGTTACAATCCTTTCACATTAAATGAATTTTGTTTAGCGAAAATAGATATTCCCATCACGAAATTCAGTTAAAAGGCCGACAACAGGTACATTCACCCTACTGTTCACAGTGTCGATAAATATATCAACCAAAACTGCTGATATAATATTGATAATAGATTACGCCAACTTCATCGAAAACTTCCACATAATCCATATAATAATACACTGTAAAATGTAGTATTAAATATTTAGACACACTTTATATTATAGTAAATAATTTACCATCTCCTCGGTCAATTCTAAAATAAGGATTTTATATTGCTATCATATATTAATTACAAACCAAATACGTTGACTTTATTTTTAGTTTAGATTTTAAAAGTACGTATGTCACGTCTTCATATTTCAAACAATAATAATAATAATTAAATTAAATAATAATAAACTTCAGAACGCCATATTGCCGCTGTCAGACTTCAGAAGTAGTAAAAGTACGCATGTTCAAGCAACAATTTTAAAATGTACTACTGTGACCCGTTCAATGACTTCAGGCGCTGGCCACAAGCTCTAGCGGTATACGCTTCCAGCGCCGTAACTCCCTGAACGCACGGATTGAATCGTCGTCTTTAGTTCATACTTTGGCCATGTCGATTGCCAAAACGACTCGACTATATAATCTCTGCATTCAAATGAGCCGCCATTCTAAGTACCTTGAACGTGCACTCCAACTTCATCAAATTTAATGCTGATTTTGATAAATTCAGGTTATGATGAGGTTATGTTTAACCTTATTTTTTTACAACATACAATATTGATTTCATTAGTAAATTTATTTTACATTTGATTTATTTGATAAACGATAAATAAAAATGTACGAAAAAGAACAAATGATCGACATGATTAAACTCATAACAGATATAAAGCATAGGTAAATCGTCAAAGTAATATTTATAAAATGTTGTAATCTCTTTTTATTCCAGCAAATTAAATTGTTCATATGATATTGCTATGAGTACCGAACAGATGCTTGTGAATCTGATATCGCATGGAAATTGGAATACTGCTCAGTAAATCTATGCCCTCTTACACGTAATTACTTGAAAACTAAAATGCTGTTTTTTTTTTATAGGGAATTGATGAATCTCATAAAACTAAGATTAAAGAAAATCGTCGATACATTACCACAAGAAGCCACAACAAATAATATCATGAGGCATATTTTGAAAATTATAAGAGATGAATATGATGCCGGTTTTAAAGTATGCCCACTTTTCATATCAGGGACTACATAATATTAAAATAGAAATTTTTGTAGGGTAAAGGAGAAGGTCAATCAACTTTACATCATTTAATAACGGCCGATTCTGATAACGATTCAACAGATTATTCAAAACCTTTACAAAGTTTAAAATCAGCATTGTTAGATCATCTGTCTGAATATAAAGTAGAATTAGAGACAAGGTAATAATAATAATAATATAAATTAAATTGTATTCACAAAGGATCTTTAAAATAAAATAACATTTGTAGTGCTTATAATATTGCATCTCAAGCTTCAGAACACATTCATAGCAATGAAATAATATTAACTATTGGTAAATCAAATACTGTCGAGCAATTTTTAAAAGAAGCTGCTAAAACTAGGAAATATCAAGTTATAGTTGTTGAATCTGCACCTGACTATCAAGTAATTGTTTTTTATTACAAGAGGAATAAATTTTCTTTAATTTATCTATTATTTCCAGGGTCATGTTCTTGCTTGTTCGTTGGCTAAAAGTAATATACAGACAATAGTTATACCAGACTCTGCAGTATTTGCAATGATGTCCAGAGTTAATAAAGTTATAATAGGGACGCATACTGTAATGGCTAATGGTGGATTAAGAGCAGCAAGTGGTGTTAATACAGTTGCGTTAGCTGCTAAACATTATTCCGTACCTGTAAGTTTGCATTTGTATGTAATTATTTGAAATTTTATGAGAAGCTTTTAGGTGATGGTTCTTGTACACATGTATAAACTAAGTCCGATACATGTTTGTGCTTACGTTCAAGATACTTTCAATATATTTGCTTCACCAGCAGATGTTTTACCATATTCTAGTGGTCCGGTTCTGAACAAGACTCATATTTATAATCCAGTATTTGATTATGTTCCTCCTGAGTTAGTGACATTATTTATAACACCACAGTAAGTATTAATTTATCAACACTTAGTTATGTTCATGATTTACTTTTTCTTACCTTTTAGGGGTGGTAATGCACCATCATATGTTTACCGGCTTTTATCTGAATTGTATCATCCTGATGATTATTACATATAAGCTCATTATTAAGATTATTGTATATAAAGATATTTTAAAAGTGTATATTATCAAAATATTTGTCACCATTTACTTTTATCCATAAATAAAACTAATATATTGAATAAATACAGTATTTTATTATCAAAATTAAACAAATATATGTATGTGTTAATTTAAATTGGTTTAATTTTAAAATGTAAGCCAATCAGGGAAAATACCAGACATTTCAAGTCTTGAACTAAATAGTAGAAGCACCTCAAACCTTCTGGATCTTTTGATTGACTGACATCCACCAATGAGCCTGTCTTGGATGTAGTAAATGAAATGTGTTCATCGTTAATGACTATTTCTAATTCTTGTCTGCCTACGCGATCCGGTGGTGGCCACACGTTATCGTCTTCCTGCATAATTTCCGAATCGATTATGATACGTTTGAGTTCCTCCATCACGCACTGGTGTACGTAAGCTTCTTTTCGAATCATGGTGTCGTTCTTGTAATTGGAATTGTTGGCGTATCGTAGTTTTCCATCGGGTCGAAATTCGAATTCCAGAAATTCATGGCCGAATTTACCTTTATGACCCACGTAGTAGCGTATATAAAAATCGGCGGTCATTTTATGCCGAAGTTAATAACTTAATAATGCTTTCAATAAATAGAGCGTAAAAGCAGGTTATCTGTTGTGTTTGTCGGTGAAAGTAAATGAAGTTAGATACAGTAGTTAGAATTTGAAAGCGTTCGGTAGTAAATTAATCATTGTGGCCAATCATTTATGTTTTTTCAGTTTGTAGTTTGTAACTCAAACATTTGTTGATAAAGTACATTTTCAAACAGAGGTACGTTATATGTCCTTCAGCATTTAAAATTCTTAAGTATAATGGTCCTATTGTAAAATCTAAAGTCACTTTTCATAAAAATCAAGGTAAAATAACCCAAGTAATAGAAAATACTGGGGATAAACACATGACACATCCACTATAACTTATGTTGGTAGCAATGAATGTCAGTGTTGCGAGGTTATGTTATGTAATATAAGAAATTAAATAAAATTCCTAATCACACTAATTAAAAATTTAGTCCTAATTCTAAAATATTTTGTGGTTGTATAACGCTCTTATATGAATTGTTCTAATTTAATATTTCTTAACTTTTGGTGATTATCCTGCTATTAATATCTACAGAAAATAGCTATCTTTTAATTTATTTTTCGTATATTTGTATTGGTAAATTTATTTAATAATTAATGTCAAATTACAAGTTTTTAATCTTTAATTGCGCTAGGTTATAAGGTCATAGCATTTAATTAAACACTTCAACAAATTTAATTTTCAACTCTTGTTTATTTAAAATATATTTTACAACAATTAATAATATCACCCATTAATATCAATTAATACAAATAAGTTAAAATTGTAATACGTCAAAATTATTGCTTAAGAAATATTTGACATAGCATATTTCATACACGTATGTTACATTAAAATGAGGTTTCAATCCTATTGCTTTTGTTAACATTTGCGTTTCCTTAAATCCTTTTAAAATAAATTAGTTATGGATTTTACATTTTTACGTATATATAAAATAAAAGAGAAAAACAATAACTTAAATTAAGAAAATAAATAAATAAAAGCTAAAAACATTTAAAATCACAAGATTAATAAAAACTTGAACAAGAAGTTCACTATTCATTGTTTTAAATGCAGGGGGTTTACACTTTGAGAGTAGAACATTACGAATCCTTTTCGAAAATCAATATGGTGGCATGAGTGAGTGAGCCTAGAATTTCATGCTATAAATAGTGATATAAGAATATAAAATGAAACAGTTTGTTGTCATAAATTACTTAAAAAACCTTATATCTAGGAATATTTAAATTATTGCTTATGGTAAGAACCAATATATCTTAAGTACGTATAAATAAAAAATAAATTATGTTTTAAAAAAGTGGCAAGATGATTTTGCATATTACATCACTGTTCCTCTAGACTCATAATGTCATGTTCAATTTGTTACTGTAACTCTACTAACATACATTATATACTAACTTTCCCATGTTCTATAATCAGATATCAAACCATTACAAGCCTTTATTAAAATAGACCATTTCTGGTACATTATCACCACATTTTTCTTGGATTTTCTTATATTGTTCTGGTTCTAACCATTTTATGGTGGAAGTTTTTAGTGAGCTGAAAATAAAATGAAGTTTGTTATTTCTTTCAAACTTGTACTCCGACAAATACTGTTAATTTATTGTTATCATCATAACTTAAATATATACTTGCCATTGTTGAGGATATATTCCACAAGCTACTGGTACCATAAATGTCAGGCTAAAACAAACAAATAGGTGTGAATTTATTGAAAACGAGACTAAATATGTTTTATAGACTTTTGAATTTATATACTTACAAACATCCCACAAAC
Source organism: Amphimallon solstitiale (assembly GCA_963170755.1). Classification (NCBI taxonomy): domain Eukaryota; kingdom Metazoa; phylum Arthropoda; class Insecta; order Coleoptera; family Scarabaeidae; genus Amphimallon; species Amphimallon solstitiale. The sequence continues at coordinate 35,143,115 of OY720682.1, read as the reverse complement.
ATTACTTGTATGGGTGCATGTAATGGTCGAATCTTCTGCATCCATGAATATTTCTCTAGCCTCTCCATAATAACTGGTAGAATAAGCATACCAGGCGCGCACATAACAATTCTAGATATAATGACTTGAGTTATACCTTTTGCTGCGGCTAAACGTGATTGCCCAACATTGTTTCCATTACTGTCTGCTAAATCTATGCCATACATCAATTCAGTTTGTCTCATTAAAGGTATATTGACACAATTTGCAGCGGCCACTGCTGCAAATGGCACGTACCTCTACAATAATGGAAATAAAGACATTACGATGAAAATGCGCAAAGAAAAGTTTTATGCATACTTGGATGTTGAAAAGGAAGACATAAATTTTAGACATATAAACAGTTAATAATAGTTACAACATTTAGCTACCTGTATAAAAGGACCAGCATTTTTTTGCCAATAAGTTTTACATCCAAGGGCTGTAATCATAGCAGAAGCTGTAGCAGATACATAAGCAACCCCGAGTTGAGTTGTACTAATTGGAGATTTTGCATTACGATTAGTAAAATTTACTAAAGCATTGAACGACTGATTAACCCACTGCCAAAAAACTACAGCTGGTGCAGTCCTAAACAATAATACAATGGTTAGCACAACTGTACACCTAAGAGGAATAACAAATATTGATGAATCCACTGACCTGTAAAACTGCAACATTGCACCAGTAATCGCCATACCTCCAGGTACTTGAAATGACATCCTACCAAAGACATTTTGCTTTTCACCACTGTCTGGGTGAAAGGCACTTTCATACAATTTTTTGGCATATATAACTTGTTCAGTGGTTGTACCTGGTGGCTCTTTGCCTACACGATATTGTTCCACCAACGCTTTTGCCTGGTCCAGTTCATCTTCACTTACTATACAACTTCTAGGATCTGTAACCCAGAGGAAATGTTTAAATCTACCTACAAAACTGCCCTGATCCCACAGAGGTTCGTCTATTTTTATTCTGTCCGACATCTTCGAACTCTATAAACAAAAAATTAGTTCTCAACTTCGTCCAAAAAAAGTCGATTGCCTGTTGTATAACATGTACTCAATTATTTGAATTAACGGATAGATCTGAGCATTATGATAAGTCGGTTTTTATTTTTAAAGTACAAAGATTAATGGAATTATTTTATAATATCAATTAAAGCGATATGTGGGGATTTCGTGATTTGTAACGCAAGTTTTTACCACTAACTTACCACTGCTCTTCTTCCACTCCCTTTAAAAAAATGTAAATACACATGCAATACACATGTGATACGTTTAAAAATTGTGTTAGAGATGTGTAAGGGGGCACGTGCCTGAGATAAAATTCTAAAATAGTTTGGAAATATTTGCAATTTGAGTCATTATTACTCACTGTTGTCTATTATATTCCAATTGTTTATATTTCTGCTGAAAGCGTTACCTAGAAACATGGTCGGGATAACAATTACTGGAGTGTTCATAAATTGCCCAAAATTAAGGGTATTTAAAAGTAAATACATTTTAAATAACCACCTATGTATACCAGTATACCTATGGAGTTGATAACAATATTTTTGTAAAGCTATAGTAAAATAATTGATATATCTCATCTCGTGTCGTTTTCTGGTCGTTTTATTTTAAAAAAATCATTACATTCTAAAATATTTGATCAATTAATTTATTTTTTAAAATCTTATTAACAGGAAATTTATGTAGCGTTAGAAAGTAATCCTATTTGGATAAATTTTCTTTTTTATTGTAACGACCACATCTCTAATATACTTTGACAGCAGAATAGTTTGTGGACCGAAAGTGTTTTTATAACATTTTTGTATGGGATTTTGTTACTATTTACTTAATCCCAGAGTATTTTAAATATAAACCCCTCAGATATATTTATTTTTTTTTTGGAACATAGGAATTTATAGGAATATCACATAATTTTGGAAGTAATTTGACCCCAAAACACCAGGAAATTTGAACATTTAATTTTACCTATTAAATATCATTAAAATAACCCGCAAATATTAAAAAAATGTCAGTTTTACACGTGAATCTTGGCCATAAGTTATCGAACAATAATAGTTTTTGATTTCAAGTATTTGCACAGTTTGGTGATCATGATAACGCCCTGCTGTTATGTATGTGTATATACGATTGATAGATGTTGAAATTTGTGATTTTTCTTAATTTAATAAGATGGAAATGTGATTTTAAAACGCTTATATACGTCAATTTTTTACAAGAAACGCTTTTACCTGAACTTCGATAACGGAAAATTCAACCTTTGCATGAATTTATTTTTGTAATTTTATGAAAAATGGCGGACCACGAAAGTTGTAAAGATATACAATTATTGAAAAGGACAAAAATCTCTGTTTTCGTGGACGAAGCCCTGCCAGACATACTGGTTGTCACGTACGAATTTGGCGTGAGAATATTCAAAGGAGTTCTTTTGGATTCAACCAAGAGGTAAGTTGCTTTTGGCGGAGCACCTGAACAGCCCTCACCCTAAACGGATTTTTCAATCAAAATGTCATGGTCACTTTTATTTTTGTTTTTAGGAACTTGCCTTGCGGTATACCGACCTTAAATCCAGCTTTTAATACTTCTAAAGCATCTGCTGATGACAATACTTTGTACTCAGTTAACCAAAGATTTGCATATATGGAACCCACAACAAATAAAGCCAGAAACGTCCATATATCAACTAAATACAAAACAAATAAAATGACAGTCAGATTAAGACCAAGGCAGGTTCTATGCACAAAATGTAAAGGTATATGCAATGAAAATTCTGAAAATGTAACAAGAAAACGTAAAAGCTCTGAAACTATTCAAACTCCGCCCAATAAACGTGGAGCTAATGCTCCAGTGACGAGGTCTGTAAATAGTGAAACTAATAGGAAAAAATTGAATTTAGATAGTAGTAATAAACAATTAGTTAGTCAAAAAGCTGAAGTGAACTTGAATGCTAATACACTTGCAGTGAAAGTTGATACAAGTAGTTCATCAAAAAAGCCTTTGTCTTCTGTACCATTGGAAAATAAATATGCAATAAGCAGTACGGAAGTTACAACCAACGATCATCTGGATGAAGATTCCACACATTCCCTAGAGCATTCCGATACTAATAGCAGTGTACAAATGCAAGATCAAACACATAGTCTGAAAGCAGCAAAACGAACATTGAAAAAGAAACGTAGCGTGGGTTCGACTGAGGATCTTTGGGATGAGACAGGCTTCGAAGAGGCTTCTAAAAATAATACAAACACACAAAATATTAATGCGAACACAGAACAACCTCTAACGAATACTTGTACTAATACTAGAACTATAAAGATCTCATACGGTCCACAGGGTGAAGGAACTGTGCTTAAAATTCCAGCACAGATTGAGAACCTAGCTGTCAGTGACGATTCCGAGGAAAATATAAACATGGAGGACATGAAGAACAAAGTGAAGGATGAAAATAATAAAGCGGCTAGGAAAGCACTGAAGAAGGCTAAGAAAGAAGCTCGGAAGAAAATTTTATATTCAGGGAATTCCCCGTCATATTTGGGCTCTCCTAGGTATTCTGTTGGGGCTTCGTCACCCAGATACACAATTGGAAGTGCTTCCCCGAGGCATGGTCTGGGGAGTATATCTCCGAGGTATATTACTAATCCTGTTTATGATATAAATTCATCGAGAAGAAAGAAACATAAAATGAAACATAAAAAGAAGCATAGAGATGAGAAAGAGAAGAAGCACAAAGAAACAGAGGTAATTTGTGTGTTTTTTTAAAAACATTTTAATCTAGAAAAATGTTGAATTTCATAAATAGATATTAAAATATACCTATAGCCATATGGTCAGAGAAAACTATAATTATCAACACTATGTGCTGTTCCATTGCTTTTGACAAGCAAATGTTTATTTATCTGTGCGATTTTGAATGTGACTATAAACTGTCACTAGATGTATATGGTAGGATATTGTAATGCTTTTCTTTTTCTTAAATAATGTTTCATTTCTTCACCAGTGGATATATGACAATGTATATACACACTATTTTACAGAAATAACCTTTACATTTTAATTTAAATAAATATATATACAGGATGTGCAACTGTGATTAAAATAACCAATAATCATTAGTGTTGTGCATAGTAAAATAAACACTCTTTTCAACAATACATTGTGATGTGAGTTGGTCTTTACTTGTTGGAATTCCATGTCACATATGACTGAATTAAACGTGTTTCAATATTCAAAGACATATTAATAAAAAAATACATATTACTCTCACACTGTGCCTTTGCAATTAACTAAGATGATAGAGAAATTTAAATAATATAAATGAATATAAAAATTAAAACTAGTGGGGTAGTCTTTGGTGACATTAAATAAATTGAAATGTGGAGAGTTAGATAAATATAATTGTTTATTTTTTGAAAATGGAAGTGTTAATAGTGCAATTTATGAATGCATTTTCTTATACAGGATGATTCAAAGATATAGGATATCTAAATTTTTTTGTTCAATGTTATAATATTCTTTATTCGTTTTAATGAAAATAATACTGACATGATCTTTTCTAAAACTCGATTTGAAATGACTGAATTAAACGTGCTCGAACATTCAGAGATATAATAATAAACAAAATACATGTCACTCTCACACTGTGCCTTTGCAAAGTACATTAATAATTAGGGCGCGGAATCGAGCGAGCTAAACTACCACGGAGCTACAACTGAGCAAAGAAATAATGTGTGTTGTTTACATTATATCTGGATAGCACTAATTCATAGGGCGAACTGCAACATCTGTTTACGCCCGAGAAGTGCCCAAGAATCAGAGGAAAAAACTGCCATAAAATAAGGAATTTATGAGTAAAATTCTTTCTACATCGGCGTAGATAGCCTGAGGGGTTTTTAAAATTTCTTATATTTACCTTATATTTCGCAAGAGAAATAATGTAAATATGTAATATATACTTACTGTTATTTAGTTTCAATGACATATGCGTACATTTTTAGTTATCATTTATTTAGATCTAGAACGTTGTTTATGTTCCTTTTTCTAATATGAAAATGAATTGTCAGTGATTCCGAAATTTATTACAAAGTCTGTAAAATATCGTTACAGAATGCCAAAATATCGTACGTTCATCACTTAGCTTTGCTAAAACATACACAGAAATAGTTTTTATGCAGAGAATTTCGATAGTTTACAAAATTTCGTTACATGTTTAAATGACGATGCTCGAAGTATTTTTGAGTACAAGGAATTAACACAAATCTCAAATTTAAAAAATGAGGTGTGGCCACCACACGACTTTCTTATACGTATGAGCGTTTCAAACTACACAATTTTAAGCTTTTTTTTATACAAAACGTATTCAAAATCCTATTCGAAGTAGTTTCATTCTCTTAATAAATCGTTATAGAATGCATACTTTGCAAGATATTCGAAAAAAAAGTGCTACTCGTTAAGAGTAAAATGCTACTTCCGGTCCGAATTTTGAAATTTCATCTATACAAAAAATATTGAAAATCCAACTCTAAATACTTTTGTGCTCTTAACAAATATATATAGAGTGCATAATTTACGACATATTTGCAAAAAATCGCTATTCGGTAAGAGTAAAAGTGGTACTTCCAGTCCGAATATTGAAATTTTTTTTATACAAAAGATATTTAAAATTATAATTTAAATACTTTTATACTCGTAATGTACCTGCCTAGAAAGCATGACTTGCGAGATATTCGCAAAAAACTGATTTTCGATAAGAGTAAAAGACCTACTTCCGGTTGGAATTTCGAAAAACTTTTTTAAGACAATTTGTCTCAAATCTAATTTTGAGAACATTTGAGTTATTTATAAATTTGTTAAAACTTAGTAATTGACGAAATATTTGCAAAATTCGATTTTTTCACTGAAGTAAACTACTACTTCCGGTCTATCGATTTTACTGAAAAACTAATCAGATTCAAGAGGGAGATTATACACGTGAATACAAAATTTGGAATAGATATCTACAGCGGTTTGACCGCTATCGTGGCAACAGACAGACAGACACACAGACATTTTTTAAAAACCACTTTTTTGGTATCAAGGGACTTCAAAACGTGGACATCTGCAAAAATCTCGAGGTCGAAAATTTTCGTCATCACATTACTTCCTTATACTACGTATAAGAAGGTAAAAATGGATTAACCACATTAGATGTGGCTATTAATAATTTCAAAAGTATTCCAAGTGACTTCGGATGTGGCCTTCGGCAAAAGTTAAACGCAGATTTTAATAGAAATCCAGATTTAATAACATTGCGGCAATTGTGTATGCTAAATACGCTGACATATGTAAAAGAATATATCCAGTACGCACATATAACCAGTTGCGATGTAGAAAGGACGTTTTCTATCTACAAGGATGTACTTAATTCAAAGAGAACAAGTCTTACAGAAGAGAAAATGAACAAATAATAAGGTATTTTATAGATCACCAGTCACTTGTTATCCAATTATATAAATAAAATTAAAATCTCTTTAAAAATATAACATTTCAATAGTGCGCCCATGGGCGATGAGTCATGGCTCGCTCGATTCCGCGCCCTATTAATAATTGACTAAGATGATAAATAAATTTAAAAAATTTAAACTAGTGCGGGTAGTCTTTGGTGACATTAAATAAATTTAAATGTGGAGAGTTGGATAAATATAATTGTTTATTTAATAGAAAATCTGTGTTTTTAAATTTATTATATTCTAAATATTTTTCTTCTTCTTCAGGAACTTCTTATTGCTGCCTAGTGCTCGATATGTGTTTTTTTTATAGAACTTATGTATTTCTTCCATTCCCTATGGTCCTTCGCTAGTCTCTTCATCTCTGTTAGTGTTTTCCTTCTCCTTTCTGTTATCTTCTCAATTCTTCTCCATCAAGTCTTTCTTTATCTTCCCCTCTCTTTGTCGACCATTCCTTCTAGTATCTTGCAATCCCATTGCGGTTCATTCTCATCACATGACCGAACAAGTTCAATTATCTCATTTTTAATTTGAATGATATTGCCACCTGCGTTGTTATTTTCCTTAGTTCCTCATTTCTAATTTTATGACACTTTGTCTTTCCTGCATTTCTTTTCAGATACCTTATAGCCATTACTTCGAGTTGGCCTTGAAATTTTTCAGTAGTATTACGATTTGACTATTGCGTTATAGACTCTAATCGTCGTCGTCTTCTCTATCTCTATTTATCTATTTCTTTCATTCCCCATGGTCTATCGCTAGTCACTTGCATCTTTCTTAGTATTTCTCATTTTTTTCCTCCTACCTCCTCAATTATCCTCCACCCAGTCTTTTAGGGTCTTTTTCTTTTTCTCTTCCTTTACCAGTTCCTAGTATTCTTGTAACTTTGTTGGGGTTTATCGTCATCATATCCAGTGATGTAAAATTACCGAAATTTATATTTTTGGTAAATCACCGAGGTAAATTACCCAAGAATAAATCTTACCAAAAGGAGCGGTAATTTACCGAAAAATATAAATTACGGTAACTTTTCATCACTGGTCCGGATGTATCAGCCCGATTATACGACGGACAAAAGAAATAGTGTATAACATCAAGATTTATTCTTGCCTACCATCGTAATTTACTCAAAAAAAGGTAAATTACCCAAGAATAAATCTTGGTGGGAAAGAACAGTAATTTACCACGGTAATTTACCAAAAATATAAATTACGGTAATTTTATATCTTCTTATTTTCTTTATCCCCTTATTTTGACACATGTTGTCTTTCCTGCAGTTTTTCTCAGGTACCTCATAGCTATTACTTCGAGTTGGCTTTGAATTTTTTCAGTATGTAGTACCACAATTCGACTATAGTGTTTGTTATAGGCTCTTGTCCTTGTCATCTCTATGTCCTTTTTATCTATTTTTTCCATCCCTATGGTCTTTCGTGAGTCTTTTTATCTATCTTATTGGTTTCATCTCGTATCCCCTATCTTCTCAATTCTCTTCCACCCAGTCCTTCTCAGTCTTGCTCTTTTCTCTTCTTTTGCCGGTTTCCAGTATTTGTCTTGTATGTCTGTTGGAGACCAAGCTTATCACATAACCGAACCAGTTCAATTGTCCGCTTTATTGTTTTAATTATATTACCTCATGCTTTCTTACTTTCCTAATCTCCTCATTTATCATTTTCACACATATTGTCATTCCTGCAATTTTGTCAGATATCTCATTTTCGTTGCTTTGAGTCGGCTTTGATTTTTTCAGTGGTATCATGATAGAGTATTGCGTCATACTCTTGTCTTCGTATTATAATTGCTCTCAAATAAAATACACTAACACAACTCATCACATTTAACCACTCATAAGTACTCTTCAGCACTTATAAATTATTATCAATTCTAACGGTTTTCGTTTGCAGGTTATTATTTGGTTTTCACTGTCTACGTCATTGGTTTGTCTTTATGACCATCTCTCATATGATACTCTAAAGGCCGTATATTCTTCTTATAATTTGTTTATAAGTTAATTCCTATTTTTTTTTTATAATTCTAGTGTATGTTTTGAGTCTTACAGAAGGTAAACCAATAGCACGGTAGTTATCACTAGGGATCGGCAGTCAGGGGTACATTGCCCTGCAATATTGCTTTTGGAGAAGATGTATTTACTGTTACTTGATTAGTACTTGTACATCTTCTCCAGAGACAGTATGGCAGGGCCATATACCCCTGATTGCCGATCTCTTGTGAAGACAATTCTTTTTCCAATCATTAGGTATTGATTCTTCATCTTATGCCTGTTGGCATATTTTGAACATCATTTCTTATCTTCAAATTCATCCATGCTTACTTGGTTACTTTCTTCACGTTGTTCATTGTTTTTTCTCTTTCCATCATTTTTTTCTGCACAGTGAGTTCTCCATATATCTCTAATTTTGCTTTTGTGTACAGTTAGGTATTTCATCTTTTTTATTTTTCATTCTTTCTACTTATTTAATTTTTCCTCTTTTCTCCAAAGATTCTAAATTATTTACAAGGACAGTTTTGAATAATGTGCATCTGTTTTGTAATTATGAAAGGATCTTAAATATTATTATCGTAGGACCAAAATTGTTATTAATCGGCACTTGTTTAATTTCATTTTTCGCTCTGTATTTGCGAAACAAAGCGTCGTTTCAACAATCATCCAAGGATAAAAAGATCACATGGAATAACCCCCTGAATTTTCCCCGCATATTTAGTAAACACCCTGTATATGTGGCAGTTTTAAACATGTGACGTGATTATCGAAAGCTGTCCAATTTTTTATGCCATATTTTTCTAGGCATGTAATAATTCTAATTTCAAAAATTCCCTTAAAATGTATTCTAAATGCTTTAGTAACACAAAAACCAATAACAACATAAAAAATTCCTACCAAAAATGATTACAGCCAATCAGATGAAAGTTACATTATATATTTATATACCTACCAAACACTTACATACTTTATTTAATACGGTCCTCCTTTTTTAAATATAAAATCATTGGCTGCTACAAGAACCAATGCTAGGCTAGGTAGGTATATCACATTTCTTTCAAATAATGTTTTTCCCAGAATCCTTTCTATAAGTCAGACTAAAAATAACTTCTTGTGTTTTTTTTCACACTGCCTATGAAACATTTCAAGACATAATAAAATACATTTATCTCCCTGTATTTCCAAGTATATAAAAGGAATTTTATTTGAAAAAAGTTGCCTTTTCTTGTGTGTGTGCCAGTTATATGTATATCGTCAGTCATTAGAGAATATTACATACATACCCAGTGGCGTAGATAAAAAATTTAGCCCCCCCGCAAAATTTTTAGGGGGCCCTTCCAAAATACTTGTTTAGAGATAGTAGCATAGAATGTGAATATCGGAGTAATTATAATAAATTTATTTTATAATAAAAAAATCTAAATTATATTTAATTATTTATTTTATAATAATACATTTGAAAACACAAAAAAGCTAATTAGAAGACAAAATGCCGAAACGTCTTTTTTTCAATAGTAGAAAATTTTCAACTAACTCTTCCAAATCAACCTACTTTGTTCATGTTCAATACTTATAACAGCCAAGGCACGTAACCGAACTTGTTTAATGGTGCTGCGTAAATAGGTTTTAATTAATTTTAATTTCGAAAACGATCTTTCTGCTGTTGCTGATGTTACCGGTAGTGTTAAATATAACTGAAATAGTGTACATAGATCTGGAAGACTAGTTGCTAAACATGCATTTTCCACTATTAATAAATTGGCTAAGTCGTTAATAGAAGATTTTTGTTTAATTTCATTAAACAAAACAGTCTTAAGATTAATTAATTGAATCTGCAAATCTTCTGAAAAATCAATTCCATATTTGCTCAGAATATGTCTTCCGTATTCCACTATTTCTTCATTCGTTAACTTAACAAATTTTGAGGGATTAAGAAACGAGAAAAGGTTTACAACTTCATTTATGGAGTAAAATCTTCTAGATAATTGGTTGATAATAATATCAAGTGACGCATTAAGAACTTCTACTTGAAATTTTTTTATCGGGTTAGGCATTACACAGTCGTTTTCACATTCATCAAAAAACTTTTTAATTCTCTTCTGGCGTTTATATTTTATCATAGGCTGAATATTCCAAGATTCTGCTAGATTTTTAGCTTCTTCTTCTAATTTATCAAAACTTTATCGCAGTTCTGTCAAGTTTTCTTGACCATTATTGAGCAATTTGCACGTCTCTTCTAAATCACATGAAGGGCTCTGAAGTTGCTTTGAAATTAAATTAACAGTTTCGAGGATTTTACTCTGGAAAACTAGCAATAGAATAAACTCATAATTGTCCATTTTATTCTGCAGAGACTTTGCTTCATTTCTGTCATTTTGCTTTTTGCACACCAGGATAAAATTTGACAAACATTGCATTACAGACTGATAATTATATTTTATTGACAGTAAGCATTCAAATCTAGAAGACCATCTTGTTACGCACAGCTTTTTCAGTGTGTACTTAATTTTACTTCCATGTGGTGCAGCTTGATGAAGGACTTGCCAGCGTGGCAAGCTTTCACTAAAAAACACATAAATGCTTTGCAAAAGATCATAAAAACTCTGTAGTTTAATGATGTTTTTGACAGAATCATTTAAGACTAGGTTCAAATTATGAGCTGAACAATGAATATAATCAGCTGTAGGAACTCGATTCTTAATTCTGGCTTGTAAACCATTATATTTTCCAGACATATTAGCAGCCCCGTCGTATCCTTGCCCTCGACAATTTTCTATTTTAATTTGAAAATTTTCTAAAGTAGTTAGAACAACAGCTTCTAAACTCTGTGAATCTTGTTCGGTTAGCATAAATCCAATAAATGATTCTTTTATTTCTAGAGTGTTTTGTTTATTTGAATTTTTCTTCATACTTGTATACCTTATAACGAGACTTAGTTGGTCCTTCTTGGATATGTCTTGCGTTGTATCAATTATGTATAAGGGAAAAAAAGGAGCTTTATTAATATTTTTCGTTAATTTTTTTAAAACGGTTTTAGCCAAATGTACAATTATTTCATTTTGAATATCGGAGCTTAAGTATTTGTTTCGAATATTAGTGCTTGACAAATGAGCTTTTAGAACAGGGTCATAACGTGCTATCAAGTCAATAATATTTAAAAAGTTACCACTAGTTGCTTCAATTTCTTTAACATTTTCTCGATGTCCACGTAATGGCATATTGCAAATTGATAATGTTCTTATCACATCACATATTCTTAATAAAACTTCTTTAATTTTTTCATGACCACTTATTTGACTATTAATGGTTTTGTTTTTTTCTCAAGTACTATAAACTATGCATGCTTGCAAATGAGCATCACTTCCTTCGTGGATTTTAATTTTTTTACTTAAACCCTTCCAGTCATTAATTGTGCCCTTACACCAATTTACTGATGCTTCATTACTAGAGAACATCCAACACGGTTGACAGTAAACACTATTCAACTTTTGGGAATAACATATCCAAAAGCGATCGATTTTTTGACCAGTTTTAGTTTTAATGGTATAATAATCACTACTGAACGCTCTATTATCGTCTTTATTCCTTGGAAACGGTCCCATAGGCTTATTTGGCCCTGCTGTAATAATTTTTCTTTTTAATTCGTCGGAAAGTGATTCCGAAAATAAGGCTCTGTCGGTGTTAAAATATGTTGAATCCTCCTGATTGCAATCGATTTCATTTTTTTCCAGAACTATATCTAATTTTTGTTCGATTATAACATTTTCGTATGGTTCAACATTTTCATCTGATGCAGATGTACTAGCTGTTGAAGCACTTTCAAAAAAACTGCTAATCTTCGGTAATTTACGCAATTTTACAACATTTTCTTGTTTCAATTTTCGTTTTTGTGCACCACTCATATATTTTCTTTCGCTCATCTTATTTTGAATACCTCGAACTATACACTTTGGTACACGTTAATTTACTTAGTTAAATTTTGATAAAATTAAATTAGTATACGTACATATGCTAATCACTAATTCGTCACAAAGTTAATGCACTAATACAAATAGAATTTATTTTCACAATTCGAACAAACTCGCTGTTAAAATAAAACTGAAGGAATGGAAATAATTTTTCGTATTTATTCAGTAAAATATTTTTTTACAACTAGGTCATTAAACCAAATGTGCAAATGCAGTTTTATGAAATTTAAAAAAAAAATTACGAAATTATGAAAAGGCACGTTTATTTCATAAAACGTGCCTTTTCATAATTTCGTAATTTCAAGTTTTATGTATTAGTTCATGTACCTACAATCTATATGCATAACATAGTCATATAACTTCATAGTACATGTAAAATGCAAAATTATTATCGTTGTCTGTCTCTAATGAATTTGCAATTTTTTTTAAGCTCATAAAAGCATGGTATTTTATACGGACTATATATTACCTACTTGTTAGAAAGCATTTGTGACATCTGTTGTAAAACTGTAAGACTGTGCAGGCCAAAAGTTAGGTAAAAACATGAACCTTTTTTTATATGGGCCTGTGTTAAGGCAGAAAATGTAGTCATACTGTGGGTTTCTATATAAGTAGAGATATTTCATTTCTTTTTAAGAAAGAGAAATACGAACAATAAAAAATAAAACTGGACGAACGTTATCAGAGTAAAAAATACAAATACACGTACTGTTATAATTTTTAATACTAGAAAACAAGTACATATAAAATAACATACACATTTTTTTTATACATGAAGGATAAAACAGAAATAGTTTTGTAAATTTCATTACTAGTGCGGGGCCCTGAATTTTTGGGCCCCCCCGCATTGCGGGTTCTGCGGGCGCCTTATCTACGCCACTGGCAGTGGCGTAACTACAAATTTTGCCCCCCCCCCCCGCAACATCCAGCTCAACCTAACCAATTATTACCTTGGCGTATCGTACAAATAGGTGTATCTGGGCTCGCCCCCCCCGCACCGCGGGGCATGCGGCGGAATAGTTACGCCACTGGTAGAGAGTACAGTTACTTCAATCGGAGGCAGCAATTGTTGTAATTGGCTTTTTGTGATATACTATGTCCTTTATTCTGCCCCATAAATAAAAATCAAGAACATCTCGCAAGACGATTAAAAACTCTACAGGAATAGGGTCTTCATTCGGGATAATTTAGGGTATATTGCCGGGAAACAAGAATGCATTTTTAAAGCATTGATAATACTTTCTAATCATGTCATAAGCTTCAACTTTGAATATGGCACTTTACAAACTTAATAATTATGTCCAGGTGTCCAAAAAGGCTTGATTTGCTAAATACGTACAAAAAGTTTAACTGCAAGTGACACTAATATTTTTACATTTCGATTTTCATAGCCCACCTTGGAAATCTCATAATAAGGTAATTCAGTATCACGGTGCATGCCGTATTGTATGATGGAAATTTATAAAAAATGCGAACTATACACTGTTCAGTATTATTATTATTTTATTTCAATGTTGGAAACGACAAGAAATGATATTTAAAAAATAATAGTTAGAGAATTTGCAAACATTTAGAAGGAGAATCTAATGTAACAGATGCAATGAATTAAAAAATCGAAAAAAGATTGAAATGAATGCATTTATGGAAGAGTATGATGAAAATTCAAGTGAAACCGAACTATGCACAGTCTAGTGACCTCCTTAAAATTGAAATTAAATTATTACTCATAATAAATAAATAAATTTATATTTAAAATTTTTTATTTTTTTGGATTGTCTTCCTATGACTATATCTTCGTCAAGAAAAAAGGTAGCAATTTCCGGTTTTCATCACTCTCTTCAGTTTTTTTATGTGCTTCAATATTACAATATTAAAAGCGTACCGTTCCATTTACAATTTTAAAGAAAAAACAAGTAATATACATAAATTGAGAACAGCGCCCCCTGTTATTTTTTTTGACAACCACGTAATTTCGTACTACATATCCTTCAATTCTTTGTAAAATTCTCTATCTAATGAGCCCAGAAACATTAAAATCCGTTTGGGCAAACCGAAATTACACCTACTTTTGTACGCAGACATACCCCCCTCCACCCTCCCCTTCGTATGGGAGTTAGATCAAAAAGTCTCAAATAAAAATTGTATAAAAACGGCTGAAAATGTTGCTAGAAAAAATTTGAATCTATCTTAATCTAGAATTGAATGAAAAATTATCGAATTTTTAATTCATCTTGAGAATTGCGCCCCCTTGCGACTATTTTGAAAGCTTAAAAATATTTTTGTTGAAATTCCCGTGGTCCGTTTTACTATCAGGATTTTTTTCGCCAGGTTGTACGATAAACGGTTACCGAGCTTAAACAGACACCCTGTATATACAGGGTGTCCAGAAACTCTCCTGACAAATGAAGACCGGAGATTCCTCAGATAATTTTAAGACAATTTAACCCAATTCACCCTAGTCCGAAAATGCTTCCTAAGGGAGCTAGAGCTCTTTGAAGATGGCGCCTTGTAATTAGTTTTTTTTTTAATATCTCCCGAACGCTTCTATTTAGAAAAACAAAAACTGGTATGCTTATTTATCCTCCAGAGATGAATCGATTCCATCAATTGCGAATTTCTAGTACCGGTCATAGGCGTCCGTTTTGGGTAGGTAAACGGTTATTTTAACGCATAACTTTTTTGTCTTTAACTTTTAAGCATTTGTGACACTAGATTATTAAATTTTCAGGTATTCTAGTACTAAAAGGTACTCTTACTTTAAGTCGGTAGGATACACCGGTTTCTATTTTTTTCATTTAATTTGTCATTAAAATTCAATTTATTATATGTACCCACTTTTTTTTAGCGACGAAGTTGGCTAGGACTATCAAGGCATGGATGAAAATTAATTTAATAAATCATCTTTTGTTTCAATAAATGCAGCACACAATTCGTAAAAAAAGTTTGGGAAAAGAAGCAAAAATCAATTTGAAACGAAATTTTAGCTGAAGATTTTTAAAAACAAAGTATTTATTACAATGGAACGAAACTAACAAAAAAAGAACAAGTATCAAAGGTAGATAGTTTCTTGCAAAAATTCCAAAGTTATTTCTAAATTCGTTGCAAGCATCTTGTATCCTTAGCCAGAGTTGTGCACGATTTTGTATCGGAACGGAATAAACAAATGGTTTTATGTATCCCCAAACACAATAATCGCAAGGATTCAAATCCGGCGACCTTGCTGGCCAAGCAACTGGACCGCCTTTTCCAATCCAATGGTCTTCGTAGTTATTATCTAGAAAGTCTCGTACATTCCTGCTAAAGTGGGTCGGACAGCCTCCTGTAGAAACCATAAGTTTTGCCGAATATTTAAACGCACCTCATCTAACAAATCAGGTAAAATATTTTGCAGGAAATGTAAGTAATCAAGACCATTTAAACGAGCAGGTAATTCCACAGGTCCAAGTAGATAATCGTCAACTACTCCAATCCAGACGTTTATGCTAAACCTATGCTGATGCTTAAATTCTTGAACAACGTGGGCATTGTCACCAACGTACGGATAATAGTGTACATTATGTACATTAAAAATTCCATTTTTTGAGAATGAAGCTTCGTCACCAAACAAAATGTACCTGAAAAAATCTTCATCTTGATTTATCTGATTTTGTAACCATCTAGCGAATTCTACACGAGCAGGAAAATCTCCTTCTAGTAGTGCTTGCACCTTTGTAAAATGAAAAGGATATAAATTATCTTTGTGTAAGATATTTCCTACGGAAGATTTTGAAATTGTGGGGTACATGGCAGATAGTCTTCGAACGCTAATTTCTGGATTTTCCTCAACTTCCATTAAAATAACATCTTCATGTTCTGCTGTTACATCATTATGTCTCCCTGTTTAATTTTTTTTTGGGACCACTGAACCTGTTTCTCTTAATCGTTGATGAAGAGCTGTAAATGTTGAGTGAGTGGGATGCTGACGATTGGGAAATTTTTCAGCGTATCTACGTTGCGCTGCTCGAGCGTTACACCTCATTTCGCCATAAACTAAATGCATATCGGCGTATTCTTCATTAGTAAAAACCATTTCTTTTAAAATTGAAATCGTTGTGTTTGAATGCTACAAAGTAAAAAATTAAAAGATAAACTTCGCGAACTGACAACAATTTGACAATTAAAAACGTAGGTTTTATTTCTGTTGGCAGTTCAGAGCGAACTAGTGCAAAAAATAATAAAGTGACTTTGAATGTCGAAAAAACGAAAAATTTTCAAATCGATTTTTCTAGAAAACGGTGTATCTTACCGACTTAAAGTAAGAGTGCCTTTTAGTACTAGAATACCTGAAAATTTAATAATCTAGTGTCACAAATGCTTAAAAGTTAAAGACAAACAAGTTATGCGTTAAAATAACCGTTTACCTACCCAAAACGGACGCCTATGACCGGTACTAGAAATTCGCAATTGATGGAATCGATTCATCTCTGGAGGATAAATAAGCATACCAGTTTTTGTTTTTCTAAATAGAAGCGTTCGGGAGATATTAAAAAAAAACTAATTACAAGGCGCCATCTTCAAAGAGCTCTAGCTCCCTTAGGAAGCATTTTCGGTCTAGGGTGAATTGGGTTAAATTCTCTTAAAATTATCTGAGAAATCTCCGGTCTTCGTTTGTCAGGAGAGTTTCTGGACACCCTGTATATACACAAGACATTTATGTAATTCTATTACATTTTTTTCAGACGATTAGTCCACCGGAAGAAACACCAAAAGAACAAATTATAACACAGAAACTGTCCATAAACTTAAAACGTCTAAATAACACGTACACTTCCTGTCCAACTATTGCCGAAAATGAGGATTCCGGGTCCGAAGATTTAGGCGATCAAGTTCCCAATTTCCCACCTTTAAATCCACCCCTAGTTCTTCGACTGAACTCCCAAACGATATCCAGTGCGATCGGAGCTAACGGTACTGCTTATAAAACAGCCGGTGCCTCTCTATTCAAGCGATTTTTTTCACGCAGGTAGCAGATTACTCGTGGGGGATGTCGTTTGGGGCAAGATACATGGATTTCCGTGGTGGCCCGGAAAAATACTGACCATAACTAGCGGTGATAGTAAAGGACCTCAAGCGCACGTTTCGTGGTACGGCTCGCCAACATCTTCCTTAATACAATGTGATCAACTCAGTCCATATTTAGAAAATTTCAAGGTAAGAGCTGATATTTCATATATAGAGAAGACGCGTTGTATTCAATTGTACGTTTACATGTTGTCATAACTGTATTAGAGATTTGAGGGCTTTTATTTCATTAGTTTTAACAAGAAAATGCAAAAATTGGTCGTAATATACGCACTCATGGCAAATAAACACATAATTTCCCTTATGTATTTTTAATAGACTAATAGTTCAATTCGGTGTTGGCAGATATCTGTCAAAAGGGCGTATGTTGTGTAGTTTTCCTGTCAAATTTTCGTGTTTATTCTTGTTTTGATTACGTTATGAACGACGGAAGTTGAGAAAGAAGTTTTAGAGCATTTCAATTACTAAATATATGTGTATATATTATAATGATTTAAATTGTCAACATTTATAGTATAAGAAAAATTAACGTCTCAAGAAAATTAACTTATGTTATACATATAAGGGATCATTCGTATATAAAATAGAAGAATTTTATTAGTTTAGTAGTGAAATGTATAAAATGAAATCTATTGTAATCTCACTTCTTAATGAAATATTTAAGGCTAAAGGGGAAGAACAATTTCAGCCAAGTGTGCAACAAACAAATATATTGAAAATTATATTTCTGTTTTTAGCGAAGTTTTGAAACTTATTTATAATTTGAAAATTGATTTATACTGAAGCAATATTTAAAATTCGCGCCAACTTGCTACTTTTTTTGAAAAATTTTTTTTTGAATTTTCCAAGTGCGCTTTTCATGGAAGCAATGATAAAATGACAAAACTCGTCAACAGCGCCAATGCAAAATAGTATGCCAAATATAAATGCACTTCAAAAAAGAAAAAATCGTTATCAATTTGGACCAAAACGCGAATTTAAATTTTCCTTTGACAATTTTTGCCGCAACAAAATGATGCAAATGACTGACTTCTTTTAGAAATTATATATTTTATATTTTTCTATCTTACATGAAAGAAGACTATAGTTGATAGATTTAAAAATATTTTCCTGAAAAGAGTGTAAAAAACTTTGGCAAGTATAAAAAAGAAATTATTTATTATTCCATTCCTAAATTTATAGTACAATATACACTTTTACAGATTCACTTGGATAATACGAATGCTGTTGTAGTGAAGAAAATTAATAAAATAGTAAGTGCAGTATATTATAATTAAAATATTTAATAATTACATCACAATAACAACATTCATCCTATCCATATTTATATCACAATTGAACCTTTTTTGTAATATATTAAAGACAAATAACATATATAAATGTAAAAAAAAACAACAATAATGAACACTTTTGGTCCTCTTATAAAGAAATAAATGAGAAAAACAAGCTTAATTGTGAAAAAAGAAACATCATGTACAATTGTACCTATATCCTATTAATAAAATACGAAAGGGGTAAATTATCTTCGTCGGAGGAATAATCAACGACTTCTGTTGGTTTCCTGATTTTCATCGATCTGCAAATTCGAGGATCAACTATTTCAGGTACAAACGCCTTTTTGTAAAATTACTCCAACTTCGGAAAAATGCCGACCCAAAAAAGTGTATCCCGATATAGACGCTCTGTTTTAACTTCTTTTTCCGTTTTAATCACAAAATCACAATATTTCTTTTTTGTGACATGAAGTTGCGTTTGAATTTGGTAAAAATAATCATGCTTCTTTTTTAATTTTCCCTTTTTATCTAAACAAAAATTAGGTAGATCTCTAATGGCTTCTTCAATTGTTTTGTCTCTTGCAGAAAAGGGACATTTTATTTCAATAATACCATCTTCATCAATGAGGCCATCGGGCGATGCCCCTAAAAATCCATAATCCACGTCAATGAAAAAGCCACACGGCCGAATTGTACCAGTTTTACTTGTGTACTCCTCTTTGGCTTTTGCCTCGTTGGCCATACCATATTGTGTGGCGATTGTGCTAAAAGGTCGATCATACAAAAATGATCGAACAAGTGGAGCCCACAAACTGGATTTCCTGCGTTTAGCCACCTGCCCTACTTTAGAAGCAGTAAGTCTGTATCTGCGTTCTGCAAACCAAATGTCACTTCCACTTTGTTCTCTTGTAGTTCTTTTGATGGCATCACGCTTCTCGGTTGTCACGTTCATACTTGATATGAAATCTCTAATTTCTCTGCGGAAATTGTCTACGTCCATATCAGGTTTTTGACAGTTCTCGCCATAATCCTTTTGTCCTTCTGTACTAACTTTCTGTTTATTTCTTTGTTTCTTTGATGTAAAACGACATCGCTTCACGCTGCTCTACTGTTTGTACTTGCGCTGTACATGTTTTTTTAAGACAGAAGAAGGACTTTTACCTGTTATTTTTTTAATTATGTCATACTGCCACTTTGGTCCATACTGATAGCTTAAGCCGGGGCCTTGCGTACGAAAAGTATAGGAACCTCTTTTACTGCGGTTTACCTGTTTTCCTCCTGAAAACTTTGCAACAAGTGACATGAAGTTTTCCGCTAAATTACTTGTTTGATTGGTCACGAGCTGATGAGCTTTTCTCAGTAATGGTTTCAAACATTCTTGCACGTAATCAATTGTGAATTTTTTGTGTTTTAAAGTGGTACTGCTATCTGTGGTCGTATCTTTACAAAAATAAGGCTTGCAGTTGTCATGTATTCCGAAAATATGGTATGGGCCATTTTTTAAATCACTTCGCAAGTCAGAAGAACTTTGAGTGCTTTGGGAATAATATATAATGGCAGCCCTAGCTCCTTTTGTCAAACGTTTTATAATTCCTTTGGTCAAGTTTTTTCTAATAAGTATGGGAACACCTTGATTTGCACATTCAATTTTCTCGATATGTTTCCTGTATTCCACAAATTCTTGAGTTTTTTATGGACACTGGAGTCTCCATCTCCAATGAAACGCCTATATTCTATTCCATGCAGAGTTTTACTTCGTTTAAATGCTTGTACTAGAATATCTGCTCCCATAGCACATGAACTACCATTCCAGTTCTTGAAGCATTCATGCATAATATCTTTTTTGTTATTCTTTTCTATATAAAGACACATCGAACAATATTTATTACGGACATCTATGTCCAATAATTTTTTTGTTCGAGGCCCTATAACACAAGCAACTCCAGAGTTAGAGTTGTATCGGTGACCGTGACTTCTATGAGACCATCCTCCATCGACCACAACTGTAATAAATGGAATTCCGTTGTTTGATATGTCTCCGTTTTCGATAGCCAAAGCCCTTTCTTCCTGTCCAGCTTCTAGCATTTTTTCGAAGAGAATCTCTTGCCATACCTGCATATCGAAATAAAAAAATTATAAATAATGAATATATTATAAAACTAATCACTTTCAATGCAATATGAGATTAGCAAACTTCATAATTATAAATTTCGTCAATTTTGTAGAAACTTGACGAATTTTTTATAACATTACAAAAATTCTATCATACCTTGCCTAACTTATTTTCCTTTTTCTGAAACGTTTTCTTATCTAAGGGTTTTATTTCCATTGTACTGAACAATTCGTCCATATTATTATGTCCACCACCAATTGACATAACACCCCATACAGCACTCGCACAAATGTCTAATCTTTTTGTAATATTTTTGGTGTCTGTAGTCTCATTTGGTTCACTCAATACACTTTTTTTGGCTCCACAGTATGGACATTGAAAATACAATTTCCAAATCAGAGATTCAGTACTCCAAGATTTCAATTGCAAATATCCTTCAGAGCTTTTTACACAATGTAGTCTGTATGTGTCCAGGTGCCTGATTTCCCGTAGAAAATGTTGACCATCAACAATAAACCTTCCAGAAATCGCCCAAGACAACACTAAAATCACTTTATTATGAAGAAATCGTGGTTCATTGAATTTCATTCGAGTACAATTCGTCGCGACGAGTTTTTGTTATTTGTCGCAAAAGTAAACAGAAAATATAAACAGAAACTTACAAATATGATTAAAAATCTGAAGATATTTATATTTTGTACAATGTGGGATGATTCATTGTCATTGTATGCGCCCATTCAAATGTGCTGACGGCCATAAATAAATAGTCTGGCTGATGCTTGGTGCATGGCACGTGACCGGCGGTACGAGATCAAAAGACTTATACAAAATTTCACTTTTGATGGCTTTCTAATTATCGTATTTGAAAAATAACACAGATTTGGAATCAGCACAAAATGCGGTTTAATCCCTGTAGCTCTGTTTTTGAAAATAATTGCTTCTATGCCCTCTTCCTTTTTTCTATTTTTGACAAAAAAACCAGAATAAAAAACTGTCGCGTTGGCTCACTTTTAAATAAAATTTTGAATTCAGAACAATTTACATATTTCATCTAAAGTATATAGTTTTTACAAAAATAGAAATATAATTTCCGTGCCATCTGTCGTTTCGGAAACACATTAATAGCACTTCCCCTTTAGCCTTAAAAAAATCACAATGTTAGAAATATTGTCAGGATAAGATAGGCAACCTAAATTACTATACAGAAAAAAAATGTCATTATTATGAAAAATCAAATACGTATATGGAAACTAAGAAAATATCCTGGTTACTTATAAAAAAAAATGGATGATTTGTAAATTTTGACATAAAAGGTAGAAAAATATTGAATGAGACGAGAATTTTGGAATAAAAATAATACATACTTAATTTTACAAGTTGATTATCATCATCTGCGTGTTTTGGGATGTCTTGTAAAACTCATATATTGGATTAAATTGACAGAAATAAAAATAGATCCGGCAACATAAACTAGACGAGTCGTCATGGATCTAATATGACGTACAATTGAATGTAGCGCGTTTCCTCTATAGTTGGTTGTAAAATGCAGTGCCAATTAATAAACACCCTAAACAAACAAGACATAAACACCTACAAATATTTTTCTAAATTATTTCCGACTTATTTAACCTATAAACTTCCATGCCTTAAATGCTTCAAAAACTTTCAATTTATTTCACCATAAATTCATTGCAGAAAAGACCTAAGTCCTACTTGCTAGTTTTGGTAAATTAGTAAAAACGTATTAGATCAAATAATCTAAGGCTTATAAACTAGCACAATAGTATATTCTGATAGATACGAGGGCGGGTTAATATGTCTGTGACTTTTTGAATGAAACACAGGTTTTTGGATAAAAGATCATTTTAGTTTTCAACATAGTCTCCTTTGCGCTCTATACACTTTGTCCAACGTTTCTCCAATTTTTTTATCCCTTCCAAAAAATAAGATTTGTCGAGGTCATCAAAATAGGTATTTGTTTGTGAGATGATTTTATCGTTGGAGTCAAATCTCTTTCCGCCGAGCCATTTCTTCAGGTTTGGAAACAAGAAATAGTCACTCGGGGCTAAATCCGGAGAATAGCGTGGATGAGGGAGCAATTTGTTGCCTAATTCATGGATTTTTGCCATGGAAACTGCACATGTGTGCACTTTTTTCTTGGTCAAATGCGGTTGTTTTTTTTTCAAATCTTCATTAAATTGACTCAATAAGTAGGCATAATATTCGCCCCGAGAAACCCACTGTTTTGACTGCTGTTTTGTCTCTGGTGTGTTGTGGTGGATCAACGTTTCGTGCACGGTCACGAAACGGCGCAATAATTCGTCCATATTGCGGTTAAACAACGCCAAACACGCCTGCGAACTTGCTACACGATTGCGTTTGTGGTCGATTGTGAGCAAACGTGGCACCCATCTTGCGGAAAGCTTTCTTATACCCAAGTGATCATTCAAAAGAAATTAACGGTAAAAACTACCCATCATCAGTATTATGAGAGTCTGTAGTAGGCCATGATAATCGATGTTCCAATATTGTTTTAGTTTCGCTTCATCAGATATACATTTTGAAGATTTTTTTATATATCATATCCATCTTTTTAGGACTTATTGGCATCATTAGCATAAACTAGTTTAGCAGAAGCTACACATTTTCTGTTCTTAGTGGAAGTATGATAGGTGCTGACAGCAAAACCGAACATAAAGTGATATTTTGATATGTTAACAGATCTCTTGGAATCCCTGAATACGAATGCAGTAGATGCTTCAGTAAATATTATCGATTCCACCAACTTTCGTAATCTATATCTTCACAGCTAGATTAGCGTGTGGTAAATTTTCTTCAGCTTCTGCAAGCTGATGCTCGAGATTTATCTCAGTTTATTCGAGTACTGTTTAAATGCTGTCATTTGAAATGAAAGTGTATAGTTTATAACGGCAAGAATTTCTGCATTATGGATAGCATTGCCACTTCTTTCTTTTCGAGATTTATCTCTTGGCTTTATTCGAGTATGAACTTGACATATAAACGTTTTAGATTTGAAATTTTTATTATATTTCGGTTAGCGTTTTCTGCGTATACCTACCATTAAGTCTTGTACAGTACATAGAACCAGACGTGGCCGGTGGGGAAATTGTCGCTGCGCGAGGTATGGGTCAGTGTCAGACAGAGAAAGTATTCGGAAAAAAGAAATGATAACATTTGTTCATCATCGCATACATTAGCCGGACGAAGGAGTAAATGCAGATAAGAAATTGTAATATACTGAAAAGAGATACATACAGGGTCCGCCATCCGTCTGGGATTGTCATATTAAGGCTTTAATATTGCAAAATTCGAAAAGTTATGTAATGTAGGTGGTAGCCGACTAGTAGGAGCACAAAATAAAATTATTGGTAATTATACAAAGTGTTCAGGAAAGGAGTGTGATGTCAAAGTTGTATTTTTTTAAATGGAACACCCGGTATATTATGTGATTTTTGAATTGCGCAATTAAAAATATTGGGATTTCATATGGGATTGTATTGACCTAAAGCTTACGTTTTGGGAGTTATGGACGCATCAATTGGAAAAAATGCTATAATCTAGCAGGATGTGGATTGGTTAGTATAGTATTTAGAAATATCGTGCTTATCATGAAGTTTTCCACGTTAGTATACTTTTATTCCGAGGTATTAATTTTAAGCTACATCAATCTGTTATACAGGGTGTTCATCATACGCGAATACTAATTTTTCTCAATTTTTTCAAATGGAACACCCTGTATATTATTACCAATTGTTAATAAGGGCACTTCTAGCTTTCATTTGATATAAGGGTATGGCTGTCTAACTCCAATAATTTTCAAGAAACATCGAATTAACGTTTGAAATTTAACATCTTTAATAACATTTTGTAGAAATTATTTTACATCTACTCATACATTGATATTGCACTACGAAAATGAGCACAAAGTAATATCAAAAATGGAAATTTACAACAAATGTTCAAAAACTCGGCCATCATTTGCTATGCAAATGTCAAGTCTTCGAATAAACGATATCCTAACATGTTCCAAAATTTCAGGAGAAATATTTCTAAATGCTTGAGAAATTCTAATTTGCATATTTTCGGCTGTTGTTGGTGCTACTGAGTAAACCTGTTGTTTTATGTGTCCCCACAGAAAAAAGTCTACCGGAGTTAGATCGGGAGACCTAGCAGGCCATGAGATAGGACCTCCTCGCCCTATCCATCTTTCAGGAAGCCACTCTTGCAAATAATTCCTGACTGCTTGATGATAATGTGCTGGCGCACCGTCCTGCTGTAGGTACATCTGTTGCCTAGTTGCTAAATCAACATCGTCCAAAAGCAGCGGAAGTTCATTTCTTAAAAATTCTAAGTATCTTTCGCCAGTCAATTTACCATTGAAAAAATACGGTCCTATAACATGTGATCCTAGTATGCCTCCCCAAACATTTAATGACCACTGATGTTGATGATCAATGTATCTAACCCAGTGGGGATTTTCGGTGGCATAATAATGCATATTGTGCCTGTTAAGTGAACCATTGTGTCGAAATGACGCCTCATCACTAAACAGAATACAGTCTAACATTTCTGGGCGGATTTGGAGCCTTTGTCTCATTTCTTGGCAAAATCCTAGTCTATGCTCTAAGTCATCTTCATTTAACTGCTGATGAAGTTCCATATGATAAGGATGAAAATTGTATTTTTTCAGTATTCTTCTAACTGATGTTTCACTAATTCCCGTATCTAAACTGATATTACTCACACTCGCATGGGGATTTTCTTCTACGGATAACAGCACAGATAATTTATTATCTTCATTAGAAATTAGAGGATGTGTGAATACCTTTTTAGGATACGCAACGCTACCTCTAGCATCGAACCTTTCTTTTAGTTTTTCAAATGCCGTTGGCTTAGGTTTACGTAAATTCCGATAACGTTGCGCGTACAACCTATTTGCTAATAAACAGTTACCAGAACATTCTCCCAAAATGTATACCATATTTATCATTTCCGGAACGGAAAAATTCATCTTTAATCACAAAATTATGACAGCAATGACAGACTAGCTGCGCACAAGGAAAAAGTCAAACTCTTTTGTTCAATTTTATTTAAACTAGCCATGCCTACATGAGTTTTTATACAATACGTATTTATTCGTATGTGTATTTTTGTTGTTAAAGACAGAGAGCAACTGTGGCCACAGGCTTCCTTCTGGGCAGTTGGATAATAAAGAAAGATCATTACGTTAAGGCCACTAAAAACTTTGTGCTCATTTTCGTAGTGCAATATCAATGTATGAGTAGATGTAAAATAATTTCTACAAAATGTTATTAAAGATGTTAAATTTCAAACGTTAATTCGATGTTTCTTGAAAATTATTGGAGTTAGACAGCCATACCCTTATATCAAATGAAAGCTAGAAGTGCCCTTATTAACAATTGGTAATAATATACAGGGTGTTCCATTTGAAAAAATTGAGAAAAATTAGTATTCGCGTATGATGAACACCCTGTATAACAGATTGATGTAGCTTAAAATTAATACCTCGGAATAAAAGTATACTAACGTGGAAAACTTCATGATAAGCACGATATTTCTAAACACTATACTAACCAATCCACATTCTGCTAGATTATGGCATTTTTTCCAATTGATGCGTCCATAACTCCCAAAACGTAAGCTTTAGGTCAATACAATCCCATATGAAATCCCAATATTTTTAATTGCGCAATTCAAAAATCACATAATATACCGGGTGTTCCATTAAAAAAAATACAACTTTGACATCACACTCCTTTCCTGAACACTTTGTATAATTACCAATAATTTTATTTTGTGCTCCTACTAGTCGGCTACCACCTACATTACATAACTTTTCGAATTTTGCAATATTAAAGCCGTAATATGACAATCCCAGACGGATGGCGGACCCTGTATATAGGTAACATACTGCACTTCGATGTGTAACGCTTGACAATTTTTCGAGACATCTCACCGGCCAGGTCTCGCTTTTGTCAGTACACTACTTCGGCATGTAAACCCACAAAGTTTAATTAAAACAGTGAGACACACCTACCTCTATTTCATTGTTAGTAACTTTTTTTTTTACTTAATCCGCCATTAAAATCCACTAAGTAGTAACAACCACGTAACAACGCAGTGCAATGTCATTGTGGGTATTGTGTTGGATACTTTAGTACTTCAAAAATGTTTATAGTAAATCACAAAGTTTTCATAATCGCAAGCTACCATCGAAATAATCCAAAAGCAGAAAAATTACTTGATTTTTTACTAATTTATGATACTTTGCGGCAAATGATTCAAAATTCTGTTAAGGATTTCCATGGAACAGGGTCTGCTAGCATAACAATGTCGCATATGTTGAGGAGCAAATTACTTAGTCGCCCAGGAAGTCGATCATGTAAACTCTATGATTTATTGTAAACATTTTTGAAGTGTCAATAAATCCTTATAATAATTCATACAATGACAGTTGTGTTTCATGACTCTCTAGATTATAAACCAAATTGATCATGTTGTAAATCCTAGCGATTTCTACACATATACAAAGGCAAGTATATTTATGAATATCTCTGTCAAATTACTAAGATTATTCTGAATATTCAAAATTAATACGATCACTATTTGGTATTAATTAAATGTTCAAGCAATTTCTATTATTCCAGACGCGACACAACAAGAAAAAACGAGGGCCATACAAGGAAGCAATCAAACAAGCCACTACGGAAGCTCGGGAAAATGCAGAGAATAAATTGCGCGAATCTATAGTGACATCACCAGCTCGAAGTATAATAAATGTCGTCCCGCCAGCTCTGGCGTCTCCTAGGGAAATTGATGTTGTTTCTTAAAGTAGTTAGTACAAGCTTAAAAGTACCGTGGACACTCTCAATCTTTAGGTATATATACATTATATGTTTTTACAGTTTTATTATTGTTTTCTGAAGAAGTGGAAAAAAAAATCAAAAAATCCAATAATTATGATTTTAAAAGTCTGTTTTATTATTATTATTATTTCTGTTTTGTAAGTAAAAATGAAATATTATGTCGGCCACAAAAAACTCGGTCGCATGTTTATATTTTAGCTAATGAAAGTGAATATATGAGGTAACATTCCTTGAATGTAAATGACAAATGCTTTTTTTTACGAAACGATGCAAGTCATTTTTCGTAACGTCGCTAAGCGTCTGTGTCTTTTTTTATAAATATTTGCAGGATGAAAATAATGTTGGGTGGTGTTGTTAAGAAGAAGAGAATAGAACATTTTTTGTTTGTTATTAGATTATATATTAATTTTTGAATTTTGTATAAAATTTTCTCATGTTGGTAAATGAATAGCACTGTTTTTTTTTAAATATATATTCGTCCTTTATTTTCGTGAAAGTATAAGTAATTCAGAATGTCCTCAATAGTGGTGTTGCAAATGTAACTATCCGTTACTAAAGTATTCGTTACTCGATAAGATCCGAAATAACGAATACTGGTTTCAAATAATCGTCACTTTTTCAAACAGTTACTCTCATAATATATACCTTTTAGAATACATTCTTGTCTGAAATATTTTATTAAGAAATATAATTTAGAGTAAATAACTTTGTACAAAATATTTGTATTATTAGTATTACTTGTATTTGCGTAGGTCGATTTCATTATAAAAGTTTTGTTTTGAATGTAAAATAAATTTTGTGCCATACTACATTCTACATTTATAGGTGTGATTTAATAGTCGGGGATTTTTATGGTTTTATGATAGAATATCTCGCCTATCGTAAATAAAATGGGGACTCCTTAAAAAATACTTTAGGCTTTGGCATTTTACTTTTGAGTTGTAATGTTTTGTGTGATTCTTTTAATGAATTTTATTTATTTAAGGTAATATATATTAATATTGGTAATTAACAAATATATTATTTTCTTGGGTATTGTGGTAAAATTATATTAAAATAAATGAATGATTGTTAACGTTTCGATGTTTAATTCACATCTTTCTCAAAACATATTAGTAGATATATTTAAACTGCAAAACATTCTCAAACCTTACAATATAATAATAGCTAATAAAACCACTAACACTTTGAGACATCTTTGGTGTAAATTAAAGTCAAAAACAGCCAAAGAATTACAAACGCATATTGTTTATGAAATTCCTTCCGGAGAATGTCCTAGTGTTTATATAGGGCAAACCATGCAACACCTCAAAAACAGAATTAACGGACATAAGTTTAGCAAAAATAGCACCCAAGATTTATGATTATATTCTTTGTCAAGAATTTTCACCGGTTTAAAATCGAAGGCCATTCATTCGATTTTAAACAGGTGAAAATTCTTGACAAAGAATATAATCACAAATCTAGGGTTGTATTAGAAATGATCCATATTAGGAAACAAAAAATGC
The DNA here is from genome assembly GCA_963170755.1 of Amphimallon solstitiale. Taxonomy (NCBI): domain Eukaryota; kingdom Metazoa; phylum Arthropoda; class Insecta; order Coleoptera; family Scarabaeidae; genus Amphimallon; species Amphimallon solstitiale. The sequence goes on along the minus strand of OY720682.1, from coordinate 35,113,773 downwards.
CCATTAATGATCGTGGGGACATCGCGAACTTATCAAATTTCTATCATGCAATCGATATATTATTATATTATATTAAAAAAATCTTATGAAACTACTTCATATGTCTGATTGTAGTTAAAAAGTTAGATATAAAAACCTATATATATATATAAGTTAGATATAAAAACCTATATACCTATAGTATAGCCTTGTACACTAGTAATTGACATTTGATACATACTGTCAATTTACACGTTTTGATATCTGTTATAATGATGTTATATTCCTTTTATTTTTAATTTATACCAATATACAACACAACCGGCTGTTTTTAGTCTTGGTTTTTTAATTTGTGATATTGCTGTATGTGTTTAGTCCCTTTTATTTTATTTTATTTTGATAATTTTTGTTTTGACAATTTTACATTTTGCAGTTTATATATATGTATCTACTAATATGTTTTGAGAAAGATGTGAATTAAACATCGAAACGTTAACAATCATTCTTTTATTTTAATATAATTTAAAAAAATAATATATTTGTTAATTAATAATTAGTGGTAAAGAAAATCAAACACAATTTAAAATTAGTATATACACTTGAATTCAGCAAAGATGATCCCTGTCCCATTTTTAAATATTGTATGATTCAAATCAATACTTCGCCATCCTAATAAGTACTGTAAACTGTAAAATGAATATGAAAATTATAATGATGACAAACTACGTTTTCCGATTAGATTGAGCGATCTAATTTTAGGTTATGTATAATTAGATAATCCACTTTATTATTCATTAAAAATATGTAATATATAATATAAGCTCAATAGTCTTTTAATGTACTATATTTAACATATGCCAAAATAGAAATGATAATAGAACTTTATTGATAAATAACGTGGGTACAAAACAAACAATAAATACAATTTATTTACATCAAATAAACAAATTGTGAAACTAAATCGAACTACTAGAAATGTCAAAGCGTCAATGCCAAAGCCAAGCTGTGTCAAAACGCTAAACGGAAATGTATTAAATAATATAGCGAATGTAATCACTCCGTCTTTGTCTTGCTCAAATAAATTCCATGAATCGTATGTCGTGCTTACATCGCACTGGAAACACATGCATTCGCTTATGCTATCCTTGTTATACGAGTAGATACTATTTCTTATTTGGATATAGACATAATTCTTGGATAGAAGTATATATTAGTGGAGCAGGGATCATCTTTCTTGAATCCGAGTGTATGTGAACATTTTGTTTGTACCATATATTAACTGTAGATATTCCGGCACCGCACATTTGAACGAGTAGGTACCTAGGTAACGAATAAAAAGTAACGGATATTAAATTCGAAAGTAACGGATAGTTACAAGTACTGAAAAGTAACCGATTCCTACATCACTAGTCCTCAATATGAATGGGATTGTCAAAATGATTCATCTTCATTTATTAAGGTCGTATGTCATGGTATATTTCGATATTGAAATAAGTATATATACATATCACAAGAAATAGAGAATATTGGGTAAATTTCGTTGTAGAGCAATCGTGAGACGTGTTCCTGATTCATTGGTCGTCATCAGTACGGTATAGCCGTTAATAAACTTAAATAATATAGAAAAAAACCTTTCGATAATGTAATATTATCGTTGTCAAGGAATTAAAACATTAAAATATTAAAGAACGATTAATAAAACCAACATATATATAATCAATATCTTGCCGGCAAAAAATTAGAAATGTGTATGCTTGACAAACCAGCAAATATACGAATGTGGCATAACATATTTTCTTAAATTAATTTGAGTGGTAAGCTATTGAATGAATGTTGAATTTCTGTTCGGTCATTTACTGTTTTGTTGTGTTTTTTTTATTTGAATTAGTTCCAGAATATTTCTAGTGTTGTTAGTCTGTTCGTTATATAAAATGTTGTTTTCATCAAATTTAAAGTTAATAAATTTTTCTTTTCGATGGCAATAAACGGGCGAGGTGGGAAAGGGGTATCAAGCTCAAACTGAAATAATTAAGTTTGGGTTTGATTTATTTACTTATCAAGTCTTAATAAAACAAAATAAAATCACTAACTGTTCTCTTAAGAGGTGGTCATAAATATTTGTTATTCTTCATTACACTTTTGTCAGTTTGTTTTTTGAACTGTTTCAACTGTCATTAGTGTGGATATAGCTTTTACCTTATTGCGATCTTCTTTAAGGCGCCAATGCTCCTTATATATGCAAGTATTTCACGATATTTGACAGACATAATTATCATTTTCAAAAGTCTACAACAAATCGTGATGATTATCTTAATATTTTTAAAAATTGTAATATTGACCCAACTCTTAATTTATTATAACCTCTATTTTAATTTGATATTTTATTAGAAAAAGTAAAATATAATGAGTGTCAAAAGCACTATTAGTTTGCTAATTTTCAATATTTTGAGTCTTCAATAATTACAATGTTATCAACATGGATTTAAATAAGAAATTATTTGGTATATCTTTGAAGTAAGGAAAACATTTTTGATGCATCGGCCATTTTTTTTAAATAACAACATGAGTCATGCTATGCACCATTTGAAAAATAATATTTTCACTTATAAAAAATAATGTTTTTTATTTTAATTATGAAAAATTTTGCCTTGAAATAACATTAGTAAGGAAACTTATCCGTAATAATCAATCAATTTTAATGAAACAAAATTAAGTAAATAATTCTAAAGCAGTATAACAATTATAAAAACAGCTCAAATTGGTTCCCAGTTATTTACTTCTTCGCAATAATTAATTTGGCTTCTAAAATTTTTTAGAGAGTTATGCAAGCAAGGCATAGCAACTATTTCAGAACGAATCCAAGTTCATGATGGGGAGGTGCAGTGTCTTATTGAAACCAAGTGCTTTCATAAGTAGGGTCGATTTGGAAAGAGACGACCAATGACGACAATAAAATCAGTTCATTTGCAAAATGAAAGCCTTCTGTTCAAATCGGCTTCAAGAAGTACTAATACTTTATATGGATGGAAATTGGTTATTTCAAATATCGTTTGCATATAACTGTTGATTTACTAGTCGAATTTTGTTTGGTATGTGGAGTATTGAACAAGTGCCGAATACATTCGTATGTTCCTTCGTATTGCCTTCTGTCACCGCACCCAATCATCATCAAAATCTCTTACTCGTTCCATTTTTGTTATACAATCAACAAATAGATTATTGGTTTTTATAATACATGGTGGGTGGAAAGTCCTTAACGACCACCTCCTTCAGCTAGCCCTACATAAAATATCTGGAGACGACTCAGAAGCTGTGCGGGTCGTAGGTAGCACCATCTTACTCAAATCATAAGCCATTATTGCCGTTCTCTCGCAAGAGTCGAAAGACGAAGTCTTAAAGCATTGTTCAGAAGTGATCTCTATTGATCGTAAAGCTTGAACGAGGGCTGTTTTCAAAGTTCTGAGAATTTAGCTATAATTTTTTCATTGTGTCAATTTTCATCAATATTGCAATGTAGTTTTTCAAAATAATTGCCATTTAATTGAATGCATTTCTCCCAACGATAAATTATTTTTTTTGAGCAGTTCTCAAACAACTGCTTAAAAAAGTCCCGACATCATTAAATTTTCCAGAAAAATTTGGTGATTCTCGACGGTCATCAGGATAGAACTGTTGGAAAAACTGTAACTGTAAAATTGTGCAGTAAAAGTGTTTTTAATTTTTGTGCGGTATATTGTAATACATACATCATGTTTGAGGAAGTTTCAAAGTGAAAATATTTACATTTAAAATGATGCGTCACATGACGACGTGTATTACTCTAAAAACAAAAAATCAAAAAGGGTTCTTAGTAATTGTCCGTTAAAATTGGTTTTTTATTCTAAAATATACTAAAGAATTTATAATTTTCCATATTTACTTTTTATATATTTTTGTACATGGCCACGATGAAGCGTACTATAAATGACCGTATTAACAGATACACAATAGAAAAACATTTATTTCATATTTGAACACATAATTCAACGATCTTTAAATTTTTATGTCAAACTATATACACATATAATTTGATATCGAAATATACCTACCCCCTGACATATGGGCTTTAAAAAAAAATCTCAATTTGACAGCTAGGAAACGAGTAGTATTGCGTGTGTCTAAATGATTGTATCTGGCATTTTAACATCTGATACCTATTAATTAATTAAAAGAGACAATGCGGGAATTTTATGTTGACATCACGTTATCCTAGGTCAAGGTTCACAATCCAAATATACGCGATGAAAAGAAGTTTCTTTTTATCGCGTGGAAAGTATATGGAGTTAAAGAAGAGACTATTTCAAAGTAATTTTTATAAATGTTGTGTGCATAGATTGACCTTTTTTGGTGTTAGGTAATTTGAAATGTATTCTAACGAATCATTATAGTTTAACACATAAAATACTTGTAATTTTAGATTTATAGACAATATATCTTTGTGTTTACAACAAAAAATGACGGTTTTTCGTCATTATTCTGTTGAAAATCTTTATGAACTTGCAAGTTTAACTATATCAATAATACAAAGCAATATACTTCAACGAAAGAAACAATATTTAAATTGTATCCAGCATAGAAAGTTATTTTAATAATGGTTTTGCATATACAAGTTTAGTAAAATTCTTTGATAATTATAATTTCATGTTTTGAAGAATCTAAATCTGAAAAGGTTAAATTACTTACTAGATAGGTATAAATAAAATCCTTCAGAAAAAACAACCACACTTGTTGTAAACACAATGTTGTATTGTCTATAAATCTGAAAATACAAGTATTTTCTGTGTTAAACTATAGTAAATCATTAGAACACATTTCACACATCATACCTATCACTAAAAAAATGATTTTATTTAGGCGCTGTTTATTAAAATACATAGAAATACTCTCTTATTTTCACACCATATAATTTACACGGGGAAAAAATGACTGTGCGGTTTGTTTGGATTATGAATCTTGACCACTCTCAATACTGACGTCAGAGAATTGTCGCGTATTACTAACTGTCATCATTTGTCAACGAACAAGGTGTTTTTGTTTACATAAATCGATTTTATAAAAACATTATGTTACTATACTTAAACATTGGTTGGATTCCTTGTAGTACTTAAATGATGAATTAATTCGTTTGTTTTTATATTCTTAATAGCTTTTGGTGCAACCCGTTTAGTTTTTGGTTCGTCTTTAGATTTTTCTAGCTTTAGAAGCAGCCACATCATTCATTACTTCATTAAGAAAAAAATCTTTTTAGTTCTTCGTTTCAATCAATTAAGTTTTAAATCTTAGTTCTGGTATTTTGCTTATTTCTTCTCAAATTGGAGGTTTAATAATCTAAAGGAGGTGTTTTTATTTTAATTTTTCTTCGTCTTTTGTTCTGCATTTTAAAAGCGAGAGTTGTATTATTTTATTTTTACTTTATTTTCTTCGAAATTTGTAGTCTATTACAATAATCAATATATCTGTGATTTTTCATTTAGAATGTAATCTAGATAGCGTTGTATAAAGTTTAATAAAAAAAAAACTATTTGGTATTAACTGTTGTTTTATTTATTGTTCCCTTTTGAAAAGTATTTTGTAATGTTTTTGTATTAAGTTACGCCTTCCTAGAGTTTCATAGTTTAATAAAGCAACTATATGGCGTCTTAAAAATAGAAAAGTTAGCACTAAAATTTGGAAAAAAAGTTGTTGACCGTAATTGTGAAAATCGAAAAATTGGAGTATAGAGCCATCATCAAGTACCTGTATTTGAAGGGGTAAGCAGATATACGAAGATATTCTTAATATCCTTGGCGATCAATGTTCATCGTATGCGACCGTGCAAAATTGAATTGCAAGCTTCAAAAAGGGTAAATTTTCCATTGAAGATGAACACCGATCGGGAAGGCCAGTTTTTGTGTAAGTCCCCGATAATGTTGATGCAGTTCATGACATGATTTTGTCAGACCGTCGAATTGGGCTACAGCCAGTATCTGAGGCACTGAATAGTTTATATGAACGCGTCCATCATATAGTTCACGTCGATTTGGCCGTGAGAAAAATTTCTGCAGAATGGATCCCCAGATGTCTGTGTGTTGACCAGAAGCGTGCAAAGGTGAAAGCATCGCGTTCGATCTGTGCTTGGTTTGAAAGAGATGCAGACTTCTTAAACCGTATTGTTACTCGGGTACATTTCTACGACCCAGAAACAAAGCAGCAATCGATGGAATGGAGACACTCTGGTTCTCCAAGGCCTAAGAAGTTTCGTGTTCAAAAATCTGCTGGAAAAGTTCTTGCTTCAGTTTTTTGGGATTGCCATGGCGTAAACGTGATTGATTTTCTGAATAAGGGTAGAACAATAACTGGGAATTACTATTCGACGTTACTGACCACTCTACGAGGAAAAAACTTTTGAGAGAAGATGCGGAACATTGTGCAAAGGTATTTTGTTTTTGCAGGACACAAATCGCATGTTGCCATGTAAAAAATCGTGATTTAGGGTTCGAATTACCCCCTTATTTCACCAGATCTGGGTCCGTCATGTCTTTCTTCAACTGAAAAAAATTTAAAAAGTCGTAAATTTTCTTCCAACGACGAGGTGATAGCAGCTGTGGAGGCCTGGTTTGCAGAGCAAGATAAAAAATTTTTTTTTGAAAGGTCTAGAGACGTTGCAGGTTCCTTGTAATAAATGTATCAAATTAAGAGGAGAGTACGTTAAATAATAAAATATTTTGACTTTTAAATTATGTTTGCCTCTATAGTAGTCTAAGAATTTTTCAATTCATCCTCGTATGTATATATTATGTATTAATAATTAAATAGGTAGTAATGTATGTATGTATATGCGTAATTCTTTTTTTGTTTTGTTCGTTTTAGTCCTGGAAAGGTTTTCAGAGAAAAAAATCGGAATAATTACAAAAGAAAGTTGAAAAATTCGGACAAACTACGAAAATCATAACACAATAAATTTGTTTTGTCGAGACGGTGGTTCATAGCTCCGCTAAGATACGATGGGTGGCGCTGTAATCAACTTATTAACAAATTGTAAATTATATGGATGAAAATAACTCATATTTACAATATATGTTGGCTTAGTGCCAAAAGAGAAAAAGCGTTGTTACGTTTAAAAAGCAGCGGCTAACATTTAATTCATTTATCCCTGTATATTACATGTTAATTTTTAAATTCAAATTATATTATATATATCAACATTAAAATCTGCGCCGCATATATTATTCCGTTTTGAGATATTCGATTTAAAATATTTTATGAAGGACTCTGTTCAAATTTAAGATTGGCGACGTAGGCATTTTTTGTCCGTCTCAAGTTATCTAAATAGTTTCATAGTTTATTGTTGCATGAAATTGTGTAGGTGTTTCGCATTTTCTGGTGGCGTGATCCATCAGCGTCTTTCCGACGCCTAAAATTCTCCAGAATGTTCTTCTTCCACCTCCGAGTCTTTAAAAGGGCGAAGCTCGTCTAAAATCATTCACTATTACAGAACCATAGCATCACTATTACATCATTAGTACATTAATTATTACAGTTAGTAAGTACAATTAAACAGTGAGTTGTAGTTGAAACTCCGGTCCCGGCATCGGCCAGCTGCTCTTGCGGTGAATATGTCTAAGGGAACGAGATGTTAATGTCTACAGTATGGATACACCTGTAGGGTGATTTAAATCTCGATTTTCAAATAACAAATTGTTGGAGTATCGATCATGCTTTAATTTACGGCGTTAGTCCGGATTTAGAGGACATTTCACCGACAACATCAACTCAGGGCCCGTAAACAACATCGAACGGTAGCGCGGTAAAAATAGGCGTCCGGGACAATCTTCGTTGGGTACTGGAACTCTAAATTTCCAGGTATTTGAGTTTTTATTTCTTGTACTTCGTATAGCAAGATAACTGTACAACTACCAGGCTGTCAGAAATTCTAAAAATTAGATATTTGTTTGGTAAAGTTAAATATTATAGTGCGCAAGGCACGATCATCAAGAGTTTTTGTGATTGTCTAAATTTGTATATGTTCATTAAATCTTTGTGTTTGTCTAAATTTGCATATGTTCTTTTAAATCTGTGTGTTGTAATAGTCACTATTATCTTCGTTTTTTTGTTGTTGTATATATGGTCAAATTATTTTGAATGTATTAAATATTATTAAAGTTTTGATATTTGTAATATTGAGTTCATAGAAATTTTATGATAAATGATGCACCATATTTGACCAATTAGTTTACCGAATTTGACCAATTAATTTTATTAGATCGTTTATTTGTCGAACCTGTTCTTATTATTTTGCTTTTCTGTATGTACCGTCTCTCTAAAATTTAGTTTTCTTTGTTTTTGTTATGAATTTAAATTTAGTGTAAATTGAGTCATTTTTAACAACTAAAGCTAAAGTTATATTCGTTTATTCAACTATTCAACAATCATTTATATTTTGGCTTCAATATTTCTTTTGTGTAATTAATACTTCAATTAATATTATTATTGTAATGTAACTAAATTTTATATTTCAAATTTCTCTTGTTTTTTTTATTTAATAAATTGTTATTGTTTTTATTAATTTGTTTTCTTGTGGTAGGCCTAGTACTAGTTTAGTGCAATTTCCCATTTTAATTGTGCAATACTTTAACAACAGTGACCCATTAATTAAGATCTTTTTGAGTAATCTCACGCTCTCACTAATAATCTGAGCTAGATATACAGGGTGGGTCACAGATATAATAACATCAACGGTTCTACTTCGAGGTCAACATCTGGAAATATTATTAATCATAAGCGATTAATAATAATTAATTGATTGATTGGAGACGCCGCGACGAGCATAGTCTCTGATCAATTAATTTATTTTTATTAAGGGTTTTCTCCAAGTAATAGCGCCTCATTCAGCCACTTCGTGGAATGTAAGTAATACTGAGCAAATTTATCAGACCTGTTGACCTCCAAATTCGACAAGTATTACTTTCTTTTTTTGTCAGACGGCATTAAATGAATAGTTTTATATAAAATCAACTAATTCTTCGCTACACTTTGTTAGGTGATTGGATGTTATACACGTAAATTACGCTTTGTTGGAAGAAAAAAAAAACAAATGTCGAAAAAAGTATATAAATTTTATTATCAAAAATTCATTATAAACATCAATTCCGCTAGATTTTGCGAAATTCTGGCGCCCACAAAAAACTTGGCAAGGTAGTTTTCCTTAGTTTTTTTTTTGTAACAAAACTATGAATTTTGTAAAAATTAATAATAAAAAAGGAGGCTATAAATAAGTTCAATTAATCATTTCAATAATTCAATTACGATAACTAAATTAAAATAAATTATTTATTTAATCTACACTATATACAAAAATTATGAAACAGTTTTTATACATACGTTATAACAACGTTATTAAGTTTATTAATAAAAAAAATACAAAATTCTCAATGAAACTATTTATGTTTTTTTTTTTCTAAAAAAAAGGACCTATATGGCAGTAAAATGTATCTGGTAGTAAACCTTATTTGACCCTGTATTAAATTATTAAAAATCAATATTATAAGTTTACATTGATACAAATTTTAAGTCATTCAATATACTGCTGTCGGCATTCTAAGGGTTAATGGTAAGCTCATAGGAATATATCGTCAGCGTAATTCGCAAAATGCGTAACTCCATATTTGGCCCAAAATGAGATTTATGCGCCATCTGTTAGGAAAAAAATTAAGATTCATTGTGGCAAAGTGCTGAACTCCACAAAAAATCCCTTAATTTTTTAAAGCCGATTTCGCAAAGTTCGTAACTCCTCGGCTTCATTTTCGTACTGCGCAAAGTGACTAACTCCCATTCAGTATAGTTATTTGTATGGTGTCCATGTGACTGCGAGAAAAAGTGTGGTTAAACGACACTATTTTTGTGTTACTCTGAAGGTGTAGTGTGATTATTATTTGTAACAAGGTAAGATAAATACATTCACGCTCTCGGAAATATCTAAAGGTTTTTATTCTTTTGTGAAAAGTGTGATAAATATCTTGAAGGAGATACGCAATTTTCCCAGAGATTTGTAACTAACTTCGGTCACACATACGCAATTTTCTTTATACATAAATCCATACAGCATTTTTACTTTTTTTTTTAATGCAGGATCAAAATGTCTACAAGAACTTTGAAAATACTAAGTATGGTCATCGACAAGTCGTCTTCCAAACCATCTGACTCTGATTCTTTATTTTCAAGAAACATTGATGAGAAAGGTAAAAACATCATGTTTATGCTGTTATGTGTATTATTCCACAGAATCTATTTTAGAGCAAAACGAAGAAGAGATTTTGGACATTGAAAAGTTCATTGCAAATGCAGAAAATGAAGATTTTGTTTTTGATGATGGCCATGTCATAGAAAACAATGACGAATTCCATTCCATCCTGAATGAACAAAAATGTCGCAATGTGAATAACGACAATCAACAAATAATTACGACAGATGACATTAATATTGATAACGACTCTAATTGCAACCCAACAGACAGAAGTGCTGATGAGGAACAAAACGTATTTACATATAAAGACGAGATTGAGGAAAAAAACAATGAGTGCAGCTATGAAGCAGAGAAAAATGGTAACCAGAATAACGAAAGTATGAGCAGCAGCGAAAGTAATGCAGAAAGTGCTATTGAAGAGCAAACGAGTTTAGAAGATGGTGACCATTCCCATGATAACTCAGAGGACAGTGAACATAACGAAAATGAAAATCACTATGGGAAACGGAAAAGATTAAAGAGAAGTGCCATGGATATGAAGCAGTGGTCAAAAAATAAAAACCGTGGAAACAGGGAACAAGGGCTGAGCTATTACGGCAAAAAGAAAACACCTGATGGCACATGGCAATATAATCTACAAAAAAATAAAAAACAATTACGTGCACCATGCAATTGTCAGCTTAGTAGGAAAGAAAATTGTAAATTAAAATGTAATTTCATATCACAAGACGAAAGAAAACTTATATTTGAGAGCTTCTGGAAATTGACATGGCGTGAAAAAAAAGTTTTTGTGAAGTCACTTACTACCGTTAAAAATACAGTTAGAAGACGAGGAGTTAATGAAGGATCATCTAGAAGAAACACGTCTACCGAATTTTACTTGAAAAGTGGTGGACAACAAATCCGTGTTTGCAAAAAAATGTTTTTAAACACTTTGAGTATTGGAGAAATAGCTGTAAAGCAGTGGATTAGAAGAGATTTTGAAGTAATTGAAAGGCCAAAGAATAAAGAAATAATAATTTCTAATGAAATAAAGAACGTGAATAACTTTTTTGATTCTCTGCCTAAACTAGAGTCCCACTACTGCCGTGCTTCCTCATCTAAATTGTACCTGGAGCCTTTGTGGGAGTCTAAAGCTCAACTTTATTCTGTTTATAAAAGCGAATTTTGCAAAGAAAAGGATGCCAAACCTCTTTCTCGAGCCACTTTTTCAAAGATATTTGACGATAAGAATTTATCGTTACATCATCCGAAAAAAGATAGATGTGACATTTGCATTGCATTTGAAACCGGTAATTTAGCACAAGACGAATATGACCATCATGTCACCTTAAAAAATGAAGCACGATCTGAAAAAGATAAAGATAAACTTTCCGATAATGAAGTATTCACGATGGATTTACAGTCTGTGCTGTTATCTCCAAAATCAAATGCCTCTGCTTTATATTGGAAACACAAGTTAACAGTACACAATTTCACTGTTTATGATATAAGACGTCGTGAAGGTTACTGTTTCCTTTGGAATGAATCTGAGGGCGGACTAACGTCCAATGTATTCGCGTCGATTATTGTCCATTTTCTTCTCAAATTTTTGGATACCCACACCATTCAAGACAACACTGAAATTATACTGTATAGTGATGGCTGCGGATACCAAAATAGGAACACGGTTTTATCGAATGCATTATTTAATTTGTCAAAGGAAAAGAACATAACAATCGTTCAAAAATTTTTACAAAAGGGCCACACTCAAATGGAGGCTGACAGTATGCATTCCACCATTGAAAAAAAAATAAGGAAGAGACAAATAAACGTCCCAGCTGACTATATTCATGTTTGTAAAGAAGCTTGTAAAAAATCGCCCTACTCAGTTGAATACTTGTTACATCCATTTTTTAAAAATTTTGACTCTACCACCAACTTCTCTTCGATTAGGCCGGGAAAAAAAGCCGGGGACCCCGTAGTTGCTGACCTAAAAGCCATAAAGTATACTTCAGAGGGTGTGTTTTTCAAACTAAGACATTCAGATGTGGAGTGGATTCCTCTTCCTACACGAATCAGTAAAGCAAAAATGGCTGTGAGTTTCAGTTCATTGCCGCGACTGTATAACGAAAGGTTGAAAATAAAAAAAGAAAAATATGACAACTTACAGCAGCTAAAACGCAGCTTAACACAAGATTACCACGAATTTTATGATAATCTTCCTTATGTTAATTAAACGTTTTTTTTTTCATATAACTTCTAATAAAACTGGTTTTGAATTATTTTTCATAACTATTAAATAAATATAATTTCCACTTACAACTGCCTTACTGCAATGTGCGTAACTCCAAAACTAATTATTAACTTATTAAGGGACATTTTACGTAACTCCATTTATTATTGATCGGAGCAATAATTTTGTAAATATTGTTAAATAATTCATTCCGCTACAAAATATTGTAACGTATTCCAAAAGTTTGTGTCTTAATTTGTAATGGCTAATTTTTGGTTACGTTTTTTTGCTCTCCTCTAAAATCTATCCATAAGGAGATACGCACAATGCGAATTACGCTGACGATATGTATCTGTTCGTTTAAGCTTATATATGGACTAAATTAAAAACGTTTTGTCATTTTCGTAAAAAATAAAGTGTTTGTTTTTATAGCAAAGAGAATTTTTATTGCACGGATATTTCACAGTTAAATTAATTTAAAAAAATTGAATATTGAAGATTAATATTTTAGTGAAGAAAGAAACATTCGTGTTATCTATTCATACGATTAAAAATAATATTTGTAATGATGAATGTTTGCAATTTTTCTTATATATAGACACAATTGCAAGGAGATGCTTTAGTGGGTGTGTATTATTGTTTCATCATTATTACATTGGTACTTTAAAGCATTGAATTATATTTGTCAAATTTGTTATTATTTTCCTGATTGCATAGATTACGAAGTTTATGGTAATCATGATGTTACGCATCTGAAAACTTCTAAAAAAAGTATATTATAAGAACACTTTATTAGGTTGATTCAGTAATTATTAAACCTATCAGAAAATCTTTTATTGCAACAAGAGAAGATGGAAATTTAAGAAAAATTTACGTCGTGGACTTGTTCAACTGTTAATCAATAAAAATACATAATAAATTCACCTCTCCCTTCTCCATTTGTTTATAAAATACCTCTTGTTATTTTGTCGTTAAGTTGAGGTTAAGTTTTAGTAGAAACAAGGTTGACCACCTGTTATTGTTAACAATTGAGAAAAAATATATTAAAACCAACTCAGATAATTTGTCTATGTCAATAATAGAAGCCTAGCTTACTTAAGCTGGGATGTAAGTAATTTAATAAAATGGGTGTCTAAACAATGTAAAAATAACGAAAATGCATAAAACAAAGTGCAAAATTTAACAAAACAAAGCGGAAATTAACTGATCTCAAAAATAATACATTAAGTGACAGCAGGACAAATGACAGCTTCAGTTCGAAGAATTTCATTGTCGTGAACCTTGCGTTGGTAATTTTTTTCATTGTTCCATAATCCCCCAATTTTAACACAATTAAACTTTGCTAATACCATTGTTTATCAATGCTGTAATTGTGCAACTGTCAGTTAATACATGACCAGTGGCGGCTGCTGCAGGGAGGGCAACGGGGCACTGCCCCCCCCCCGTGATAAATTTCCTTTAACAGATAAATTAATTATAAATACCTAATTTGTATGTAATTTTTCTGATTTGTTTGATAACAAATAATATCCCTAGCAGCAAAACCAATATATGCACACTTGTCCTACATTAGCAAATATATATTTTTATCCTTCTCTAAAATTGTGATTTTGCTGATTGGGATTTTTTCGGAAGTAACAGTCCGTCTCTTCAGCGCGTTTAAAAATCACAGTCTGACGTAGGCTCCGGGGCATCTCGCGCCACTGCACCGTTTGTATTAGAAATCGTGCGTATAAAAAGTGGCGCGGGGCGAGTGCGGTATATGTCACGATAGGGCACTAGACTGTGATGCCGGCTGGCAATGCAGTATGTAATATCACAGAATAACAGAAGTGACAAAAGCCTCACTTGCATAATTCCGATATTTGTGCGCAAAATCAAACAAGCGCACATTTCAAAATGACGTTTTGTTTTTGTTGTCTAAGTTTTATAACTTATAATTTACGAGAGAATAATAAGTAAAGGTGCCAGTTAAATTGTTGTTGATATAAATAATGGAAACTGTACGAAAGAAGAAATCTGGCGTATGTAGATGTTGTATTTTTACTTGTAAAAATGTTCAGCAACAAAATATATTGAATGTTCCTAGCACAAGTGATATTGGATCCCAAAATTTAGCAGAAAGTGAACCACCTATAGGTATGACAATTAATATTTACAATACAAAATTATATTATGAGCAAAACATAAAATACGTTTAGTTGTTTAACTAAAGAATTCGAAGTCATTTTTGATCAAAAATTCAACATATGTATTTAACCTACTTAGAACTTTTCAGTTACACACATACAATTAATTTGTATTTAATTTAATGAAATGTATAATTTTTTAATTGTATTTTAGCAGTTATGGAAATTCCTAGAACAGGTGTCTGTGTTAATAGAGAGGAATATAAAAGATATCCTTGTTTACATGCAGTTAAAGATGCAAGGTATAAAAACAAACATGCTCATGCCACAGTAATAGAGGCAATTAAAAATATGGTGACAAAAATAAAACTAGGAGTGTCCATATCAGATATTAAAGCTAAATTTCATGGTCTAAGAAGTAATTTCTTAAATGAACATAGAAAATATAAGGAGTCTCAAAAAAGTGGTGCAGGAGAAGATGATTATAAAGGTTAACTGTGAATTCTAATGAATCAAAGAATTTAAAACTAATTTCTCGAAGAGCAACCAACCTTTCAATTACGATAATACTAAAATTACGTCACTACATCATATATTACGCATGTACATGTGCTAAATTTGATACGTAATAATGCATACGTGTCATACAGGAGTAATGCAATAATATCAAAATTGTATGCTAAATTAAAGCAGAAAATTTTCGTAATAATTTACATGGAAATTCTCTGTAAAATTTAGCATCGTCTCATACAGGCCTAAAACAGCATCGAGTTGTAGCTACTAAATCTAAAATAAAATCCTATCCTAAACAGGAGAATTTACAGTATTTTCTAGGGCTTTGTGGCAGATATTTATTAAAAGAACTGGCAACTGATGTTAAATTTAATGCAGTTAATAAAAATAAGAATATTGCAATATTGTTTTTCAACTTTGAAGAGAATAAAAACATTTTCTAGAAATACCATGCAGGAAAGCAGACTATGTGCCTCAGCAATGTGTTCAAAAAACAATTACTGACATCAACACCAAACTTCAATGAATTCGTTATTAATCATTTTGCTAATCGTAAGGATCGGCGAATGGATTTTATTTTCAAACAAGTTAATTAAATAACATATTGAATGTATTTTTTTGTTTGTATTTAATTTTTGATATTAAACACTCAGACCCCACCGGTGCCCTCCCGTTCCAAAAAATCACGGGCCGCCACTGTACATGACAGTGGTTCATAGATGTCACTGTGATTCAATGTACCTTACAATATTCAAACTATGCCCTCTATCAACAACTATCATTATTAATTGACAGTTGCACATCTACAGTATCAATAAAAGAGGGTAATACATAATTACTTTAGTATTTTATTTTGTATAAAAACAACTGCAGTCATACGAAAGGAAATTTCTATATTATCTATAGCCATGACGAAAACAAGTGACGATCGCTAATTTTTTTGCTTTCAAGCTGCTATGACATGTTTACTGACAATGTTTGGGCTACATCCAAAGAGTTTTGTTGTTTTTCTGTAGCCTTAACTAGCAAACAAAAGTGAGGTATGCGTACTAAAATTTTTGACGAGAGAAGGAAATGAACCCAAGTATATTCAATAGAGAGGAAGGGTTTTAATATCGGGAGCTACATTATTAAGGACTGTGTATGAATATTAAGAAAGGGATAAGGTTTCAGCACGTTGCATTTTGAAAAACTGTGTCGGTAACATATTTACGAAGAAAACTTGATGGTTTCGACTGGCGACGAGGAGCCTTTTTCGAAATTTATAACAGGAGATAAAACATGAGTTGTATCCCTAGGATCAACCGGTAAAACAAAAATCTATGCAATGGGTTTATAAGTGATCCACCATTGCCAAAAAAAGGCAAGAACGCAGAAATCATAAGGAAAGCTGATAGAAGGTATTTTACTGAGTGAATACGTGAAATGTGCTAGAATAATAGGAAAAGTCAATGAAACAATCAGAAGGTAGAAAACTGCCAAACAAGGCTTCACAAGTGTGATCAAAAGAATATGCTGTTTTTTGTTCAGAAAGCTCACCAAGTCCATGAAGTAATTGACGAGTACGGACTTGTTCTACAGCCAAGATTTGTCTTTAAGTCACTATTGCCTCTTTCCCACATTAACAAAAAAAAAAAGATTTTCTTCGGATACATATCTTATAGAAACTGTGGAGGAATTTTTTGAGAACTTATCAAAAGAATTTTTTTGGAGGCAGAGCATTTGTCTATATAAGTTTTTTTTAGGAATTAATAATGTAGTGCAATATGTAATAATATTTCCTCAAAATAAATTCAACTTTATTATCCCTAAATTGTTTCCCTAAGCCTAAGTGCAAAATATCACAAAATCTCTTAACATTAAGTGGCCTAAACATGTGATTTTCAGCTAAGTTGTAACATTATCTTTAACGAGTTTTACACTTTTAAGTATATTAAGTTTAATATTTATTGATTCAAGAAAAGTTATATTCGGGTATAAAGAAGTACTCAAAACCTTTTCTATAATAAATAGGTTTCAATATAGCTACAAGAAAATATTGTTTATATTATATAGTATTTTTGTTGTATAAGAAAAATGGGTGTATGAAGGACTTTTTGGATTACTTTTTTCGAGTTCAATATTATTTAAAGGCGTTCTAAATGATCGAGATTTTTTTATCTCGGATTGGCAACACCTTTCAAATTTTATGTTGGTATATTTTAAACTTGAAAGGTGTCACTTGAAATGTCAAATAAAGCATAGATCAACTAATATTTACAAATAAGATTATTGTCAAAACTTGTCATGTTGAAGTGGTTAACAATAATGTCTGTTACCAGTTGATATATTTTCTTCAATCTTTTACAGTCACCTGGTGTATATTATATATCTGTAAACCTGTCAAGCCTTTGGTATCTTCTTGCCACCAAGAACATCTAATGAATGTTTGAAAATATAAATCATCATCATTTTTATTAAAACAGAGATTTTGAAAATATGTAATTTTTTATAATCAATAATACTAAATAAATATCGTTTTCCTGATGAGGTTAAGTTTGTTTAGTTATTTATAGTTATCTTCATTTTGTGAATTAAATTTGAAAGATATTAATAGACAATGATATCTTCAAGATGTCAAATTACTATCTTAAAAATATCTGGATTAATTAGCGGCAAATCATTTATTGACACACATCCACTACGACTACGTACTGTTGTAGTTTCGAGTGCTTTTGCGCCTGCGCAGTATATTAAAAACAGAATTAATAGAAAATTTAGTATAACATAAAATAAGTAGTTAAGATTTCGTTCAGAATTCTAGCGCAGCATCTAGAAGCAGAAGAAAAAGATTTTAACACAGCGCCAAACAAGTTTCTTGATACAATGTGATACTTCAATAATTATTTAGTAATCTATATATAAATTGGAAAATTTTATGCATTATATACAGATAATATAAAATTTATATATAATATAATATAAACGATAATTTGATAATTCATTTTTAAATAAACAATATTTACAAACACTTAACCTAAAAAAAAAGTTATCGCACATATTTCATGATTTTTTCCTTTCACAAATTACCTGCGAATTTTCGACATAACCTAGTAAGATTCGCGTATAATACAAAACGATATTTTGAGTGGTTCACGTCATTTCTGAACGTTCATGACGTAATTTTGTTTATTACTCGATTCCAGCAGCATGGACGCGTCGCACATCATTCTGGCGTTGCTGCGCACTAAGAACAACAGATGGCATTCCTCGTGAACTGTCAGGTGCACTTTCGTACAAACTAATCCGTGGAGCACGGTGGCTCTTTGTAAATCCAGCCAGCGTTGTAACGCCAGTTCCCTTTCACGGACCGTGCTGCCCAGGGCCACGTCCGACGGGCCCCAAAGAGAAAATTCTAAAACGGATTTTACTTGCGTCAGGGAAACGGCTCGTTCGTTGCTGAGCAGGCTTTGGAGAAGGGTGGATAGTCTGGCGGTGGCTTGGAGTTTTCTCAAAGCACTCGTGGCGCACATGCATAGTGTGCCGGAAGGTTCCGCGTTGGATTTTCTTGTAAGATCTTCACCTAACCTAAAAGGAAAAGAAAAAAAACGTTGAAAAATAAATAACTATGGGGGTATAAAAGGGGAGGGGGAGAATATGCTTGTTAAAAACTTAAGCCAATATGATTCAATAGTGTGAGAGTTGATTCTCCAAGAATTACTTTGTTGCAGTTTCTTGTCATCCACTCTGAGCAGTGGCGTAGACAAAAAATTTAGGCCCCCCCGCAAAATTTTTAGGGGGCCCTTCCAAAATACTTGTTTAGAGATAGTAGCATAGAATGTGAATATCGGAGTAATTATAATAAATTTATTTTATAATAAAAAAATCTAAATTATATTTAATTATTTATTTTATAATAATACATTTGAAAACACAAAAAAAGCTAATTAGAAGACAAAATGCCGAAACGTCTTTTTTTCAATAGTAGGAAATTTTCAACTAACTCTTCCAAATCAACGGACCTAGTTTGTTCATGTTCAATACTTATAACAGCCAAGGCACTTAACCGAACTTGTTGAATGGTGCTGCGTAAATAGGTTTTAATTAATTTTAATTTCGAAAACGATCTTTCTGCTGTTGCTGATGTTACCGGTAGTGTTAAATATAACTGAAATAGTGTACATAGATCTGGAAGACTAGTTGCTAAACATGCATTTTCCACTATTAATAAATTGGCTAAGTCCTTAATAGAAGATTTTTGTTTAATTTCATTAAACAAAACAGTCTTAAGATTAATTAATTGAATCGGCAAATCTTCTGAAAAATCAATTCCATATTTGCTCAGAATATGTCTTCCGTATTCCACTATTTCTTCATTCGTTAACTTAACAAATTTTGAGGGATTAAGAAACGAGAAAAGGTTTACAACTTCATTTATGGAGTAAAATCTTCTAAATAATTGGTTGATAATAATATCAAGTGACGCATTAAAAACTTCTACTTGAATTTTTTTTATCGGGTTAGGCATTACACAGCTGTTTTCACATTCATCAAAAAACTTTTTAATTCTTTTCTGGCGTTTATATTTTTTCCAAGATTCTGCTAGATTTTTAGCTTCTTCTTCTAATTTATCAAAACTTTGTCGCAGTTCTGTCAAGTTTTCTTGACCATTATTGAGCAATTTGCAGGTCTCTTCTAAATCACATGAAGGGCTCTGAAGTTGCTTTGAAATTAAATTAACAGTTTCGAGGATTTTACTCTGGAAAACTAGCAATAGAATAAACTCATAATTATCCATTTTATTCTGCAGAGACTGCTTCATTTCTGTCATTTTGCTTTTTGCACACCAGGATAAAATTTGACAAACATTGCATTACAGACTGATAATTATATTTTATTGACAGTAAGCATTCAAATCTAGAAGACCATCTTGTTACGCACAGCTTTTTCAGTGTGTACTTAATTTTACTTCCATGTGGTACAGCTTGATGAAGGACTTGCCAGCGTGACAAGCTTTCACTAAAAAACACATAAATGCTTTGCAAAAGATCATAAAAACTCTGTAGTTTAATGATGTTTTTGACAGAATCATTTAAGACTAGGTTCGAATTATGAGCTGAACAATGAATATAATCAGCTGTAGGAACTCGATTCTTGTAAACCATTATATTTTCCAGACATATTAGCAGCCCCGTCGTATCCTTGCCCTCGACAATTTTCTATTTTAATTTGAAAATTTTCTAAAGTAGTTAGAACAACAGCTTCTAAACTCTGTGATTCTTGTTTGGTTAGCTCTATAAATCCAATAAATGATTCCTTTATTTCTAGAGTGTTTTGTTTATTTGAATTTTTCTTCAAACTTGTATACCTTATAACGAGACTTAGTTGGTCCTTCTTGGATATGTCTTGCGTTGTATCAATTATAAGGGGGGAGAAAGGAGCTTTATTAATATTCTTCGTTAATTTTTTTAAAACGGTTTTAGCCAAATGTACAATTATTTCATTTTGAATATCGGGGCTTAAGTATTTGTTTCGAATATTAGTGCTTGACAAATGAGCTTTTACAACTGGGTCATAACGTGCTATGAAGTCAATAATATTTAAAAAGTTACCACTAGTTGCTCCAATTTCTTTAACATTTTCTCGATGTCCTCGTAATGGCATATTGCAAATTGATAATGTTCTTATCACATCACATATTCTTATTAAAAACTTCTTTAATTTTTTCATGACCACTTATTTGACTATCAATGGTTTTGTTTTTTTCCCAAGTACTATAAACTATGCATGCTTGTAAATGAGCATCACTTCCCTCGTGGATTTTTATTTTTTTACTTAAACCATTCCAGTCATTAATTGTGCCCTTACATCAATTTACTGATGCTTCATTACTAGAGAACATCTAACACGGTTGACAGTAAACGGTCCCATAGGTTTATTTGGCCCTGCAGTAATAATTTTTCTTTTTAATTCGTCGGAAAGTGATTCCGAAAATAAGGCTCTGTCGGTGTTAAAATATGTTGAATCCTCCTGATTGCAATCGATTTCATTTTTTTCCAGAACTATATCTAATTTTTGTTCGATTATAACATTTTCGTATGGTTCAACATTTTCATCTGATGCAGATGTACTAGCTGTTGAAGCACTTTCAAAAAAACTGCTAATCTTCGGTAATTTACGCAATTTTACAACATTTTCTTGTTTCAATTTTCGTTTTTGTGCACCACTCATATATTTTCTTTCGCTCATCTTATTTTGAATACCTCGAACTATACACTTTGGTACACGTTAATTTACTTAGTTCAATTTTGATAAAATTAAATTAGTATACGTACATATGCTAATCACTAATTCGTCACAAAAGTTAATGCACTAATACAAATAGAATTTATTTTCACAATTCGAACAAACTCGCTGTTAAAATAAAACTGAAGGAATGGAAATAATTTTTCGTATTTATTCAGTAAAATATTTTTTTATAACCAGGTCATTAAACCAAATGTGCAAATGCAGTTTTATGAAATAAACGTGCCTTTTCATAATTTCGTAATTTCAAGTTTTATGTATTAGTTTATCTACCTATAATCTAAATGCATAACATAGTTATATAACTTCATAGTACATGTAAAATGCAAAATTATTATCATTGTCTGTCTCTAATGAATTTGCATTTTTTTTTAGCTCATAAAAGCATGGTATTTTATACGGACTATATATTACCTACTTGTTAGAGAGCATTTGTGACATCTGTTGTAAAACTGTAAGACCGTGCAGGCCAAAAGTTAGGTAAAAACATGAACCTTTTTTTATATGGACCTGTGTTAAGGTAGAAAATGTAGTCATACTGTGGGTTTCTATATAAGTAGAGATATTTCATTTCTTTTTAAGAAAGAGCAAATTGTCAATACCAGATGTGATATTTTCTTGGAACTGAAAGAGAAATACGAACAATAAAAAAATAAAACTGGACGAACGTTATCAGAGTAAAAAATACAAATACACGTACTGTTATAATTTTTAATACTAGAAAACAACTACATATAAAATAACATACACATTTTTTTATACATGAAGGATAAAACAGAAATAGTTTTGCAAATTTCATTACTAGTGCGGGGCCCTGAATTTTTGGGCCCCCCCCGCATTGCGGGTTCTGCGGGCGCCTTATCTACGCCACTGACTCTGAGATTGTTATTGGGGTGCAATAAGAACGATTATTTTCTGCTATGACTTCTTACTTTTATAGAAATAGTGAAAAAATGATATCTGCCTATAATTACATCAGTATAAATGACAGAGAACATACCAATTCTCTGAAGACAATAATTTTTCGACCTTTATGCCGAGAAACATTGCATCGGAGGACGAGGTAAGCACACTGTGTTTATAGTAAGACTCTCCCGTTGTGAAACAGCGAAGTGGATGATTTGGGTCTTGTTCACATTCAACTTAAGATCTCTAAACCGCGAGGTGATAGAGGACAATGCACGTACAATGTTTTCCCTTAAGGCATTTATTTCAGTTGATCTTATTGCTAATGAGACGTCATCCGCAAATAAGGCCATGGGATGTCTGAGTACCAGTGGTAAACCATTTATGTAAATTAAGAATAGCAGGGGCCCCAGTATGGATCCTTGTGGTACACCTCTGTTAACAGTGAGCCACTCAGACTTAATTCTGGTACCTTCTTCTTTCATTGCTACAACACTTTATCTTCTATTTTCCAGATAAGATTTAATAAGCCGCCACCAATTTTCTCTAAACCCCAAGTTCTCCAATCTCTCCAAAAGCACAATGTGATTAACACTATCAAAAGCCTTCGACAAATCCATAAAAATTCCAGTTACTTGCTCTTTATTTGACTAGGCATCAACGTAGATTACGTAGATAATCAATAATTAGTATTCTTTGACAATCCCTGCAGAAGGGGTGACTTTAAACTTCTTGGGAGGGTTTTGGAGTTTTGATTCTATCCGTAACCCTAAAGAACAATCATTTATCAACGTCTAAGATGTTTTATTTTTCATACTCAGGGTCACGATATGTGGAGTAATGAGTGAACGCAGATTTAATTTTTTAATAAACTGTCTTAGATTCTATAATTAAACTAGCAGATTGGAAAGACGACAGCACACAGCATTTACCCAAATGTCGGAGTTATGGGACAAATCTATAAGAATATGTACGAACAGTTTTGAACCGAACCTGGCATCTTCGGGGAAGATGTCCCTTTCGGTATAAAAATTGTAATGGTGTGTGACATTGATACAAAATATATGATAAATGCCGCTCCATATCTTGGAAAGTCAACAAACGCAGACGGTTTACCATTAGCAGATCATTTTGTACAAACACTAACTGAACCAGTCTGGGGCACAAACAGAAATTTGACAATGGGTAATTGGTTCACCAATATACCTCTACCAGAAATGTTGTCAGGTCCAAAATAACAATTATATGGACAGTACGCAATAATAAAACAGAACTCCCTCCAGCATTTTTAGTGAAAGGCAAAACACGACCATGTGGAACTTCAATGTTTGGTTTTGACGATAAAATAATAATGTTGTCATATAAACCCAAAAACAATAAAATTGTGTTATTATTATCAACGACGCATTTCATAAATAAAATTGATGATACTACAAAGAAACCAGAAATCATACATGCATACAATGAAACTAAAGGCTCCGTAGATACTTTCGATCAAATATATCACAATATGTGCACCAACAGAAAAAGACGGTGGTGGCCCATTTGTATTTTTTACATGTTAAATATAGCTGCAATTAATTCGTACGTTATACAGGCACCCGGTATATACAGGGTCTCCAGAAACTCTCCTGAGAAACGAAGACCGGAGATTCCTCAGATAATTTTAAGACAATTTAACCCAATTCACCCTAGTCCGAAAATGCTTCCTAAGGGAGCTAGAGCTCTTTGAAGATGGCGCCTTGTAATTATTTTTTTTTAATATCTCCCGAACGCTTCTATTTAGAAAAACAAAAACTGGTATGCTTATTTATCCTCCAGAGATGGTCATAGGCGTCCGTTTTGGGTAGGTAAACGGTTATTTTAACGCATAACTTTTTTGTCTTTAACTTTTAAGCATTTGTGACACTAGATTATTATATTTTCAGGTATTCTAGTACTAAAAGGTACTCTTACTTAAAGTCGGTAGGATACACCGTTTTCTAGAAAAATCGATTTGAAAATTTTTCGTTTTTTCGTCATTAAAATTCAATTTATTATGTACCTACTTATTTTTAGCGACGTAGTTGGCTAGGACTATCAAGGCATGGATGAAAATTAATTTAATAAATCATCTTTTGTTTCAATAAATGCAGTACACAATTCGTAAAAAAAGTTTGGGAAAAGAAGCAAAAATCAATTTGAAACAAAATTTTAGCTGAAGGTTTTTAAAAACAAAGTATTTATTACAATGGAACGAAACTACCAAAAAAAGAACAAGTATCAAAGGTATATAGTTACAAAAGATGCTCGATGTGATGACCATTAGTCTCTATGCATAAATTTACCCTTTTGCTTAGAGAACGCCGAATTCTTGCAAAAATTCCAAAGTTATTTCTAAATTCGTTGCAAGCATCTTGTATCCTTAGCCAGAGTTGTGCACGATTTTGTATCGGAACGGAATAAACAAATGCTTTCATGTATCCCCAAACACAATAATCGCAAGGATTCAAATCCGGCGACCTTGCTAGCCAAGCAACTGGACCGCCTCTTTCAATCCAATGGTCTTCGTAGTTATTATCTAGAAAGTCTCGTACATTCCTGCTAAAGTGGGCCGGACAGCCGTCCTGTAGAAACCATAAGTTTTGCCGAATATTTAAACGCACCTCATCTAACAAATCAGGTAAAATATTTTGCAGGAAATGTAAGTAATCAACACCATTTAAACGAGCAGGTAATTCCACAGGTCCACGTAGATAATCGTCAACTACTCCAATCCAGACGTTTATGCTAAACCTATGCTGATGCTTAAATTCTTGAACAACGTGGGGATTGTCACCAACGTACGAATAATAGTGTGCATTATGTACATTAAAAATTCCATTTTTTGAGAATGAAGCTTCGTCACCAAACAAAATGTACCTGAAAAAATCTTCATCTTGATTTATCTGATTTTGTAACCATCTAGCGAATTCTACACGAGCAGGAAAATCTCCTTCTAGCAGTGCTTGCACCTTTGTAAAATGAAAAGGATATAAATTTTCTTTGTGTAAGATATTTCCTACGGAAGATTTTGAAATTGTGGGGTACATGGCAGATAGTCTTCGGACGCTAATTTCTGGATTTTCCTCAACTTCCATTAAAATAACATCTTCATGTTCTGCTGTTACATCATTATGTCCCCCTGTTTCATTTTTTTTTGGGACCACTGAACCTGTTTCTCTTAATCGTTGATGAAGTGCTGTAAATGTTGAGTGAGTGGGATGCTGACGATTGGAAAATTTTTCAGCGTATCTACGTTGCGCTGCTCGAGCGTTACACCTCATTTCGCCATAAACTAAATGCATATCGGCGTATTCTTCATTAGTAAAAACCATTTTTTTTAAAATTGAAATCGTTGTGTTTGAATGCTACAAAGTAAAAAATTAAAAGATAAACTTCGCGAACTGACAACAATTTGACAATTAAAAACGTAGGTTTTATTTCTGTTGGCAGTTCAGAGCGAACTAGTGCAAAAAATAATAAATTGAATTTTAATGACGAAAAAACGAAAAATTTTCAAATCGATTTTTCTAGAAAACGGTGAATCCTACCGACTTAAAGTAAGAGTACCTTTTAGTACTAGAATACCTGAAAATTTAATAATATAGTGTCACAAATGCTTAAAAGTTAAAGACAAAAAAGTTATGCGTTAAAATAACCGTTAACCTACCCAAAACGGACGCCTATGACCGGTACTAGAAATTCGCAATTGATGGAATCGATTCATCTCTGGAGGATAAATAAGCATACCAGTTTTTGTTTTTCTAAATAGAAGCGTTCGGGAGATATTAAAAAAAAACTAATTACAAGGCGCCATCTTCAAAGAGCTCTAGCTCCCGTAGGAAGCATTTTCGGACTAGGGTGAATTGGGTTAAATTGTCTTAAAATTATCTGAGGAATCTCTGGCCTTCGTTTGTCAGGAGAGTTTCTGGACACCCTGTATATCACCATAATAACACTAAAATAAACAGTAACCCTCTTTCAAGAATCGATTTCATGTTGAAGCTAGAATAACAGTTGATGACCTCATGGCTACATCAAAGATTGAAGATTCCAACCCTGCCAAATAAATTGAGGGAAACAATTACAAACGTGTTGAACATAAAACCATCTGAAGAATCATACCAACACCAACAGAAAGAGAAAAGGTGTTTAGTGCCAAAAAAGAATGACAACTACACTTTGTGTTGGTTGTCAAAAAGCAATGTGGTGAGAATCAAATAAAAATCTGTTTCACGTGCTCGCAAACTATCAATAAATAAAAAAAAAATTTTTTTTATAAAAAAATGTAGGTATATTTTGATAAATAATAAATAAATGTTTATAAAAACAAGATTGACTATTACTGCATTTATAATATATTAAATTAAATTTAAATTAAAAATGCGTAAATTTTACGTAGGTTACCATGCATGTACTATGAACGAAGGTTCCCTTTCTAGGGTTAATAGTTATTCCATACAATTTCGGCATATCTCAGAATCAGTTGAAAAAAGAATGCATAGCATTTCATTTAGAAAAAAAAAATGAGGTGTGGTCACCACACGACTTTCTTATACGTATGAGCGTTTCAAATTACAGAATTTTGAGAATTTTTTTTACAGAAATTATTCAAAATCCTATTCTAAGTACTTCTATTCTCTTAATAAATTTCTATAGAATGCATACTTTGCAAGATATTATCAAAAAAGTGCTCCTCGCTAAGAGTAAAAGTGCTACTTCCGGTCCGAATTTTGAAATTTGATATATACAAAAAATATTGCAAATCTATTTCTAAATACTTTTGTACTCTTGATAAATTTATATAGAATGCATAACTTACGACATATTTGCAAAAATCGCTATTCGATAAGAGTAAAAGTGGTACTTCCGGTCTGAATTTTGAAATTTTTTTTATACAAAAGATATTGAAAATTATGTTTTAAATACTTTTATATCCGTAACGTACTAGCCAAAAAGGCATGACTTGCGAAATATTTGCAAAAAACTGATTTTCGATAAGAGTAAAAGGCCTACTTCCGGTAGGAATTTCGGAAAACTTTTTAGATAAAATTATACTCAATTTTAATTATAACTATATATATTCTCTTTATAAATTTGTTAAAACTTAGTAGTTGACGTAATATTGGCAAAATTCGATTTTTTCGCTGTAGTAAACTGCTACTTCCGGTCTACCGATTTTACTGAAAAACTAATCAGATCTCAAGAGGGAGATTATACACGTAAATACAAAATTTGGAATTGATATCTACAGCGGCTTGACCGCTATCGTGGTCACACACACACACAGAGAGAGAGAGAGACAGAGAGAGAGACATTTTTTAAAAACCACTTTTTCGGTATCAGGGGACTTCAAAACGTGGACATCTGCAAAAATCTCGAGGTCGAAAATTTTCATCATCACAATACTTCCTTATACTACGTATAAGAAAGTAAAAAAATGAGGTGTGGCCACCACACGACTTTCTTATACGTATGAGCGTTTGAAACTATACAATTTTAAGATTTTTTGTATACAAAACTTATTCAAAATCCTATTCTAAGTACTTTCATTCTCTTAATAAATCGCTATAGAATGCATACTTTGCAAGATATTATCAAAAAAGTGCTACTCGCTAAGAGTAAAAGTGCTACTTCCGGTCCGAATTTTCAAATTTCATATATACAAAAAATATTGAAAATCCAGTTCTAAATACCTTTGTACTCTTGATAAATATATATAGAATGTATAATTTACGACATATTTTCAAAAAATCGCTATTCGATAAGAGTAAAAGTGGTACTTCCGGTCTGAATTTTGAAATTTTTTTTATACAAAAGATATTGAAAATTATGTTCTAAATACTTTTATACTCGGAACATACTTCTCTAAAAAGCATGACTTGCGAGATATTCGCAAAAAACTGATTTTCGATAAGAGTATAAGACCTACTTCCGGTTGGAATTTCGAAAAACTTTTTTAAGACAATTTGTCTCAAACTTAATTTTAAGTACATATGAATTCTTTATAAATTTGTTTAAACTTAGTAGTTGACGAATAATTGCCGAAATTCGATTTTTTCACTGAAGAGGGAGATTATATTTGTAAATATAAAATTTGGAATTGATACCTATAGCGGTTTGACCGCTATCGTGGTCACACACACACACACACACACACAGACACACACACACACAGACATTTTTTAAAAACCACTTTTTCGGTATCAGGGGACATCAAAACGTGGACATCTGCAAAAATCTCGAGGTCGAAAATTTTCATCATCACAATACTTCCTTATACTACGTATAAGAAAGTAAAAAACCAGAAGTCTGTATTGGTTCGTGGTTGTCGAACACTCTGTATAAATGAATATTTTTAAATTGTAAACTCATGATTATCTACATTATTATATATGTACTAATAATGGACTTTACCGTCTTTACTTTACCTTCCACTTCTAAGGTAATAAATATGCAAAAAAAGCAGGACTTACCCCTGTAAAACATATAATTTATAATGCGAATCCTTGTCGACTTCTTTGCACAAAACGAACGTGGAGAGCGATAAAGGCAACTCCTCTATACCCTGGGCTTGTAAGGTCTTCAAGGCATTCACCAATTGCAACAGAACGAAGTTTGTGTCTTTCCAGGCTTCGTCACTGTTCTGGCCCAGTTTTGACTTGACTATTTCGCCGTAACTTTGTAAAGTGTGGATTTGCATCCATGGTAATACGGCTACAGTTGCTGTAAAAGCAAAGAAACCCATTTTTTTTAAATAAAAAGCAGCAATATAATAAGCAAAAGAAAAATATAAATAAAGTAAAGAGTAGAGAACCCAAAATTGAGCCTTGAGGGACTCTAGAAATACGGGCGCTTTCAAAATCTTACATCAGTTCCAAGCAACTAGACTGATAGGAATGAAACAAATTAGTATGCAGTACCTTGGAGGTGTTCGGCTTCATCTGTTTCTTTGACAGGAACATACTTGATCGGAATCAAATCGCTGAATTCCGTCACAGGCACTAAACTAAACATTCCCAGCGTTAAACTGCTAGACGGAGTGGGCCCAGTACTTATAACTAAGGTGACGTGTTGAGTGCCCCAGACAGCTTGATGGAACGCCCTAGGACCTATGATAACAGGTGGTATACTGCTCTTAATGGTGAAATCGGTCCATCTTAGGTTTGACGCCGTTTTCATACCCCTTAGAGCAGGTTGAATCGTGGTATTTTGTTGAATCTGCAAACGTAAAATGTAACAATTTTAATAATATTGCAATTACAATTGAAGCTGTGTAAGACTGATTTTAGTTTGTCATTTGAGAATTGGGTTTAAATAACTTTGAAAACTATGTATAACCTAAATGCTTATTTTATTTATGTTAGATTCATAATTATTAATGGATAATATAATACTTGGAAGATATTTCTGACATAAGGTTTATATATTCATACATACTATTATAATATTAAAACAAAAACTATATTGCACTACTTTGTTGGGTTAGATTTTAATAAGAACAATGTGTTTTTGTTTTTTCTATGTAAGGTAATCAAAATATCGATATGAAAAGTTAAAACTCACATTTTCGAGGACTTGAGCGAGAGCTTCGTGATTAGCTACTATCACAGCACCATAATTATCTTCTAGGTTCTTGTGGACTATACTTCTACCCTTCCTGGAGCGTAGCTTGTGTGTTTTTCCACATTGATTGCTCCATTCGTGGTCATCTTCGGTAACCTTGAAGTTTGAAAGATCACATCATTATTGTCACAGGTGGAGAGGTTAAACGTGGGTAGACTAACAAAACAAGATTCAAGAGGAGAAACAGTAGAAGAAAGGAAAAACAGAAGGTTTCGAAGAGAATAGTTCCAAGTTTTGAGGAAAGATCTGGATTTAATGAAGATTACAAGCGTAGCTTGTGTGTTCTTCCACATTGATTGCTCCATTCATGGTCATCTTTAGTAACTTAACTTTAAAAGCTTAAATCATAATTGTCACAGATGGAAAGGCTAGATGTGGGTAGACTAACGAAACGAGTTTTAAGAGGAGGATTAGCAGAAGAAAGGGAAAATCGAAGGCTCTGACTAGAATGGTTCCAGGTTATAAATGAAGATCTGTAGGAGGAATAGCAGAAGAAAGGAAACATAAAAGGCTCTGAACAGAATGGTTTCAGGTGATACGTAAAGATCTGGATTCAATGCAATACAGATTACAAACTGGTAAAAATGGCAAGAAATAGAGGAAAAATGGGGAAAACGTGTATCAAGGCCATGGACTTTCCCCCATAAACGTGCACTATGGCCATGGTCTTCGCCCCCTAGGACTATGGAAATCGAACAGTTGAACATAATATAAGCTAAAACTAACCTCAGATTCGCTTCCATAGAAGCTGTATGGCGAATATATCTCCGACTCAGTCTCACTGCCGCAATACGTCAAAGACATTGACCTTGGTATGTTTTGGTACTTGAAATAATCTCCGGAAACGTCAACGCTACTCTCCGATCTCTGCGACAGGCCATTCTTCAACCGAATAGCTTTAGAACTTGGACTGTCTTTGTTGGAATCACATTCTGGCGAGCTGGATCTAGCGCTGCTAATGTAATCGTAAACATTTTCACTTGAATCTTTACCGTTAGGCAAGTTAATTGGCTCATAGTTATTGCTGTTGCCGCCCGTTCTTTGTTGTTTCTGTTGTAGGGCCTCTCTTTCACGCATGCTAGCAGTTCGATGGGGTTTATTAGGTATGATAGCAGATCTAACCTCTCCAATGTTGGCGTAAACGGTTTCGATTTTCTTATTATTCCCGTTTTTGATGGAGTATTCCTTTTGTTTATTGAGGATGTCTTGAGATTTTGGTGGGTGAGGTATGTTCGGCTTCGAATAGTGCCATTCGTCATAATTTCTTGGTGGAGGCGGCGGTTTAAGAGCGCGTTGATTGTAATTATCAACTCCGTTAGCCTGTTTAGCCATGTGGCAGTAATCCACGGTATCGCTTCTCTTTACAGACTTGCTCACCACTTCTACCTTAGCACCGTTTAATTCCAGAGGATGTACAATGACCAACCTAGGTTTAGGATGCGGTAATGGATCTATATCTTCGGGCTTATTATTTTCAGCTGTTAGTTTGGGAAGATCTTTACTGGAACCCATCCGTAAGAATTTCTTTAGTGAAAATCGACCTCTTTTCTCTTTCTTCTTTTCATCTGGGGCGCCACTAGTTAAGCTGTCGGTCGATAAAGATAAAGACCGTCTCGGAGCTGGCTCAGGCGTTAGAGTCTCTGGAAATCCAGCTGTACTTTCGTTGACAATGCTCATATCGGGACTGCAAGACGATGCTCTCTCCTTTCTTTCTTTATCTCTAGCGATTGCTGCTTCCGCATTCATAGGATGCCGCGCATAAAATGCTAAATCTTCATTGTTAGACGGAGGAGGTTGTGGCGCTCTTCTTTTGTTGGCCGATTTATAAATATCTGAACCGTTAGAGTCCTGCTTCTCCAATTTAGTCTTGGAGATGTCATTAGCTTTGGTGTCAGAGATAAAACTGCTGAGGATAACTGGTGGATGCTCTGCGATATTTGTTGGAGATTTTCTCAAGATTATAGTGGCAGGTTTCGATGGAACTTTGGGCTTCTCAACGGGACTCGGTTTGTTATTGTGTAGGAATGAAGTGTGTGAATCTAAAATTGGTGGAGGTGTTAGAGGCAAAGCCGGTGGTTCTATGTCTTCGGGGTCTGCCCGTCCGTCAGGTTCACCTGCTTGTTCCCTACTTTGGGGAACGATAGAGTTATCATGATTAGTCATCGTAGGTGGTTGTGGTGCTTTTTTAGGTTTGTCTTTCATAGTTTCTTCCAACATATGTCGTGTTGCTTCATCATTACTAGAGACGCTAACTAAACTTTCATCACTCGAATTATTAGCATCCTTATTCGATATGTCTTCTTCCACGTTTTGAGATGAAACCCTCTTCAAATCTATTATTTCGTTTGATTTGATTTCATTTTGATTCCTCTTTTGATCAGGTGACGGAGGCGTTGGAGATATTGTCTCAGATTTAGGAGGATGATTAAATTTAGATAAATTCTTATTGGATAAATTTTCTTTACTATTGGACAATTTCAGATTCTTCGTGTTCATCAGTTCAATTTTTGCCACGGACGTTTGATAAATGACAGGTTTTTCTTGATCTTTCTTTATCACCGGGGTCCGAGTCAGGCCATTTTTCCTCTCGGGAATGTTGGATTTAGCCAGTTTCACCTCAAGTTTGCCATCACTTTTCGTAATTTCCATAATCTCCTCAATTTTCTTCGAGTTGTCTACGTTTTCTTTATTGCTGGTCTGCATTATTATCTCCGGTTTGCTTAAAATGACTTCCTTTTCAATTTTCTTCCTGCTGATGATTTGTATTGGATTCTTGCTGTTCTCCAGTGTTTCGGAAATCTCATCTAAGAGAGATTTTTCTTCTTTTTCTTTTTTGGTGTAGGAAGTTAAAATAACATTATTTTTACTCTCGATTAATGCAATGTCTTTACTATTATTGTTATTCTTAGCAACTGGTATATGAGAAACTGTTTTCGTATATTTTTTACTGTTATTAGTAGATTCTTGTCCGAATGGTGTTACAGACACAAGCAAAGTCTGCTTCTTCCCGGCGGAATCCAATTGAGGTTTTCCAAGCATCAACTGCGCATACGTCTTCTTCACTTCGGAAACCACTTCTTGTAAGGAACTGGCGTTAAAGTCAGTGTTGGCTTTAGTTAATTTCTGCAATTCTTTCTCCTCATCACCATCGGTTGATTCCCATTCGTCATCTAAATTACTGTCATCATCGTTAGTCTCCTCCTCTTCTAAATCGGATGACCAATCTTCACCACCATAACCTATAACTTCCGACAGGTGTTCGGTAAATTCTACCGTTCGTTTCGGTTTGGTTTTTTCGTTATTTCGTATGATGCCTTCCACGGACTTATTTAAATCGATTGGCGTTGGTTTGGTCTTGTTTTGGGAATGTTCATCTTTTGATTTGAAACAGTTCGAGCACAAATCTTTCTTCCAAGCATTCTGGACGAAATTTTGACAGAGCGCGGACATGGTTAGCTTACTGTTGACATTTCTGAAACAAAAGAGAAGAAATAACGTTACAAGTTTTTCATATTTTTGGGCCATCGGAAGAGGGTTAACAGGTAACTGTCCGAGTCGGACAAGAAGTACAAAATGCTGTGAAAGAATTCTTATTCAACAGCAACAATAATTCTATGCGATGGATATTTATATAGGATGTAAATAAATTTCTTATTAATTTTGTTATGGATCAAAGATGTGTCTCAATATTCCTAGTATAGTTTTGTAGGATCCTAAGATCAGCGATATGGAAGGTATGGCTGGTCAACTATAATCATTTTTTTTGATAATTTAATGTGTTAAAAAACCATAAGTCGGGATTGTTTTGTCACATTTACAGCGAAAAAAATTACTTTGACTTTTAAATCAAAAAAGTTGTTTGCTTTTGTTTGACCCGACAACAATTTGTGTTTTCTTGTTGTCTAAAATCAACAAACACATTGTCAAAATAAAATGTCAACGCAACAGCAACAAAATTTTTCGTTAAAAACTGAAAACATATCCGGAAAAAGAAAGCTCTCTCCTGCAATAGCAAGTGACAAATTGGCGGAAAATATATGGTATAGAAAAAATGTAAATTCGCCGCCAATGTATGTGTCAAAAAATATTTGTCAGATTTAACTATGTTACAGTTTTATTAATAGTTGTTAATGTTTCAATGTTTTAATTAGTTAGTTCGTGTTAAATAATTGACAACGATAATATCTACATTATCGAAACGTTTTAATTTTTTATTATGAGTTTATTTTATAGCAGTTATACCACGAAAAGGAATTGTTTTATCAAAGGGCTAAAAAAAGAAGGTATGTATTTATATATACCGGGTGTCTCAGCGTAGCGGTAAAAACCATTATTGGTATAATGTAAATAGCGAATAATTTTTAATACAAAAATTGTAGATAATCATAAGCTTTACAATTTAAAAATATTTTATGCAACTTGTATTTGCCGATTTTCAACTGTTTCTGAGATGTGGCGATTTTTTGTTAAAAATTGTACATTTGAAAAGTTGCTATGAAATACGATTGATGATGAAAATACCTATTGTGGGCTTAATTAGTAGAGATATATTTTCAGTACGTGAAATTAATGTTTATTTCGACATACCTACGCATGTTCTTTAGAATTACATACCATTAGCTAAAGTTAAAAATTCTAGAAATAAATAAATGTCATTGAATAGTAAATTTACTAATTAAAAATATATACTTTCTTTCACCTGTGGCCGATATTATAAAATTTATAGGATATTTATCTGAATAAACCCGATTACGACTGAAAAATATGAGTTGCCATGACTTGCACTAGAACTATAACTAGAGTTAATCGAAGAGAGTTATTTCTATTTTTCTTTTACAAATAAGTAATTTTTATTAAAATTTTAAAACTCATGAAAAGTTTGAAAGTTGATTTAGCAATAATATAAAAAAAGTATACAGACGCTGTGTGTCAAAAATTGTTTAGATTTATAGCTGCAGTTTAAAGTGATGTATAGTTTATTTCAAATTATAAGAATATAACTTTGAACAGCTCTAATGCTTTTATTGCACCACCTTCTGTGACGATAATTATTATAACTGGTCTCCTTATTGAACGGGTACGATTTACCTATTTGCAACGTATGAATCTAGGGGTCGTATTGACTATAAATTAGGGCCCTATAAGATAATAATAAAACGCTGTTAATTTCAAGTATATAAAAAAAAATATCTATACATTGGATTTATATACAAAGAAAAAATTACAAATCGTGTGGCAACATATGTAGTGGATACATATAGATATATAAAGGTAATTAGTTTGTAATACACAATAAAATTTTTATGTGTCACCGCATTTCATAAATCATAAATTTGATAGATCTGACATTGCAAATCTATCAAATTTATATTATTGAATATTACAAAATTAGCAATAAATATATGAGAAAGTAGCGTATAAAATATTAATGATTGATAAAACGAATTTTAAGTAATCTATTGTATACACTTTGAAAAAGATGTTAAATACATCGAAACGTTGTTAGAAAAATGTATTAGTTTTAATTAAAACGAACCACAAACCCAAGAAATAAAACAAGTTTACTAATATGTAATTATAGGCTGTATTAATATTGGGTATTTCTGGAGCGTGTCGACGTGAAGAACTTTGCAAAATGTCATTGCGAGACATAGAATTTAAATCGAATTTAATTATCGTAACAATTCCAGAAACTAAAACAGGTAACAGCCGTACATTTGCAATCATTAAGCCCGAATGGATTGCATTAATTCGGCAATATGCAAATTTAAGACCGGGCAGCCAGCAGCGATTCTTTTTAACATATCGCAATGGCAAGTGTGTTTGTTCACCTGTTGGTCTTAATACAATTGGCAAAATTCCAATGCGAATAGCTGAGTACCTTCAGCTTTATAGCGCAAGTAACTTCACAGGTCACTGTTTCCGAAGGAGTTCAGCGATATTGTTGGCAAACCAAGGAGGTGACTTGCTTTCAATTAAAAGGCATGGTGGATGGAAATCATCTACGGTTGCAGAAGGATATATCGAAAATTCTCTGCATAGTAGAATTCAATTGACTAAAACAATGACCCCGTTAGAGATATCGACTCCGCCTGCAACTTGATCGACATCTGAAATACAAGATATATGTAATAATACAATCAACGTTACTCTACCTTTGCAATCAAGATCAATTCAAACAAACCAGTTAATCCCTGGGGTATCAATCTCTGGTTGTCAAAATTGCCCAATCAAAGCTTTTAATAATTGTTCCGTTTCAATTTCTGAAAAGAATGAATAATGGTAATTTATATAATATTTGTTGCTGTTCTGACATTGAATTACATACCTTCCAAATATAACAACTTCTATTTCATTTCCTTTTATCTTCATAGAAAAACAACGAACTGGGTAGCATATTATTAAGGTTAGGGATTTATGATTTTAAAATGTCACTAAATTAATCAAGTTCTAGGAAGTACCAACATTACTTTTACGCACTCGTGTTTAAAGTGACTTTTTACGCACGCAAATCGAATCGTGAAATGACAGGTTTTGATAAGCGAGTACAAAAATGATAAATAGACTCAATATTAGATGTAATATATACCAATTCTCGTAACTATATTTACTTAAATATTCTTTAATAAATATAACCACTTATTTCATCTAAATTGCAGTAATTACAATTTACTTAAATTTTGTCATTACAGACCTCTGCAGTTTGTTTGCGTAAAAGGTAATCGTATTGAGCGACCAGTTAGTTATTGCCGCAGGTGGTGCAATAAAAGCATTAGAGCCGTTCAAAGTTATATTCTTATAATTTGAAATAAACTATAAGTACAAGAAGTTACTTTAAGTGCGAAATGAAATACTTAAAATTGGAATTAAGAGATATGATCTATGTTTTGGGGAAAGTGATTGTTTGCTGGCACAAAGATATACAACCAAAAATATCCAAATATGGGACTGCCATCGATGAGTGCTTTTCAAAAATTGTTAACCATTTGAAGAAACTGGCAGTACTCCGTATGAAAAAGGCGCTGTCTTACTGCTGCCGTAGAAAACGCACATGCACAAAAGGTTCTTTTGTTATGCGTTTGAAAAAATCCTCATACAAGTGTGTCAAATATAATATATATTTTAGTACACGGATGAAAGAACACAATTTGAAAAAAATAGATAGCGGTTACATTAAATTAATAAAGCGTTAAAAACAACTAAGTGTGTTAATGCGTGTTTAATTGCAATGGATTACCACAAAGTATTAGCTCCAAGCAAGCATTAATTTTCAAAATATTGAGCATTTAACGCAAGATAAGGTAAATTCAATGCGTTTTCATAAATAAAATAGAGTCTTATTTGTAAAATTCCTTTCAAACCGTGTACGTGGCAAATATATCAATTTTGCATGGCCAATTGGAATATCTACAAAAATAAACTAATAAATTCCTGTCTGATATGGGACATAATTGTTTTATTAGTGGGATGTTCCGTGAATATTTTTCATTTATTTTTTTACACGGCAATATGTAGTGATCAAAAAAATAACTGCAAAAAAAGAATTAGTCATTGTTCAACACACCATGAAATTAACAGATACATTTAGGTGGAAGAATATACAATTTCACAACAGTAATTTATAATAAGCGACTCGTTGCCTATTACATTGCGCACTGGGCATCAAGGATATGTGTAAATACATACACAGCACACATTTAACTGAATTAATAGACAATACAGACAGATTTGTCCTCGCGGGATGTTACTCTATAGATGTCCCATATCTCAAGCAAATTTAAAAATATTTTTCTTCATGTAGGCTGTTGTCTATATGTATTTTAGATTTTTTTTTTGATTTAATACGTATTATTGACATTAGGAATGCTTAAATTCATATGTTAATAATGTTTTCTTTATAAGGAAATCTAATTATAGAAAAGCTAATAGATTTTGTAAAGTAAATGTTGGCGTTTCTGTATTATGTAATAAAGAAAATATCCAATCAATTATATATGTATATAAAAAAACAATGATTAGTAAAGCTAATCTTTAGTGTATTAAATTTAACAAACGCTAATTTATATCTAATAAATTTTGCAATAAAAAAACATTTTAATTTAGAATGGTATGGTTGGAATGCTTCTCAGGAAATATTCCTCGGAAGTTTAAAAGAAAATATAAATAAAGTCAATAATTTAAATATAAATATTCATTAGTATTATAATTATACACTAACCATATATTTGTATCCCTGCAAAAGAAGAAACATGATTTGATATCGTTAGTTTTCGTAGTATGTACTTTGTTATTTATTTTATTACCTGTGGGTGCCCATTTTCTATCTTCATATATCGCAAACTTTTTTAGTATTGAAGATACAGGATTGGTTAATTTAGCAAAATTGTTCAGAAATTTAAGAAATATTTGATAGTATTTCCAGATTTGTCAGTTATTGTCAACTTTTGAGGATGTTTTATAAAAATTTTCAGTTACATCTATCTTCGTAAGCATACCAAAAATTCCACACCACATGTTTACGGAAAAGACACATTGATTTCATCTATCCATGGTAATTATTATCTTGAGGTCAACCAGTATTATTTTGTCTATTAAATACTCCATTGTTTTATATGTATACACAATTGTGTACGAAAAAATGAATTATTACTTGTTTCTTCCAAAAAACGACTTTCTCAAACATTGTATTTAAATGGTTTGTTCTTCTCTGGCAATTTAGCGAGTAGATGTGGATTTGTAATTTACTTAACCTAAAACCATTTCTTCATCTTACGTTTGAATTGCGTTTTTACTACGCATACGAAAGTATTCTGATGACGAAAATTTCGACCTTGAGATTTTTGCAGATGTCTACGTTTTGAAGTCCCCCTGATACTGGAAAAGTAGTTTTTACAAACATATCTCCCTCTGTGCGTGTTTATGGGTGACGACGGTAGTAGGTAAACGGCTAAAGCTATCAGTACCAAACTTTGTATTTACGAATATAATTTTAGAAAAATTTATAAAGAACATGAAAGTACTAAAAAGTGAATTTTAGAAATATATTATAAAAAAAGTTCGAAATTCCTACCAGAAGTAGGTCTTACTCTTATCGAAAATAGTATATTATGCAATGAGCATTTAATGATGGCTATTAAGACATGAAAAGTATGTAATGTCTTAATAGCCATTAAATGCGAGTTGCATACACTATTTTTTCTACGACCCCATAATAAAACATATTTTTTCAACATTCCATTTCATAAATTGAGCGAAAAATTTTCCGTTCGTTTTTGCGAATTTAGCTGGTAATAAATTGTTCGTGGCTACTATGGTTTGTTCCATAATTTCTGGTGGAGGGAATTTACATTTCACTGTCATTATCCCTCATTTTTACCGTTTATATTTTCAAAAAAATACAAATTTTAACTACTTACTAACAAATTGCGGAGAACTGTCAAATTTAATTAATTTTTATATCTGTCAGATATGAAGTGGCCATATTGAATATCGATGAATATTGGAATGTCGCATTCCTATTGGATATAAACTTGTATCTTAATGAAAAATCTGTATTCCTATTGGGTATAAACTTGTATCTTAATGAAAATCTGCGTATCTTAATGGACATCATTAAAGTACCGGTTCAGCATATCTAATAATACAATTAAAGTATGGGAGCAGGAAAACACCTTTTGCATTTTGGTGACATACTGGTGTTGGCTGATTCTTTATCTAATCAATTGACTCGAATTTGCCACCAAATGTCGAATAGTCGATTGGGCAGGACGGTTGTGGCGTGGATAAAGATCACGTATTTTGAAAATAAAATTTGATGATTTGCACACGTTGTTCAACGCTATAAACTTCCATGATCATTTGCAACACACTACTGAACAATTTATAACAAATTTGACAGATGTTGCTTGAACAATATGGAAGCTATAACCTAACAAATTTCAAGCGTCCCTATTGAAAGATATAACGGAAAATTTAGGCATTTTCAATTTTTTTAATATATATTTGAAAGTTGAATATAAATGACAAATCTGAAAATCAATTACTATGCAAATTTCTTAGCACCTTTGATAATTTAACTCAGCGATTCCCAAACTTTTTTGCAATGGGACCCACCCTCATTGCAAAAAAGTTTTGGAATTTTTTGCGAGCCAGTATATATATATATATATATATATAGATAAGTTATTAACTTACTGCAAGGTTGTAGAATTATGGTTTATTCGAGGATAAGCTATTAAAACAATTCTATCTTTCAATTACTTGTTGCTTTGTGACTTTTCGAACAATGTCCTTCTTCAGACGTAACAGCATAGTTAACCTATATAACATAACTAAATATAATTAGACAACAACATTTACTTTGGCAAAAAAAAAACCTGAAACTAAAGGCCAGCGTTTCAAGATGCTCTTTCATTGCCATTGCAGTTTCCTCGTCAGCTTTGATTCCACACGTTTCTAAGAAGTCATTGAGGAACTGGGAAAGGATCAAAACTTCAAAACAACTGTCCTCCACTTTACTGGACCACCTTTCAAGCTTTTTAAGAGTTGCTTCCATTTTATTTTGATCATAGAATTTGCCGTATCAGACAGTTTTTGTCATTTGACATTTCCAAGAAACTGCTCACATATTTCCATCACTTTTGTCCTCCAACAAAAACATTCTCTGTTCTTTTCGAAGCTCAAATAATTTTGACAAGACTTTCCTTCTTGATAGCCACTGCACTTTCTAGAGCAGGAGAAGTGATTTCTGCTTGCTGCCCATCTCATCGCACAATATGGAAAATAGTCCAGCATTTTTATGTCTTGATTTAACGAAATTCACTATTTTCACTGCATCATTAAGCACTTTTTTAAGGGTTTCGTTCAGTTATTCACTTTGCTTTAAAATTGTTATCATGCACTGTTTCACAAAATTGTTGTAGATGGCAAAGATTAACAAGAGAGCATTTTTTCTTCTATCCTTCTATCAAATTCAAACCTAACAGAATAGTCTGACCAGCTACATCAGTGCTTTCATCATCTACTACTAAAAAATTGAATTTTGCCAATATTTCGTCAATTACTGAGTTTAAGCAAATTTATAAAGAATTGAAATGTACTCAAAATTAAATTTGAGAAGAATCTTATTAAAGAAGTTTTTCGAAATTCCTACCG
The DNA here is from genome assembly GCA_963170755.1 of Amphimallon solstitiale. Classification (NCBI taxonomy): domain Eukaryota; kingdom Metazoa; phylum Arthropoda; class Insecta; order Coleoptera; family Scarabaeidae; genus Amphimallon; species Amphimallon solstitiale. The sequence continues at coordinate 35,072,684 of OY720682.1, read as the reverse complement.
GAAGTAGGTCTTTACTCTTATCGAAAATCAGTTTTTTGCGAATATTTCGCAAGTTATGCTTTTTAGACAGGTACGTTACGAGTATAAAAGTATTTAGAACTTAATTTTCAATACCTTTTGTATAAAAAAAATTCAAAATTATGACCGGAAGTAACACTTTTATTCTTATCGAATAACGATTTTTTGCAAATATGTCGTAAAGTGCGCATTTTATATATATTTGTCAGGAGTACAAAAGTATTTAGAGCTGGATTTGCAATGTTTTTTTGTATACATGAAATTTCAAAATTCGGACCGGAAGTATAGCGAGTAGCACTTTTTTTTCGAATATCTTGCAAAGTATGCATTCTATAGAAATTTATTACGAGAATAGAATTACTTAGAATAGGGTTTTGAAAATTTTTGTATAAAAAAATCAAAAAATTCTGTTATTTGAAACGCTGATACATATAAGAAAGTAGTGTGGTGGCCACACCTCATTTTTTTACTTTTACTCTTACCGAATAGTGACTTTTGCAAATATATCATAAATTATGCATTTTGTATATATTTATTAAGAGGACAAAAGTATTTAGATTTAGATTTGCAATGTTTTTTGTATAAATGAAATTTTAAACTTCGAACCGGAAGTAGCACATTTATTCTTAGCGAGTAGCACTTTTTTTATAATATCTTGCAAAGTATGCATTCTATACAGATTTATTAAGAGAATAGAAGTACTTAAAATAGGATTTTCAATAATTTTGTATTGAAAAAATTCCTAAAATTCTATAATTTGTAACGCTCATACGTATAAGAAAGTCGTGTGGTGGCCACACCTATTTTGTTTTATTCTGAAAAAACCGATTGGTTTCTTTACGCATTCTGCTTGTTTTTTTGATAAATGTCTTTTCGGTTTTGAAGGTTTCATACTTTCATTAGCAAGTTGTATTTGAAAACATATAACATACTAAGGAAGCGATTCGTCTTCTGTGCTAAAGAACACAAACCCATATTTCAAAGAGTCAGCATCGTATTTACGAAAGCAGGGTTATACCGTCGTCGTGTTTCTTCCATTGCCACTATTGCTTGGCCTACAACACGAGTTCATTTCGTTAACTTCACTAACACTGTCACCTTCAGGCGTATTACATAAAACGTTGGTATTGGATAGGAAACGTGCGTCATCATTATTAACTGAAACCCGTCTTTTGCGACACGACCTAGTCTTAAACTCATCCATAGTAAAAAATTAGGTGTGGCCACCACACGACTTTCTTATACGTATGAGCGTTTCAAATTATACAATTTTAAGAATTTTTTTTATACAAAAATTATTCAAAATCCTATTCTAAGTACTTTCATTCTCTTAATAAATCGCTATAGAATGCATACTTTGCAAGATATTCGAAAAAAAGTGCTACTCGCTAAGAGTAAAAGTGCCACTTCCGGTCCGAATTTTGAAATTTCATGTATACAAAAAATATTGCAAATTCAACTCTAAATACTTTTGTACTCTTAATAAATATATATAAAATGCATAATTTATGACATATCTGCAAAAAATCGCTTTTCGGTAAGAGTAAAAGTGGTACTTCCGGTCCGAATTTTGAATTTTTTTTTATACAAAAGATATTTAAAATTATAATTTAAATACTTTTAAACTCGTAATGTACCTGCCTAGAAAGCATGACTTGCGAGATATTCGCAAAAAACTGATTTTCGATAAGAGTAAAAGACCTACTTCCGGTTGGAATTTCAAAAAACCTCTTTAAGATAATTTGTCTCAAATTTAATTTTGAGTACATTTCAATTCTTTATAAATTTGTTTAAACTTAGTAATTGACGAAATATTAGCAAAATTCGAATTTTTCACTGAAGTAAACTGCTACTTCCGGTATACCGATTTTACTGAAAAACTAATCAGATCTCAAGAGGGAGATTGTACACGTAAATACAAAATTTGGAATTGATATCTACAGCGGTTTGACCGCTATCGTGGTCACACACAGACAGACAGACAGACAGACAGACAGACACACACACACACACACAGACATTTTTTTAAAAACCACTTTTTCGGTATCAGGGGACTTCAAAACGTGGACATCTGCAAAAATCTCGAGGTCGAAAATTTTCATCATCACAATACTTCCTTATACTACGTATAAGAAAGTAAAAAATAGAAACCAAAAATATTACTATAACATAAAACAAAGCACCACTCTCTTCCACTCGAAATATATAATATTGCAGTCGGCGAAGCACATATTTTTTAGGTCGTCCGTCCTCCCGCGACCTACCTGAATTGATCCGGCGACTATGGGTCGCGACCCATAGTTTGGGAACCGCTGATTTAACTGATCGTGTATCTTCAATACTAACACAGTTACCTATACAGCTTGAGCGCGCGGGGTATGATCACCCGATGCCAGTCGATATTCTTCGGACGTATATTCGGAAAATTGATCTCCGCTAGCTGTGTTCGCCAGATATAGATTACATCAGTTGCGTGCTGGCTGCAAAGAGGAATGCACGTAGGTTTTTATGTTATTTTATGGTATTTCTGTTATACTTATTTATAGTTTTTTTTTACCATGAAATTTCTATTTATTTATTTTTCTCTAGACATCTTAGTTTATTCTGCAGATGTTTCAGGCGGGTTGTTTTTATTTCATTCTAAAACCCAGTTGTACTGCTATAACTTTTTACACAACTCCATTATTATTTAATTTCATAAGGATAATCATAATTACGTTATAAGTATTACAATCTTCGCGTTATTATCGACTGAGTTATCTAAGCAATCGTCATCACTTAAAGAGAAAATTTAATTTGTTCTTTTTATCAATCTGCGAAAAAATAATCAGATCACTATGAGTTCGAATATGAGCAGGCAATGCTAGTATGTTGTGCCGTAACTCTAATATGTATTATCGGACCACGTTTAGATGCGAGTTTACGTATACCATCGGGTGATCATACCTCGCGCGCTCTTGCTGTATAGGGAGATAGAAGGTGGGCATCCTGTATATTCAACATTACTTTTCGATTAGACTTATACCACCCTGTAGTTTTAGAATACAAAAAAATACTCAGTTATTTCCAGATTAGTTCTAAAGTAGGAAATAGAAGAAAAAATAACAGGGAAGGTTGTTGTTTTGTTGAAAAAAGCTTTCATTCCTTGGACATTTATTATAAACACAAGTCACTTACTATCGGAATAGACCACATGTTTTACTGTTTTTCTTTTTTTTATGACGGAATACATATCATTTATACACAAATTTAGTCATTAGACACTGGTTCTTGCTCGCATATGTGTTTAGTTATACAATTTCTCTCCATGCAGATGAAAAACAAGGTCACGGATTTGATTAAGCAGATTGGAAAGTAGTTAAGAAAACTGATAGTGCCTTAAGAAGTGTGATAATTATTTAGAAATTAACGTCGTAAATATCTCTTAAATTCCATGGTAATATAAGACTGGATCTGTGATAAATACAGTGCAGTGAAATACACTGGTAATTTTGAATTAGTAATAAATAATAAAAGAAAAAACATACATTGTAAATATTTTTATATATTGTATCGACTAGAGCTAAGTTGACAATTTTCTCTTCAGATATAGGTTTACTATTACGGAGATACTTTTATATGTATTTATTTAAAATAATAATTGGTGATTGATCGATCTAATTGTGTCAATTTTATCATTTAGTAAATTTTCAGAATTTAAAATTTTATTAATTTTTGCTGATTCTAAGATTTAATTTCATTCCAGTATGTTATGTTATGGTAGGACTATATTTATTTGAACCTCTACTGCCTTAATGACACTAATATATCTTTATGTAGGGAAATATTCGTCTTCTTATTTTTTTTTCGACATTTAGAAACTATCTTATTCAAATTGTATGGTTGTTTATAAAAAAAATATCAAATCTGTTTTAAATTTACGTGAAATAATATTCCTTAATACAATATTTTTCATACGTTAATTTTAATGGAATTTGTAGGTTTTTCTACCGCTTAAATCAAAACGCTGTAATTATGCACCAATCAGAATGTAGGATTTGAAGGCATCTCATACACTCGAACACCTCAACTTTTTTGTTAATTATAAACCAATTGGGATTAAAGATTTTAAAATATAATTCTTATACATTTTCAATACGAATTTGTACTAACTTCTTTTTGATTTATTTCATAATAATATTTTTTTTAACTTTAACACCAGCTTAATTAGAAGTACACTTCTAAAGATAAGTTTTGTCAATTTATTTTGAAAAAATTTTCCCTCCTTTCTCATCTTCCTATCACTATTTTGATCATATTAAAAATAAATCTTACTCAATATACAGTTTCGATTTATATTAAACTTATAAGGTTAATATTTATTTACTATTTTTTAATCTTGTTTTAGTTTTTTGAACACATATTTCATTCTTGATTCTCACCGAACAATATTTGATTGTGAGCAAATAAGAGCAATTTGCAGCACACTACAATTTGCTATTGGTATTCATATTTTCTATCGTTTTTATACAAATTTTGTAAGAAACTAAACTTGGAGTCTGTGGCTTGAAACTACACAAAAACACTAAAACACCTTACCACACTAAAGCACAAAAATGGCTAAATACGTATTTCAACAACTAAGTTGTCATCATCAGTAGCACTGATTAAAGACAGCGCGATTTTTAATCAGTGTTAAAAATAACTTAGTTGTTGAAATACGTATTTAGCCATTTTTGTGCTTTAGTGTGGTAAGCTGTTTTAGTGTTTTTGTGGACAAATTTTGTAGTGCGTCTTTGAAATACATATGAAAATAATCCTTGTTTTAGCTCCTTACTTATACGTTACAGGGGTTAGTTTTAAGTAGCGTCATTAAAAAAAGGGGGTGAAAGAAAAATATAAGTAACGCCCGTATAAAAAAAATCAAATGTGCACACAGTGACGAAAAATTGATTTTTCTTTCCTTGAGTCTGAGCCCGTCGCAGTTAATATACAAACATAATAATTTTCATATAGAGGAATTTAAGTTTCAAAATAATATACTTCTATTTACCGAAAAAAAACATGGTATTGCACCGAGGTTGTCGACCTTTTTCACATAAATGCGTGCTATTCACAAAAAAAAACATCGCCTTAGAAAATGTTTGCAACTGCCATTCATTTCTAACAAAGATTGGAACTATTTGCATTTTATCGTTTTTTTGGAAGAACCTTAAACTGGAATTACTAGTGGTATTTACGTAAATGCCTATAGGATAAACAAGTTATGGACCGACTTTAACTACATTGTGGCCCTACAAATTTTTGACATTTTTGATGAGCTACAAATAAATTTCTTTTTTGATTTCCAGTTAGACATTTACACGTATTCTTCAGATTCCTGGTACCTATTTAGCGGTAACCCTGTATATTCAATCAGAAAAAATACGGAAGTAAACTTTTTTCAATTTATAAAATATACATAAATTCATTTGAGTAATGTGTTTACTTGTCATATTTAGTATAAACAAATGTTGAGAAAAAAAAGTGAAAAAAAAAATTAAACGTGATGAAAAATTGTATTTAAATTTATGTAAATTTGTGAGAGAAGAAAGTGAAAATTTGTTAATAGCATATCTCAAAATATACTTAGGTTAATGTGATGGGCTACATCTGTGCAATTTTTGTTTGAAGCGCATACTGGAATAATAACTTAGCGGATTTCTTTTGCCCATTTTATATGACTGGCAACAAATAAACATATTGTAGCGTTTTCGGGTTCGAAATAAACAACTCGTGCAAATGTTTTAAAACTGTCTGTATATTTACACACTTAAAAGTAATCACAATATAAAAATATAAAATAAATGTAAGGCACTTAAAACTACTACGAATAAATTAACACACGTATTTATTTCTACACTACTATTGATGTTTGTAATATTTATGTAATAAAACTGCACCGCTTATATTTATTTTAACTGTTCAGTAAATACCGCGCGCGGCTACTATTGAATGAATTACTATTGAAGGAATGAATTCCTTATCCCACCGGCGGCTTTTATATGTGTAGACAAAAGGTCTAGTAAATTCCGGCTCTCTTCTACCATAATCCAGAGTCGCTGACGTAATATATTAGTGCAGTGGATTTACGACTTATTTACCGATACGTTTTTTGTCGTCGCCCGGATGTCTGCTTCTTTTTTTTTGTGGGCTTGTTTCATTACAATATTAATATTCATTGAAAAATAGTTGAAATGGGGTGATTTAATTTAAATATGAGTAATAATAACCCCTTCACAAATAAATAATGTATAGTAATAAATAATAAATTTAATTATGATTATTTAATTTTAACTATTAGTTTTCAAAGCAAATATTGTATAATATTTAGGCATTGTATTTTAACATATATGTATATATACAGGGTTACCGCTAAATAGGTACCAGGCTATGCGAATGTGAAGAATACATATAAATGTCTAACTGAAAATCAAAAAAGAAATTTATTTGTAACTCATCAAAAATTTCTAAATTTTTAGGGCCAAAATGTAATTAAAGTCGGTCCATAACTTTGTTGATTCTATACGCACTTACGTAAATACCACTAGTAATTCTAGTTGAAGGTTCTTCCAAAAAAAAAAAAACGATAAAATGCAAATAGGGTTATAAATATTGCAAAAATTCAACCGCTTGGAAAAAATATTACCAAAATTTAAAACATAGCTTTGATTTTAATAATAGTAAAATTCTGAATACTGCCGTGAACAAATAAATCGTGATCAATATTGGAACTCATCCAAATTAAGAAAAATGAATCAGTTTGTGTTAATGACCGAAGTGAAATGAATGCACTTTCAAAAATTTAATTAGACGTGTATACAGGGTGCGTCAAAAGTTTCGAAAATCGCACATTATAAGAAGCATCATAGCAATGCTCCAGTTTTACAGGATATTGCAATAAAGCAGTAAGCGGATGCAAAAGAGGCGAATTCATGTTCGAAGAACTTGAAAAATCCAACTAGTTCCTTGTAATAAGTGCGAAAAATATACATTGGATAATCAGTGCAATATCTAGAGGAAAGAATTAACGGTTATAAATATTGCAAAAATTCAACTGCTTTAAAAAAACATTGCCAAAATTTAAAACATAAGCTTTAATTTTAATGATAGTAAAATTCTACGTAAATACTGAGATGAACAATAAATCGTGATCAATATTGGAACTCATCCAAATTAATAAGTTTGTGTTAATGACCGAAGTGAAATTAATGCAGTTTCAAAAATTTACTATTCCTTTCTGACATTAACCAAAAAATTCTCCTTTCTACAATTTCAAAAATAAGTTGGTTTATTATTTATTTAATCTCCATAATTTCATTGTATGTTAACTTAATCTAGAAATCATGAAATTTGTAATGACGTTGAACATTTTTTTTTTGAAATGTGTCAATAATTCTTAACATTTATTATTTTAAAATTTTATATCTACAATTACCTTTTAAAATAATTTTGATTTCCTGGAAGATATTTGGCTAACATTATTTACTTTGCAAAATAGATAACAACTTTTAGAAACTGCTAGATTCCATGAAAAATTAATCATAATCTCCTGATTACACAAAAGAATAGCAAGTACACAAATATATATTGTACTTTCTTAAAGAATCGTAAGTTTATCAAACCATGATGATATAAGGAAATTGAGAATTTCTCCAGATACGTAATAAATGCTATTAAATAAATCACATGAGTCAATTATCCATTACATGTAGGTACTCAACGTACGCTTTATGTCGTCAGATATCGCAACCTAGATTATCTCTACTAAACTGATAAATATTTATTTTTGTAACTTCCTTCTAAGAAATTTATTCACATCAGATACATTTACACTGTGTTTATGTATGTGGACATGTGATGCACTTTTGTAAACAAAGATAATGTTCATTCAGAGAGAGCACAATCATATTTCTACATAATTTTAATTATACGGTTCAACACTTAAAAGATATCAACAGTTAGATTGCACTGAATCGGAAGCGACCGTTTATAAAATGATATACACTTTAAAAGATGTAATGAATCAATTGAAATATACATATTTAATTTATCGATTTGCTAATCAGTAGTTAATTAAATAAAAATCAATCAATAATACAGTAAATGGGATGATATGTATCAAAAGTAGTGGAGAGAGGTTGAATTCTTTTGATGTTCGATTGAGGTGCTTGAAATCATATGATGAGCTATTAATGTTATCTTTTAAAGAAATCAATTATCCTCTTGAAAGTTATTTCCGCTAAATATACAGTGTGGTTCGTTGAAATGTTTAGATGTATTTTCGAGAAAAGAAAAGACAAATCAATTACAATTCTGAAAAATTAAATGTCATACAAATGTTAAGTTTATAATGACATTGAAAAAAAAAATAAAATTATTGTTTTACACCAGGTGTTCACTAAAAGATATCCCAGCTCGTAGGGTTTTTAGTTGAAGTCAGATGTTAACAAACGACATATCAAATTAAACGACTCAACTCATTGTTCAAAGTATTTTTTATCTGTTTGTCATTTTAAGGACCATAAACCTCATTTTTTTAAATCACAATAGTTTCTTCGATAATTTGATAGAGAATTTTTCTCTGAATTCATGAGCTTATTGTAATCAATATTTTGAATTTACTTTAGGGTAAAAACAAAAATGAGGTGTGGGCCCCATGCGACATTCTTACATGTAGCCCGTTTCGATTTTTTTTTTTATGTAAAAGATGTTCCAATTTAAGGTCTAAATACTTTTATCTTCTTAAAAACATGTGAGTAAAAGTTTTACATCCGATCTGAATGTTGAAATTGTTTTATACAAAAATTATTCCAAATGCAGTTCTAAATATTTGCAAAAATTTGCTACTAGATAAGTGTAAAATTGCCATTTCCGGTTTGAATTTTTAGTTTTTTAAATGCAGTTATTCCAAATGGCGCGAAAGATAATATAAAAATCTCTCCTTGTAATTTAGAACTTTGTGGTCACAGGCAATAAGGGTGTCAAATATGTCAAAATGGGTCATAGTACACAGGTTTTTGGTTCTGTGATCGTAAGTTTGAGAATATTTTCGTTTTTAAATGCTCTATTACATTCTAGTATTGCTTTCAAACACAAATTAGTACAGCATAATTATGAAAAAGAAGTAAATCTTCTTAGATTATTAATTATATTTTCATTTATCTCCTTAGTGCACAAAAAAAAAAAATGACAAGATGTTTCAGCAATAGGGAATTATATATACTAAAAGCCATTCGTCGAGCTCTTTTTAACAAGCGATCCCATGTGGCTTAGGCTATTTTTCACGTCTCCGAAGAGAGAACGAGGGCCCGAAAGGAATTTTTGAACATTTTCGCACGTGTAGAAAATCACGCTGCATCAAAACATTTTGCCATAAGGCCTACGTGTAGAATAATTTATCTTGGACTAGGTTCGATTTTAAAATGGCGGTGGGTCGGCACAGCTGCTAATGACAACTCGAAGTTCGGATATGGTTAAGTTAAACGCACGAAAAATTCAATTTCAGGTTATAAATCAATTATACTAATATCCTTTTTGCACACTTTCTTAAATACTCTTTTTCAAAAAATTTGTCTAACAATAATTTCACCTATATATAGGTCAATTAACCAAACAGACGATACACGTCATAAGCAACGTCACTGTGATTGAATTACATTGCTTTGAGTATGCTGTACTTTGAAAATAATCTGAGGTTAGGATTATTGACTATGTCTACAAAAATACTAAATACGTGTGAGTTCATTTATTTTATACCACATTAACAAAAATAATATACACAAAATCTATATATTATTACACATTAATGTCATGTACTGTATTAATTGAACATAGAGTAAAATCATCAACATTTACAACAGCCTTCTAGGCCGTTTTCGCGTTGAACCCTCTGTTTTGACGTAGATATTTTATTTAGAGTTGCAATATAAATATTTACAGCACTTGCTACTCTCTAAATAAAAATTTTTGCTATTAAAACGTTTATGGTATAAACTATAAATAACAGAAAATATTACTTCTCGAACTGTTGTTAGCGGGAGTCATGGCCTATTACGAGGGATAAGCTACAATTATTGAGAATTGAAAAATCTAGTTACCCGTGCAAAACAAATTGTTGTTTATTAAATATTGCATTATATTATCTGTCGATTGCAGTTTAGTTTGTGACATTTGGTTGAATAGTGTCTGAGAAATAGTCCATAGAATAAGCTTCTGTTATATCGGAAAAATGGAATTATCACCAGAAAACTTTCGGATAATGATTTACTATGATTTCAGTAAAGGCTTGAACGCGTATGAGTGTGAGGAAAGTTTAAAATCGGCATTTGGGGATATCGCACCATCATTGGCTACTGTTTATAGATGGTATAAAGAATTTGAGCGAGGTTGCAAGTCGGTGGTACACAAAAAAGGAGCTGGCCTTCCTTTAACTGCTGTTAACCCCGAAAACATTGCTGCGGTGAAGAAGATGGTGGAAGAGGACAACCGCATTACCTATGCAATCTGAATATTGGATCCTCGCAAGTGAGATCAATATTGCACGAACATTTACATTTGAAAGAGGTTGTATCTCGGTTTGTACCCCATCATCTGACAGATTTACAAAAAGCAGAACGTGTTAGAATTTGCCAAGAAACTTTAGATATGTTGAATGCTGGAGGCCATCAAATTATTTCTAAAATTGTAACTGGTGATGAAACGTACATACCATTTTTTGATGTTCCCATTCGCCAAGAAAGTCGAGTCTGGATATATGAAAACGAGGAAACTCCTACGATGGTGAAAAAACAACGAACAATGAAAAAAGTTATGTACGCAGTAATTTTTAGAAGTACGGGTTTGGTGGCCGCAATTAAATTAGAAGATCAGAAAACAGTTACCGCTAAATGGTATGTTGAAAATTGTTTGCCTAATCTGTTTAGTAAAGTGTCCAGAAAGGGGATCATGTTACATCATGATAACGCGTCGTCCCATACAGCAGGGACAACTGTTCAGTATTTAGCGGAAAACAAAATCAAAATTATCCTCCTTACTCACCGGATTTGGCGATGTGTGACTTTTGGCTATTTTTTGAGCTCAAAAAACATTTGGGAGGGAAAAGGTTCCAGTCAGAAGAAGAGATTGACATCGCTGTTAAGTGTTTTTTTTTGATAGTATCCCTAAGGACAGCTGGTTGAACGCTTTAAAACTTTGGAAGAAGAGAGTGGTTAAGTGCATTATTGTAAATGGCAATTACAAACTTGTAACATATTTAAAATAAGAATTCTAAAAACTTGTATCAAACTTTCTATTCTCAATAATTGTAGCTTGTCCCTCGTATTATCGCGTTCTTTTTCAAAATACCCCGTTAACAGGACAAAATGCTGGTTAATTGACCTATACATATATTTTTGCAGTAAATATTTGGCAGAAATTCAAGTCTACATATTCCTTTACAGCTGGTTGAAATCCTACAAAGCCACAAAATTCCTGGAGTTTTTGAGGTATAAGTAGGGGAGAGTGGGGTATAATGATCCCTGGAGGTGAAATGATCCCACCTCATATCGCAAAAACTAATGATGCCATCTAGTTTACGGTGACAGAATATTAAAATTTAAGTGTTCTGTACTCACGGACACGCTATGTGATCAGTTCAAGCCTGTTTAAAAACTCGTGATTTGCAGTTCTGTGTTGTGTGACTTTCCAATATAAGGTAAGTGCTTCGTAGTATCAGTATTAAATCTATGTATTGTTCTTTATTGTGCACAACTTGTAACGGTATAGTTGGACTTCAAAATCCTTAAGTAGTTAGGGCCTATTTTCTCATTGAAAATTGTTAGGTTAGGTGAAAGTCAGAATGTCCGTTTGAGGTTAAACGATCCCTAATGGGTCGTATAAAATGATCCTAGAATCATTTTACCGCCATTTATTGTTTTATTTCAGTTATTCTTCTGTAGTCTTTTACTTTTACCAACGAAAAACACAAAGACAAAGTTGGGATCCAGAGAGTATGCAAAATGCTCTTCTGGATGAGTTTAAAAATGGAATGCCTATCAAAACCGCAGCAAAAACCTTCAATGTTCCTATTATGTCATTAAAACGTCGAGCCAAAAATAAAAACAAAATTGCCACGAGTAGTATAAAACATCTTGGCACAAGAAGACGGTCTTTAGTCCAGATCAAGAAGATGAGTTGGTACAACACATTCTTGATCTGGAAACAAGAATGTATGGCATCACAACCCTAGATCTTCGTCGTTTGGCCTTTCAGTTGGCCGAAGAAAACAATATACCACATCCATTTTCACAGATAAAAATGGCCGCCGTAAAAGACTGGCTATCTGGTTTTCAAACAAGACATCCAGATATTAGTCTGCGAAGTCCAGAGTCTACTTCTGCCGCTCGCGCAAGAGCTTTCAATAAACCAGTGGTGACGAAGTTTTTTGGTCTTCTGAAAGACTTAAGAGAACTACATGATTATCTTTCCCACAGAATATTCAATGTAGATGAGACATCAATTTCCACAGTTCCTGGAAAAAATTCCAAGACATTTGCGAAGAAAGGAATAAAGCAAGTGGCACGCAATACGTCAGCTGAACGTGGAATATCTACAACAGCGGTCAGCAGCTGGAAATTTTATACCACCCATGTTTATTTTCAGCAGAAAACGTATGAAAGCTGAATTAATGGACAGGGCTCCTCCCCTTAAATACCTACTTGGACCAAGCTCTACAAAAATGGATGAACAATCATCCTGGAAGAACTATTACCACGTTTCAAATAAGTAGCGTCTTTTGCGAAGCATACTTGAAAGTTTCTACACCGATAAACGCTATTAATGGGTTTCGAAAAACTGGTATTGTTTCACTTAATCCAGAAACTTTACGGATGTCGATTTCATAGCTGCAGACGTTACAGAAGAACCAAATGAAGAACGAAATGCTCCGGTTTTAGATAACTTAGATGTGTTACAAAAAAGACGTCTAGAAAACCCTGTTGCAGGTCCAAGTTCGCATATAGATAACGAAGTACAAGAAAAACGTCAAGAAAGTCCTACTCCAGGTTCAAGTTCGCGCCCAGATATCGTCATTTTGGAACCCGAATCACAACAGCACAATAATAATTCTTCATTGACTATTACTACTCCCTCCGTTTGTCATCCTCTTCCGAAAATTGACAAGAAAAGAAGTAGGAATAAACGCAAGTCAACTGGTATTGTAATTCTTACGAGCACTCCATACAAGGATAACCTCGAAAAAGAAAAAATGGAAAAATATGAAACCGCAAAAAGGAAGAAGGAGAAAAAACAAGCAAGACTGGGTAAAACTAAAGCAGTTAAGACTTCAAAAAGAACAAAAAAAATGAGGTGTGGCCACCACACGACTTTCTTATACGTATGAAAGTGTTACTTCCGGTCCGAATTTTGAAATTTCATTTATATAAAAAATATTCCAAATCCAACTTTAAGTACTTTTGTACTCTTCATAAATATATATAGAATGCATAATTTACGACATATTTGCAAAAAACCGATTTTCGATAAGAGTAAAAAGCCTACTTCCGGCAGGAATTTCGAAAAAATTTTTTAATAAAATTCTTCTTAAATTTAATTTTAAGTACATATGAATTCTTTATAAATTTGTATAAACTTAGTAGTTGACGAAATATTGGCAAAATTCGAGTTTTTCACCGAAGTAAACTACTACTTCCGGTCGACCTAATTTGCTGAAAATCTAATCAGTTCCCAAGAGGGAGATTATACACGTAAATACAAAATTTGGAATTGATATCTCCAGCGGTTTGACCGCTATCGTGGTCACAGACAGACAGACACACACACACACACACACACACACAGAGAGAGAGAGAGAGAGAGAGAGAGACATTTTTTAAAAACCACTTTTTTGGTATCAGGGGACCTCAAAACGTGGACATCTGCAAAAATCTCGAGGTCGAACATTTTCATCATCACAATACTTCCTTATACTACGTATAAGAAAGTAAAAGTAAAGAAAAAGAAAAGCTCCGGGATAGTAGTGGATGTAGTAGTGACGATTCAGATGACACTGAATGCATATTGTGTGGTGGAAGTTTTAAAAGGTCTATCAGTGGAGAAGGTTGGATCCAATGCACTACGTGTCGCGGATGGGCACATGATGAATGTGCAGCAGTTAGCGACAATGATGAGGATTATACATGTACCTACCAGATGTGTATTCCGTACTCAAGTAGCCCCTGCTAAACTACAAATTAAATTTTAGTTTAATCATTATTTTATGCCAAAGTTTTCCTAAAGAATATTTTGTTATGTTTTTTCTTTAAGAAAATATATTATTTTTGTATTTGCAGTAAAAACAACTTTATTAAAAATCTTTACTTAATGTGTTGCTATACTTATAGTAACTGTGTCAATCAAAAATGCTATTACTGGGGGTGGGATCGTTTTACCCGCCTCATGGGATCATTTTACCTCTACCCTTGGGGCAAAATGATCCTTTTGCGAAGTATACATTGTATCCATTTCTATGAATGATTTTTAATGATTCAACCTTTACGACCATACCAAAGTGCTAAGAAAAGTATGCTCTCTTTCTTAGAATAAATTTAATTTTTTTGCTCGTACCGTACTTCGCCTACGACGTGTTTTGTCTTAGGGGGATCATTATACCCCACTCTCCCCTACACACGTCTCTGATCAAGACCCTCTGCTTTTCCCTCTTCTAATCTACATAGACTTATTTTCTTACGTCAAATCATGTATTTTCACTTTCAGAATATGAATTAAAAAAAAAACAGTTTGGAGATAAGTCGACTTAATTCCTTAGTGCCTGTGACTAGAGATACATTACATTTTCTTAATTACAAGTGAAATTCAATATGTAGTATAAAAATTACGTGAAAAAAAAAGAGCCATTACATAAAACAATAAATTAAAACAAACAAACCAACAAAAAACAGACAATAATAGACGTATTTATAATAACAATAAACAATAGGGAGGCCATCCGAATACAGGAATTAAATGGTTTTCTTCACGATTCCAAGTAGATTTTACTTTCACCGCAATATACTAATGTCATGGTTCGTGCTTTCGGTTACGTGGTCTTAGTTTCGAACACAACCGTACATCCTGCCATTTGGAGTAGGTTATAGGAACTTGAGCAACATTGATATCATAATTACGTTGAATAAGTTCTTTTGCCCTGCGCGCTGTGTCTAAATTACATCCTTCATAACGTGTTTTACAGTCGTTTATATACTAATTTTGAACGGATTTCGAAAGATATTTCCTCTGTTCTTATATAGATTACGGATTTAAGTGTGAAATAGTAAATATTTAACAAAATAAAATACAAAACAGGGCGTAAAATGTTTCATTAAAATGAAATTATTAACCCTAACACACAATTAATAAATTCGCTACAGAGATTTTTTAAACAGAAAGCTTGACATAATCCCTATAGCTAGAATTTGTCGAAAGTAGTATCCTTATACACAGGGTTATTCATTATAAATTACCAACCCTTTATCACCGTTATTATTGCATATACAAAGAAAAAATTCAAATAAAAGTTGTGTGGGTGAGACTGCATTTTATTTGCATGTTATCAAAAACGCAGTGGAGTCCAGATACAAAGGTATATATTTTTTTTTAATGGAATACCTGTATCTTATCAAATTTTTATAATGGCCTTTTTTTTCTGATTTCAAAAAATGGGGTGTGACCACCACACGACTTTCTTATACGTATGAGCGTTTCAAACTATACAATTTTAAAAAAAAACTTGTATACAGAAGTTATTCAAAATCCTATTCTAAGTACTTCCAATGTCTTAATAAATCTCTATAGAATGCATATTTTGCAAGATATTCGAGAAAAAGTGCTACTCGCTAAGAGTAAAAGTGGTACTTCCGGTCATAATTTTGAACTTTTTTTTATAAAAGGTATTGAAAATTAAGTTCTAAATACTTTTATACTCGTAACGTACCTGTCTAAAAAGCATGACTTGCAAAATATTGTCAAAAAAACTGATTCTCGATAAGAGTAAAAGACCGACTTCCGGTAGGAATTTTAAAAAAACTTTAATAGGAGTAATAAAATTCTTCTCAAACTTAATTTTGAGTACATATGAATTCTTTATAAATTTGTTTAAAATTAGTAGTTGACAAAATATTGGAAAAATTCAATTTTTTTACTGAAGTAAACTACTACTTCCGGTCTGCCGATTTTACTGAAAATCTAATTAGTTCTCAACAGGGACATTATACTCGTAAATACAAAATTTGGAATTGATAGCTATAGCGTTTTGACCGCTATCGTGGTCACACACACACGGACACACACACAGACACAGAGAGACATTTTTTAAAAACCACTTTTTCGGTATCAGGGGAGTTCAAAACATGGACATCTGCAAAAATCTCGAGGTCGAAAATTTTCATCATCACAATACTTCCTTATACTACGTATAAGAAAGTAAAATATACCATATGAAACCAGGAATTTAAACCGTTTTTGAGTTATTAAATGTCGAATATCCTTGTTACTGTATTATGGAAAAGTTAACATTATTAAAGTAAGCTATGAAAATGACAATTATTGTGTTTGATAAATGACATTTCCTTAATAAAATAGTCAAAATGGTTTACATTGAGGATGAAAAAGTGCAAATACTTACAAAAAAAACACAGATTTTTGTACTTTGCAATGTAAAAGAATAATATGTTCCTCTTGTATTGAATAAGAAGATCTGATTTAAATATCCCGCCAAAACTCAGAACATACAGTTTAAAAATGTATTAAGCAATTTGACATGAGATGTAAACAGTTGATAATAAAGTAATTTGTCAAAAATTTTAAATTCTATTATTTTTTCTGTTAAGTGTAAAGAATTGATTTTTTGCACGACCCTTGCATAATAGGCACGTTCACTCCCTTAAATGAGGGAGTGAAGTGACTCTTTTGCTCCCTTGGTATAAAAAACATAGCCAACTCAATTTATGAATTTAATCGTTTATTTAATATTAATATTGACATTAATGTTAGTACCACCATTAATAGTGAACAAAGATGTTAATGGACTAATCACACGTTGCTTAAAGCCGCTAGAATTGGACAGTCGATTTTCTTTTACATTAATATCCACTTGATTTGACCCACTGGAAGTTGACGGTCGATTTTCCTTTTCCGAGTCTTTTCCGATTAGAATTTTTTCGGAAATCAAATTCTTATTAACTAATGAATTTTCAATATATCCCTCTGCGACAGTATCAGATTTCCATCCGCCATGACGTTTTATAACTCCAATTTCAACACCTGAATCGGCCAGAAAAGATGTTGATGAGCGCCGAAAGCAGTGGCCGGTGTAGGAAGATGGATTGGGTAAATTGAGGTATGAAGCTATTTGCTTAGGCAATCCTCCAAAAGTATTCTTACCTACGGGTTGTGTGGAACATTTGTTATTTCTGTAACATACAAAAAACCGTCTATGATCTGTGTTTTCTTTCCGCAGAACCATATATTTTTTACAAATAACAACAAAATCAATTGCACAGTTTTCTTTGGAGACTATCGTAAATGCTCTATTTACATGATTTTTGGTATTGTTTACAGATACCAAAATAGTTGATCCCAAGTCTTGGACATCATCTACTGTCAATTTTACCAGTTCATCCGATCTTAAAGCCCCAGCAATTCCCATAATCATTGCTACCTGAAATCATAGTGTATAATTATCTTAAATTAGAAACATTAACTTTTTTAGTTTACCTTAACCATCAAGTACTTTTCTTCTGGAGCGTCTATTAGAAATTGATGAACTTGCTCCTTAGTAAGAATTTTTGATTTTTTTGCCTGGTATCCAGTATTTTGTCTTTTAAGGAATGCTACTAATCGTGAGTACTTGCTGATGTCGACATTATTTTTCACGCTAAGAGTAGCTTTTATCATTGAATAATGTGACCACAGTGTTGAAGCCTTAAAATGCTTCGCCTTTTCGGCAAAATATACCAGGAGCACACTCTCGCTATGAATTTCATCTACTTCTTTTACCAGACACCAATCACAAAATTCCTTGAAGCACTTTTCGTAGATCTTCCTAGATTTTTCTGGCAATAAATTCACAACTATTTTTGAAGCCGTTTCTTCAATAGTTTCGTCACACATTTTTCCAATGCTTATTTAACGAAGCGAAGAAAATACGGGCAGTTTCTCGATATTCACAAAAAACCAATATGGCTACCCTTATTTATCGGTCGTCAAGGGTTTCCATCAGAACCAGCATGATTTTTGCGTTCGACAACTGGAAACGTCATGTTGACAATTTTTAAAAAAAGTTAGATTTCTTCAATTAAAATCGTTTGGGTCGTGCAAAAAATAGTATATACACCTCGGGAGTGAATGAATTTCTCCTCGGTGCTTTGTAGAGCCCTCGGGCTTCGCCCTCGGGCTACAAACTGCACCTCGGAAAAAAACATCATTTCACTCCCTAGGTGTATAATATACTATTAATAAAATGAGTGTAAAAAAGTGACTTTGTATTAATATGCAAAATCTACTCAAAATAGGATTCAATGCGATGTTTGACATAATCTATTCTGGTAAACTCGGACATATTTCATGAAATTTTCTTTTCAATATGAATGTAACATCTGCTTACATTGTAAAATTAATGTTTACTCGTATTTAAGATAAAATGTGAACTACTTTTAAAATTTATTATGGAAGTAGGTGATACTATCTGATGGTCAAATTTCGACCGATTTATGTATGCTTTTCTAAAGAAGCTACAGGAATACTAATTGATGTGCGCTCTTGAAATTTGTTATTGTGCATCTATGATGAATCCATACGTTTTTTTTCACCTTAGTTTTATTCAAAATTGTGGTTTAAAAAAGACTTATTTCAAATATGGACAAATTTCATATTGTGGTTCATAAAGCAATCATAAAAACAAGAGTTCTGGATTTCACACAAAAAAATTCACCCAAAGACTGGTGAAGCATCGTCGAACAAATTTTAGCAGAAACGAAATGTATCACAACCACAATGGTTGATAGGCTAATGATAATTCTAAAAAATGTGATTCGAAGGACAATTATGATTATGGAGCCAATGTGCATGTATTAGATAGGGACCCAGAAGAATTGGAGAAAAAGGCCACATTTTTGAATAAATTATTGCAAATAGATGTCATCAATAACTGTGGAACAATCTACTCCAATTTCTGATTTTCTGAACTACTAAAGTTTCAGGTAAAGGATGATATAAAGCACAAACATTCTTCGATTAGTTGGAAATATTGTCTCGGGTCTAATAGCTATGGAGATTCTTTTATGATCCTGCTTATATTTATCTAACTACCTTATGAAGAATATAATGTTTTTCAATTATCTATTCATTATACAAAAAAATCCAGAAATTATCTTATTTTTCCTTCCTTTTGAATACTTAGTAGTTTTTTAACAAATTTATTTCTTTGTACATACTCACACAGAAATGTTTGTAAACATCACTATTTCGTTATAAGGTTACTTCATAATATGTACATCTGCAGCTTGGAAATTTTACACAATACTTACTTTTACTAAGTATAAGACAGCAAAGACCGCCTACTTCAATAAAATCAGTTTCAATTTGTTATAAATCTACATCATCTGTACCTCCGAGTACCTAGAGAACAACAACAGAGAAAACTAAAAATTCTGTTTCATTGAAATTAGTACAACCAACTAAGTGTATCATTCGTTGATGCTGTTTGTTTGGGTGGTGACACTAACGGTTTTACTTTCTTATACGTTCTATAAGGAAGTATTGTGATGACGAAAATTTTCGACCTCGAGATTTTTGCAGATGTCCACGTTTTGAAGTCCCCTGATATCAAAAAAGTGGTTTTTAAAAAATGTCTGTCTGTCTATGTGTCTGTCTGTCTGTGACCACGATAACGGTCAAACCGCTGCAGATATCTATTCCAAATTTTGTATTTACGTATATAATCTCCCTCTTGAGATCTGATTAGTTTTTCAGTAAAATCGGTAGACCGGAAGTAGTAGTTTACTTCAATGAAAAAATCGAATTTTGCAAATATTTCATCAATTACTAAGTTTAAACAAATTTATAAAGAATTCAAATGTACTCAAAATTAAATTTGAGACAAATTGTCTTAAAAAAGTTTATTGAAATTCCTACCGGAAGTAGGTCTTTTACTTTTATCGAAAATCAGTTTTTTGCGAATATCTCGCAAGTCATGCTTGTTAGGCAGGTACATTACCAGTATAAAAGTATTTAAATGATAATTTTAATTATCTTTTGTATACAAAAAATTACAGAATTCGGACCGGAAGTACCACTTTTACTCTTACCGAATAGCGATTTTTTGCAAATATGTCGTAAATTATGCATTCTATATATATTTATTAAGAGTACAAAAGTATTTAGAGTTGGATTTGCAATATTTTTGTATACGTGAAATTTCAAAATTCGGACCGGAAGTAGCACTTTTGCTCTTAGCGAGTAGCACTTTTTTTTCGAATATCGTGCAAAGTATGCATTCCATAGCGATTTATTAAGAGAATGAAAGTACTTAGAATAGGATTTTGAATAATTTTTATATAAAAAGATTCTTAAAATTGTATAGTTTGAAACGCTCATACGTATAAGAAAGTCGTGTGGTGGCCACACCTATTTTTTTTATTTAATAACACAGTATTATACAAGGAATAATACTAACTGCGTATTTTGATAATTATGCATACTCACACATTTTAAACCTTTTAACACCCTGTATAATTTACTATTTGTGGCTTATACCACTTTTTTCAATGAACCATTCAATGGTATCCCGAAAGCCCGCCCGCCTATTTCTTGATTTCTGCATTCCAAAATTAATCGTTTATATGTATGTTGTACTTAATTCGAATTTTGACTTAGTTACATCTATAAATCAACGTTCCTTACAGATGTCACTTATTACGGTACTAATAGATGAATCATTATTGTACATACATTGGTTTCGACAATAGATTTTGAAGCAAGTTAAATTAAATTCTTTAAATATTTTTAAGAAAAATAGTAAGGGATAATATAAAATTGCTTTCTTTACCTTTTTCGTAACCAAAACATCTTTATTCCAATAGAAAAACACGAATAAACAGCGCCACTTTCACAATGCAACAAAAAAATGAGGTTTAATAATCGAATCCGAGATAGCCAATTAAATATTTAAAACACCATCATTGTGCTATAAATGTACGCGTGTTGTGACATACCTTCGCAAATATGTCAACATATGTATCGGTTCATAAATGTATAATTCTTGAAATTGTTCGTGCTATCCTGTTTTAAAATATCAATAGGTTAAATACCAACTAAAGAAATGAATGCATAATCAGTCTGAAGTTCTCAGTCATTAGACAAATATTTGCTAATAAAAAACAGTTAAATATCTTGAAAATAGATATTGGATAATTGGATATTAACTTCATAGAAATAAAATATTATCTTTACTTATATATTAGTTTTATATCAATGCTTCTAGTTATATTTTTTTTGCTCAAGATTAATTTGCCAAATACTGTTTCACGACGTAAGATGCTATATGTACAAATCATTTATACAGGGTGATTCACACATCTCAGACTGCTGTATGTACGTGATTGAATATTGAGAAGTGAGATAGAAATTAGTAGTTTACGTTATGATTAATAGTAACCAAACACGTGGTACTTAGTTTTACTGTCCTTACGTGAGATGTCGCTGGTATCAGTCTGTCTAGTTTGCCGGTACTACATTTTCAGATTTAAAATTTTTACATATATAATAATCATTTTCTAATATAACGTTAAATCAAAGCTCCTCTTTCCAGATAATCTTGTAACATTTTTTGAAACGTGTGCTGGGTGACCCAAGTTTTACCGCCAGCGCCAAAATGGATCTTATTTATCAAGAAAAAAGAATCAAATTTTGTGTAAAGTTAGATTGAAATGTACACTAGATACACAATAAAAAATCTCTGTCAAATATTTAAAATGTGCTAGTGGCAAACAAAAAACAAAACATTAACAAAAAATTTTCATTTGTAATATCGACTTTTTTTTCATCATTAAGATGAAGATATTTTTTGAATCATATTCATCTGAATTAAAATCAAAAATTTAGCTTAGTTTTTCTTAAATTTGAAGTTAAGTAGAAAGCTTCTAAATTTCATTTATAATTTACAACCTGCCTGCACTAACCGACACAGTAAAGTTTGGTCAAGACCAGGGGTCTCCAAACTTTCCAGCCTTAGGGCCATACTGATTACTCCAGTAAGTTCCGAGGGCCAAAACCATATTATCATTGTTGCCGGTGGTAAAAAGTGAAATAGTCCACTGATGAAAAAAAGTCCGAAAAAATACGCAACGTTTAAAAAAGGCTGCAAAACGGCAACACTGCATATTATTAATTTTCCTGTCATTATCTGTAATTTCTAGATTAGTCGTAGAGTACGAGCCATGAAGAGTAACGTGACAAATCTGGTGGACACAAGCGGAAATAGGTAGTACCTTCTATCGCTAACAGATGGCGCCAATAGCACGTACAGAATAATCTCGTTGGTTCGAGAAAGTTCTGGTGTCTTCCACTCACTTCTAGATGGCAGTAATTGGAATATATAAGAAGGCTAGTGGCGCAACCACAAGTCAGTTCCTATGACACTGTTGTGAAATAAAATAGTGCGTACCTCCTTAAAACGTGTTTGTGCGTGTTTAAGTTTAAGACATCTTTGTAACAGTATTTTGATTTGAATTGTTGCTTTTGTGTGTGATTTAGTAGTATGGAAAAGAAGCGAAAAATTGATAGTGAATGCAGAAAATTCAAAGATCAGTGGAACATTCAGTATTTCGTAATTGTGTCCAGTAAGAAGGCGCTATGTTTGATTTGCAATGAAAGCATAGCCGTTCTCAAAGAATATAACATTAAACGTCATTATGAAACAAAACATTTTCAAAATTACTCAAAATATACAGGAAGTTTGCGGACAGAAAAATTCGAAGCTATGAAGCGCGGATTGAAATCACAGCAATCTTCATTTACAAAACTCAAAACTGAACAAGAGGCTGCAACGCGTGCCAGCTTTCGTGTGGCTCTTGAAATTGCAAAACGTGGAAAACCATTCACCGATGGAGAAATGATCAAAGAATGCATAATTGCAGTAGCCGAAGAAATGTGCCCTGAAAAGGTAAATTTATTAAAAAGTGTCAATATGTCAGCAAACACTGTGGCTCGAAGGGTAGAAAACATCGCTGAAAATATATCCTCTCAACTGTTCGACAAAAATGGACATGTTGAGTGGTTTTCTTTGGCCTTGGATGAGTCAACGGATGTGTCAGATACTGCTCAGGTGTTGATTTATATTCGAGGAGTAGATAAAAGCTATGAAGTGCATGAAGAACTTCTTGATATGAATAGTATTCATGGCACAACTACTGGTACAGATATTTTTAAAGGAGTTGAAATGGCCATTAATCAAAAGAACCTTCGATGGAAAAACTTGAAATGTATTACAACTGATGGAGGCAAAAACATGAGTGGGAAAGATAAAGGAGTGGTCGCTCTTGTGTCAAAGGCTGTAGAAAATGACGGTGGTTTAAAACCATTAGTCTTACATTGTATCATTCATCAACAGTCTTTGTGCGGAAAATGTTTGGATATGTCTGAAGTTCTGAAACCAGTCATATCAACTGTTAATTTTATCAGATCTTTTGGGCTGAATCACCGACAATTCCGACAATTTATTGAAGAGATTGGAGAAAATGACTTACCTTATCATACTGCCGTACGTTGGCTTAGTTGTGGGAAAGTCCTTCAGCGCTTTTTTGAACTTCGGGCAGTGATCGAAATTTTTTTGAATGAAAAGCATCGCCCTCTTACTGAATTACAAAACAACGCATGGCTGTGGAAGTTAGCATTCTATGTTGATTTGACAAAACATGTGAACGAACTGAATTTGAGATTGCAAGGAGAAAACCAGCATCTTCCTGATTTATACACTAATATCAAATCATTCCGGAAGAAATTGATACTGTTTCAATCACAACTACGAAGTAAATGTTTTTCACATTTTAAAACATGTGAAATATTCAGCCACACTACTGAGACTGAGTTTCCTATCGATTTTGCAATCGAAACTTTGAGTGCTTTGAAAATAAATTTTGATACTCGTTTCTCGGACTTTGATGCCATTGCGAATCAAATTAAGATTTTTCAGAATCCTTTTGATACTGACATTGAAACCCTAGCCCCGGAACTTCAAATGGAAATAATTGATCTACAGTGCAGTGATATAATTAAGAACAAATATCAAAACTCATCTTTGTTGGAATTTTATAAGAGTCTTCCACTGACACAATTTGATAATTTGCATAAATTTGCTCGTGGGCTGTTTTCTGTTTTTGGTGCTACTTATTTGTGTGAGAAGACCTTCTCCAAAATGAAGTACACAAAAAATGTTTACAGATCTAAATTAACTGATGAGCATCTTAAATCTCTTTTAATAATTGGTACAAGTAAAATTAGTCCACAACTACTAACTATTGTCAGTGGAAAATCTCAATTACACAAATCTCATTAGTATTTCATATGTCATTATGCTTGTTATAAGTTATGTTTTTATTTAAAATGTATAAAATGGTAGTTGGATTCATGTCAATAATTTGTTAGTTATTATATACTGAAGTAACATTTTCTGCATATTATACATGTCTTTACTCATTACAATTCTGTGTTTCTTTATCCAACTTATCACAAAAACAATAACAATAAGCCTACAACAATGCTATGAGTAGTTAGCCCATGACCATATCAATGTAGATGTCATATTAATAATTATTCAACATAAAATTAGAATACTTCAGTAAACTAAATTTAATTTGCTATAAAAAATATGTTCTCTAAAAGGAGTTTTCAAGTATGCTAGCTCTCCGCGGGCCGGACAAAATCTGTCCGCGGGCCGGATGTGGCCCTCGGGCCGTAGTTTGGAGACCCCTGGTCAAGACCTTTGGGGGAAATACTGGCACCCCCACTACTACTCCAGTGAACCACGCCTTAAAGCCAAGCCGGCCTTCGGCTGCAACCCAAGTTTTACCGCCGCTTGCAAAATAACCCTTATTTTTAAAATGATTTTGTTTAATATTGCCAGAGTGTCTCTATCAATAGAAACACTTCAGATATTAGCACTTACCTCAATCAAATTAAAATTATATCACTTCCGAGAGCGAAAAACAGTACCTAATAATATTTTGAATTTTTCCCACCATAAAAAATATCAAAACATTTTTTGTTATTTGCATTTAATTAACTCCTCAGAAATAAACAAAAATTTCTGAATTTTGGGTAACAAATAATTTTTTGTTACTGTTTTTTTTACTTATTGCTATTCTTAATTAGTATTAGGTACTATTTTTTATATGTTTATTTTTTTAATTATCATAATATAATATAAATCCTAACACTCAAATCAATACAGATCCATTCTTCGATAATTTTAATTTTTCCAATTTCAATAGAGAAAACAAAAGAATAATAAACAAACGAAGGGAAACGCGCTTCCTCTAGTTACAAAAGCCAACATCCTCCAATAAACTTCTCTAATTACAGGTAATCTTATTATGGCATCAATTCAGTTTTACGTCTTTTAGGATTGCGTAAGATTTCAGAAATACAAATGTGTAGATGTATTTGGAAGGAAGGAAGTTTAATGGTAAAAATACGCATCTCTAACACTTGTAATCGAGTTGATCCAAATCAATAATTTATCTTAGCGTAAATTATACAAACTTCTTATAATATACAGGCTGATTTATAAAATGACACGAATTTTATAAATGATTTGACAGAAAAGTAACGTTTCAAAGTTGGGCAAAATTTTGCTTCAATAGACAAGCTTTCACAATCGCAATTTGTTGTATTTGTGGTAATATGAAGAAATAATAATTTCATGTGTTGATTTAAAGATTGTCTTGTTTATACAACAGAACAATCATTAATGAAGCTGAAAAAAGTTATTGAAATATTACTTAGGAATCTGCTCCTTGCCGTGGAAGGATGTATAAGTGATTCATTGCTTTCAACAGTGATAATATGAGCACAGCCATTTTAATTTGTTAGTTAAGCTACTATAAATATTAGGCTTTTTCGGTGTATCTTGACTTTTAGACGACTTTAAATGAATCATTCATCAGTTTTAACAAATACCTGGCTGTATATAATGAAAATCAATGGTTACTTTTGATATGTTGTGTATTTTTGTTCACTTGTAAAGAAAACCATTAATGATCTATTGTGCTAATCCCTCTATAATCCGGCGATGGCAAACACAAGTTTTAAGTACCTGGAACTATCTGTGCCGGCTCGAGGGTATTAACAAAATAAAGGAATTAATATTAATTTATAATTTGAATATTCAATTCAATGAATAATAAATTAAGGAGCAAAATGTATTCTGGTATTTCACATAGGTGTAGGTGACATTGCATATAAATATACATTCATATTATAATACACGTACACTTTTATTATTTCTACTCAAATATTGACAATATAGGCCTGTAGAGTGGTTCTCATAAAGATTACTTTCATTGCATACCACCTGCCGTGTTTAAGCAACTTGTGAGAACTTGCTTTCGCACTATATCTTGAAACAGACTATACAAAATTGTGCGTTTATTGTGATGCACACCCTACATTCATCCTGTCATTATCGATGCTAATGTACTTTCTCTGTGCCCCCCCCTACAGCTGTTACCGTCAAAAATATTGCTGCGGTTAAAAAAATACTCTCGTTTGTATTGCCGAATAATACGCAAGCGCTAAATGAAATTTAATCATACTTCAGGAAATTATACCACTTTTGCCATCCACATGTCATTGAAATACTGGGCCAGTGCTGAATAACTATCTTTCAACAAAATCATACGTTTAGTGAGCCGATTTCACGAATTGGTGAAATAGTGAACAATAGATCGAAACACGTATCCACTTATTGACGATACAAATTCTACAACGTAAAGTTTATTGATGTCATGTAATTCCATGAGTATGTTTACTTCATTTATAAACCAAGTTATTTTATATTAATAAGCAAACAAATATTCGTTACTGTACATAAATAAACTCATTCACAAAATTAACGCACTACTCAATTAGATTCGTATAATTACAATACTGAATTTAATATTGCAAAAAATTTTTCATGAAAGCTTATTGATATATAGGTACTGTCTAGTAGCTTGTAAATGAAGTCAGCGAAACATGGCGTTGTTTCTAATCAGTTTTTATTAAAAAACTTTTTTCCTTGAAAACAACACAAACATGTAAACAAAATACAAACGAAAACAATAGAATTTGTGGCCTTAGAGCTATTCTAATATCGTGTATGTTCTCCTCTACTTATAATAACTGCTTCCATGCGTCTTGACATACTGGATATCAAATTTTGAATGACTTCTTGAGGAGAATTTTCCCATTCTTGAATTGCTGCGTCTATCAGTTGATTGTGCTTGGCAGGTGGAGGTATATGACGTCGAACCCTTTTTTTTTAATATTATCCCATAAATGCTCTATTGAGTTCTTGTCAGGACTTGGCTGGCCATTCCATGAACGAAATAGCAACAGCATTTAAATTTAAGTAGTGAGTATCTTGCTCAGCCACATGACGACGAGCATTATCCTGCATAAACAAGAAGAAATATGCTCCACAAAAGGAGCAAATGGCATTACATGGGCAACAACGATGTGTTCAAGATAATAATCTGCATTCATTGACCTAACACGTATAGGGACCAACTTTGTGCGACCATGGAAACATTTGCCTCCCCAAAACATTACAGAGCCACCACCAAACGGGACTCTTGGAGAGATATTACAACTAGCAAATCTCTCTCCTGGCCTTCACCAGACACGCTCACGTCCATCAGGAGATTTAAAGCTAATCCTCGTTTCGTCTGAAAATAAAACCATCTTCCAATCATTAAGAGTCCAATCTTTATGATTTCTCGCAAAACGCAATCTTTGAATGTTGTGCTCTCTGGTGTGTAAGGGTTTCTTGGCCGGTTTTCTGCTGTCCAATCCAGCTTCATTTAAGCGCCTTCTAATCGTTCGGGAAGATACAAGAAGATTGCGAGCAGCTACGAGCTCATTTTTTAGGATGGTGGTACTAGTCGTTCTCCTGTTTTTGAGAGCGGATTGTCTAAGAAAACGCTCATCTATTGCATTAGTGCACCATTTTCGCCCTTGTCCCGGCCTTCGTAAGTGAGAACCTGTCTCGTTAAATCGTCTAACCATGCGACTTAAGCTCGAATGGTTTCTTCCTATCACATTTAGCAACATGACGCATCGAATATTCCTCATCCAGCAAAGTTGATGCTCTTACTGCTTCCTCGACTGACAAATTTGTTCTGCGATTCATTACTAAATGTATTACACTCGCACTGACACTATCAATAACAAAAAAACTTTGTGGCACGAGAAAACTTGTCTTAATAAGCAAAAATTTCCGATAAGACTTTGGATCAACTTTTGCCAAAAAATTGCAGTTGTACTTTTAAAAAGAATCACTTGTTGACAGCATTTCCTTAAACTGTCCCAGTAGGTTCACAGCCTACTTGTAAGAAAATAAGAAAACTAGAAATCATAATTATTTTGGAATAACACAAAATATATGCGGTGGTGCGTTAATTGGTCGATGAGTTTACTTTGTCGAATTGCAATTGTTAGATCCCGTAATTATATTGTCCGCGATTGTTTAACGTAATCTTTAACTGTACCTAACGCAAGATTCCGACCATTCTATCGGACAAATAGCGGACTGCATTTGTTAACCTAGACACAGAACAACTTTCAATTCGTTAATTATTTAAAAGCACAAAAGGTTGTATGGTGATCCGGGGGCACCACACCTATGTCACGTTCCGTTGCATTCTATCGGCTATAAACTGGCTAATTCCACCACATCACCAACCAATAACTGTGTCTCTCCATTACTTATAAAATAACTTTAAACCCTACGTATGTATATATAAAATACAATGCATAACATATGTCAGTATATATAGTAGGATAATGACGTATTTAAACACTATGAAAGCCGCTCCTAAATGTCGAAATGGTTAAACGTAATATATACAATAATTACGAATGAGAAAATTCCTTCCCATAGTTTAAATAGGTGGAAAAAAATAATGTAAGTAATTATTTTAATACAGGAATGTGAATGGATATCATATTTATGTTATTGGATATAATAATTTAAATGTCACTTATTTTTACTTTAGTATCTTATTATCAATAAAATTCCTCATAAAATCAACCAGTATCAAAACAGAAAAATTCTATGTAACTTTTTAATTTTGGAATTTAAATCTTTAAACTGTGTAAATAAGTTTCATAATTCTTATTTGTATCGTTCGATATATATATATTAAGAACAGTAGTTGTTGCAGTTTATGAGAAAGAATAGAGATATAGTTTGCAAAATTCCTATTTATTGTTGGCAACATTTGACAGTTGCTACCCCTCGTCATAAAAAAGGGCGAAGTATGGTGCTTCGAAAAACGATTACCTTATATTACTAAAACTCTTGTGCTACGGTCTCTGTATATCCTACCTGTGTAACCAACTCAATTCTCACCCTCGTCGAAACACTCTTGTCGATTTTCAAATCCGGGATAGCTCGCCGCCGCTATGTCAGTTGCGGAGATCGGGTGGTTCGAAAATAATCCCTAGAACGAGTTAATTGACGAGCCTTGAGAGTATTCCTACGAAACGAAGGAAAGGAAGTTCTACGGGTGTTCAACCACAAGTCAGAATCACAATAATAACAAGATTTATTTAAAAATTAAGATTGGATCAATGTAACAGTGAGTCATTAAATGCTTTTCCCGTATACATAAAGAGCTAAGTGAAACTAATTTATGATCATAAAAACTATGTGTAAATTTTAAGATACCCCTGTATATTGAACTTGTAAGGATTTATTTTAAAGTTCAACATTTTAAGATTGCTATTTAAATTTGACAGTGAAAATAACATTTCTAATGAAAAACTTATCAAGTTAAAATTATCTAATATATATTTTTTATTACTACAAATAGCCCGAGTTTTATTAATAAAGAAAAAATACATTAGTGCCCAACTAGTGTTAGCACCCAAAGAAAGGACGAAAGATTCCGTGCACATTACGCGATACAAGATGCCAATCGGTAGAATTGTTCAATCCAACACCTCAACAATCTGCTGCGAGAAAAAAGAAAACGCCAGAATTAAAGGATTTAAAATCTTCATTGTATGTGGTTTGAGATTATGGCGTCTTCTCTGTTTCTACTGCCGACGACGTTTCGTACACTACCTTTATAAACATCTTCAGTGCTTCTAGTACTGCCATAACCTGAAACAGACTAACGTTATCGAAGTAGTAGAAGCCATGAAGATGTTCCTTAGAATAGTGGACGAAACGTCATCAGTAGAAGCAGAAACGATGACGACGCGGTGTCAGCTCAGAAACCAATTGTGAAAGCCAACGAGTTATATTAAAGCACTAAAAAGTTAAAATGTTTATGAAACAAGTAAAAATTAAAAATGATCCTCCAAAGATTACAGAGGTACACACAGCAAGACTACAAAACGGAAACACTCTTCTATATCCCAAGTAAAATTCTATTCGGCAGGTGTTGAATGGCGGCAAAATGATCGTGGCTTGGCCAGGTGTCAGCGTAAATCCACCAAATAATAGTTAATTATCCCGTCTCGTAATAGTAATCAGACAACAGAAAATAAAAATAAAACACTGATCCAACGCTACCCGAACAACAGTCCAAACTCAATTACCTATATGAGTAGTCGAAACAGCGCATGGAATCTGCAAGGGTGGCTTAAGTGTCAGATGCACGAGAGTGACGCGTGCATGCTATTGCCTGGACGAGAGATAACAAGATGAATTAAATATAAAGAACGCAAAAGAATTGAAGATGAACGTGTAACATTTAAAAATCAATTAAGTAAATGTAGAAACACAAACCGAGCAATAAGACAACTAATTAAGGAAGTAAAATATAACACAGAAATCTAGTGTACGCCGATAACTTAAGTCAAAGTCAATTATAAGGTGTCACCGGAAGATGGTCCGTTATGTCCAGGAAGTCAAAATAAATTAAAACAGATAAGTAATGCGACAAGCTAAGTTCAAAGTAAAGAGTATACTTCAAACAATGCTACACTAAAAAGGTTAATCAAAATATGCGCACAACCTTTATAACAATTTCTTGTAACACTCTTTTATTTCTATACCATATGCTATAAAATCCAATATGGCAGGTTGTCTGGATTTGGAATGTTGATCACTCTCAATTCTCGTCGCGTAGAACTTGAGCAAGGTTGGTTAACATTCAAAATTTGGCATATAACAGTAGCTAAACAAACATTTAATTTATGATTAATTTTTAAATCTCAACTTGAACCATTATAAACAGCAAGAAATCCGCAACAACAATTCATTAGAATTTCAATCTCCAATGAACGATGGATGCGTTTGTTACGTTTCTATGTCATCGCAAAGCATAATACACAACTGCAATATTCCTTGAAGCATGACCTATGATATCTATCTTGAAAGTAAAAGGTTTTTCTTACATAAGATTCATTATGCTCACACATTGCAATGTGCATCGATAATATTTTCACTCGCGAACTTTTATTTAATTTTGTAATCTTTCAATGAAGAGTACTCATATGCTGACATCTTAAGGACAAATCATTTATGATGACGAAATCTCAATTTCTATACATAGAATTGTGATAGTGAAAGGACTAAACGTCATATAAATATTAAACATGTAATTAACACAAAATGCTTCTTCAGTTGTTTTGGCAACCAACACGGGAAAAGTACGGACTAAAGACAACGATTCAATGCCACTACAAATTCCCATCGAAAAGTAAACTTAAACTAATTAAATAATATTTCAGTATATATTATATGAAAGGCAGTTATAAGTAGAATATATTAAATAAGGTTACTAGATATTACTTTTTGACAACTATATTTTATTTAATACTTGGCTATTATGTATAGCAGGCAAGCATTTAATAAATTTATAGTGTTTAAACGACAATTATAACAAACGCCAATAGGTAATTAACACAAACGTCAAAAGGTGTACGAATGTTACTGTTTATGACAGTCCTGAAATGGCTTTTTGAGGTTATATTACGTGAAATGTTAAATTTGACGCGATTTTAATTTATTGCCATGTCGGTTGCCAAAGTGATTGAACCATATTAATTTTCAATATATAATTTGGTACATGGTTAGACTCGATAAAAGGAATATTTGGATACTGCTTACTATTCCAAATTCGAAAAGATTATGGTCCACACTTCTGTCTCTTAATGTCAAATCCTCCTCTGAGACTATGCTGCCTGACCATTTGGCTGATGTTTACAAAATGAATGATTATTTTGCACCTTTTTTTCAGTCCGCTAAAGATAACTCCAACGATCTAATTGTTTATTACAATTCTACTCATCATAACCCTGAAGCCTTGTTACTTTCTTATACTATGTGAAAGTCTGCTATGGGCATACCCTTGCCAATATTTGCCTTTTCCTATTATCAAGCTGGTTCTCGGAAGGACTTCAGTACAGCTACTGCGTTAGTTTATGTGTTGAATGACATAATGACGTCTATTGATAATAGATTTGTCATCAGCTGCTTATTTCTAAGCTCAAATATTACGGATTTTTCGATGGTGGATTTTGCTTCAATAATACTTATCTGGAAGAACACAGCGCATCACGTATCGTGGTGATATTTCAAGTAGTTCCGTTATTTTATCTGGAGTTCCACAAGCTTCGATCCTTGGTCCCCTACTTTTTGTAATTTATACTAACGACATTTTATTATATGTTAATAAATCACGTCCAAGCTTATGCTGATGACACACATTTACTTCATTCATTTGCTTTTCATGAGTACCACAGAGCGACTGATGATATTAATGAGGACTTGGTTAGGGTGAATAAGTTGCCTACTGAACATAATTAGTTCTTAATTCGCAGAAGACTAATGAATGTGTTGATTTTGGGCTCTAAATATCATGCTGAGTTTCTAACTTACATTTGCACATTTCAAATAATCGATTTCCTTTTGTCCATGTTGTGAAAGATCTTGGACTTCTCGTTGATACCTGACTTCGCTCCAGTGAGCATGTTTCCCATATACTAAAGAAGTTCTACGAATTTGAGAGTGTTATGTGCTAAATAGGCATATATTAAATCCTTCTTTGAGGGTACGACTTTGTGACTCTTTGGTCTTATCTTTGTTTAGCTGTTGTAATTTCATTTATGATCCATGTTTGGTTATGCAGGATAAGTTGAGAATTCAAAAACTTCAAAATTCTTGTTGTAGACTATATTTCTGCTCTCACGACGCCAATATGTTTGAAATATTGAACTGAGGATGCGTCTTAAACAAAACAAAGTTATTTGGCTTTCCGAAAATTACGTAAGAGTCGTTGTTATGTCAGGTATGTAAAATAACTCTTTGGCATGAACGTCTCAATTGTTTTTGAAGAAAATTAACTTTTTGAAAAAAGATAAAAATTGTTGAAAGGCTGTTTAACGGAAAATTTTGGACGTATGAAGCTTGGTTTGAGCTTAAATTGTAGTAAACTTAATCTATTAAAAAAAAAAAGATTTTTTCCTATACTTTAGGACAGGGGTCTCCAAACTTTCCAGTCTTAGGGCCATACTGATTACTCCAGTAAGTTCCGAGGGCCAAAACCATATTATCATTGTTGCCGGTGGTAAAAAGTGAAATAGTCCACTGATGAAAAAAAGTCCGAAAAAGTACGCAACGTTTAAAAAAGGCTGCAAAACGGCAACACTGCATATTATTAATTTTCCTGTCATTATCTGTAATTTCTAGATTAGTCGTAGAGTACGAGCCATGAGGAGTAACGTGACACGACATCTGGTGGACACAAGCGGAAATAGGTAGTACTTTCTATCGCTAACAGATGGCGCTAATAGCACGTACAGAATAATCTCGTTGGTTCGAGAAAGTTCTGGTGTCTTCCACTCACTTCTAGATGGCAGTAATTGGAATATATAAGAAGGCTAGTGGCGCAACCACAAGTCAGTTCCTATGACACTGTTGTGAAATAAAATAGTGCGTACCTCCTTAAAACGTGTTTGTGCGTGTTTAAGTTTAAGACATCTTTGTAACAGTATTTTGATTTGAATTGTTGCTTTTGTGTGTGATTTAGTAGTATGGAAAAGAAGCGAAAAATTGATAGTGAATGCAGAAAATTCAAAGATCAGTGGAACATTCAGTATTTCGTAATTGAGTCCAGTAAGAAGGCGCTATGTTTGATTTGCAATGAAAGCATAGCCGTTCTCAAAGAATATAACATTAAACGTCATTATGAAACAAAACATTTTCAAAATTACTCAAAATATACAGGAAGTTTGCGGACAGAAAAATTCGAAGCTATGAAGCGCGGATTGAAATCGCAGCAATCTTCATTTACAAAACTCAAAACTGAACAAGAGGCTGCAACGCGTGCCAGCTTTCGTGTGGCTCTTGAAATTGCAAAACGTGGAAAACCATTCACCGATGGAGAAATGATCAAAGAATGCATAATTGCAGTAGCCGAAGAAATGTGCCCTGAAAAGGTAAATTTATTAAAAAGTGTCAGTATGTCAGCAAACACTGTGGCTCGAAGGGTAGAAAACATCGCTGAAAATATATCCTCTCAACTGTTCGACAAAAATGGACATGTTGAATGGTTTTCTTTGGCCTTGGATGAGTCAACGGATGTGTCAGATACTGCTCAGGTGTTGATTTATATTCGAGGAGTAGATAAAAGCTATGAAGTGCATGAAGAACTTCTTGATATGAATAGTATTCATGGCACAACTACTGGTACAGATATTTTTAAAGGAGTTGAAATGGCCATTAATCAAAAGAACCTTCGATGGAAAAACTTGAAATGTATTACAACTGATGGAGGCAAAAACATGAGTGGGAAAGATAAAGGAGTGGTCGCTCTTGTGTCAAAGGCTGTAGAAAATGACGGTGGTTTAAAACCATTAGTCTTACATTGTATCATTCATCAACAGTCTTTGTGCGGAAAATGTTTGGATATGTCTGAAGTTCTGAAACCAGTCATATCAACTGTTAATTTTATCAGATCTTTTGGGCTGAATCACCGACAATTCCGACAATTTATTGAAGAGATTGGAGTAAATGACTTACCTTATCATACTGCCGTACGTTGGCTTAGTTGTGGGAAAGTCCTTCAGCGCTTTTTTGAACTTCGAGCAGTGATCGAAATTTTTTTGAATGAAAAGCATCGCCCTCTTACTGAATTACAAAACAACGCATGGCTGTGGAAGTTAGCATTCTATGTTGATTTGACAAAACATGTGAACGAACTGAATTTGAGATTGCAAGGAGAAAACCAGCATCTTCCTGATTTATACACTAATATCAAATCATTCCGGAAGAAATTGATACTGTTTCAATCACAACTACGAAGTAAATGTTTTTCACATTTTAAAACATGTGAAATATTCAGCCACACTACTGAGACTGAGTTTCCTATCGATTTTGCAATCGAAACTTTGAGTGCTTTGAAAATAAATTTTGATACTCGTTTCTCGGACTTTGATGCCATTGCGAATCAAATTAAGATTTTTCAGAATCCTTTTGATACTGACATTGAAACCCTAGCCCCGGAACTTCAAATGGAAATAATTGATCTACAGTGCAGTGATATAATTAAGAACAAATATCAAAACTCATCTTTGTTGGAATTTTATAAGAGTCTTCCACTGACACAATTTGATAATTTGCATAAATTTGCTCGTGGGCTGTTTTCTGTTTTTGGTGCTACTTATTTGTGTGACAAGACCTTCTCCAAAATGAAGTACACAAAAAATGTTTAGAGATCTAAATTAACTGATGAGCATCTTAAATCTCTTTTAATAATTGGTACAAGTAAAATTAGTCCACAACTACAAACTATTGTCAGTGGAAAATCTCAATTACACAAATCTCATTAGTATTTCATATGTCATTATGCTTTGTTATAAGTTATGTTTTTATTTAAAATGTATAAAATGTTAGTTGGATTCATTTCAATAATTTGTTAGTTATTATATACTGAAGTAAAATTTTCTGCATATTATACATGTCTTTACTCATTACAATTCTGTGTTTCTTTATCCAACTTATCACAAAAACAATAACAATAAGCCTACAACAATGTTATGAGTAGTTAGCCCATGACCATATCAATGTAGATGTCATATTAATAATTATTCAACATAAAATTAGAATACTTCAGTAAACTAAATTTAATTTGCTATAAAAAATCTGTTCTCTAAAAGGAGTTTTCAAGTATGCTAGCTCTCCGCGGGCCGGACAAAATCTGTCCGCGGGCCGGGTGTGGCCCTCGGGCCGTAGTTTGGAGACCCCTGCTTTAGGAGATAGGTATTGTTCAGCTCCCACAAGTGTTCCAAAACGGCAATTTCGATAAATTTACCGAAATATAATTGGGTAAAAAATACATGAAAATTTCGCTTTAAGCAGAAAAATTGTATTTTATAAATGATCAAAACTCTTGACTAACTACATTTAAATATACAGTGAGGACGCGCGGGTTGGAATAAATTCATTTAAAATTTTTGGTTTTGTTTTATGGAAAAACGCTCGGATAGGTCGATTTTTATTTTTAGCTGCGGTTTTTCTGATGGTAAATTGATGTACAAAGGTTGGTCCAAAAATAAGTTACGACCATCAATTTTTTTTTTCAAATGGAAACATGTTTTTTTATTTAATTTGTTAATTCTGCATCGAATTCTGTTTCATGTACCATGTCCTATACCTAAACTCAACAGTTATCGAAAAATTTACAATTGAACATATCAATAACTGAGACCGTATCCTACAAAATTTATTTCACTTTCTCGTCTGAAAACGACCGATTTATTAAAAAAAAAAACAGAAAAACAAGTCAAATTAAATGTTCAAACTGTTGACCACTAAGTTTCTGACAATAGGCAAGCCGAAGATCAGTTTCTCGTAACACTGCAGTTAACGTTTGCAGCTTAATTTGTTGTATTTCGGTTATAATTTCTTGATAACTGTTGAATTTGGGTATAGGACATGGTACATAAAACATACTTAGAATTCGATGAAGATTTAATAAATTAAATAAAAAAGATGTTTCCATTTGAAAAAAAAAATGATGGTCGTAACTTATTTTTGGACCAACCTTTGTACATCAATTTACCATCAGAAAAACCGCAGCTAAAAATAAAAATCGACCTATCCCAGCGTTTTTCCATAAAACAAAACCAATAATTTTAAATGAATTTATTCCAACCCGCGCGTCCTCACTGTATAATAATTTTAACATTCATATCTTCATTATAATCACTCTGTAAATATAGGTGCAAATAATATTATCTGATGCATTTATTAGTTACATATAAAAGGTGTTAAAAATGTAGTAAAAATTGGGTATTTACATTAAGCTTTAAATATAGAAAATATAGGTGAATGAACTGCTCGTGTCGTGGTATTGTGCAGGCAAAAACCGATATAAATGATCCTGAAAGTGGAGGGATTTAAAAACGTTTCCAGAAATAAATTCTAACAACCGGAAGTGGTAGTATTTCTCTAAATTTTTACGTTTCAAATCTTTAGCGCCAGTAACTCCATAATCAAGAGTAAATAGAAAAGAATCATATACCTGATTTTCAACTAAATTATAATTGAGAGTAGGAATTCGATATAAAGTTAGAGGTATTTAAAAATGTTAATGACTTTTTCAAATTGAAATATTGATAGATGTTATTTCAAAGTTAATTTATAATAGTTTGAATTTTAAAATATATTATTATTATTATTATTATTATTATTCTGTTAGATTTACATCAAAGTTTTTAAATTATTGCCGAACAACTTGATTAGAAAATGGACTGTAGGTTTTTGCAATTAACCATTTCATGTAGATTTTTTGTCAACGATTTTTATTATGCATATAATTTTGACAAAACAGTAGGAAGGATATTATGTTTGTTATTATTTGAGCATTTCCACTGAACATGGCCACCCGCGCTAGTTGTCCACAGACCCAATAAGTTTGTATAGAATTTTACATAGGAATCTAGTTTTTTTTTACTGATTTTTACTTTCTTATACGTAGTAACGAAAATGTTCTACCTCGAGATTTTTGCAGATGTCCACGTTTTGAAGTCCCCTGATACCCAAAATGTGGGGTTTTAAAAGAATGTGTCTTTGTGTGTGACCACGATTGCGGTCAAACGGCTGTACATTTCATTTCCAATTTTTGTATTTACTAGTACAATCCCCTTCTTGAGATCTGATTAGTTTTTCAGTAAAATCGGTTAACCGGAAGTAGTAGTATACTTCGATGAAGAAATCGAATTTTGCCAATATTACCCCGGAAGTAGTAGTTTACTTCAGTGAAAAAATCGAATTTTGCCAATATTTCGTCAACTATTAAGTTTTAAACAAATTTATAAAGAATTTATATGTACTCAAAATTAAAATTGAGAATAATTTTATTTAAAAAGTTTTTCAAAATTCTTACCGGAAGTAGGTCTTTTACTCTTATCGAAAATCAGTTTTTTGCGAATATTTCGCATGTCATGCTTTTTAGACAGGTACGTTACGAGTATAAAAGTCTTTATATTATAATTTTAAATATCTTTTGTATAAACAAAATTTCAAAATTCGGACCGGAAGTAACACTTTTACTCTTACCGAATAGCGAATTTTTGCAAATATGTCGTAAATTATGCATTTTGTATATATTTATCAAGAGTACAAAAGTATTTAGAGTTAGATTTGCAATGTTTTTTGTATAAATGAAATTTCAAAATACAGACCGGAAGTAGCACTTTTACTCTTAGCGAGTAAAAGTGCTACTTACAAAAGTAACTTTTGTAAATAGCGCGAAAATTAGAAGTTCAACTGTCTCTTCGGTTCTGCCATCATTGTCCAAATATTACTACTTTGCTAATTTAACCGATACTGTGGCTTCATTAATAACAAAGTTAGCAATAGTGCCGACTTAATTTATAACATATATATATTGCTTATATTTTACCATAGAAACAAGCTTCGAGACATTAATTGTTAAATATTGGTATCATTATTCAAATACAATTTCTTTCCTAATACGTTAAAGTATTATTACTTATTGCAGCACTTATTAAATCTAATAATTATATTAATTACGATAATCATATTTACTTAACTTACTTAAGATAAATAAGCAATATAATTCAACGTCTTATAAGGAGCTATACTCTACAAAAATACATAATTAAATTAGTTAAAGTGAAATTTTAAAACAACATGGCTTCAAGAGCCTTCTAACGGTCAACATTTTAAATAAACTAAATTAAATTTTAAATCTTATTGGGAAGAAGATATTCCAGTTTCCTCGCATTTTTACGAGAGTAAGTATGTCTGAAATTATTTATCAATATGTAGTAGGTCATTCTCATAAGCTTATTATTATCGGTTTAGTTTCTATACGTATATTATTTTTTTTTACCTTGCAGCTTCGCTGTATCTAAATTCCAATGAAAATTTATAGATGTGGGGTCCCGAAGATGGTTTATACTTTAATTGGCACAAACAGGTAAGTTTCTCATCCAAATCTTATGATGTTCGATGATGTTTCACAAGTGCACTCCCAAGTATAATTTTTAAAAGATAAGGCTATCTTTTATTTCTTCTCCTGCATACGGTACTGGTACTTTTGCTTTATTTTTCACTAAGGTATTTAATATATATTTGTTTACTTATTATGATAAAATATAAAATTTTCTATGTATCAACCAAAATCAGCTTTTTCCTGGCATCTTCTCTCTTCCTTTGTTTCTTAATTTTTCAAGGCATACTTGTATTTCATTCCCATTATATTACAATATGAAAATCTTATTTTAATTATTTATAACATTTTACTCACATATAATACAAACACATGATTTCTGTATTCCCAAAGCCTTATAATTTCTTACCTTTAATTCTATTATTTAAGAACATTTAAATCATTGTAACACCCATAAATTAAACGATTTATTAACATAATTTTAACTTTAAAATGCATCACATGGTATAACTATAAGTTTATATTATTGACCCCTCTAAATTTGTATTAAATACAGGATTATGTCCCATTATAACTAAGGATAGTATACCTGTTGGTTCTGCACTTCGCTAAAATATTTTTATTTGAAATAAAATATTATTTAATTATAACTAGGGATGTTGTATTTACAACTTCTTACGTCACTGACTGGCCTTATGAAAAACTATATCTGTTTTTATTTTAGAAATTCTGTACCCTAATACGAAGATAAACACTGAAATCCAGAACATACAAAGATAAGCAACAAGATTGTATATGGGTGAACTCAGATAGATAATGTACTTATCACATTAAGTTACATGCATAAGAGCAATACTACATAACCTGTTCATACTAAAGGGAGTATTCTTTTGAATATGTGTGCAAACTCACTTTAAAAACCTTCTCTTTTAATTTTTAGATAACAACAATGTGCCTGAATTAAACATTTTATTCATTTGCTACAATATATATATATATATATCTAAGAGGATAAAAGGATTAAAACAATTTAGAACAACTTCATACGTATAAGTCGTGTGGTGGCCACACCTCATTATTTTTAAAGAAACTATACTTATGCAACAGTATAAATGTCTATTTTTTTGTATAAAACTTTCTATAAATAGAATTTTACGTCCTGGATTTAGGGAAGATCCATGAAAGTTAGCTATATATTCAAGATTGCGAAGAAAGGATGATGCCCTCTCTAGGTACATAAGAGCAATTACATGTAATTTGCTTCACGTTTCTAAACCGATAACATTTAATCTATAAACAGTTTCAACCAGTTGAACTTCAATTTATTAATTTATTGTTATATGTGGTATCTAATTGTTCAATTTATTTAATTGATCGGGCGTGTAATTTACGACAAACGTTTAAGAGTAATCTTCGTGCACGGACGGTTTTCTCTCGTCTTGTTGGGAACAATTCGAAAAGTTATAAAACCTTCGGCCGCAGAAGAAATAAATTAATACTCCCTGGGTAGCGTACGTAAATTGATTCTACAAACAAGTCCTCGGGCTGTAGCGATAAATAAAACCACAATCCGGCTTGTATTTGTAAAAGTGTAATTGTTCTTTGTAATAGTCGAGTCTTTCTACGTTAAAATATGGCCTTAATTATGTAGTACCGCATCAGTCATTGAAACTGGTCTTTGTTTGATTTTTTAAAAAATGTCAAATGATTATTTTCTCGGGTCATTCGAGAAGCGACGAGTTTAGTGTCTTTGAATAAGTAGTGTAATTATAATATTGCTTTTGTTGAAATAACTGGTGAAAAAACGATTGTCAAAAGCTTTAAACTTTAATTTTATGAATGAAGATCTATGGAATCTGTTAAGTATGCTTGCATCAGCCTCAGATTAACATCATATACTTTATGCTACTCGTATATTAGATAATAGAGATACGAGGATGTATTGAAAAATTCTTAGCCTACTATAGAAGCAAACAAAATTTGAAAGTCAAAATATTTCATTATTCAACATGCTCTCCTCTTAATTGGGTACATTTATTATAACAAACCTGCAATGCCTCTAGACCTTTCAAAAGAACTTTTTATCTTGCTATGCAAACATTTATGACCTTTTAAACGTTTTTCAGTTGAGGAAAGGCTAGTTGTACGGAGACAGATCTGGTGAATAAGGGGGGGGGGGGGGTTAGAGTAATTCGAACCCTGAATCAAGAACTGTTTGCATGACAACATGCGATTTGTGTGCAGGTGTACTGTCCTGCAAAAACAAAACACTTTTGGACAACTTTCGGCACGTCTTCTCCATAATCTTTTCTCGTAGAGTGGCCAGTAACGTCGAATATTAAATTCCCAGTTATTGTTCTATCCTTATCCAGAAAATCAATCATGATTACTCCATGGCAATCACAATAAACTGAAGCAAGAACTTTTCCAGCAGATTTTTGAACACTAGGCCTTGGAGAACCAGAGTGTCTCCATTCCATCGATTGCTGTTTTGTTTCTGGGTCGTAGAAATGTACCCAAGTAACAGTACGGCTTAAGAAGTCTGTATCTTTTTCAAACCGAGCCCAGACCGAACGCGATGCTTTCACCTTTGCACGCTTCTTTGGGGATCCATTTTGCAGAAAATTTTCTCATGTCCAAATCGATGTGAACTATATGATGGACGCGTTCATATGAAATATGCAGTGCTTCAGGTATTCGTTTTAGCCCAATTCGATGAAAATCATGTCATGAACTGCATGCAAATTTTCGGGGGCGGACACAGAAACTGGCCTTCCCGATCGGTGTTCATCTTCAATGGAAAATTTACCCCTTTTGAAGCCCGCAATCCAATTTTTCACGGTCGCATACGATGGACATTGATCGCTAAGGGTATTAAGCATATGTTCGGAAATCTGCTTATCTCTTCAAATACAGGTACTTGATGATGGCTCGATACTCCAATTTTTCGATTTTCACAATTTCGTTTTTTTCAAATTTCAGTGCGCAACTTTTGTTTCACTTTTTGACATGATAATTTTACACTTACACTTCTAATAGGTGATGTTTTGTTGCTATGATATCGCAATATTTTCTTTATCCACGGAACCGGTCAAGGCTAACTAGATATCAATACATCCTCATAGTTATACCGGGTGTCCCAATAGTGCGGTATCGGTCGATATCTCTATACCGTTTGAAGGTAAAAAAAAACTTTTCAAAGAAATGTTGTTTAGTTCTTAAAGGGGCAATGCCTAAAAATACTTTAGTTTATACAGGCTGTCTCAGAATAGCAGTACTAATCCTAAAATTATTTTTTCGAAACACCCTATATTTTATTTCATTTTTAGATTCTGCTATAAAATCGACATGCCTCTCATATAACATTGTCTATACCTAACCGTAATAGTTTTTGAAATATTTAACATTTTCTCTAATAAATGTCATGTGCAGGTACTATTTTGCTAAGTCATGTCTTAGTTATGTTTGATCCCAGAATCGAAATTTTTGGTATGCGAGTAATCTATACTTGCGATAACTTGAATTGTTAAAATTAATTTTTTTGATACAAAGTGTTCAGCAAAGGGAAACACAAAGTCACAAAGTTCAAATGGAAAAAACTATTTTTTTTAAATGGAATGCATAGTGTTTTTTATGTTATTTTACTCCTAAGGTTAAGCACTTTATTTTTACTTAAGCATATCATATACCTATCTGCAGTGGATTTCGAGATTTTTTCATTTTCACGCTTTACAAAAAGCTGTCCACTCCATTGCAATAAATTATTAAAACTAAGACGGCTATGGATAACAAATAACACACATCAAACATGTTATCTTATTTAGTGAAACATAAGATATTAAGCTATAACATATTGCTGTGACCACCACACTATTGAAATAATAATATTAAGAATTAGTTTAGTCATTGAAAAAGAACACTAATTTTATTTTTAAAATCGTATATTAAAATTTTAAGCATTAGTTGAAACATGTAATAGTAAGTAGAATAAGTTGCCTACATTTAAGGAGGAACTGCTGTACCACAAATAAACATGAATTGTTGATACACATTAGACAAATAAATGTGAATTTAAATTAAATAATGGTGCCAATTCATAAGAAAGTTTTTAATAATAAAACTTAAAATATAGTAAATACCTGTAACTTATAAATAAATGTGTAAAAAGGATATAAATCAAAATATTTCTGGTGCGAAGTGACAGATCGTAAATAAGAATGTTTTATGTAAATAGTAACAGCATGAATTAAAAATACACTTGTTAGTTCTTGTATATATAACACGAGGGCTTCAAAGACAATGGAAATGGTCATGTGTGGTTTAAAAACCTGCAAAAGAAAAATACAGTGTTAATGTTGTTCACGGCATTCTGCAGATCAACGTATTAGCGGAAGAGAGAGCGTGGATAGAAATTGGCGACAGTGTGACGAAAGCAACCAATCTTCGCAATGCGGGCTCCGCAAGAAAAATTCCAGTTGTTTACAACGTCTTTCTAAAAGAAAAGTAAGAATAACATTGGTAAATGGAAAAAGAAAATATATAACAAACGATGAAAAAGGCAATGCATTCATATACAAGTACAATGAGGGACTATACTAAAGAGGAAGGAAAGAAAGAT
Source organism: Amphimallon solstitiale (assembly GCA_963170755.1). Classification (NCBI taxonomy): domain Eukaryota; kingdom Metazoa; phylum Arthropoda; class Insecta; order Coleoptera; family Scarabaeidae; genus Amphimallon; species Amphimallon solstitiale. The sequence continues at coordinate 35,028,362 of OY720682.1, read as the reverse complement.
ATACTTAATGAAGATCTGTGAAAAACAATAATAACAAACAGTTCATGTCATCGACATTAGTGTGTAGCTGTCAAAGACAATGTGCACGTCTTGGTGCAAGTGTGACAACCTGAAGAAAACAAACAAGAAGGATTTTTATCATGAGGGTTTTAAAAAAGCAATGCCAACCAAAAATTTAGTTTGATAAGAGGGGCGCTACAGATTGCCGATAGTCAATTGTTTTGAATATATAAGGCAAGAAACAAGAATAAACCTGTAGGTTCCAAGTTTGTAATTCAAGCAGTAAACACGCGAATTTTTGTAAAGAATTAATAAATCTGAGATAGCGAAAGTGAAAGTAGGGGTTTATATGCACTACTTATCATCTCACGATTTGAGAATCTGTATTAAGAATTAGATTTTTTATTTAGTTTCCTTTAAAACAAATTCATTGAATTAATTTTCATTTTTATTATCTTAATTTTTAAGATGGAGGACAGCAATAAGAATCAATTTGATAAAATGTACGATGATATGAAGTAAGTTATACGATAAATAATTCAATTTAGGTATAGTTAATGGTGCTAAACATGCTGAGAGTACTATCTGAAAATATTTGCCCTAAGTAAATCGTTGGCATCATTAATTAGATGAATGTTATCTTGTTTAATAATAATAATTCGTTATTTTAAAATAATCAAAAGGATAGTTAATGGTGTTAGACGTGCTGAAGGTACTATGTGAAAATATTTGCCTTTAGTATATCGTTGGGCATCATTAATTATTATATAGTCATTTAATTTAGTAATTCAAATAAAATAAATACGAATAAGCGGGGATGTTTTTGATGGGTAGTACATTTCATAGTATCTCTCTTAGTAACTTTAAATATTGTAGCCAAAACATCTAACCTGTTTTTTTTGAATGGCCCAGTTTTTCCTGATCTGTAGGTGTATCTTTACTGTTGTTATTGACATCTTCACTTTGTATTTACACTGTTAACTAACAGTTACTTCGATCAATAGTTCAATCGGTGTTACGAATTTGAAAAAAATTCGCTATCCAACGGCTTTTTAATCCATGCCTATTGACATTATCATTTCCAACACGCGTTTGCAAAACACATGTCTTCCATGTCTTCGGGCAAGTCGTACATACATAAACAATAGCTATGCATAACCTTAACCTTATGACCGACAGCGCTGCACTTGTACATACATCTATACATATATGTTCCTGTACAATTATATACTATGCTTCTACAACACAGTGAAATCTGATATAACTGTTCTTTTTTAAGTGGTTTGTATCGTGTGACCTGTTCACAGACTAAACAAAATTTTCATCGCCTTCAGCCAAGGAGAAACAAGTTCATAAATAAATAATTAGAGGACTTTTTTTTAAAGTGCCTGAGAACATGTTCATTGTTATTGCCTTTCGGAAATATTTTTAACCGCACGGAAGTTTAAGAGTGATACGTTTTTTGTCTTACCTAAATTTATACACATTACATTTTTATATCCTTCCCTATACACGCATACTCTTTCATCCTTGGATTTATTCAGAACGATTTATTAAGCAAAACTAGTGTTTTTTTTTTTAAATAAATTAGGTATAGACACCGTACGAATTTCTTATAGGTATGTGAAATCCAGATTTATTTGTACAACAGTTGTTCAAAATTAAATTTTAAATACTTATACAGAGTGGTCGACGAGCTATCCGAAATACTTCGTATATTAATTCAAAGACTAATTTTAAGCAAAAATGGCTCTATTCACTTTTCCTGAATTCCTAATGGTTCTTGAAATATCGGAGGTTGAAGCTGAAGTTAATTATTAGAGGGTTTAGGAAAAATTGTGGTTTATTTTAAGGAAAGTGTAATGAGAGTGCGATTATTAAAGCTGCTCAATGTGACAACCGTCTTGTGTAATGCATAACTCAATCCGCCGTCGAAGCACTCGTTTCCACACCTGATAACACGCTGCAGCTGGTCCCTATTATTAGGCTTTCCCGTTGAAAGGTAAGTGTCTTCACATGTCTGCACGTGAAATAATCTAGTGGGTTGAGATTCGGAGATCGCGGTAACCAAGCAACAGGACCATCACGATCTATCCATTTGGATACTGTTTATTGGGGAAATTACTGACACCTCTTCCATAATGGCCCGAACATCATTATGTAAAAACAAAATCGGCCTTCTGATTTGAAGAGGAAGTCGTCGGAGATATGTGGTCCGATAACTTCATTATACGTTTACGGAGAATCTTCACTGGACATCGGTTTCTCGATTACCCACCAAACATGTTCGGTGTGGAAATTGTTGATTTCATCTCTTGTTAATGTAACTTCGTCACAGGAAAGGGTCCTTAAAAGAGTATCCAGATGATTGCTCCACCATTCACAAAGACGACCTCTTTAGGGAAGATCTGTGGGGAGAAGTGCTTGTATCGGTTGGTAACGATAGGGATGCAGTCCGTTTTCTTGCAAAGTGTCTTACACAGCAGTCCTAGTTTGTCCAGTACGTACAGAAATTCTTCTCGTACTAACACCAGGATCATTTTCAAAAACCTCAAGCACTTCTGGAGCATTGTTTCTTCGCATAAGTTCTCTTTCACACGAGTTGTGAAAGTGCTACTGAACGTTTGCTTGTCTGGAAGACGTCGATTTGGGTATCGTCGTTGATATTCCCTAACTGAGGCGGTGGTACTACCGTTGCGATATCCATACACGAATTCATACGCGAATTCTTCATCTGAACATGATTGTAACCCAAATGACACAATAGATAATAACTAACTGCTAATCATGACAATTAATGAACAGACAATCAACATTTTATTTTCGGATTTATCCATATGACCTGCCAACTTCAAAATCCGATAGAAAATGAATAGAGCAACTTTAATAATTGCACTGTCATTACGCTTTTCTTAAAATAAACCACATTTCTTCGTAAACCCTCTACTAATTTATTTCAGCTTCAAACTCCGTATTTCAAGAACCGTTAGGTATTTGGTAAAAGTGAATAGAATCATGTTTGCTTAAAATTAGTCATTGAATTCATATACGAAGTATCTAGGATGCCTTGTGTTCCACCCAGTATAATAATAATAATAATAATAATAATAATAATAATAATAATAATAATAATAATAATAATAATAATTTTTTTTTTTATTTTTATTAATAATTTTGCCTCCACACTCTCCACCTTAATCCAGGACATCTCCCAGCAGCGAGTGCCAAGAGATGCCCCGGGGGTTCCTAATAATAATAATAATAATAATGTCTCTAAGTATTTCCAGAAGAACTGCCTATGTTATAAATAAATACTACTAATACTAAATACTTTATACTAAATAAATCTGTATAGAATCCATAATTTGCGAGATATTTGCAAGGAAAATGCAGAAATGTTTTAGAGCTTGATTTGGAACAATATTGAGGGTATTAAAGTATTGAGTACTCTTACACCCTCAATAAATAAATTTGTATAGAATATACAGGGTTGCTCATTAGTGCGTGAAAGTCCAATATAGGCATTATTAAACTGAAGAACTTCATTACTTCATAACTGGCACAGTAAAAAAAACACACATTTTGAAAATCATTTGAATTATACAGGGTGACGCGTTAAAATGGCACACATTCGATTTTTTTTAAAAGTGAAACACTCTGTATATCTTTTGTTTTTCCTTATCTACTTTAATTTGTGTTTTCATCGATATCTGGAGTTTTTGAAGTGTAAACTTCTTTGGGCGCGTTGCGTTGATTGTGGGCACTGAACAAGACTGAGCCGTCACGCTCGGCTATGTAACGCTCGTTCGGGTGTAGTCGGCTCGAGTCGACTATGGGAACGAGAGAAATATATCATATAGAGGTATTTAATTTCAATTAAATTGAAATTTAAATGAATAAATAAATTCATGTCCCCGAGCATTGCTTTAATTGCTCATTACGAATTTATAAGCATTTAATTCTTTTCTGTTACACAGGATGGATGAAGAAAATCAAATCAATGACAAATTAAAACGAAAAACGGAATTGTCTAATGCGCGCGTGAAGAAATATCGTCAAAAGAAGCACACTAAATCTCAGCAACTGAATTCGTCGATGCAGGATGACCCTAATGTAATATAGAACGAAAAGAAAAAGTTGGATTTCGTATTATTAACCTCGCCTTGATGAAGTTCTCACTTCTGCCGTGTGGTGTTAAGCACACCCATTTTCTTGTTTATTTCAATGCTATCTTCGTCCTATAAACTTTATGATAAAATATCTTATCCATTGTAATCCTATAATATTTAAACAAAATAAAAACTAGTGTAAGAAATTCTTTCTTCAGCTAAACTCTTCTTTTGTTTAATAATACAATGGTGTCATGCAATACAATAATAACGATATTATCAATATAGTAGAGAGGTACTTTTCACATTGTTTCCGACATGGGTTTCACTTTCTACAAATAATCACCCGAATTATATACCTAACCTATACCAGCTAATGAAATTTAATTATACACACTTATGGATATATATACATATACATATATACATTCACACACTTTCACATAAATCTTACAGTGCATTAATATCTCGACTTTCTTATAAAATAATAATATGTAGAAACGATATTTATTGCTTACTGACAACCAGAGAGTGCAATTATCTTTTATCTAAAAATAAGCGATCTACCCCATGAAAATTTAAGAATAATTTATAAAGTTGCATTGTGTATAGTTTCTTTGCAAAAGAATTACACTAATGGGCACTTCCATCTGATTGACAGGTGTTAACTGATACTAAAGACAAATTTAAACAGAGCACTATCACAGACGGCTATAAACATTTTACGAGGGATGATAAAAAAAAGTGTTTACTTTTAAATATTCCCTGGAGGTTGTTTCAGTTTTTTGAATTGATGTTTTGTTTTAATTCCCCCGTCCCCCTCTTTTATTGCCTGTTTATATCTCGTTGGTATTGCTTTAGTGCACTAATTTTTATAATTGCTTATTATTCATAATAATCAAAGTTTTATCCCTGTGGTATTACAAACTCGAAAATCCATAAAGATCAGCTGGCATATATATATATATTGGAATACTTAAATATGTCAATTAAGCAGAAACATATTTTGAAATGTATTTTTGACAAGTTGTTTCTACAGTCACAACCAGAATAATTAATGTCTGTTTAAAATATTTGAAAATAACAATTTAAGTATACTCATCGATAAATTATACAAGAATGTTAATCATGGATATCTTTCATCGAAGTAGTCTTTCTTAAAAAGTCTAGTAGATCTTGTATCACACCACGTATACTCCAAATATATTCAGTTCCTCTTGAATACTGCTTGAAAATGTAATTTTACCTGTCTCTTGAAATGCATCGACAGTCAAGATCGTCTAGTATAGATAAACTTGAAAATTCTATCAATCAACTTCTGTTACTCGGTAATTAAAGTCCTTTCAGTAAAATATTACTTTCTTCTTCCAAAATATAATTGTACGTATTCTTCCGTGTTCTTTATGTTCTTTATAATTGTTAAATTTGTCAATAAAACAATTATTATAAACATATTTCCAGTTTCCTAATACAACAATATTAAATTAAATTCAATTACTGCTCCCGGTCAGCTTATTGCCGGTATTGAGGGAGTATTGTAGGCTATATGTAAATTATTTAACTTATATCTATATTCTTCTTATTTCAATTCTTCCTCCCTAGGTTTCTGACTCCCATGGGCTACACTGCGTCCCAGTTGAGAGTCTCAGAAGCACGCAAACATTTTCTTCTCTTTATCTTTTCACTTTGCTTTTGACTACCCTAAAACTGGTGCAGTTCTTTATTTCCGACGGAAGATTATTAAATATCTCTAAGGTTCCAAACTGAAAGCTCCTTTTCCCCATGACACTATCCACTCCAGGGATGTAATAATCATCGTTGTGGCGCCTTATGTAATTTATGCATATCACTTAACCTCTGCAGAGTGAAGTTGTTCTTCTGAATGTTACGTGCTCTCTTGTAAGCTGTTATGCATTCCTCCAGTCTAGCTATTTATTTTATACTGAGTAGTGCCATATCTCTGTATATATTCTCAGTTTGGGTATACCAGTCCAAAATATAGTATTACCTTCAGGGCCTTGTTTTGGATCACCTGCATAAATTTCATTAATGATTTTGCACATTTTCCCCATGTCACTATTAAGTAGCATATTTTCGAGATGGCGTGGTTATGGTATATCATTAGTTTAGTGTTATACCACGTTATTTATCATAATTCCCAAGTACTCTATCGTGTCTAATTCTTTAAGTTTTCTTTAGATATGTTCAGCCTCAGTTGTATTGGCTGTCTATTTTTTTTGATGAAAGGTGATAGAAACTGTCTTTTTGTGTTTAATGTTAATTTCTGCCGAACTAGCCATTGCGCCAGTTTTTTAGCTCTGTATTTATTTTGTTTTCAATTTCTTCCTTACTCTTTACTGTATAAATTATTGCCCTATCATCTGCATAGTTTACATATTTTCGTTGTAGGCCAATGCTGCAGAATGATTGAATGTAAAATAGGTATAGTATTGGTCCTAAGACCGAACCCTGCGGAACAGCTGTTGTTAATTCTGCAGGTTGACTACTTGTCATCGACTGTACTTTAGTTAGTTGCGTTCTTTTTTCCAGATACGTTCCAATCATCATGCCAGCAATGCCCCTAATTCCACGTTCCTCCAAACTATCATATAAGGTGTCCCAGCTAAGACTTTCGGGTCATATATCTCCATTATTATTATTGAACGAATTTTTATAAAATTTGGAATACAGACAATTTATTAAGTCAAGAACCGTTGCGCTATTTGAATTTTATGGTAAATTCTCAACACTTTGTGTAACATACCATATCCCCAAAATCAGCGGTTTTCGGAATAATGACGTTTGAAATGTGATAAATTAAAAAAAATACATGAAAATCGATTAATTTGAAGTAGAGTTTTTTGTTGAAGATAAAGTTTGCAATACCAGGTTGTATTTGTTGACTTTTAAAAAAATGTTCAAGGTGTCCTTGTTTAATTTAAACATTTTATTTCATTACCTATGTGTATTTTAATTTATCACAAAACTCATTATTCCGAAAACCGCTGATTTTGGGGATATGGTATCTTACACAAATGTGTTTAATGTGTTTAGAATTTACCCTACAATTCAAGAATGGCATAATATACAGGGTGTTCCATTAAAAAAAAACAATGATTGCTGCACATGTTCTGTATGTTCTGTATATAATTTTCTTATGGCAAAAAATTCTAAACTAAAAATACTAATCGACCTGTCCGAGCGTTTTTCTGCAAAATAAATACCTGAATTTTAAACGAATTTGTTCCTTTCATCATGAACGCACTGTATATTCAGGTGAGTTAAAGGCAGCATACTTTATTATTATTATTTTCAGTGAATCCTATTGTTAATGTCTTTACAGTGTGCAAACAATTAAACTCACACAAAAGCCGTAGATACTCCACTAAAGATATTTTCGTGGAATTTGAAAAAAAATAACGATGAGTGAAAATTACATTTTTTAACTTTCACTAATTTCAAAAGTAACAGAACAATGCTCATTCAATAAAGTATCTACAATTTAAATTTCAAAAGAATTCCTTCAATAATAATGGAGATATATGATTCGAAAGTCTTAACTGGGACACTAGTTATAACTTGTCTTTATATAATACTATTTCTTCAAATAATTATGGATGATTTATAATCACTAATAGGTAATCTCTTCTTTATTGCAGATTGGAAATCTTCTTCTTTCAACTTGCAAAAAACACAGAATAATGCTATTATTTTCCTAAGAAATAATAACACCTTGCTTTTTTTTTGTAATAATCATTGTTTTTTCCCTTGTATGCAAGATATTTCTATAAACCTACTATTATTTTTTAAAATAAAATCACAAAAATAATCTACTGACTTACTACAACAGACATCCTTACCTTATCCTAACCTTTGCAATTGCATTACATATTATGACAAATAATTATTGTCTAAAACCTTTCTCTAATTGCATCTCACATTCTAAAATACCTTGTAATCAGTGTATGCCTTTAACACTTCAATTATCATTTGACATTTCCAATCAATCAATATATAATAATATCTTAGTACTGTCACTGTCATTATAGTATTGAATTTAATCTTTTAAAATAATATTGGTAGTGAAAATGTGATAACTTTATATATTACTAGCTGACCCGGCAAACGTTGTTTTGCCATATAAATTATTTCTAGTGAATATTTTGGTAGTCTAATAAAAAATAAGTAACTTATTGTTAGTGTGTGGGGATGTGGTATATGACTGAAAGAGGAATGGAGCGCTGTGAACGATGACGGCCTATAAAAATACCAAAACACCAAACATTCAATTTTTGAATTCATTGTGCTTTTATTATCTTAACTAATAAATTTCTAATTACATCTCTATCACAAATATTGACAATTAAAAAAAAACTTTATCAGTCTCTTAGTGCAATGGAGTGTACGATATGTTTAGTGAGTCCATCTTTAGCCAACACAAACAAACTGCATGGTTTACCCACGCGAGAACATTCCACGTATAATTGTCCGTGTGAAAAACACGGTGCGCCCAAATCTAAGCCACAAACAGACATTGTTTGGCCTTGATGAGAATATACTTAATATGATAGGTGCACTGAGAAAGTAAAATGATAAGTATATGCGTCACTGCTACGATAGACGCACAATCAATAATAATGGCCGAAAACGTTTAGGCCCTAAACTTTAGAGTGAGTGAGAAAAAGCTTATTGTGCGAGAAAGACCGGCTTCATTCTCATCCCTACTCTGTGCTGTTTACGGGGTGAGAAGTGACACCGGTAGACGCCTGACGGGAAGAACTGATCGAACTGATCGAGTGGTAACTCATCAATTATTTATCGACCGCCGAGAGTAGAACATTATTAAAGTACTAATATCGCTATTAAAAAATAGGGGTTGATGGTGGAAGGGTGAAAATTTAGGGTTGTATGTATTTTTTAATGCCGAATCATAAAGAAAAATAAAATACAAAATTTTGTCCAAAAAACAAACAAAAAATTTTTGGGGTGGACCACCCTTATCACTTAGTGGTATGAAAAATAGTTTACGTCCTATTCTCAGACCTGCTGAATATACACACAAAATTTCATAAGAATCGGTCAAGCCGCTTCGGAGTAGTTATGTGACAAACACTGTGACACGAGAATTTTATATATTTGATTAGTGAAAACTATTAAAACATCTTTAATAATTTTATAATATTAGAATATGTGTGAACAGTTAACACCGTTTCAAATACGCACTCAATATGTAGATTGTCAACCTTTTTGTTAACAGAACTGTACCAGGTTTGGATTTCCATTATTACCATAAAAAAATCTCTAAAATTGAATTATTCTTGTTATATTTATCATAATAAAGATTATTTGTTATGAGCTCTATTGTATGAAATACTACAATCTATTCCTAACCGAAGTATAAAAATTAAACACATAATAACTTCAAATAAAATATCAAAGATGGTATGCTTCTTATATTCTTTATCAATCATTCATAAATCATAATATGCAAGGAAAAGTTTATGAGAGACTTTATGAATGGAAACTCCTGCCTCTAGACAAAAAAGAAAAGGAACATTGGTATGATGATCTCACACTACCAAGGCAGAGGTATTTTATAAAACTTTATAAATATTTACTTTCTTTGTGTGAAAGTACACGTTACAAAAACTCACAGCATACACAACGATAGAATAGCAAATTGTTTGATTTATTTTTTCATTATATCTAACAAGTGTCTGGGGAGTATATTATACATTCTGCAGTGGTAATTCTCCCGTGGTAATTCTATGGCTATGAAATATATGAATTGCTCCGAGCGAAAGTGGTTTTTGTGCGATGTCTATATAAGTATGCATGCGTTGTGTTATGTGTAATCCTGAAAGACGGGTAATTGACATGTAAATGCTTCACTTTTACTTTATTTTTACCTTTTAGATTCTTACTCACTATACTTTATGCATACAAAAGTTATTGTACACATCGGGAATTAATTGTTAATATATCTATTAAGAATATTAAGACTTAAGTTAATTATATTCTGATTGCGATTATGTTTTCCATGCTCTTGTGTAACACAAACAGAAAATAATATTTATTCTATTTTAATATGTAATATAATTGCTCTCTTACATCGATATGTTACGAATATATGCAAATTAATAATAGACATATACATATGTATAAACATTTAAATACAAGGAAATATGTCAATATATTCAATTTATGTTATATACCGGGTGTCCCAGCGAACTGACAAAGTCCATTATCAATATATAATAATGAGTTGTACAAACTCAAAATATTTCTATTTATACATTCGAGAAAGACGAACTAATACAGTAAAATGTAATGCTAAAAAAATATTTGGAACACCTGTATATTTACTTTGCATTGAAGAGTACTAAAAGTTTATTATTTAAAAAAAAATAAACCCGATTACAATTTATTGATTTTAAAATATAAGTTGGTATGACTTGTATTATACATAGTATAACTAAAATAAATTCGGACCGGAAGTAATAGTTTTACTCCCATGTATTTTAAAAGGATAAACATATACAGGGTGAGACATCTCCCTCAGGAAGACAGATTGTGGTTTAATGAGAAAAAGTATTTCGTATCTGTCTTATTTTTCCATATGATAGTCACTCATTAGGAGTATCTTCTAAATTTATTTTGTATTATACAGAGCGTTCCATAATTTGGTGGCTGGCCATAGTTACAGTTTTTTAAATGGAACATCCTGTATATTATTATATTTTTGTATTCCCCGTATAATTCTTAGTCAAAAAGTAATAAGATAGTATAGGCCTAAAATATAAGTTTTCGACTTAACACGATATTTGTGAAATGTTTTTATAAAATTATATTTCTCGAAAACTACGTACTAGATGGATTCAACTTTTGGTAGTACTGTACACAATAAAAGGTCCTGTTTCTTGGTAAAGGTCATATAACAACATTTAGGAATATTCAAAACCAGCCTATTGTCAATGCACCACTGGTAAACAACATCAAGAACTTTTTGCAGTAATAGTGCATCACCGTGCGAAGAAATATTGGAGTAAATTTTTAAATCATCAGCATAACACAAAACAGGGGAAGTCAGAGAAGTTAATGGATCATCAATGAAGAAAATAAAAAGAAGTGGCCCAAACTTAGATCCCTGTGGTACACCCGAGCCAGAGACATATGTACTAGACTCATAACCAGAATAAAAAACATAATTGATACTATTGTGCAAGTAGGACTGCATCAGATGTATGAACGAAGAACTCATTCCAAAGGAAGAAAATTTTCTAAGTAGAATTCGATGATTAACCATGTCAAAAGCAGTAGAAAAGTCAGTGTAGATGACATCAACTTAGTTACGACCATTCAAATACTCAGATATATATAGTGTTAGTATGACTATGTTCGTCAAAGTAGACCTACCAGGTAAGAAACCATGCTGACATGGGCATATATATGAGCGAACATTATTATAAATCGCTTTGTAAATTACCATTTCTAAGATTTTTGCAAAATTTGATAGAATGGTAATGGGTCTATAGTCTATAGTAATGAACTTGCTTTGAATCATTTCTCTTAAATATGGGACGAATTCGAGCACGCTTCCAGATGATGACGTGCGTTTTTTATAGCTAGGTAGAATAAGTGGGCTAAAGGTTTACAAAGAATATGCCTAGCATCTCTAACTAAGAGACTCGAGAGAGATCATCTCCCGCTGTAATGTTTTGTGGCATAAGTGCCATAATTTCGAGCAAGTGCTGATCTGAAACAGAGTGAGAATGTAGCCAAAGTAGCAGATGTCAGAACTAATTATGAAAGAGTTTAAAAAAGTGTCAGCAAATCCATCCACAATATCCTGAGGAGAATCCAAAGGACAATCGCTGTTTACCATATTACTAGGAAATCTTGAGGTTCCTTAGCTTGAACGAATATAATTGAACAATTCCTTAGGATTAGTGTTAATAGTTTGTTGTATTTTATTCATATAAGCAACATAAGCTAGCGATATTTGTTCTTTGTAGTTTGTGCGTAGTCTTACAAATTCACTACAATAGTATAATCTATTTAGACTCTTGACATCAGTAGTAGTAGTAGTGCCAGGCAACCAGTCCGCCGAAAGTATATCATTATATAGTTGACAATAATTGGCTCTACGGAAATTGTACCTTTTACGAGTACTAGTTGGAAAGTGATTGGACTTGACAATGTTAAAAAGAGACAATGATATTGATAAAGGTGGATGATGAGAATCCACCGGCACAAGCGGCGGCGTATCCATAGATACATCAACGGACGACGCCAATAAGTCATTACTCAAATTAATGCCCAAGCAATTCTGTTTATTATTCAAATATAAACCTTTACTTCACTAATAAGCAAATCATCACCATAGGTGAAGCATAGTGTATGGACAGACATTCTTGGTGATCGAATGAGAGGCCTGCATTTCTTTGAAGGTTGTATTAACAAGACAAGCTTATGAGCAATTTCTATTAAGCAATTTAGTGGAATTATTGGAAGACGTTTCGATAAATTTGCGAAGAGATGTGGATTCAACAATACGGCAAACCTCCATATTCTATGCTAAAGCCATGAAATATTTTAAATAAAAACTCTTTATTAATGTCGATTTATCATTTCAGAAGCGTGTTCAAAAATGTTTAAAAGTGAATGAATATTTATTTGAACACTTGCTGAAATAATGTTTAGCTATTTTAATGTTCAAATTTATTGTTATTTTATAATTTATGTTCCACTAATTACTCATCCATTCACTGCTTTTACACCTACTATCAATTTATTGATTTGTTTTGTTTTAAAATATGTTTATTGTGCCATATTTTACATATTTTATGAAATATATTGCTAGTATATAGTATATTGTAAATAAAATATATCAAATTAATTTCTTGTCGTTTCCCCAATAGATACGAAAATTATATTAAAAAATGACAATAGCTCAGTAATAGTCAGTTTTAAAGATTTACATGACGCAAAATTTAGTAAGCATTTCAAAAAAGAACCGATATACAGGCTGTTCCATTAAAAAAAATAACTTTTAGACAAAGATATAACTTTAATCCAGTATTTTATGCACATATAATTAGTCATTGAAAGAAAAGAAAATAAGCATGTATTAGGACCTTTTATTTTGAACAATACTACCAAAAATTGTGTTCATCTATGCGCCGTTTTCGAGAAATATGATTTTTCAGAAAAATGGTAATAAGTCGAAAACTTAAAACTAAATTTTAGGTCTAGACTATCTTATAACTTCTTGACTAAGAATTAAACGGGAAATACAAAGATGTAATAATATACAAGGTATACGTATAAGAAAGCCGTGTGGTTCCCACAGAGCATGTACTTATTTTACTGCCGAGTCAAATACCTAGTATCATCATGAGTCTTCACTAAAAAAAAAAATGAGGTGTGGCCACCACACGACTTTCCTATACGTATGAGCGTTTCAAACTATACAATTTTAAGAATTTTTTTATACAAAACTTATTCAAAATCCTGTTCTAAGTACTTTCATTCTCTTAATAAATCGCTATAGAATGCATACTTTGCAAGATATTCGAAAAAAAGTGCTACTCGCTAAGAGTAAAAGTGCCACTTCCGGTCCGAATTTTGAAATTTCATGTACACAAAAAACATTTCAAATTTAACTCTAAATACTTTTGTACTCTTAATAAATATATATAGAATGCATAATTTACAACATATCTGCAAAAAATCGATACTCGGTAAGAGTAAAAGTGGTACTTCCGGTCCGAATTTTGAAATTTTTTTTATACAAAAGGTATTTAAAATTATAATATAAATACTTTTATGCTCGTAATGTACCTGCCTAGAAAGCATGACTTGCGAGATAATCGCAAAAAAATGATTTTCGATAAGAGTAAAAGACCTACTTCCGGTTGGAATTTCGAAAAACTTTTTTAAGATAATTTGTCTCAAATTTAATTTTGAGTATATTTAAATTCTTTATAAATTTGTTTAAACTTAGTAATTGACGAAATATTGGCAAAATTCGATTTTTTCACTGAAGTAAACTGCTACTTCCGGTCTACCGATTTTACTGAAAAACTAATCAGATCTCAAGAGGGAGATTCTACACGTAAATACAAAATTTGGAATTGATATCTACAGCGGTTTGACCGCTATCGTGGTCACACACAGACACACAGACAGACAGACACACAGACATTTTTTAAAAACCACTTTTTCGGTATCAGGGGACTTCAAAACGTGGACATCTGCAAAAATCTCGAGGTCGAAAATTTTCATCATCACAATACTTCCTTATACTACGTATAAGAAAGTAACAGCTGTAGATTCCATTAACTTTGCGGATACATAAAAATACAACATCGCAACCATATTATCATGCAAGTAATAACCTTAACATTCTCTTTAAGTTATACAATGCTATTTATCCGAACACTTTGCCGAGTCGATTTGACAAATATCCCAAGGTTTTTTACACCCGAAGAAAAAGTGAAGGTCGTCTATCTCAGCTGCTAGCTGTTAGATACTTTCTTGAACGGTATATTATAGGTGCCTGTATATAAAACAGGTGAATTTTTAATCTCTAAATGTTAAATTACTCAGTACATGCATTATTAGATGCAAGCTTTCGCTTGGAGGACTTTGCGTTTACTAGAATTACGACATACTTCTGAAAATATAAAAATAAATAATAATAAACAATTTCAACTCATTTGCTACAATTAATTCAAGTATTATTTTTGCACCTGCATTGTGTAAAGCGTGTTAGCGTGATTATGTGGAGGTATAGTTTGAACGAGGCTATTGTGTAATAATATTAAAATGCGTGAATGTTGATAGAATATGCGAAACAGGTTTTCTTTGTTGCTGCACTTTTTTATATTATACAAATTAGCTAAACATTCTGACCGTTTATACTCAGGAAGCATAGGAAGTCGACAGACATTTTGGGAACCAAATTTAATTCACGACCGCGGGTTATTCAGACTATGCTAAAACCTTTACAGTAATGCCGATATATATACAGTGACGCTCACGGATATTTGGCCAATTAAAGATAAAAAAGAGAAAAATAAATAAAATAGAAAAAGGTGAAGCTCAAATTTAAAATTTAATATTCAAGAAACATTTCCAACTCCAATTAACTAATTTTATTTATTGTACAAAGTTGTCGACATACTACTAGTGCATTTGATCTAAATGTATTGTGTTCTAATAATATTGGCACCATTTTCTACATTTGAATTTGTTTTCTGGCCTTCTTGCCCTAAATTTAATTTTTAAAGATTATATTCTATATAATTTTATTTTCGTAAATAAACTGTGGGCATTTATTTTGTGAATATGCATATGAGAATTTCTGTATGCATACCACATATTTAAAATTTCTATTATGAAATAAGTCACAAAGTGCAACAAACTTGGGAGATACTGAAACAAATTTATTGAGTACTTACTGCTAATGAGAAATCAAAAATATTGTGAAAAAAGAAACAACTAATACGATATAGTTACATATATGTATGTTCATATAAAATCAACATTTACGAAAAATATGTAAAATACATTACTTGTAACAAAATCATAAAAGTAGGAATAGTTTGTTGAAAAAGAAAAACTAGGATCTGGAGTCTTAAGCTAGATTATCAATCACATTGTGGTGGCATAAAATATTGCATTTTTAATTGCAATATCTGAGACGATTTAATTTGCACCAAATTTCTGTAGGACGAATAAAGTAAGTAAAAATACTTTTAGTGAAAGATTATATACCAGCTGTTTATTAAAAGCAATACATTGTAACTAATTTTATGTCCACATTCCTTTAATCGAAGAAGGTTAATTGAGAAAATATTGTTTCCAAAGTGGTTTATATGATTTCAACTTAAAAAATGAGGTGTGGCCATCACTTTCTCTGGGTAAGTCCATATTTTTAGTATTTTTTATGCAAATATTATTCAAAATCCTTTTCTAAGTACTTCTATTCTCTTCATAAATAGAATGCATACTTTGCGAGATATTCGAACAAAGTGCTACTCGCTAAGAGTAAAAGTATCAGTTCCGGTCGAAATTTTGAAATTTCATTTATACAAAAATATTCCAAATCCAGCTCTAAATACTTTTGTACTCTTGATAAATATATACAAGGTGTCTAAAGTTAAGTGTTCACCATTGCTAACTTTGTTATTATTGAAGCTACGAAGCCGGTTAAATTAGCAAACTTGTAGGACTTTTTTTTGCTGATTAAGTTAGTCAAAACAGAGAAACAATTGAAGATATTCACAAAAGTAACAAATTTTTAAATGGAACATCCTGTATATTTCGACATATTTTGAAAGAGAGTTAAATTCTAAACAAAAAGTAAGTAATACACTATCGTACTAAATTTAAAAATAAGCGAATAAAAAGCACTTAAACTATTTGATTATCATTACTTTAATATGTAAGTATATATGAAGCATTCCAATTAACTCATATTTAGCACATACCCTTAGCTCCCCTGGAATCACTAGGTGGAACTCAATGTATGACAGTATCAAACAAATACTGGACGTAAAAGAAAAACTTTCCATCCTCTTTTTAAAATTAGAAATACCGTGATTTTCTGAAGATGAGTTCCTTACTCTGCAAGAATTTTCTGCACTTTTAGCAGAGACCCTAAATATTTTACAAGGTGAAAACAAAGCTTTTTATGGAGTTCTTCTTCCTAATCTAGTGCAGTGGCGGCTCGGAGTGGTTCACATAGGGAGTGCATAATTTCAAAATTAAAAAATGAGGTGTGGCTACCACACGACTTTCTTATACGTATGAAAGTGTTACTTCCGGTCCGAATTTTGAAATTTCATTTATACAAAAAATATTCCAAATCCAACTCTAAATACTTTTGTACTCTTCATAAATATATATAGAATGCATAATTTACGACATATTTAGCAAAAAATCGTTATTCGGTAGGAGTAAAAGTGTTACATCCGGTCCGAATTTTGAAATTTTTTTTATACAAAAGATATTTAAAAATACGTTCTAAATACTTTTATACTGATAATTTACCTGCCTAGAAAGCATGACTTGCGTGATATTCGCAAAAAACTGATTTTCGATAAGAGTAAAAGACTTACTTCTGGTCGGAATTTCGAAAAACTTTATTAACACAGTTTTTCTCAAATTTAATTTTGAGTACATTTGAATTCCTTATAAATTTGTTTAAACTTAGTAATTGACGAAATATTTGCAAAATTCGATTTTTTCACTGAAGTAAACTACTACTTCCGGTCGGCCGATTTTGCTCAAAATCTAATCAGTTCTCAAGAGGAAGATTATATTCGTAAATACAAAATTTGAAATTGATATCTGTAGCGGTTTGATCGCTATCGTGGTTACACACACAGAGACACACACACACACACACACACACACAGAGAGAGAGAGAGAGAGAGAGAGAGAGAGAGAGAGAGAGAGAGAGAGAGAGAGAGAGAGAGAGAGAGAGAGAGAGAGAGAGAGAGAGAGAGAGAGAGAGAGAGAGAGAGAGAGAGAGAGAGAGAGAGAGAGAGAGAGAGAGAGAGAGAGAGAGAGAGAGAGAGAGAGAGAGAGAGAGAGAGACATTTTTTAAAAACCACTTTTTTGGTATCAGGGGACCTCAAAACGTGGACATCTGCAAAAATCTCGAGGTCGAAAATTTTCATCATCACAATACTTCCTTATACTACGTATAAGAAAGTAAAAGTATAATACAAGAACGCTTACCCAATCTTTGTAAGTTTCACCGACATACTGTGCCAGACAGGTACTGTTCATTGTACTGTTTGTTTTGAGGGAATAATAAATATAACACTACAGTTTGATTACATCTGACGATAAACGAAGTCCATTTTGCGTGTCTTTGACTTGCAGAACAGTTCTATCACTTTTTCATTAAAATTGGGAAATCATTTATAAATTCAATTAAAAACCGGTGCTGCTTCGATGTGATCTCTGAGCGATTTATCTAATTCTGCCGTAAAATTTATCAATTCCCGAAAAATGCCCTTGGTATTCGACGTTTGCCGTTCATCATGACCCCGAAGTGCCAGTTCAAACGCGCCACAAAATCTAATGCAATTTATTATTAAATTTAACACATGCCTATTTTTTGTTACCTGTTCATTGTGTTGTTGAACTGCTTTTCTATATGATGATCTAAAACACTCTGAATGTTATTTTTTCCTAACATTCTTAGACTAAATATATTTTTCAAATGCCCTTCGGAATTTTCATGTTTCGTAATTTTAGCACTAAGATGAATTAAGTCTTTTATTCCGTTCTTTGACCAAGACGGTTCACCACCAAACAAAAGACACGGAAAACAAAACAAAGTATTTTTAATTTCACACCCACAAATCCAGTCATTTTTCTGATAAATATTCATTTTGAATTTTCTTATAACGTCTTTACCTTTAACAGATTGTTTATTTACATACGTTAACCGCGAAAACGTGTTATTCTGCATCGCAGACACGAAATTCATCTTACAACAGCGTTGAGCAGACGGGAATCTTGCTCACATGCTATGTATTATACGATATGGAACTAGAACAAAATACAGTTCTCCCCACCTTCAATGTAATGTTTAATGGCTTAACGCAGCAACAGTAGCGCTTTGCACATGGGTATGTTTCTCTCGGTGGAAGGGGTCTTTACATCCGTGCGCTGTTAGTCTTAGTCGTCATTATATCTATGACTACGATCGGTGCATGTAGGTTGTTTCTCGTGCCGTACACGCCACGTTCCTGTTCAATAACAATGAATACGTAATAAATAAATACTTTCACAGTTAGTCGCCGCTTGGTTTGTTTTGTTTCAAAATTCCAGGGGGTGCAATTGCTCACTTGCTCTCATTAAAGAGCCGCCACTGGTCTAGTGTCACTTAAAAATAAGCAAAATAAATTAAGTAAAAAGAAGTTTAAGAGTGGCGGAGATATAATACTTCAAAGTGCCATTAAAGGTTTAGATAATAGATTTAAACATCTTTTAACTTTAAAGGATACCTATGCACTTTTAGGAGCAATTACACATCCTGAGTTTAAACTTCGTTGGTTTCCGTTAGTCTGTGTTATCGAAACAAGATATTAAACAACTGCTTATTTCGGAGTGTGAATTATTTTCTGTCGTACAGTCCGAATTAATGAATGTTAGCAGCTTATTTAATTTTAATGAAGGAACTGAAGGAATCACAATCAACTGACACTGAAAATAAAAATAAGATTCATCTTGAAATTTTACAGTATCTGGATGATATAAGACAAAACTTCCCCATGCTAGAAAGCTACCCTCTCATTAAGCAAGCGTTTTTTTAAATACAATATTGCACTACCATCTTCAGCACGCGTCGAACGATTATTTTCATTCGCTACTATGATTATGCAGCCAAAAGACATGCCCTTTCAGACACAAATTTTGAAAAGTTAGTTGTAATAAAAAGCAACAAAATATACAGTTAAATGATCATTTTAAATCATCCAACCAACAATACCAAATGTTTTAATATTTTATATTGAATGTAACAATAAAAGGTACTTATTTCAATACTTTCCGAAGGTGAAAATAAGTTGATTTAAGGTATGTTACCTTTAAAGCGCTTTTTTAAGAACGAGCCACGGATTTTTACGGAAAATTTCAATTTCAAGTCATTTTTTTTTGGTCTTCTTCAATAAGAATAATATTATTTTAAAGCTCAACAGTACGATATTTTACAAAATTGAAAAAAAGTATAAAATGGGGTTGAAATATTATTATGTAAAACCAGCCCCTTTAAAAAAAGCACTGCATACAAAAATACACTACAAAATGTGAGAAATGAAAACACTGAACACCTACGCGTGACATTTCCTGGTTTAGTAATTATTTTAGTAGCAATAATTTTGAGGAAATACATATGATCCCTTATACTACCCCAAATTTGTCACCCCAGGGTACGTAATGTACCCTAACGTTTTTCCTCGGATTTTATAAACAAATGTAATTGTAATTGTAATTAGAAAAGTAATTGTCAATTACATTTTATTTGTAATTGTAATTAGAAGAAAAATTCCTTTCTTAATCTCTTGTACTTTGTAATTGTAATTAATTCCTTAAAAAAAAAGGTTTTTGGAATTGTAATTAATTACTATTTGAAAGTAATTGCCCAGCTCTGTTTTCGCTAAGAGTAAAAGTAATTCCTACCGGGAGTAGCTAGGAATTTCGAAAGACTTTTTTAATAAAATTCTTCTTAAATGTACTTTTGAGTACATTTGAATTCTTTATAAATTGATTTAAACTTAGCAGTTGACGAAATATTGGTAAAATTCAATTTTTTCAATGAAGTAAATTACTACTTCCGGTCTACCGATTTTACTGAAAATCTAATCAGATCTCAAGAGGGAGATTATACTCGTAAATACAAAATTTGTAATGGACAATTTAATTTTTATTCATCAATAAAAACATATTTGTGCATTTAAGGCACTGTCCCGTTTAAGTTTCGTGCGATGGTACTGAATCTAATTTATTCAGAAATATTATGTAACGCCAATAATTATTTCAGAAAAAAGAACTAGTATACAACAAAGAAAACAGGATTTTACAGGTGGGTGTGACAGTTACTTTCTTAGCTTTTCAAAAAAAAAAAAAAATTACATAATACGAGCGTATATGTTCAATGCAATAAATTTGTCTATTTCTATCATGGATTTATAAAAAAAAATATCGCTACTACTGCTTTCTGTACCTACAGCTGTAATAGATATAACTGTACGTTAGTTTACAGTTCTTACAGTATTACTTATTGAAGAAAACGGGAAAATTGATTGATTTCCTGAGATAACTGTAATAGTTTTGTCATTTTTCTAGTCCTTTCTGTGGAGATCGGAAATAAAGTTTCTCTATGGCAATGGTGATGAGAATTACATTAAAATCGTATTGGTATATAGAGACTGTTCATAAAAGATTGAAACATGCTATCTCGTATTAGTCATTTACTGCTTTTATTTCACATCGGTAAGTTAAGTAAACATAAACACACGAAAATGTACACAATCTATAATTTTAAGTTACGAGCTAAACAATAAATTTATTGTGAAATAGTAAGGTACTGTCGGATAATAAGGCCTACCTAAGAGTTATTTAATCTGATGAGAACAAGGAACAAAATATAATAAAACATTTTTGAAAAACTAACAATACCATAATGAAAAGAAACCAATTCAAACCTCACTGGTTAAAGAAGTATCTAAAGGTAAATGTTTATTATACAATATTATTTTATATGAACTAAAAACATTTCTAGATGAATTTTATAATAAAGATAAACTCATGAACACCAAACTTCAATGAATTAGTTATTAATCATTTTGCTAATCGTAAGGAACGGCGTATGGATTTTATTTTCAAACAAATTAATTAAATAACATTGAGTTTATTTTTTGTCTGTACCGGGTGGCCAACTAAGAATGGCCGCCGGCTATATCTCAGAAACCAGTCGTCATATTGCTTCCGGGTAAAAAAATTTCAAGTAAAAGTGCCCAAGATAAAATGCTGGAAATTATTTTGGAGTTTGTAAAATGTTCGCAAGGGGAAATAACAGTCAGGATCAATGTTAAAATTTAGAATTTCTTCATATTTTTACTAATTAAGGGGTATTGAAAATTTTTAAATTTCATTCCTTACACATTCTTTAATACTTTTAGTCTTGCACATTTTTCACTATCTAGTGAAATAAAGTGGTGGGGGCAGTTCAAATGTTTTTTTGTATAAACTAGGATTACTCCCGTTTGGCCTAACCGATTTGAATAAGTTTGGTCTCATTTAAAAGAGCATCATTTTTATATCTCGAACTTTTGCCGTCACCGGTAGATGGCGTTAACTGAAATGTAAGCAAATATTAGGCCTTTTTTCAAAAAAATTAAATACAATGATATGTTTCTTTTTACATAAGCGAATAAAGAATTAAAACCTCTACATTTTGGTAAAAAAACCAAATTTGTATGTTTTTTAGAACAGGAGATATTGGCAAAAATAGATGATAATGCATGAATTCTTTTGTTTTAATTGTCTTCTTGTTTTAATTGTCTTCTTTTTATTATATACGTAACATAAAAATACGCCCTCGTATATATAATAAATTCAGTAAAATTCTAAGACGCAGACCAAATAATAAAATGTCACAAAAGCGGAAGAAATTTGAAAGGCATTCCTGTAACACCGATGCAAAATATATAAAAATATATTAAATAAAAAAAAATTATAACATTTCGTTAGTTCCTGTTTAAGAAACCAAAATTACATAAATTTAATTTTATGGAAACGTTCGAAAAACATGTATTTAAAATTTTCTTATACTATGATTTACTATACTAACAATTAATACTAACACTATCAGAATAAAGCTAATATTAAACACTAAAATAACTACAATTACATTACTGTAAAGATTGGTTTGCAAAATTTTTAATGACGGCCTAATTGTTCAAAATGCCGCCCATCATTGTTAATGCAAGCCTGCAACTTTTGCCGCGTGGATAAAACAGAAGTTTCAATTTCCGCCTCCGATATGTTTCGTACTGCTGCTATAATTTTCTCCAGCATATTTTGTCTTGTTGTAGGCCGGTTTTCAAAAACAATGTCCTTAATTCTCCCCCAAATATAAAAATCTAGGATGTTGAGGTCTGGTGACCTGGCGGGCCAGGGAAATATACTACCCCGTCCAATCCACTTGCCAGGAAATGTCTGATCTGAGGAATCCCGGACGCTTGCCACAAAATGCACCGGGCACCCATCGTGCTGGAAAAACTTATCACGACGAATGTCCAGAGGGTCATCTTCTGTTAGAAGGAGCAGCTCATTCATAAAAAAAATTAAATAAACGTCTCCAGTAAAATGTCGGTTAAAGAAAACGGGTCCAATAATTTTACCTCCTAGAATACCGCACCACACGTTTACCGACCAGCGGCCTTGATGCTAAACTTCCTGCATCCAACGCGGGTTTTTCCTGGACCAATAGTTCATATTGTGCAAGTTCACACCACCATTGCTACTAAATGTTGCCCCATCCGTCCATAGTACGCGAGAAAGGATTTCGGGGGTTTCCGCTACCATATTTAATAGCCATTGACAGTAGTCAATCCGACGATCGAAATCTTCAGCCGTTAAAGCTTGATGAAGAACGATGTAATAAGGATCATCCTGAAAATAATATGGCAAACGTGAACGAAACTGCGAGATCAAATTTATCCAAACTTGTTGGACACTGTTTAGGTAACTTACTATTATAAAGTATTACTGTGGTCTATATAAACGGTATCGGATAAAAATGGCTGTGACCGGTAAACAGACAATAAATAGGCAGATGGATGTATGAGTTAAACTTAAGGGAACCGAGTACGGAACGTTAAAAACAACTGTTATGCTTAATGCTTAAAAATATTAAAACAAACTGTAGGAGATATAGCAAATCTAACAAAGGCCTTACAAAAAAATCTCGAAATAAAGATTTTCAACTTAAATCTTTCAATATATTTTGGACCGTAGTTCTACAAATGCCCAACTCCCTACTTGTGGTTTCGTTCACTACATGTGGATTAAATACAATATATTCTAATACTTTTATAGCATTTTCTTCGGTTCCGCCAGTAGGTTGCCTTCTATACACCGGAAGATTAATATTTCCGGTGGTCCTAAGCCTTTCCGCTAACCTACGAAAAACACTGCTCGCATAATGTCTTCCAGGGAACTGCGTAGCATACACTCTGGTAGCAATTGTATAATTTCGAATGCATTCGAAATAGACACCAATCATATCGAATGCCTCTTCATTCGCTAACCGCATCTCAGTAAAAAAGAAGTTCTCCCAAACACAAAAACGTAAACGGAATCAATCAAAAACTGACAATAATATTTATTATTTTCACAACTCGTCGTTTTAACACAGTTTTATTTTTTTATAGCTTACTTTTTTATTGTCAATGGTATATCTTTTGGATTAAAATAAGTATTAAAAATAATCTTGCTTTATTAAACAGGGTCTTTCAAAAATTTTTTTTCTTGATAATAATAATATATTAGATAATAATAATATATGTAGCTCAAAATGGTTAGCTTCATAAAAAAAAGGCCAGTAAAAGAGGAGAATTTATGAATTTTGATCTATTTTTGTCAATATCTCCTGTTCTAGAAAACATACAAATTTGGTTTTTTTACCGAAATGTAGAAGATTTAATTCTTTATTCGCTTATGTAAAAAGAAACATATCATTGTATTTAACTTTTTTGAAAAAAAGCCTAATATTTGTTTACATTTCAGTTAACGCCATCTACCGGTGACAGCAAAAGTCCAAGATACAAAAACACAAGTTCAGTTTGTAGAGCAAATAAGGCTCTTTTAAATGAGACCAAACTTATTCAAATCGGTAAGGCCAACCGGGAGTAATCCTAGTTTATTTAAAAAAACATTTGAACTGCCCCCACTACTTTATTTCACTAGATAGTAAAAAATGTGCAAGACTAAAAGTGTTAAAGAACGTGCAGGGAATAAAATTTAAAAATTTTCAATACCCCTTAATTAGTAAAAATATGAAGAAATTCTAAATTTTTACATTGATCCTGACTGTTACGCTCCCATGCGGACATTTTACAAACTCCAAAATAATTTCCAGCATTTTCTCTTGGGCACTTTTACTTGAAATTTTTTTACCCGGGAGCAATATGACTACTGATTTCTGAGATATAGTCGGCGGCCATTCTTAGTTGGCCACCCGGTACTTAATTTTTGATATTAAAACACTCAGACAAAAAATCACAGGCCGCCACTGGAGAATATTACAATATAATTCAATATTTGCCACTAGCTAGTATAACACCCTGTAACTCCTCAAAATGTCCTTCTTTTTTCTGGTATATGCATTTTGAAATTTACATGCTCAGCACTACCGTGATGTATATAATTCAAATTTATTAAGCTTGCAATTAAACCTGTTAACAAATAGACCAAAACAGTGTCATTAACGTTTCCATTCCGAATAAAATTAATTACCAAAAGTATATCCAAAAAATAAGAAGTTTAATTTCTTGTTGGTTGGTAATTGAATCTTTTAATTAATTACGATTCACGAAGTGAGTCATTAGAATTGCAAAATGTACAGCGCGGATTAATAAAACTTTTATGTGTCCGTGTTTTAACAAAAAGAAAAGTCGGAATTAATTTTCATACAGGCCTAGTTATTACAAGTATATGTAATACGTTTTTTTCTCATTTTTTCTGGTATACTTCCGGCGATTCGGAATTAAACCAAGTTGATATTTAATGATTTGTTTTAGTTGCCGGTATATTAAAGACATATTTTTAAGTGCTCGTAAAAATTTCCACTAGATTTTATTTATTTTATTGGTTAATTTAATAACGACTGCATGTAAAAATTAGAGAAAGTTCTTTATGCATGAGCTTCGATAGGAAAGTGGTGGTTTATTTTTATATTTTCAACGAAACTTCATCCATAAATTTTGAGGTGAAATTTTATTCGTAAATCATATAACAAAATTCAGTAAACTTTAAACTAATTAATGGAAATACTATTTGCAAAATGTTAAGTAAAATAATATCTTTATTATTAAATATTTACCATTCCTAACTTCCTTATTGTAGAAGTTATAAAGTTGGTTAAATTAGCAACTTAGTGGCATTTTTTGTCTTAATTGCCACGGTGAAATCGAACAAACAATTGAAAGTTTTATTTCCGAGATATTCATAAAAAGAAATTAAATTACCAACCTCGTTTAAACTCCAACATAAACCACCACATAATATTCTGTTCAACACTATATACAAAACAAATAAAAATAAACACAATTAAACATAATTCCTCATATAAATGTTCAAATTCATCTATATTAATTTAATATAAATAAATTTTTACACAAATAAATATTCTACAAACAACAAATAAATAAATAATCTTAATACTTAATACTACAGATTTTTGATGCAGGTGCG
This sequence comes from Amphimallon solstitiale, assembly GCA_963170755.1. NCBI lineage: Eukaryota > Metazoa > Arthropoda > Insecta > Coleoptera > Scarabaeidae > Amphimallon > Amphimallon solstitiale. The sequence goes on along the minus strand of OY720682.1, from coordinate 35,002,248 downwards.
AACCGCCCTTAAAAAAGGTACTGGTGCCTATACTTGTAAATTATTAAGAATTAAATAAAATTAGAATATTTTCGATAAAATGGAACTTGTAATATTTTTATGAGTTAATTTTATTTTGAACTTAGAATAATTTCGCATCGATAAAACTTATAAATATTTTGAGAGAGACAAATATTTTTGGGAACTAGAATGTTTTATTTTAACACGCGCTGGTATAACACTATGCGTTACGGTGAAACATTTTATTATAATTATAATAAATAATAAATTTATTATAATAGTATTGTTTTTATATTTAATGATAGAATTTATTTTAGATTTGGATGTAAGTATAGACACTTTACGTTTGCAAATCTGTAGAAGGTCAAAAGAATTAAGATTATTTAATTTTTTGTTTGTTTGTAGAATATTTATTTGTGTAAAAGTTTATTTATATTAAATTAATATGGATGAATTTGAACATTTATATGAGGAATTAAGGTACCTATCAGTTGTGTATGGAACACGGTGGCGGTCAATTCGAACAGTACATGTAAATAAATGTAAATGATTATGTCAGTTATGTTCAGTAGTAAGTTTGTTCGTTTGTTAATTGTTTCTAATTTATTTTTATTTTGATTATTATTGTTAATTTTATTTTTGCCATTAAATCTCTCTTATTTTAGTTTATGACTCGTGATTTCGATTTTTAATGCATTCGAATGAATTATCGGATGACTGGGTTTCTTTAGGGCATAGGTACTTAAATATGATTTTTTTAAAAATTAAATATCAAAAATGATAACTAAGTGAACATTACTAGATTCAGAAAAAAAAATATCTACCAGACTAAAGTAAAAAAAGCTACAGGTGTCCATTTAAAAAAAAAGTTGACTGTCGTTACGTATGCAAAACAGCGATGAAAAAAATTGGGATTTTACAGTTTGTCAAACCATTTTTATACCTTTTTTATTTATTAAAACCGGATAATAAATAAAGAAGATACGAGATGGGGCGCTTTTTTTATCAAACAGCCTGTATTCTAAAACAAATTAAATTTCATTCGAATACTTTACCTCACTTAAAAACAATTAATTTGACCAAGAAATATTGCAATAACAACGATTGTTGATCAATACAATCATAGTTTTCATATTGCAAATTGAATAAAAACATCCTTTTATATTAAACCAATAACGCACGAACTAATGCTACTACTACAACTCCGGCACAAGCTGTGATAAAATAAAAAATGAGGTGTGGCCACCACACGACTTTCTTATACGTATGAAAGTGTTACTTCCGGTCCGAATTTTGAAATTTCATTTATACAAAAAATATTCCAAATCCAACTCTAAATACTTTTGTACTCTTCATAAATATATATAGAATGCATAATTTACGACATATTTGCAAAAAATCGCTATTCGATAAGAGTAAAAATGGTACTTCCGGTCTGAATTTTGAAATTTTTTTTATACAAAAGATATTTAAAAGTACATTCTAAATACTTTTATACTCGTAATGTACCTGCCTAGAAAGCATGACTTGCGAGATATTCGCAAAAAACTGATTTTCGATAAGAATAAAAGACCTACTTCCGGTAGGAATTTCGAAAAACTTTATTAATACAATTTTTCTCAAATTTAATTTTGAGTACATTTGAATCCTTTATAAATTTGTTTAAACTTAGTAATTGACGACATATTTGCAAAATTCGATTTTTTCACTGAAGTAAACTACTACTTCCGGTCTGGCGATTTTGCTCAAAATCTAATCAGTTCTCAAGAGGGAGATTATATTCGTAAATACAAAAGTTGGAATTGATATCTACAGCGGTTTGACCGCTATCGTGGTCACACACACACACACACACACACACACACACACAGACACACACACACACAGACACACACACACACAGACACACAGACATTTTTTAAAAACCACTTTTTTGGTATCAGGGGACCTCAAAACGTGGACATCTGCAAAAATCTCGAGGTCGAAAATTTTCATCATCACAATACTTCCTTATACTACGTATAAGAAAGTAAAAAACTCATTAAGGTTGTAGCGCTAATAAAAGCAAAGCTATCGACGAGATTCGTCTCTTTACCGAAGCATTTAACAGGAACAAATATAGCTTTTATTGTGGCCGGTTGGCAGTAATTGAAGACCGCATAATGCGTCCTCTGAAGAGCGATGATGAATAGCCCCGTGCAGAAATAGAACCCCGATTAATGGAGTGTTTCTCTATCTCGAGCTCGTGGCAGAGCAGCTGTCTCTTTAAAGTCCAATGAACTTATTCGTTATGGATACTTATTGTACAGTGGATGTCACGGTTCACCAGGACGGTGAAAGAAATTGTACGTTACTTGATGATAGTAACGTTCGGATATTATTAGGCCGTTGGATTTGCATAGTATGCGAGTTAATTTTATACACGGACAGTTTGTGTGTGGACAATGTTCCGGTGAAAATTTAATAATAACTTCGTATATATTCATCATCATCGTTGTTGTATATTCTTATAATGGTAATACCAAAAAAATTTGTTTTGATATACCGGGTGTCCCGTAGAAAACGCCAACAATAATAACTCTGTTATTTATTGTCCGATTTTATTCAAACAAAAAGAAAGTTAATTTGCATCAAAAATGCTACAAAAAACAGTGTTTTGTTTGTCTTCAGTTGTTTTTATTAATGTCAAACGATAGTCAACTTTTTTATTTTAAATGGAAACAGATATATTTTTGGCTATATTCGGATTGGATTTTTTTTCTGAATTCAACAATGTATAAAATGTCTATTTTTGATAAAGAATTGTTGAAAAAAAATATAAAACACTTAATAAATTTCATCTTTGTATTCCATTATTTATAAATTTTGGAATGTGCCATGAAAAAACAAAAATGCCATAAACGTCAATAAACGTAAGTGTGTGTCTATTAAGTCTTATTTATTGCTCTGCTTGAACGTTTTGCCACAAAAAAAAGTATATTCGTAAAAATGAATAACAATGAGTTAACAGACATGTTGCAAGTGTTTTGAATGTAATAAAAATCGTCTTCCAGCAGTTCGGCGTTACAGCGTTCGTTTTCCGGACAGAGAAGTTCCAGATACGAAAATATTTCAGAGAATTGGAAGGAATTTGAGGAATTATGGATCATTTAAAAAACCTAAAACACAGCGACGTAGATTCGCCGAAGATACGGAATATGATGTTCTTCTTGCACTACAAGAAAATGCACGAACTTCGACTCGCGAAATTGCACATAATATTGGGGTATCAAAAACTACAGTCCATAGTATTTTAAGAAAACACAAATTTAAACTGTACATAGCTCGAAAAGTTAATGCATTAGAACAAAATGATCAACGCCGAAGAATACAGTTTTGTCGACTTTTTTTTAAATGCATTAGAACAAGACCGGAGTTTTTACAGAATGATAATTTGGTCTGATGAATGCACTTTTAGCAACAATGGTATTTTTACTAGAAACATACATCGACAATGGAGCCAAGACAATCCGAGATTTGTCATTGAAAATAATTTTCAAAGACGTTTCAGCGTCAATGTTTGGTGTGGTATTTTAGGCGATCAATTAAATGGGCCGTTTCTCATAGATGGTTGCTTAAATCAAGAAAAGTATCACACTTTATTAAACGAAAATCTCCAAAACTTTTTAGATGGCAAATTTACATAGAATATTTTATCAACAAGATGGGGCCCGCTCACAACGCCAGAGTAAATACTGATTGGTTGAACACCCAATTTGGAAATAGGTGGATAGGAACATCCGGTCCTATCGAATGGCCTGCGCATTCACCCGATCTTTCGCCCCTAGATTTTTGGTTGCGGGCTTATCTACAAGATCGAGTTTATTTGACACCTCCAGAAAATGTTGACATTTTAAGACAAAGAATTATTAACACTTGTCAAGAAATACCTGCCGTTTGTCTTTTAAATTCGACTCGTGGAGTAATTAGGAGATGTGCGTTATGTATTGAACAAGGTGGCGGGCAATTTGAACAATTATTGTGAAGTGTTTTGTTTTGTTTTTTAGAATAATACTTATAATACTTACGTTTTCAATGTTTCATAGCACATTCGAAATGTTATACATAATTTATTAAAAACATGGTCAATTTTAATAAATGGTTTTCTTTCAATAATCGTTTATAAAAAAAATAGACATGTTATACATCGATGAATTCAGAAAAGAAAATCCAATCCGAATATTGCCAAAAATATATCTGTTTCCATTTAAAATAAAAAAGTTGACTATCGTTTGACATTAATGAAAACAAATGAAAACAACTAAAACACTACTTTCTTGTAGTATTTTTGATGCTAATTAACTGACTTTTTGTTTCAATAAAATCGGACAATAAATAACGGAGTTATTAATGTTGGCGTTTTTTACGGGATACCCGGTATATGTATAAATAAAAATTTAAGAGTATGACATATTCATTATTTATAAATTGTAAAAATTACACTATTATGGAATCCAATAGACTATAAAAGAAATCAGACAATTTACATGGTGTATATTAGATTTGCAGTGAAGTTGTAAGAACTTGTAAGTCTTGATAAATCGGCTATAGTAAAGGTATCAGAGATACTTTATATTGTGCAGGGGTCAATAAATAAACCTGGGTGTATTCGACAGAAATTTAAAAATTATTATTGTTATCATTTCGAGTAAAAAATTAGCAGAGTTATTGTATAATATGAAAAGGAGTTGTGAAATAAGATTGAAAGGGCAAGAAAAAGATTAGAACTGAATAGAAATGTAGATTTAAGAATCAGAGAATGGATCGCGGATTGGATTCAAAATAAAATTAACCGAGTGCATATGTCGCAGGCTAAGTCATTTTCGGCAAATAGCTTTTGCCTGGGCAAATGATATCTGCCTTGGCAAATAGCTCCACTTCATTTATTTCTGCTCAAAAGCTATTCTCCTAGGCAAATGCTATCTGCCAGCTGGGTTTTTAGGCAAAAAGATTCACACTAAGATAAATGTCGTAGGCGTAAACCAGGGAAATTGCATTTTTATCCCTATTAAGTTGCAATACCAACGTAGAAATTTAAAAAAGAAGACAGCTTCTCTTAAAACGAAATAAACAATAAAATAAACACAAGTAAACCAGGGAGATTGTATTTTTGGACAAAAGAAGCTGTCAATTGTACAATTTATTTTGGCAGGTATTGCTGGAATGGCATCTAATGTTGCACAAAATTTCCAGTCTTGAAATAGGCACATCGTTTAGTATGGCACTGGGTTTTTGAAGGCCTACATTCCTTGACCCGAAAACATAGACTGCTTGGCGCAGGTTTCTCTTAAGGAAATAAAGCAATCTTGGGGAATATCATCATAAGTAAAACTAATTGACGAAACAGGTGTTATGTCACTCCTAGACAGCCATTTTTTTAAAATACCACTTTTGGTCCCAATGCGGTAAACATCATTTTTCTTTTCAATTATAATTCCTTCTACATTTTTTTATCTAATAGTCCTCTGTCAAATTTTGCAATAGGTATAGTTACAAATTTACCTGTTTCTATCTCGCCAAAGATGGTTTTGCTCCTTTTTCTCATTACTTCTGCGGCTTTGGCTTGACCTTCATAGGATTTCTTCCGATTAATTCTAATATTTTCCTCATTGATGCAGAGTCTGCAAATAACTTGTCTTCCAAACCCTTCATCGTTTTCAGAAGTAACACCACAATTTACGTGCACTATTTTATTGCACTTTGAACAAGCGTGAACGCCTGTACTTTCGTTGCCGCAAACACAGCAATATATTATGCCACCGAGACTTGTGTTACAGTCTTCACCAGTGCCTAAACCATCTGCCGTAATGTGCTCTGTCACCGTAGGAATATTCTCAATGGTTTCTCCTACGTACGTCTCAATTTGAGAATCGGCAACCTGTACTATATTTGCTTCGCCCTGAATTTTCTTCTTGATGAGGGTTCTCAACTATAGAATTGAAGGGACTTTTTGCCGGTACTGCAACACTGCCATAATGTGATAAACATTCTCTGCTACTCTCACCTTCGTTTATGTTGATGAAGAACCGAAGCACATAAACATTAGGTAAACACGGATAAACATAAACTCAAATAAAAATTAAAAACCCATTTGCCTAAAAAATGTTGTTGGCAAATACTATTTGCCTAAAACAACTATTCGCCCACGACATTTGTCTTGTTGTGAATCTATTTGTCTAAAAACCCAGCTGGCAGATATCATTTGCCTAGGAAAATAGCTTTTGAGCAGAAATAAATGATATGGAGCTATTTGCCAAGGCAGATATCATTTGCCTGGGCAAAAGCTATTTGCCGAAGATGACTATTAGCCTGCGACATATACACATTGAAAGAGATTAATATATAAGAGGACTGACTTTTGATTAATCGTAATCCAAAAGACGTTGAATTGAATGGTAGACTAACAGGTGGCGTTCACATGGCAATTTACTATCACAGTTTAATGTTAGTTATATTTTGAATCCTACAATTAGGAGCAAAGTAAAAATTAAATTTGTACATAATTGTAAAAATATTGGTTTTGGCGTCCAATTTGAGATGTTGGAAAATTTTACCTGTCATTTAACCTACAAAAGCCATTTCAGGACTGTCATATATAATAATATTCATAGATCTTTTGACATTTGCCATAATTATCTTGACGTTTTTTATAATTTTGTTTGGTTTGCCTACTAAACAGAATAGCCAAGTATTAAATAAACTATAGGTATAGAAAAGTAATATTTAATAACTTTGCTTAAATTAGTAACTGGCATTCATGTAATAGTATTTTACTACCAGAAGCCATATATCCGGAAAGATTAATTAATTAGTATAATTTTATTATTCTGAAACAACGGCTCGATGGTCTCGTGGTAAGATGACCGATACTGTCTGTGGGAGAGATAGTAGCGAGGGTTCGAGTCCCGCCTGGAACAATAAAATTTTTCTGGCGGGTCCGGTACACCTCTCGAGTCACCATTCTCTGTTGGGATATAATTAACAGTGCTTCACCCTTTACGGCGAGGGGGTGTAAGTAACAAAGCCATGAAACACTTTACACACATAAAAATATACACCAAAAAGGCTCCTGGGGTTATGACAAGCTTAAAGCTTATAACCCCGGGGTCAGCCGCCCACCACAAGTTCAAAAAAAAAAAAAAAATTGTTCTGGTCCTTGGGAATTTGTAGTGTCGTTGAATAAATTGTACGTTCTTTGGCGGTGTCGGTTAAAAGGCGATTCAGCCATAGTAATTATTTATTGATGGTAATAGTTATAATTCCTTTATTTACAAGAATTATAAGCTTCAACAAAAAAAAATAAACAAAAAAGAAAACAAAAAGAAATTGAACTTAGATCACAAATGCAGGAAAGTTAAGATGTAATTCCTATTGCATGAATAAAACTGCGTTTGCTATGCTGTGTACACCTTAATTGAAAAATGAGGAGGTGTACACCACACGACTTTATTATGCACACATGTGCATTTCAAAGAATACAAAAGTTGTTCCAAATTAAGTTTCAAACACTATTATCTTCTTAAAAAATAAATGTGAATGAAAGTGTTACTTAAAGTCCGAATATTGAAAATCTGCTTATAAAGAAATTATACAAAATCCTGTTCTAAGTATTTCTATTGTCTTAATAAATCTCTATAAAATACATACTTTGGGAAATATTTGCAACAGCTGCTATCTTATAAGAGTAAAAATGTTACTTTCGGTCTGAATTTTTGGAATTCCTTTAATAGAAAAATTATTCCAATTCAGCTGTACATACTCTTGTACTCTTGACAAATTTGTATACAATACATAATTTACGAGATATTTGCAAAAAAAAACTGCAGTTTGATAAAAGTAAGTGTTACTACCGATACCGGTCCGAATTTTGAAGATTTTTTTAAACAGAAAGTATTCAAAATGAAGCCCAAATTCTTTTATACTCATAATTTATCTGCTTGCAACCCATGATATATTGTGATAATATATTCTCATGCTTTTCGATAAAATTAAAAGAGTTTCGAAAAACTTTTTATAAAAAATCTTTCAAATTTATTTTTAAGTACGTTCGTATTCCTTAGAGATTTGTTTAAACTTTCTAGTTCAAAAGTTAAAATTTCTTTTTTTTCTCAAGTAAACTACTACTTCCCGTCTACCGATTTCACTCAAAATCTAATCAGTAAAGATAGGACTAAAAGGGTCCAAAAAAAACAGAAAAAATGAGGTGTGGCCACCACACGACTTTCTTATACATATGAGCGTTTCAAATCACACAATTTTAAAAATTATTTTATACAAAAATTATTCAAAATTCTTTTCTAAGTACTTCCAGTCTCTTAATAAATCTCTACAGGATACATACTTTATGAGATATTTGCAAAAAAATGCTACTCGCTAAGAGTAAAAGTATTACTTCCGGTCCGAATATTGAATTTTCATTTATACAAAAAATATTCCAAATCCAACTCTAAATGCTTTTGTACTCTTAACAAATATATATAAAATACATAATTTGCGAAATATTTGCAAAAATCGCTATTCGATAAGAGTAAAAGTGTTACTTCCGGTCCGAATTTTGAAATTTTTTTTATACAAAAGGTATTGAAAATTAAGTTCTAAATACTTTTATAGTCGTAACGTACCTGTCTAAAAATAAGCGGAATATTCGCAAAAAACTGATTTTCGATAAGAGTAAAAGACCTACTTCCGGTAGGAATTTCGAAAAACTTTTTTAATAAAATTCTTCTCAAATTTAATTTTTAGTATATATGAATTCTTCACAAATTTGTTTAAACTTAGTAGTTGACGAATAATTGGCAAAATTCGATTTTTTCACTGAAGTAAACTACTACTTCCGGTCTGCCGATTTTACTGAAAATTTTGACCAAAAAAGCATTAAAACAGCATATTTTTTCAGTAACATATGAGATTTCAAAAAAGGCATATAAAGTAGATAAATGACACGATAATTACTGTACATAACCAATAATATTTTATTCTGCCGTATTAGCATTCCATTACAGAAATCATACACTATGTACACATCGGCAGCATATTCAATAAATGTAAAATCCATTATGAAGGAATAAAATAACAATAAGGAAACGATAAAACTCATTAGTACAATACTCAAAACAGTACAAAAAAAAAACACGAAGAAGTAGAGTTTAGACAAAATAAAACACGATAGTCGAATTAAATAGGTACATAGGTAAATGTCAAAATTTGATAGTAATGATATTGATTGAAATCACTTTGAATTACAAACTCATCGTTCTACAATGTTGTCAAATGTGTTTTTCCTGAAAGTACGTTAATGAAGAGATATTAAAAACAAACTTTTTAATCAAAACGAAAACGTTATCGAAATAATACTAGTAAAATTATTCTTTAAACTAAATTGCAGCTATATCTCTATTAGGAGATATCAAAGATAAGGCTTATATACGCAATAAAAGTTTGAACTTCGTTAGGTATGACATTTTAACATTAAGATTTTTTATTCAGAACACAACAAAGAATGTCGCTGCGTTTGCAACAATTTATATACACGTTGTATACATTTCTATACAAATTTATATAAGGAAACTACTAATCCCGAAAACCATTGATCAAATAACATTTTATTTTCATGAAAAATACATTTTCAAAACATTTATAAAAAAAATTGTCAAAATGTTATGCCTTTTTAAGTGCTTTTTCTGTTTTTTGGTGCCTTTTAGCCCATTCTTTACTAATCAGCTCTTAAGACTCTTAAATACAGAAAGAGACAGAATTTAAAAAAAAAAAACACTTTTTCGGTATCAGGGGCATTTAAAAATCTCCAGGTCATCAAAATATCGGCAAAGTAAATTAACGAAAAGTAGTTCCTTTTCGACAGCAAATTTGAAATCTCCCTTAAATTCACTTTTAACATAATATTCATAATTGATTCACTCATTACATATTTTTAGACATCCCAGAAGCATGTCGAAAGTCATCAATATTACTTATTACACAGTAAAGAGAAAATCTTATTGAATCACTGTAAACACAGAGACGCATACATAAGTAACAAGATATTTATCATCCACATATGTATGTATATACATGTATATATTACCAAGTGGAAAGAAAAACAGCAATTAACAGTTTAAAATTACGTATTACATTTTTTTAATGAATCATCTGAGGAGCCGAAGAAACATGTGGCATGTATATAATGTGTATGTATTGCATTAAAAGTAAGAATGCATTAACTAAATATGTATTATTCATTATTACTGTTAGTTAAAGGGAAGGAGATGGTGTAGCAGTGAAATTCCATGAAAGACTTTAAAATATCAAATCTCTTCTGGTGTGAGTGGAGCGGTTAAATATAATTCGAGTCGTGAAAAATATAGAAAAGGAGAGGCTAAAAATAGATATATAAACGGAGAAGTTGGGGTTAGTTAGACGTGATTCAAATGGGTTTTCAGATAAGTAATGACTTCGTGGCGCCTAGGCTTGTAAAATAGCGCGCAGATTGCTAAATGAGAAAGGTTCTGAAATCTTTTATCTGCATACAGTGTATGTAGATATTTGGTGTCCCTTATATTGAAAACAAAGTTGTTCCCAAACTCAAACTGTTTATCTTTTCCTAATTCTGATATAAAACAAAGATTAAAGCAAAACACTATTGAGTCAGTAACACGCGTCCCATAACGCTTAATACTTCAATTGGTAAGGAATAAGTAAGACTTTTTTACAACAATTAGGTACACCTTTCACTATAATCAAAATATTAAGTATTTCGATTCATTATAATTAGGGGGCGGGCATGACCGGTTTAAACTACGACAAAGTTACAACGGCGCAAAGAAATAATGTAAGCAACACCCACTTACTGAATAGCACTAATTCATATGGTGAACTGCAACAACTGTTTACGCCCGAGAAGTGCCCGAGAATGAGAGCAAAAAATGCCCGTAAAATAAGGAATTTATGAGTAAAATCCTTTCTACATCGGCGTAGATAGGAGCGTGAGGGTTTTTTAAAATTTATTATATTTACCTTATATTTCGCAAGAGTAATAATGTAAATATGTATATACTTACTGTTATTTAGTTTCAATAATATACGCGTACATTTTTAGTTATCATTTATTTAGATCTAGAACGTTGTTTATGTTACTTATTCTGAAATGAATTGTCAGTGATTCCGAAATTTATTACAAAGTCTGTAAAATATCGTTACAGAATGCCAAAATATCGCAAGGTCGTCACTTAGCTTTGCTAAAATATACACAGAAATAGTGTTTATGCAGAGAATTTCGATAGTTTACAAAATTTCGTTAAATGTTTAAATGACGATGCTCGAAGTATTTCTGAGTGCAAGGAACTAACACAAATCCCAAATTTAAAAAATCAGTTGTTATTCCCTCAGGAACACTTTGGAAATTTGCCTAAACTAATCACATATTTTGAAAATCGAAGTCTCAAATTAGAAGATGGATTAACCGCATTAGATGTGGCTATTAATAATTTCAAAAGTATTCCAAGTGACATCGGATGTGGCTTTCGGCAAAAGTTAGACGCAGTTTTTAATAGAAATCCAGATTTAATAACAATGCGGCAATTGTGTATGCTAAATACGCTGAAATAAAAGAATATTTCCAGTACGCACCTATAACCAGTTGCGATGTAGAAAGGACGTTTTCTATCTACAAGGCTGTATACTTAATTCAAAGAGAACAAGTCTTACAGAATAGAAAATGAACAAATAATAAGGTATTTTGTATTTTACCGATCACCAGCCACTTGTTATCCAATTATATAAATAAAATTAAAACCTCTTTTATTATTGTTATATTATGTTATACACAAGTTTTTCTTTCATGTTTGTTGGAATTTTAGCATGTTGAAAGGAATTGTCAAAAATGGATTCAGTATCCATCTGTAATTTTCATAGCTGATTTGAATTTAATTTGAAAAATATTCCCAAAGCTATTTTTTTATAAATTGCACCAAGACTGTGTAAAAAAAATTGTTTATACTTTATTATTTTGCACTTAACTACATCTTCCATGAGTTTTTGAGCGCATCAAATAATCCTTCTTCTCGAATGAAATTTGCCAAAATTCTATACCAACTAACGATTTTTTTCTAAATACAGTCATTTTCTTTTGCTTTTCCGCTTTCAATATTTGTCAAATGGAATTCCCTTTTTGTCAAATTACTTTCCTTTTATATCAATTGCTTTTCTTGTTTATTTGTATAGGTATATATATAGGTACCTCTTCCATTTTATAAAAAATATAGCAATTTACACATTTACAAGTGAGAAATTTATTTTGTATTTAGATACAAACACATTGTAACATCGATGTAATATAAACATAACTTAATTCAAAATTTCATTTCTTTGTAAACAGTTGTGTAAATATGTCTCCATGTGTTGAAGATAACTAAAACAATTTAGTGGGCTTATACCCTCCGATGCATTCATTGTGTACTGTCTCATATAATTCGTTTTCACTCGTTGACTGTGTTCCTTTTATTATCTGGTTCCACTAGTTGAATAACTCTTCTATTGGATTTAGAAAAGGACTATAAGCACGAAGAAACACTGGAAAATGGAATCTTACATTGTCCATAACAATATAGTCTCTTTTACACCGTCATTACGTAAATGTTGAATTAACGTTGTGAGAAATTCAGAAAAGTGCAGTACATTAAAGGGAACATCTTGAATATCAAAGAAATACACGGAATTTACGTTCATTACAGCGGCAATAAAATAATTGCAACGTCTTAACTGTGCTTTTATTTTTGATAGTCGGGCATTTTCCACTGAGCTTTCGTATGAAATGACAGAATATGTTTGTATTCCGTATTCGTCAATAAAGAACATTTTTTCTTTTTCCAACATCATTCTGTTATAGGTACTGCACTCCGTAATCAAAATGAGCTTGAATAAAGTCGGGTGTATTTTTTTCTTTCAGGAACAAATGACACTTTTTTTTAACAGAATCATGATAGTTCTTAAGTGCTTTATTAATCGTAGGTAGTGATATTTGTTGAAGTGGCCATTAGTTTAAGCAATTTTCTTGCAACTGGCGGAAGGTTAAAGAACAGCCCAGGTCAATCCATTCACAAATTTGTTCTTTTTGAGCATTTAATAATGTTGGTTGTCGATGTCCTGCACTTACTTTTGTAGTATTATTAGTTCTCCTGTATGTCGTATAAATTTTTCTAATTGTATCCGCCAAAACTTCAAGCTGTTGCAACATTCTTCAACGTTGCACCATTATTCAAAGAATTAATGATCAATTCGCGTACTTCATTGCTTATCTTACTATTATTCCTTCTCTGACGATTATTGTTATTATTTTCCATTGTAATAATGCAAATATTTGTGCACGTGAAACTAAATTGACAAATAAGGAAAACCAATTGACAGAAACGGAATTTATTTGATAAAGGAAGCCTACTACATAAAATAATTGGATAGTCATTTGACAAATAGTGAATGGCAAATGACAAAAGCGGAAAAGCAAAAGAAAATGATATATAATAATAACTCTGGTAGAATGTAATCCGTCACAATCGACGTTATATCACGATATGGTAGTTTAACACCAATTTTACTTTCTTATACGTAGTATAAGGAAGTATTGTGATGATGAAAATTTTCGACCTCGAGATTTATGCATATGTCCACGTTTTGAGGTCCCCTGATACCAAAAAAGTGGTTTTTAAAAAATGTCTGTGTGTCTGTCTCTCTGTCTCTCTCTCTGTGTCTGTGTGTCTGTGTGTGTGTGACCACGATAGCGGCCAAACCGCTACAGATATCAATTCCAAATTTTGTATTTACGAATAAAACCTCCCTCTTGAGAACTGATTAGATTTTGAGCAAAATCGGCAGACCGGAAGTAGTAGTTTACTTCAGTGAAAAAAAATGAGGTGTGGCCACCACACGACTTTCTTATACGTATGAGCGTTTCAAACTACACAATTTTAAGAATTTTTTTATACAAAACTTATTCAAAATCCTATTCTAAGTACTTTCATTCTCTTAATAAATCTCTATAGAATGCATACTTTGCAAGATATTCGAAAAAAAGTGCTACTCTCTAAGAGTAAAAGTGCCACTTCCGGTCCGAATTTTGAAATTGCATGTACACAAAAAATATTGAAAATTCAACTCTAAATACTGTTGTACTCTTAATAAATATATATAGAATGCATAATTTACGACATATCTGCAAAAAATCGATATTCGGTAAGAGTAAAAGTGGTACTTCCGGTCCGAATTTTGAAATTTTTTTTATACAAAAGAAATTTAAAATTATAATTTAAATACTTTTATACTGGAAATGTACCTGCCTAGAAAGCATGACTTGCGAGATATTCGCAAAAAACTGATTTTCGATAAGAGTAAAAGACCTACTTCCGGTTGGAATTTCGAAAAACTTTTTTAAGATAATTTGTCTCAAATTTAATTTTGAGTACATTTCAATTCTTTATAAATTTGTTTAAACTTAGTAATTGCCGAAATATTGGCAAAATTCGATTTTTTCACTGAAGTAAACTGCTACTTCCGGTCTACCGATTTTACTGAAAAACTAATCAGATCTCAAGAGGGAGATTGTACACGTAAATACAAAATTTGGAATTGATATCTACAGCGGTTTGACCGCTATCGTGGTCACACACAGACACACTGACACACAGACACACAGACAGACACACACACAGACATTTTTTAAAAACCACTTTTTTGGTATCAGGGGACTTTAAAACGTGGATATCTGCAAAAATCTCGAGATCGAAAATTTTCATCATCACAATACTTCCTTATACTACGTATAATAAAGTAAAAATCGAAATTTGCAAATATTTCGTCAATTACTAAGTTTAAACTAATTTATAAAGAATTCAAATATACTCAAAATTAAATTTGAGAAAAATTGTGTTAATAAAGTTTTTCGAAATTCCTACCGGAAGTAGGTCTTTTACTCTTATCGAAAATCAGTTTTTTGCGAATATCTCGCAAGTCATGCTTTCTAGGCAGGTACATTACGAGTATAAAAGTATTTAGAACGTACTTTTAAATATCTTTTGTATAAAAAAGTTTCAAAATTCGGACCGGAAGTAACACTTTTACTCTTACCGAATAACGATTTTTTGAAAATATGTAGTAAATTATGCATTCTATATATATTTATGAAGAGTACAAAAGTATTTAGAGTTGGATATGGAATATTTTTTGTATAAATGAAATTTCAAAATTCGGACCGGAAGTAACACTTTCATACGTATAAGAAAGTCGTGTGGTGGCCACACCTCATTTTTTCTAGAGAGTTTAAGTAACGCTAAAACAGCTTAACTATCCCGAAAGATCGACTTGTCAAATCAAAAGACTATAATAATGCCGGTTTTCCACCAAACGGACAAAACAAAAACACCACACAAACTAGTGTCGAAAAAAACGAAACTGCAACTTTTGAAACTCTTTTTGAAGACTCGATGTTTCTGCGACAGTTACAGTTTTGTTTTTCGAGTCCCGCTCGAAAGCGGTAAGATCAAAGAGTTTCCGAGTGTTTACGAACTCTGAGTGTCTAGTGGAAACAGAGAGTTTTCAGTGTATGTTGAACGGTTTAAATAAAATTTAAACATAATTAATAATAGCACCATAATTTGCTCTTCTTGATAACAGAGATCTAACCCAATATCTGTATGTTGTCGACGTCGCTTCCTTCTCCTAAAACAAACAAGTTAATAAATACCTTAATTACCTCTAAAATAAAGATAAAGTCAATGTTGACATATAAATGCAAATTATGTGCCCAATTACTTCTTTTTTACCCAACCCAGAACAAACCATAAGCAGATCATCATCTCTTGAAGCTATTTCGATTTTCGCACATTTAAAATTCAAACTTTAATTACCGAAAAAGACACTAGTTCGTTTGGTGGAAAAGCACTGAAAAGAAAAACGAAATTGCAACAAAATCTGGTCTGCTTGGTGGAAACAGAGTTTCGAATTTATCCGAGTTTCGTTTTCTGTTATTAGAGTATCGAAAAACACGAACAAAACAGAAACTACTATAGACTAGTCCGTTTGGTGGGAAATCGGCATAACAAAGTGACAAGGTATTTGCTTGACAGAACGTCATCGCAGCGGAAGCAACTATAAAATTAGATTTAAACTGTGAAATAATACAAGAACAACTGCAAAGTTATTCTGAATTCATTCTAAAAATTCTAGACTCGAGAAATCAATTAAAATTACTCAAACACGCGAAATTTTAATTGATTGTAGTAAACAAGTGTGAGAAAAACTAAACAACTAAACAAACTTCCAATGGATGGCGCTAGCCGAACCGAATGCTAATAAAATTCAATATAAAAGGCAAATTAAACAATACCTACAAATAAGGTATTGTAAAATTCTAATATAAAATTATATGGCATTTTAACATTATTATGACGTATATGCAACAACAACACAAAGGCTTCAAAGAAAATGGAAATGGTCATGTGTGGTTTAAAAACCTGCAAAAGAAAAATACAGAGACCGATCTTTATAGTGCGGGCTCCGTGAGCAAAGTCTCAGTTGTTTACAACGTCTTTCCCGTATTACCCAAATCGAAGAATTTCTAAAAGAAAAGTAAGAATAACATTGGTAAATGGAAAAAGAAAATATATAACAAACGATGAAAAAGGCAATGCATTCATATACAAGTACAATGAGGGACTATACTAAAGAGGAAGGAAAAGAAGATATACTTACTGAAGATGAAACGTAATAAGTCTGTGAAAAACAATAATAATAAACAGTTCACTATTTATGATCTCACGATTTAAGAATCTGTATTAAAAATTTAGAATTTTATTTTCATTTAGTTTCTTTTAAAACAATTTCATTTAATTAATTTTCACTTTTATTAATTTAATTTTTAAGATGGAGGACATCAATAAGAATGAATTTGAAAAAATGTACGATGATATGAAGTAAGTTATAAGATAAATAATTCAATTTAGATATAGTTAACGGTGTTAAACGTGCTGAAGGTACTATGTGAAAATATTTGCCTTTAGTATATCGTTGGCCATCATTAATTATTATTATATAGTCATTTAATTTAGAAACTCAAATAAAATGAAAACGAATAAGCGGGGATGCTTTTGATGGGCAGCTGCTAAGCTGCTAGAGGTACAATGTGAGAATGTTTAGAGCTAGCGATTAGTATAGGCCAGTTTCAGAGCATTCACGTTGCGAAGTTCTAGATTACCAAGGCACTATGTGAAAATGTATGTTTTTGGTGAAATAGAATCGGCTTTGTATTAATAAACAAATTATCAAGAATCAATAATTTTTTTTTATTTAAAGAAACTAATTTATAATAATAATAATAATAATAATAATAATAATAATAATAATAAGTATTTCACAAGCATTATAGGTAACTCTAAAGTGAGTACAAATGCTTTCCTTTTCTGTTTCTTTGTAAAACAAAAATATATATAGATATAGTGCGGAAATGTTATTAATGATCGTCAAATCTTTACAAAATATAAATATAATTTTTATATGAGATTTAGATACTTTATTTAATTTTGACCTTATCCCAAACAAAACTAAATAAGAGGTGTACCAGAATATAAGAAGCAAATCACTGCAAGAACTCATAAGAACATAAATAAAAATTTTATGCTGTTAGGTAGTTAAGTTTATTATTAATAATAAATATAATTATTCTAATTTTTGCTAATTATGTTCGTATGTTATATATGAGTTGCGGATATTAAACCTGCTTATTGGTAATATAAATATCCAAATAAATGTTTATAAGAAAGATTATTGGCATTTACTTACTTTTATCTACATTTAGCCTTAAAAAAATATGATGCAAAACAATACTGTATATAGTTCGACTCAGCGGAACAAAAACCGTTTCAAGTACACCAATATCGATAAAAATAAGTTATAAATCTTTACTATGTCAAAAACACGACAATAATAATTATTAATCGATCTTTAAAATTAGATATGTATATAGAGATAATAACAAAAATTACCGGATATCTCGTAGGTCTAATGAAGGTGAACAAATACGACGTTTCTGATATCATTTCTATTGTATAAAACGACATGAATAATATGCACAAACAATGTACGAAATTGTACTTTTAAAATACTTAGAATATAGCATATTTTCTAGTAGATTTCGTCGAAAATAAACGACGTTTAAGTTATTTATGTTGTGAATTTCCAACGATAATTTGGGGCTTCTTAATATTAATCCAGTAGATTTTTGCGTTGCTTAGATTACGATCGACGAAACTAGGTTCCATTACTATGTTCATCATTCAAAACAACAATCCGAGCAATGGAAGCATCGCAGCAGTTTTGCTTTCAAGGAAGCTTTTTTTGGTTGGAAAGGTAATGTCTAGGGCGCGGACACGAATGGTTGATGATTCATCGCCCATGGGCGTGCTATTGAAATGTTGTATTTTTAAAGAGGTTTTAATTTTATTTATATAATTGGATAACAAGTGGCTGGTGATCTATAAAATACAAAATACCTTATTATTTGTTCATTTTCTCTTCTGTAAGACTTGTTCTCTTTGAATTAAGTACATCCTTGTAGATAGAAAACGTCCTTTCTACATCGCAACTGGTTATAGGTGCGTACTGGAAATATTCTTTTATTTCAGCGTATTTAGCATACACAATTGCCGCAATGTTATTAAATCTGGATTTCTATTAAAAACTGCGTCTAACTTTTGCCGAAGGTCACATCCGAAGTCACTTGGAATACTTTTGAAATTATTAATAGCCCACATCTAATGTGGTTAATCCATTTTTTAATTTGAGATTCGATTTTCAAAATATGTGATTAGTTTAGGCAAATTTCCAAAGCGTTCCTGAAGGAATAACAACTGATTTTTTAAATTTGGGATTTGTGTTAGTTCCTTGCACTCAGAAATACTTCGAGCATCGTCATTTTAACATGTAACGACATTTTGTAAACTATCGAAATTCTCTGCATACAAACTATTTCTGTGTATGTTTTAGCAAAGGCAAGTAACGAACGTGCGATATTTTGGCATTCTGTAACGATATTTTACAAACTTTGTAGGAAATTTCGGAATCACTGACAATTCATTTTCATATCAGAAAAAGTAACATAAACAACGTTCTAGATCTAAATAAATGATAACTAAAAATGTACGCGTATGTTATTGAAACTAAACGAAATCCAGTGCACACTTACGTCTAGATAATTGGGAGAAGTCGATTCAATAAACCGGTATTAAACAGACTATTACAAAAATTACGAAGTACGTATTTAACAGTCAAAATAATGAAAAAACGAAACTAACGTAAGTATGAATGAAAATTTTATTTCTCTTGCGAAATATAAGGTAAATATGATAAATTTTAAAAACCCCTCACGCTCCTAACTACGCCGATGAAAAAAGGATTTTACTCATAAATTCCTTATTTTATGGGCATTTTTTGCTCTCATTCTCGGGCACTTTTCGGGCGTAAACAGATGTTACAGTTCACCATATGAATTAGTGTTATTCAGTAAGCGTGTGTTGTTTACATTATTTCTTTGCTCCGTTGTAACTTCGTCGTAGTTTAAACCGGTCATGTCCGCGCCCTAGTAATGTCCTCTTCGAATCCCTACCATGGGGACATTTCTTATCGAAAATTTCGCAAAGGGCCAAATTATTAACAAGACATATTATGCTGCTTTTTTGGACGATGTGAGCGTTGCTATTACCAAAAAGATACCTGCAATAGCTCTGAAAACACTGCTATTTCATCATGACAATGCTCCCTCGCACACCATTTGTATTGCTCGAGAAAAACTGGATGAATTACGATGCTAATCTAATGAATTATAAAATTGAACATAGTTACAACACGCGCGGTCGCAAAAACTGTCAGCTAGTGTTGCCTCAGACTACTAGGACTTCAGTGTTAAAAGGTGCCACTTCACAAATGATTAAAGTGTACAATCATCTGCCTTTATCTCTTAGAAATTTAACCCCGAAACTTTTTAAGCAGCAGTTCCATCGTATATTATCAGAGAATGTGATTTATACAATCAACGACTTTTATAATTTGAAATTTTAATATGTTTTAAGATACTTTTATTGTATTGTTTATACACTTTTTACTTTCTTATACGTAGTATAAGGAAGTATTGTGATGATGAAAATTTTCGACCTCGAGATTTTTGCAGATGTCCACGTTTTGAGGTCCCCTGATACCAAAAAAGTGGTTTTTAAAAAATGTCTGTGTGTGTGTCTGTCTGTCTGTCTGTGTGTCTGTGTGTGACCACGATAGTGGTCAAACCGCTGGAGATATCAATTCCAAATTTTGTATTTACATGTATAATCTCCCTCTTGAGATCTGATTAGTTTTTCAGTAAAATCGGTAGACCGGAAGTAGCAGTTTACTTCAGTGAAGAAATCGAATTTTGCCAATATTTCGTCAAATACTAAGTTTATACAAATTTATAAAGAATTCATATGTCCTTAAAATTAAAATTGAGAACAATTTTATTTAAAAAGTTTTTCGAAATTCCTACCGGAAGTAGGTCTTTTACTCTTATCGAAAATCGGTTTTTTGCGAATATTTCGCAAGTCAAGCTTTTTAGACAGGTACGTTACGTGTATAAAAGTATTTAAAACATAGTTTTCAATATCTTTTGTATAAAAAAGATTTCAAAATTCGGACCGGAAGTAACACTTTTACTCTTACCGAATAGCGATTTTTGGCAAATATGTCGTAAATTATTCATTCTATATATATTTACTGAGAGTACAAAAGTATTTAGAGTTATATTTGCAATATTTTTTGTATACATGAAATTTCAAAATTCGGACCGGAAGTAGCACTTTTACTCTTAGCGAGTAGCACTTTTTTTCGAATATCTTGCAAAGTATGCATTCTATAGCGATTTATTAAGAGAATAAAAGTACTTAGAATAGGATTTTGAATAAGTTTTGTATAAAAAAATTCTTAAGATTGTATAGTTTGAAACGCTCACACGTATAAGAAAGTCGTGTGGTGGCCACACCTCATTTTTTATTTTTTTTTAACGTGTTCTACGCATTTTATGCACTACCCAGAATTAATAAATTTATTATTATTATTATTATTATTAATCACGCCTCAAAGACTCTATCTACCAATTCTAGATAGCTTATTTAAACGTCCAGTTATTCCCAAAATTCCACAGGGGTCTAATTTAGGATCGCTGCTTATCTATTTATTAACGACCTCTTGGAATCGCTTTCTTGTTATGGGCTGGCGTATGTTGACGACTTGTAAATCTATCGTATTACTGAACCAATTTTCAATTCTCTAGGTCTACAGTATGACTTACATTTTGCGTATGATATCAACATAATAATCTAACACTCAATGTCAGAGTAAATGTCATGAGTATTCTAGAAGGATGTAACTGATTGACTTCAATTTTTGCTTGCGTGCGGGATTTAAAGGATTTGGGAGTCATATAAATAAAAAAAATACATTATTTTCTGATTTACGAGAAACAGAAACGAATTCTTTAGGAAAATGATCATAAAAACAATAACTAGATATCTAAATCTGTCATGGTAATTGTAAATAAAAAAATTCAGGGGTATTTAATGCATACTTTTCAAATTATTTATCGTCAGTAAAAATCGCAGGAGAAATCTTGATTTTTAACATCTTCATATGACTGTCCTACAAGTTTAGTACAATTTAAATCAAACCACCTTGGGAAAGTATCACATCCAACAATTTTATTACCCTTATCTTCGGCATCACTGTATAATTCTTCTTCTGCAGCAGAAGTGAAACTAAAGAAACCAAGTCCCTAAAGTACAACTAGCAGAAGTTTCTTTTTATTTTGGTTAGATCTTCTTCTTTCTTCGATGTTGTGTTCTTTTTGGTTTCAGATTCATTTCCTTTCTGTTTTTACATGTTTTTCTCTCTCTTTCTCACATAATAAGCTCTCCATACTTTGGCAGATATGGCGCTCGTAGATAGTCACGGCATGGGTTTCTTAAGATTATTCTAGTACTTTTGAATACTTCAAATGCTTCATGAATATATCTACGGATGTTTTTCCTCATCTAATTTTTCTTGTCCACTTTTTCTTTATCCAGTTTCTCTTCATCTAATTGTTCGTTTGCCAAATTTTCTTCCTTCATTTGTGTTTGTCATTTTATCTAGTTTAGGTCCTTCTTTATTTAGGTTTCCTTCGTCTAATTATCCATTCCACCACCTTTTTTCGTTTTCCACACTAAGCCAGTTCTGTAATGTTGCTCGAGGAATTTCGAAATTTCTGCAAAATTCTCGGATTTTTGCATCATTTTGTACTGCTTTCAATGCCTTTTGCATATTCTCCTTAGAATATGCAAAGAATTTTCTTTTTGGCGGTTCGCCATCTTCTGAAAATGAGTAATTTCAAATTTTTGTTCCAAAAATAGCACCGAAAACGACTTATAATCTTATAGCCGATAAATTATCAGCATTTGATTAGTGGTCGGCCGTTGCTTTCAATATTGCTATAGTCTATTTTTAAAGTAGCGAGGCGAATTTCTGAACATATTCCTGTCCCAAATTACATGCACGAAAATCTTGAAAACAAACTTACGAGTATATCTGATAACTATTACTGTCGAGCTCTGAATAGAACTGGTAAAGTATATAATGAAATAACGGAGAAATAATAGAAACAACAACAAGGCTTAACCATAAACAATGTCAGTTGACAGAATGTGAGCAAGATTGATACGGTGTCATTTGGCCTTGCTTTCAACCAATGAGATTTCACTGCCAAAGTGGTCTATTCAGAAATTCCTCTCGCTATTTTAAAAATAGACTATAAACAATTTCATTATTGACTGTATCCACAGCCGATTACTGATGTTGAGAATCAGCTTTTGAAACTGTATATGACTGCGAATAAAACAAACATATATCTGATAGGTAAGTACGAAAAAGATGAAAATAAAATTTGTAAAATCTGCAAGTAGCCGGCCTAGTTGGCCGACTACTGAATACTGGAGTAAATCTTTGTACCAGTGACCGGGCGTGTCTTTTTAAATTTAAAAGTTTATAATTCAGGCCTTTTTAGCCGAATAGAAGTTATTTCAAACTCTATTTTTCTCTGAAAACCCACCGAAACGGGTTTATATTAAATAAAATTATTATTATTGATTGTGGCCGGTTACAGGGGAACTTAACCCTATTTCAATGATATTTTTTTGGAATTCAAACTTAAATGATTTATGTGTATTTTATTGTTCTTAATTCGCACATCTATTGCAAATTACAGTGTTCCCCTTGTTGATTTTTTAATGTTGGGTACGCAATAAAGTATTATTATTATTATTATTCTAAAATTCAATTTTTTTCTCGCCGGAAAAAAATTTCAAGATAAACGAGGAAGTTATACCAGAAGTAGAACAGTTTTGACGACCTTGATCTTGATGATTATAAAACCGGTAATATAACAGCGCTGGTCGAAGTCTATTGATGTTAAAGGGGAAAATACTAAAAAAAATTAAAAAAACTGTTGCCGTAATTAAAGTGTTACCTTCTGTCAAATCATCCTTGTATATGTATTGTTTACACTACCAAAAAAAAACCTGTTCAGTTTACTTTAAATCTATTGCGATAATTTCTTACCTGTTCAAAATTTCACCAGGATGTGTTAGGTATGAATTTTACATACATATACATATTTGTAGAAAGAAACCGTTCATTTCATCACCTGTATGTAATGTTTGTTTTACAACTTTTTCTTTACTTAAAAATCTCGACAACAACCAAATATCTATGCCGAGACTATTTATAACCTATAAATTACAATAGGTGTATGCTACCTATTGTTTACTTTTTAAAAAATATATGTATAAATATGTATATGACAACACAGTAGTTGTTTAGAAAAATTAGTAAAGATTCAATTTTGAAACGTCCAATTTAACGATTACAAAATGAAAACGAGAAATAGCTATTCATATTTACTTACCTACCTTTAAAATCAACGTGTTTTGTATAGTGTGTAGTTCCTATTCTACTTTTCTAATTGTTGTAGATCACAAAAATGCACTTCAATAACAACTCAATTTAAAACCACGTTTCTGTCAATTTAAAAGGTATTTTTATACGAACGAGTATATAATGTAATACCTATACCTCTTTTAGTAAATAATAAACATAAACACGCGACCACAACGCTCGCTTCGAAACTACTATGAACAGTACTACAAGAAACGAGCACTTGCTGGCCTAAAAATCCATTTCCATAGTCACTGTATCGTACAACGTCGCGTTCTCCACTAAGCTCCCACCACACAGCACAAATGGAACAGTGAATACTTGTCGTATAGTAAATACTAACAGAATAACAGAGGAATTACAGCAGCCTGATCCTCGATACACCAATAGCAACAACACGAGAGTTACCGCTAGCCCGCTAGCTAGCCGATGGACTTGGATGGATAGTCGGTCTCCTCTGTGATGAGAAGCACTTCCACACCCTCACTTCGTCCCCAGACGATAGCCGCACGAGATCTTCGAAGTAGAAAGAAAGTTGATTCATTGAAGATAATTGCCTCTCTCTCTCTTTCTCTCTTAAAGGGACCACGTGAACTGTGATAGAAGAGAGTTTATCTTTCAATAATGGTGACTGTTAATCATAATGCGCTGGACGATATCTGTTTGTGTATGCCTAACAAATATTTGTCAGATATGATATATACATACAATACACAAACATGGAACAGTAATTATACATTTCATAATTGTGAATGTTTATTAACCGTTGATGTTAGGGACACACACACACTATTCTAATGGACTTATCGCGCGTAAATGTTTATTTGTTTACATGTGAAACTCACTTTGTGATAATTCTATTATCAGTTGATTGATGACTGGTAAATTCATTTAATAAAATCCGTATGTAACTAATTCACATAATTATCGATGTCAATTAATTCGAATAGATTTCTAAAAGTGACGTTTTAGTTTTGACATTTGTGACAAATGTCGTGTCATTCCATCTGTATATAGTGGAGTCGTTTTGGCAATCGACACGGTCAAAGTACGAACTAAAGACATTGCCACTACAAATTCCAATCGACCAGAACAATTTCAGAACAATAAAATTAAACTAATTAATTAATATTTCAGGATATATACCTTCCAGTTACAAATTAAACATTATAAATAAAGGTATTAAATACTACATACTTTTCTACACCTACATTTTATTTATTACTTGGCTATACTGTTTAGTAAGTAAGCATTGTTGACAGATTTATATTGTTTGAATGACAGTTATAACAAAAGTCAAATTGTAATTATGACAACTGTCAAAATGTGTATGAATATTATTACTTGTTACATCTTTAAAATGTTATGTTATTTGACAGGTAAATATTTTGCAACATCTCAAATTTGACGCCATTTTAATTTAGTGGCGAAATATCGGTTGCCAAAGCGACTCAACCATAATACTATGCACCAATAAATAAAAATGGTGTCAAATTTGAGATGTTGTAAAATTATATCTGTCATGTAATCTACAATAGTTACTTACATAACAGTCGAGAAAGTGATACTTTTCCTGACGAGGCGAAATTTAACCGCGACGTCAGGTAAAACACTTCTAAAATCGAATAATTAAATTTTAGAAAATAAATTGATATTGACAATAAAAATGATCAGAAAAATAAAATCGTTTCTGTTTCTGTTGTTTCCTTAGTGATTAGTCAACAAACGTTTACAACAATAAAACTTCATCTCTTTTTGCAATTTTTCCTGGTTCTTTCTTCGAGTGGAGCATTTACTCCATGTTAAAATCCACTTTGTTACTGAAGAATAACGTTGATATTTAAAAAAAATCCTAAGTTAACTGCATGTTTAAAGAGAAAACTTGTTGGATAGCAAGCAAAAAAAAACAAAAACATTTTCGCGACCAGAAATTGGTCAGTTTCTTAGAGAAGCTCCCAATAAAGGTGTTCTGATCATGAAAGTAAATATAATATCTGCGAGTTAATATAATTTAATTATAATAATAATAATAATTATTATTATTATTTATTTTCCCAACAATTGTCAAAATTATTGATTCAAAAACACACAAATCTCGACGTTTTATTGTTGTTAACGGAGAAATGGAAATCGTTACTTGTGTATCGAAAATGGTGGTCGTAACTTCGAACAATTTTTATAAAGTTTAATGCAGTATTATTTTAATAAAATGTTCCTTAATTATTTCTTTCTTGTTGTAATTGAGATTGTTATTAAAAATTTCTACTTTATCTTAACACTGAGAAATTTCCAGGCACTAGTTTATTAAGAGGGGCGTGTACCTATTGAAAACTAAGGAATCGCCGCTTCGCGTTTCTTAAACTTATTTTGTAATTTTATAATCACAAATTTGGGTTAGTGATGCAAAAGGCATACATTTATAATGTCAAGGTCAGTTTTTGTACTAATTTATTTTCTTAAAAAAGTTATGTGTTTTAGAAATAACCACAAAAATGCATGAATTTGATTAATGTCTACTAACTAAGGCTGATACACAAAAGAAAAAAACTACCTCTACGCGCCAGCTGCACATTTGATGTACGATATAAAGAAAAAATCAAGTTTATGTAATTATTTTTGAAGATAAAAAACATTAAACAGTAAACATTGTCACACACATTTTACACGAGGTTTTTTGCGTCGTCTCTCCCCACTTTACGGTATCTCTACCGGTCCTAGCGAAGACGAAAGTCTATCGGAATCGGTCGGCTATTGCAGACTTAAATGCGAGTAACAGTTTAATTACAAACTGTCACTGGCATTTAAATGTCATATATACCTATAATATTCGAGTGTATTGTAACGTTTTCGGGTTCCAATAAACAACTCGTGCAATTATTTATTTAAAAACAGTCTGTATATTTATATACTTAAAATTATATAACAATATAAAATATAAAACTAACTTATCACACTTAAACTATTATTAATAAATTAAAATTAACACTTGTATTTATTTAGTTCTATTACTAATATCTCTGTCCATATTTATGTAACACTTCTATTTATTTACACGGCACTACTATATTTATTTTGTATCGTACGACTTATATTTATGTTTACTCTTCGGGCGTAACACTCAAGGAACCATTTATTTGTTTCTTATATTTATTTCTACTGTTCCTACGAGACCACTTCTTTATCCCGAATTACTCCGCAATTTCTCCGCAATCAATCACGCAATGAATCCCGCAATGAATCCCCATCGGTGACCCAGTCGCCTTATATACACATGCGAAGATTACTAGAACATACCAGCACAGTCCCGCTTTTTCTTCACATGTACGAGAAACGTTCTCGTCCCTTTCGCTATGCAAGCCATACGGCGTGGAGATGATTCATCGACTTGTTTACATATCGTTTTTATATGCCGCGCCGAGATGATTTACGGTCGTGTGTAAACAAGAGCGTTTTTATCGCGCCGAGAGGTCTGCTTCTTTTATTTAATGTAAACTCATTTCGTTACAGTATAATAATATAACAGTTATGGGCAAGCGAAAATTGGCTTATTATAAAATATCAACAGTTCCGTAAGTACTCATTCTTTATACATTATGTTTCCCATCTAGAGTATTCCTTTATCTATGAATAAAACCGAAGCGCTTACTTACACCCCCTTGCGTCTAAGTTTCTATTTGTTGGTAAACGCCCGTCTTAATAAAAAATGTTTATTTAAGTGCCCTCTATCATTTCTGAAAATTAGAAATAGTAATTGTGATAGCCTGTATATGTATAATACCTCCTCTCTTTGTTTGTACCTTACCTCATCTTTTCAAGAAATTATTTAGAGGAAAAATTGGGCGAAGTGATCTGTTAAACTGAATAAAATTTCAGTGGCGCTTATTTAAATTTAAAATATAACGTTAATTGTTACATATATTGCTGGACAAACTTGTGGTGTGTCATTCTGCTAAAAATAAACTCGCAAAATATTTAATATAACGATAAAAAAAAACGTTATCTTCATAGTTTTGATATGAATGTGGAGTGCACAAAATGGCAAAGAGGTAAGCACAAAGCAAACATACTAAATGGTAATTATAATGAAAGAAGTTGCAACAGCATTGAGTATTTCCTTTTTTTATAGGACAAGAAACTTTTTTTTACTTACTTTTAATTTTTTTACCTGCTTTTAGTTTTGATCTCTTTTTTAGGAAGAAAACAAAAAACAATAGGTTTCAAATAATGTACAGTTATTGTATTAAATTAAAAAATATTCTTCTGTAAGGGGCGTCCATTAATTATGTGAGCTCAAGTATGTAAAATCTTACCAAATTTCAATTGACGGTGTTACGTTAACTTTTTAATTTAGAGAATATACATTATTATAGCAGAATAACATTTTGTATAACAAAATCAATTCCGGGCATAGGCAATATTTAATATGGAATGCAATAACAGCGGCTTATGCGTTGGAGTTATATATTTAATTATTTAGAAATTATAAGGTAAATCTCATGTGTGCGCGCGGGGGGGGGGGAGTTCTGCCACATATTACCAAATCTCACCGAGGGGAGGGAGGGAGGGAGGGGTCTAAATTAAAAAAGAAAATCACGTAATTAATAGCCGCCCCCCAGTCTCTAGTCTCCCACTATTGTAGCGTTTGATAATTTTTTGCGAAATCACATGGATACATATGGCAGTCCGCAAAGGAAACATATTTATCATCACAATGTGCGACAAATTCATACTCGTATTACAACCTCTAATAATCAACGAAGTTAAAGAATCCAAATATGTACCTACTCTTCTATCAGTGTTTACTGAGCACCGGAAATGGCGCATACAGAACTATTTATTTTGATATTAAGATATGTTTTAAAAAAACGGCATTCCAATTGTACGGTTTATCAGTTTTTTTTTATTTAAACATTGGTTTACAGGATGGGGAAATAGAAATTCTGTATTTTCTGGAAAAAATATATTTGGATATTAAAGACCGTAAACAGGACCGTCTTAAGCCGCGTGGCACATTATGATATATTTTATATTTGAAAATTTGCAAACCCATGCCAACATACTTAAAAAGATCTATATACATATTCAGATACAACAGATAAATTTCTGGAGTTTTGATTGGCAATATTATGAATCTATCTCCTAAAGCACATGATCTTCAATAGACATCATCGACAAACTGTTCAGTCTTTCGTGAAATATTGTATCTCTCAGATTGCATTTATTTTTTTCAATTTTGAACATGAGTTCGACCAGACCATCTGGCTTCAGAAATATTTTTAAGAATTTAGTTTGCACATAAATATTCTGTTAATTTATTTTGCCGATGGCTAGAATTCAAACAAAATTTGTACTTAGTCTTAACCGTTTTAAAAAGAAATTGTCTTCTCGTAATGACGTAATGAATGATATGCAGAGGAAATTGTACTGATAGGTACTTATGAGTATATCTTGGGATCCTTGACTGTCTTAATCCGACCCTGATAATAACTCTGTTACATGATATGATTCAGTGCGATTTAAAGAAACGTACTCTCATCACCACGGTGGCCCGAAGGCAAGGCACCTGACCAGGGATCTGGCGATTGTGGGTTCACCTCTCACCCGTAGGGAAATTTTTATAATTAAACTAGCTGGTCTCGCAGCGTTGTTATGTCCTTTATGGTAGGTGACGCGATGACTTTGTGCTTGTTAAAGTCCCTGTATAAGGAAATCTGAACAGAAGAGGTCGTCAGTGCGACTGCGGGATAGACATGGGGAGCAAAACTTAACCTATGTCAAAATTAAAATCCACCAGAAAAAATAACGCCATCTATCGAACGGTAGCATATACCAAAACAATTTTGTTTATTACGCAAACATATTGTGTAGGTACATATAAATCATTTCTGTTTATAAATATAAAATTTATTAATAGCTCGATCACAACGCCACCTATCGTGTCCAGATTTTGTGATTTTTTTTTTGTCACTACACCAACATATTGCTGTGACTCTGCAAATTAACAGTTATGTAAATTTATTTAAATATTAAATTAGGGCAGAATCAAGCATATATCCTAGTGCTAGGCCTTATACTAGACTAGGATCTTATAATTTCTGCAGAAAAGTAGGTTAAGCAATTTCACACTTCACTAGCTCAGTATATGGTTGCACAAATGATACTTTCTCTCAGGGGCAGAAAATTAATAACAATGTTCCTTCTCCAAAGTGAAAGCTCCTGAGTTGTCTCCAGGTCAGATAAAATAAAGAAAAATACAAAAAAATCTTATAAGATAATTTATTAAAATAAATTACACCAAAATAACACAGGTATATTTACAAACAAAGAAAGTATATATATATATGTAATCAAACTCTTGAATGTTATGATAATACTATAATTAAAAAAAATAATAAAGTAATTATGATCAAAACGATAATATCAATTAAATCAAAGAATACTCCACTAAACACATTCGTTACATACTAATTCATGAAGATTTAAGTTAACCCATTTGTTCCCAGTGTACCCATTTGAGTACGGTTAATGAAATATTTTTTAAGCTCCATATGGTACATTCAGAGTTCTATGCTTAGTGGCGATGCAAAGTACACTAAAGAAGCAATATTCTTTTAGAAATTGGCCACTAGATGTCGCTTTTATGTATGGAAAACGTAACCTTACTTTTCGCTACAAATTGTGCGAGTGTGACTGTGTAACTTTTTGTTATTTTTTACCTATCTATAAAAAAAAAACATTTTATTCTACTAAAATTAGTTACTGAGGTATGTATGTTTTACTATTATTTTTGTAAATTTTACATAAAATACATGCACTGGTATTTTTTCATACTTACATATAGGTGTACTCATATGAGTACAGCGGGAACAATACGTTGTTAGAGCTGTATTTATTTTTGGTAGATAAATTACTATGGATCCCAAGCCCATCAGCACTAATATGTTTTATGGCAGATCCTACCAGAATTTGCAAGCTGCCATAGACGATATTACTGAAAATGAAAAAGATATTGATATCGTTATAATATCACCGGATGCCGATTATCAAACAGATGAGGACGATATCGATGAAGATGATATTCAAGCAGATACCCTCCCATTCGATGTTCCTGCTGCTGTTGAAATTTTTTCTCAGGACAGTACAGAGAGTGACCCAGAAGATAATATTCCGTTGAGTATGTTACGCAGTATTAGTAATACTGGTGAATCATCTACGAAAAGGGAAAAATTGCAGAAAAAGAACCAAATTGGACTGACGAAAGAATTGATATCACAATGAACCAAGGAAATGGATATTTAGCTCGCGAAGATATTGTCAAACAAGAATTAGCAGGACTAAATCCTGTCCAGATTTTTGAAAAATTATTTGACGATGAAATAATAACTTATATTATCAAAGAAACCCAGAGATGTGCTGCTCAGCAAAACAATTATTCATTTACTGTAACAAACAACGAGATAAAAATATTTATAAGTTTCTTATTATTCACTGGATATCATCGATTACCAAGAGAGAAATTATATTGGTGTACAGATGAAGATCTAAACATACCACTAGTTAGAGGTAGTATGTCCCGCAATAAATATTATGAAATAAAAAAATACTTTCATTTAGCAAATAACGAAACAGTTGATAAAAACGACAAGATGTATAAAATTCGTCCTCTCATGGAAAAACTGAATAAGCGATTCTTGCAGTGGGGTATATTCCATGGCAAGCTCTCCATTGACGAGGCTATGGTAAAATACTTCGGACATCACTCGTCAAAACAATTTATCCGTGGAAAGCCAGTGCGTTTCGGCTATAAAGACTGGATGATTTGCAGTTCTTCTGGTTATTGCTATTAGTTCGATACATACTGTGGGGCAAACAAAATAGAAAAGGGACGGATCAAAATTTGCCTTTAGGGTCTAAAGTTGTGTTGGACTTATTAGAAGTAGTGACAGAACCGCAAGATCATATAATATTTTTCGACAACTACTTCACAAGTCACGGTTTGTTGAAAACTCTTAGGGACTTGGGCTATAGAGCGACGGGGACAGTGAGGGACAATCGCACAAAAAAATGTCCTTTGCCTGATCAGCAGCAATTGAAAAAAGAAAATCGCGGTTTTTTGCAATACAAATACAATAAAGAACATTCATTACTTCTAGTAAAATGGAAGGACAACAGTATCGTGTCTATGATGACCAATTACGACAGTATTCATCCCCTTTCAAATGTAAAACGTTGGTCCAAGGAACAGAAAGAAAAAATTTATGTACCTCAACCTCGTCTCTTTGCCAATTATAATTCAGCTATGGGCGGCGTAGACTTGCTAGACCAATCTGTAAATAATTACCGAGTGTCCATCCAAGGTAAGAAGTGGTGGTGGCCCCTTTGGTCCCACATGCTGAATGTTGCAGCAATCAACGCCTGGAGGTTACATTCATTGGCAGGCGGTAACATGGACTTGCTCAAATTTATAAGAAGTATACCAAGGCATTACTTGAGAGTTTTTGAGAAATCTCAACACTCCAGGCACCCAAGCACTGTCCCAAGAAGTATTGTAGAAGATCAAAGAGGGGCATTTTCCTAAAAAAATTGAAAAGCAATTGCGCTGTCGCAAGTGCCATCAACGAGCTAGGTGGATTTGTATGAAGTGTAATGTTACACTTTGTTTAGAAAGGGAATGTTTTATAAAGTTCCATAGTGAATAACATTTTCTATTGTAAATCACTAAAATAAATTAGCTAAATATTATATAATTTATATTTTCATTAACGTCCCTATATTCCCGTTGTACTCATTTGAGTACATACCTTTTTTTCATATTCTATTCAAAAATTTATCGAAAAACTGTCATATTTTGTTCTTTGGGCATACCTTTAATAAGAAAAAAACGACCTTATTGAAATTTTGTAAAAAAATAGTTGTGGGAACAAATGGGTTAAAACAATCAACAAATCAAAGTTTTGCTAAATGTCGTGACTTATACTGGAAAATAAATAAATAAAATATATAATGAATTCCCACGGTCCAAATAATATACACATTAACACATGGACTCTGTTTTGACGTTAATATTGTCCAGCGCCTTTTCTCGCTCCCGAACAATATCTCCAAAACAAACGCACACAAATTGGTAAACCAGGGCTCCGTTCTACGAGTACATCTTACGACTCGTTGCACACATCCCTAGCGTACACAACTACGTGTCCAGCCTTAATGTAATATATCGATTAAATTATTACTACGTGCTTAAATTGTGTTTTAAAATATTGACTCTGTTCTAATTAGTACTGCCTAGCACCTTTTCTCGCTCCCAAACAGTACCACCAAAACCAATTCGTGTTTTTAGGAATAATCAAGGCTCCATACTATGAATTAATCACCTACTTAATTCATTGTACACAACCCTGACCGATTACCCAACACGTCAAATTTTAATACACAAGCACAATAAAAAAAATGAATTGTGAAAGTATATTCATAAAAAAAAAATAAAATTACCAACTTCGTTTAAACTCCAGCATAAACCACCACATAAATTTCTGTTCAACACTATATACAAAACAAACAAAAATAAACACAATTAAACTACCGTAATTCTTCATACAATAAATATATTCTACAAAAGAAAGAAAAAAAAACTTTCAACAAACTTAATACTTATGACCTTCGACAGATTTGCAAACGTAAAGTGTCTATACTTATATCCAAAATTAAAAATAAATTCTCTCATTAAATATAAAACAAAATCATTACAATTACTAAAATGTTTCACCGTAACGCATAGTGTTATACCATCGCGTGTTAAAATAAAACATTCTAGTTCCCCAAAAATATTTGTCTCTCTTAAAAATATTTATAAGTTTTATCTATGTGAAATTAAGTTCAAAATAAATAAAGTTATTATTAAATATTTCGGAAAATATTACAAGTCCCGATTTATTGAAAAATAAAGTTCTAATTTTTAAAAATTTATATGTATAAGCACTACTATTTTTATTTTTAAGAGCGGTTCGCACCTGCATCAGTCTCCGATCTGATCATCATGTCCTGCCTTATATTAACATTATTTCAATAAAAAACTTAGACATGCTCTGTACCGATTATCTTTCCACTTCTTAAAATGCATATCGACTTAACTGCCTCTTGCGACTAAACGGTACATCTCTCGCTTGACATGTAAAGAAATATTGATTTAAATGTTGACGTGTTTACGTCAATTATAATTGTACAAAAAATTTTAAAGATATCAATGTATAAATGTTACAAATAATTATTACATTATATACAATATAAAATCTAAGTATTTACTGTCATTGATGTGTTACACGTTCTTAATTGTTGATAGCATATATATAATATACCTCGGGAAAGTTACGGAAAACACTTTGTCATGAATATTTACTTGATACTTATTCTAATTATTAATTTCATGTATGAAAACTATAATGACATTCTTACGCTATTTTAATTAATTTAATTGAGATTTTCTGTAATTTTAACTTAGTAAATAAATATCTATATACAAAGGAGATAGTTTGATTTTGTTTAGGACTTTTATAAATTAAATAAAACTAAATTTAATCAAATTATCTAAAAGTGATCTGGAGAAAACTTGTTTACAATTCAATTCCAGATTCAAGATCACTGCAATATGTTGTGAACATGAGTCATATTGGTCCATAAATATAGAATTTGTTAATAACTTGTCTTCAGCGCCACCTATCGAATGTTTTTATGGCCTATTTTACGCGCCTTGACGATATAAATATGGTTTGAGAATATCAAGACGATCGGTTGCGCCATTAAAAAGTTATTGAATAACTTATTGACCCACCAACGATTGTATATGTATATAAAGATTATCATTTCTGTTCAGTGTTTATGATTTAGTGGAACTTTATATTTTATAAATTATATAAATATAAATTACTTTTGAATGTTTATTTAAAAAAAATAATGTGTTTTTGATATGCAGATGAAATGGTACTGATATGTACTTATGAGTATAAAGTAGGTTCCCAAATGATTAGTACTCCAGAGTTCCTGACTGTCTTAATCCGACCCTGGTGATAATAGAAGAAACAGAAAAACAAGAGAATTTATTACTTTCTTATACGTAGTATAAGGAGGTATTGTGATGTTGAAAATTTTCGACCTCGAGATTTTTGCAGATGTCCTCGTTTTGAGGTCCCCTGATACCAAAAAAGTGGTTTTTAAAAAATGTCTCTGTGTCTCTGTGTGTCTCTGTGTGTGTGTCTGTGTGTGTGTGTCTCTCTCTCTGTGTGTGTGTGTGTGACCACGATAGCGGTCAAACCGCTGTAGATATCAATTCCAACTTTTGTATTTACGAATATAATCTCCCTCTTGAGAACTGATTAGATTTTGAGCAAAATCGCCAGACCGGAAGTAGTAGTTTACTTCAGTGAAAAAATCGAATTTTGCAAATATTTCGTCAATTACTAAGTTTAAACAAATTTATAAAGGATTCAAATGTACTCAAAATTAAATTTGAGAAAAATTGTATTAATAAAGTTTTTCGAAATTCCTCCCGGAAGTAGGTCTTTTACTCTTATCGAAAATCAGTTTTTTGCGAGTATCTCGCAAGTCATGCTTTCTAGGCAGGTACATTACGAGTATAAAACTATTTAGAATGTACTTTTAAATATCTTACCGAATAGCGGTTTTTTGCAAATATGTCGTAAATTAAGCATTCTATATATATTTATTAAGAGTACAAACGTATTTAGAGTTGAATTTGCAATATTTTTTATATACATGAAATTTCAAAATTCGGACCGGAAGTAGCACTTTTACTCTTAGCGAGTAGCATTCTATAGCGATTTATTAAGAGAATGAAAGTACTTAGAATACGATTTTGAATAATTTTTGTATAAAAAAATTCTTAAAATTGTATAGTTTGAAACGCTCATACGTATAAGAAAGTCGTGTGGTGGCCACACCTCATTTTTTGCTTTTGTATTAAGTGTTCTAGCTGGAAATGTTAAAAAGTAATGCATTTTATTCTTTGTGTGAGGAAATTTTCCAAAACTAACGTCTTATTATTACTTATTTTTCTAATCCTTTTGCTATTAGTAGGTACCCAATATTAATCGTAGTGAGTTGTACTTAAAAAAATGACCTATCCAATTTGATTAACTGTTACAAATCGTCTTTCGTACAAGATGAGCGCTCTAAATGAAATTTTACACCCGGAAGCTAACCACACACTATATGAAGCCTACAAAAAGTGTCCGCTAAAAACCAGTTCACCTACATTGTATTAGTAACTGTTAAATAGTAGTAGTTCTGGAATGTATGGGAGGTAAATAGCACATATAGTTTCAGTAATGATTTAACGATATTTTAAACATTAGGTATTTGTACTTCGTAATGTTTACTTCTCATGTTTTAAAATTATACATTAGATCTGGTCGAAACAATATCTATATAATTAAAATCTTTGTTATTATTAATTATATAATAAAAGATTGTTGGGATTTTGGTACTCATTATGATAAATAAATTAATTGCTGAGTTAAAATGTTTTGTTGTTGACAACAATACGTTTTAAATTAGCATATTCGAATATGTAATTCTGTTACAAAAATGCACTTTCCAAAATCATTACGTCAAAAATTATTTTTGTCAATCAAATTTTGTTTTTGTTTTGCGAACACTAAATATAATGTTGAATCATAATAATAGTTAGTGGCATTAAATATACAAATATACTGGGTGATTCAACGATCATATAAATTAAATTAAGTTTACATTTGGGTTTCACATTTGAATAGGAAT
Source organism: Amphimallon solstitiale (assembly GCA_963170755.1). Taxonomy (NCBI): domain Eukaryota; kingdom Metazoa; phylum Arthropoda; class Insecta; order Coleoptera; family Scarabaeidae; genus Amphimallon; species Amphimallon solstitiale. The sequence continues at coordinate 34,965,390 of OY720682.1, read as the reverse complement.
ACTTTTTATTAAAGTAATTTAATGTCTAAAGTTAATAGTTTTCCAATTATTTCTGATTAAAGATAGAAAGTGACACTAATAGATGTATTTTTAATTGCCCATGATTCAAGAGTGCTACGTCAGAACAGACATGGTATGCCAAGTGATATTTACTCGCAAACTTTGTTTTATTATATACTTGGTGTTCGGGAAGTACCATGTGAGTAAACTTTAAAAGAAAAAAATCTTGTTTGTATTAAATGGAACGTTAATTATTTTTTACATAATCATTTTACGGTTTTGTGCAACTACTTTTTTTGCTAAGTACTTTCGATATTCGAATTTATTTTAAAATATTATTCATGTCTCACCAAAATTCGCGTTGTCCATGGAAAAACATTGCTAGGATATCTATTTCTGTCAAAATTGTCTACAAACTCCTATTATTGACCTTTAGACGTATTATTGTTGTTATTATTTTGTTTTCTTTACTATTCGAGTTTTGTTTATCAGTATAATCACATAGTAGCTATGAATACATTCTAATGAGGACAAATGAGTTTCGGATGTTTTTTAATTTCACTCTATTTTTGGGATCTCGTTTCAATTCATGAGTATCCTAAATATTCCATGTCAATTTTAGTGAAAGTATGATTCTTTTCCCTTTGTAACCGAATTTAACACTACCTTATTAATACATCATTTTGATCCAACTAATCTTGGAGTCCCTTTAGATATGGTCCTTAACACTATATTGAAAAATTATAAATAAAAGTACGGCACAAATTCTACGGAAGCTGGTAGGTACAAGTCGGGCAGCTTGTACTGACAGTTTACGTACTTTTGGCCTTACATGGGTATGTTCCACTGCTGAGTATTGCTGAGCATGAATGCTTTTTCCGATGCAGATTTCTGACCATCAGTTACTAACTGATCCAGAAGGAAAAGAAAACAAACTAAGAATGCTGGCGGTACTGAGAGAGAAAAGATTCCTGAAAGACATCCAGATCAACGCTGGCCCCAACCAGGAACCTCAAAAGACTGTGACAGCAGTTTGGGATTGGCAAGCAACAAAAATATCTTACCCATTCCTCTAATTGATTAAGCTAAGAAAAAATTAAGCTCAAAAGAGAAAGGTAAAACGGCAATTCTAATGTTAACACCATACAAAAAAATGGAAGAAGCTTTGATAAATAGGAATCCAAAAAGCATTTCAGCAAAGGGGACAGCAGTAAAAAGAGCAATAGAAAATAATATGAAACAGGGCCAAATGAAGTGCACCAAAAAGATCAGTACGAAAAGAAAGAAAGATATAGTAGAGAGGATATGGACAGTGACAGTAGCGATACTCGGCTTTACTGCAGATATTTCTATTCTACTTCTTCGGAAGGCTGGATTAGTAGCTCTATGTGCGGCTGTATTGATAGGTGCAGTTATCGACTTTTGAAATTTGTTTTCTTAATCCCTTTTATTGAAAAATAGGAAAGTATTAAATAATTTTAATCTCTAATTAGGGTCAAAATAGCGGGTAAGTATCTAGCGGCCGAGTTTACTATGAAGATTAAGGAAGAAAATTTCTGGCAGGCCCAGTTTACCTGTGGGATTAGTACATGTTCTGTTAAGCGGCCCAGTTATCGCCCATTTTTGCGACGAATGTGTTGCTTTAGTGAACTCCAAATCAACGCTATAGGATTGAAGATACAGTAATATGGAGGTAGACGTAGTACTGTGTAACCTGCTGCAGCTGCAACATAACATTGCATTTGAAATATTTTCGTATGCAAGGCTTCTAGGAGTTGTATTTTCGAATAATCTGCTTCAAATAAAGGCCACGCTCTTCTAAAAATATTGATATTCGAATTTTGTGCTTGACTCATTAGGTATTTTAACAAGTTGTCTTGAGTGGTAACTGGCATTATCCATAACAATGCCACTTTTTGTAGGTAAAGACGGTAGTAGCTTATTCACGAACAGGGCATGCGTACGTGATTCTGGGTCTGATGGCTACCTTATAGGGAAGGGCTTTGGACTTGATGTTGAGTTTGCTGTTTCTGCATAGCAGGGGGTACAGCTGGACTAGGGTGGACTGAGCTCGGTTCGCTAAATCCTGGAGGTGATGTCTCCAAGTTAGCTTAGTGTCGAAGGTGATTCCAAGGTAGGTCGTCGTGTTGGTCCAAGGGACCTCCACGTCGAACATTGAGATGGTGTCGGGGACGTTACGACGCCAGTTGGATTTGTAAAAGAGCATGGCAACGCTTTTGGCTGGGTTTATCTGGATCCTCCACATGGAGAACCAGTCTCTAGGTCGTCAGCGGCTTCTTGAAGTCACCTAGCGGCCAGCCAAGGGACGCGGGAGCGAGAGAAGATAAGGGTATCGTCGGCGAAGAGCGCCAGCTGCGTGTCGGGAGTTCTAGGCATGTCATAGGTGAAGATTGTGTACAGAAGTGGGGATAGTACCGCACCCTGTGGCACGCCTGCAGCTATGGGCCTTGGGGTAGAAAGAGACTGTCTATGGCGAACTTTGAAGTAGCGCCCATGCAGGAAGGATTAGAGAGGCTTGACGATAGGAAGTGAAATTCCTGCAGTTATGGGTTTATGCATCAGTCCGTTGTACCAGACCTTGTCAAAAGCCTTGGCAACATCTAGGAACTGGGCTCCGGTGGTGTGTTTCCTGTTGAAGCCTTCTGTGAAGTGATCTATTAGTCTGTGAAGTTGAAGGGTGGTGGAGTGGGAATGGCGAAAGCCAAATTGCTCCGGCTGGATGATGTTCAGCTCTTCCACCTGATCTTGGAGTCTGGTGTGGATGATACGTTCGAGGACCTTTCCCATAACCGGCAGTAAGCTTATGGGTGCGACAACTGTCTTCCAATAACTTCTTCTTATATATCTTGATTTGTATAAATTACTTAATTGAGCTAAAGGGATATTAATATTCAAAATTCCATTACAATGTTCTCTAATATAGTTACAGGTACATATATATTATCTGTTAAATTAGAATTGTTTCCTTTAGAATAATAAAGTTTTAATTGTAAACACTGGATTATATTACACGAAACATATTTACTTCTCTACTTAAGAAAATCCGATTTTTCATAATTGGGTGCATTACCTCATTTACAAGTTTTCTCGATACCTGCGGCAAGAGGTAGCGGATAGTTCTCGATAATTCTGTTAAATCCTAAAAGGGTAAACCGTTATATGAATGGACAGCCTATAACTGTTTGTATTACTGTATTTATTAATAAAGCCGTTGTCTCACGACGACAGTATTATTTTTTTTTATTTTCCACAACACTTTTGTATTTATCAATAGGAGTAATCAATAGATTTTGTTCAGTTGTCTAGTGGTACTTGTGAAACCTCTTAATGCTTAATGGGTGACTAGAATTTTACTTTCAAGATTGTGCATGAAAATTTTGGCAAGCAAAAGGCTGACGGGATTTCCCATTATTAAATCCTCTTTGTATAACTTGTTATTGAATTGGAAGTAATTTTGTTTTGTAGAGATGTTTTATAGATGCAAATTTTCTTCTTTAACTATAGGATTACTGTTAATATGTTCTAATATCTCTTTTATTAGGGTAATTACTCCTATTTTTCACATTAAACGTTATTAGTATTTTCAAGCAGAATAAGGTTTTCAATTTCTTAATCAGTTTATACTTGTGCCTTATCCAAAAACAAGGTTTAAATTTTGTATGTTGATACAGATAGTTTGTTAGAATCTATAGAAATGATTAAAAATGGAACCTCAAATCATTTATTCAATGACCAACTACATACAAACAGGTTCCCTTGTTTAATTTATTTTTATAATGTTATTTTGAATAATATAAGTTTAATTACTATTTATCCCTTCTTACATAATTTGTACCACTTTATACATAGTATATACAAAAGAGTGGTGAAGTGGAAAGTGCTGATATGAAAAGTGGTGAAGAGCATATTATCTTCTAAGGTTACACCTTAGCCAAAAATACTACGTTTAACATTATTTTTTTGTTTTATACAGATTTCTACTGAAGATGGCAACTTAGTTGCCGAAATACGTATATAGATTTTTATATATTTTTTGTGGTACGGGATTTTTCCTTTTGCATTTTATTTCAGATTTTTAGCCATAGTCTCCACCCATTATTGGATAATAGTACATACAAGTTTACTTACAATGTTTAATTTATTTATCAAAATCTTTGTATTAAATGTATTAATTTAATTTGTGAAAATCTGAACAATTATGTTGTTATAGTTATTAATAAGCATATTGCTCATAATTCTACCTCAATAATAAACTTATTTAAGGGTGTATGGTTTAATTACATAGGGTTGTTAAGTGTGAGAATTATTTATCGGTCCATGAACTGGTAATTTCGAAAATAAGGATATACTACCCCTAATTTTATTTATAACTTTTAACAGAAATCCACTCTTAAAAAGAATTTATTAAAGTTCAGCAGCTGTCCCAATTAATGTGGACGATACTGTATAGGTATATAAATGACTAAATAATCTGAATAATTCCTAGGTATCTGATATAATACATTAATTCTAAAGTATCAACAAGTAATCAGATAAAACAAATGGATTGTAATATTTACACTTTGTAATGGAATAATAACTCAAAATAAAGGATTACCTATCAAATTAATTCCACTTTAGGTTTTTATATGTATTTGTATTTTTATATTTATTTGCGTATGCGTATCTAAAGTGATGGTAATGCTCATAAATAATCTACTGCAAAAAAATTGGATATAAACTCATAATTAATAATATGCCTTGCAATATTGTTACTCATTCATTTACCTACAGGCAACCAACTATACTTACCGTCTTTTTGCGCAATCCGTAGAGTTAATTTAAATCACATAAATTTCTGACAAAACGGTGAAATAAAATTCAGAAAACAACCCTTTAATCGTATTTCAATTGAGTAGTATAACTCTTTTAAAATAGAACTTTATATATGTTTATGAAAATTTCTAAGTTCTTATATATAAAATTTAATTCTCAATCGATTGCATCTGATTTATTTTTATCTTCCTTCTTCTTGGTACATAAACATATACACAAATAAGTACATATTATATGCATGTGTAGACATATACAAAACGAAGTGTTGTTCTGTTACACTACGGTGTGTAGACAGCGCGATTTTTAATCAGTGCTACTGATGATGACAACTTAGTTGTTGAAATACGTATTTAGCTATTTTTGTGCTTTAGTGTGGTGAAGGTGTTTTAGTCTTTTTATATACAAAACGAGGTCACCAGAAAAAAAAATTAGTCTCAAAGTGGAAAAACAAACAAGAAAAGAAAAATTCTGCTGTTCCACCACACCCTTAAAAATATTTAAACGTATAATTAGTAATAAATGCTAAAAATAATAATAACTAGACATAATTAATACTAAAGTAATTCTACGTATATACCGGGTAGTGCAATAGTGTGTCGGCGGAGCTTAGTATGAAAACTAATAACGATGTAGCAATGAGACTTTACGTACGTTTGTAGTACGCGACTGTGCATTTTCTAATTTTATTTACAAATATACAGGCTGTTCCAAATTTTCGCAACCACCTTCAGCTTTTTTATTTTAGATACATACATTGCTATACTTTCTAGATATTATAATGATAGCCATTCAAATTATCTTTGCAATGATATATGGATATGTGTAGTTCAGATTGTTAGTTTTGGTTTTATTGATAATTTTGTTCAAATCTTGACCGTTGCAGCATCTAACATTTTAAGCTGTGGTCTGAACATGGGTAGAATGCCTCACGTAACTATTGTGTTACTAATTTATGGACTAACACGTTATTTGTTTTGAGGTAGAACAAAGTGAATAAATATACAGGGTGTTAAATATGTCGTGCCTAAGTTATCGATCTTTATTGGTTATTTTCTCGTTTTTTTAACCTATAATATTTTTATAAGTCAGCATATTCCTTGTAAAATTGCCTTTAAAATGGTACCAATAACATAGTACTTATTTCTAGTATTTTCAAAGTTATAACCCTTTAATGGGATGTTTATAACATGCTATATGTGGGGCATCTAATAGTTGGTTGGCCTTGGTTTTAAAAAAAAAATGGCTGTGCAACCAAACGTCAAATCTCTACTTCAAAAGTCCATAAGAAGTCGTTTTCTGTATTTTTATTAATTATTTTATATAAATTAAGTTCGGCTAGTGAATTATTAATTGCTGTTTGTTTGTTAGTAGTTGTTACGTGTTGTATTTACCTTGTTATCAGTTATATCGTTTTATTGACATTATTTTTTATTTAGATACCATAATAGTTTATTGTTGTTTTTGCTTTAAAATGAATTTTCCGAGAGAGGAGCTCATAGACATGGTATTTGCTCTTGGCGCTAGCAACAGATATCCATCTTTAGCATCAAGAACGTATGCGATGAAATATCCCGACCGAAGAGCACCGGATAGTAAAACGCTTGAAAATTTGTTGATAAGGTTTCTTCGAACGGGTTCAGTGAATTACGTCGAACATGAAAGAAGTACGACTATGATTACAGAAGATAATGAAGTGACAGTCGTCCAGTCCATTGTGGAAAATCCCCACGTATCTACAAGGATAATTTCGAAACAACACGGGAAAGAAGACACTGCTGTAAAGAGGATTTTAAAAAGCATAAGTTTCACCCTTACATATATAATTAAAAATCATCAAGGCTTATTACAAACGGAAAGAAGACTAGCTTAGTGTGAACGCTTACTTTTACAATTACGACACGATGTAACTTTTCTAGATCAACCTTATTCTTCTTCTTTTTAAGCATACATAATAAACTAGATAAGTTGAAATGAACATTATTGTTTTCTAGTAAATACGAACAAACAGCACCCCTGAAAGCCGTCATACCCATAGGTTTAAAATGACCTGGTGAAGCATTGTAAAAGGAGTAGATTACATATGTGAATGATCTCTTAAAGTTGCACGGTATTTAGGTAAGGTAATAGCATCTTTTCTCCTTATATTTGCTGTCGTTATATGTGGACGTTTTAGGTTCTATACTGTGGGTAAGACAATTATGACACTATAACCAAGTTACCGCTATATCCGATGATAAGCAAGTTCTGCTGCATTTATAATAAATAGTTTTAAATTAGATGGTTATGTCATGTTGAACTAAATATGCATTTAGGTAATTTCAGCTCTAACTTCTTCAATAATTACGAAAGCTCGGGCAATATAAAGTAGTTAACTATTTTTTCTCATCTGAGGCTTCCCTGTTTTTGATAATTGGAGAGTATTTGGGTTAAAGCTGTTATTAAATATTACTGGAAAATAATTTAAAGTTTGGTCAAGTGTTTGGAGTCTTGAAATATCGACCGAAGATATGTAAGTAGTTCGTTTGCAGTCTTAGTAATTCACTACTTAAGTTGTGAGTTTAATTATTATCCCAGACAACATACAATAGAACACGGTTATAGCATCATTATTGGGACTGACATTTTGGACGTTATAACCGAGTGACGCTATTCGCGAGATAGGCGAGTTTCGAAAAACTGTAATTTAACAATTTTTTGCGTAACTAATCCGATACGTAACAAGCTTTATTACCTATTTTACATTACAACAAATACAAAACTGCGCAAAA